>JAESUZ010004954.1:0-600000 GCA_017311185.1 Proteles cristata cristata | reverse complement strand
GTGGTCGGGAAGCCTTGGTTTGACCTCCCCTCTCAGAGACCACACACTGCCTCTGCCAGAGCAGCCCACAGCCAGAGCCAGGGCGTCCACGAGACCTTGGCCCTGTGCTTGAGCTCACACCATAGTAATGAGTGTAATAATGATCTAGATAAGCAGCTTCTTACGGCTGCACCGTGCAGAGTTTTGTTCTGACTGGCTCCACTCTGGGAGGAGAATTCTTCTCTAGCTGAGAGAGAGAGAAGGGACGTGATGCCAGCTTCCAGTGCACAGCAGAGTGTTGAGATAAGGAGAAAATGAATAGGAGGAGGAGGGCAGAACGAGAAGCCTTGAAGGTTCTAACGAGGATGTATGGAGCAGCACAGGGTGGAGAGCCCCTATTCCCACTGGGTTGAGGGTAGAGACGAACAGAGACCTGAGAGAGAGGACAGAGACCCAAGGTAGCAGAGGTCATGGATTACCACAGATGCAGCACCTGAATTCAGTGTTCTTCATTTCACCTTCCCTGCCCTTCTGACTGTGTTGGCTATGTTCCTCTGCATGGTTAGGTTGATCCAAGTTCAAGTCCAGCCCACAGTCAAGGGGCAGGGGTTACACAGGGGCAGGACAACCAGAAGGCCAGATCATTGGTGGCCACCACAGAAGTCTGCTACCACGCACACCATTATCATTTAGCCCAACTATTGAGAAGCAGAATGAACCACAGGAAAGGAAAGAAAGGAGGAAATCAGCTGACTGTGCTACAGGTCTCATAGACCCTGGCCCCACTCCAGAATTATCCAGGGAGCATCTAAAAACTACCGACACCTGGAACCTACCCCAGATATTCTAATTTAATTAGCCATAGGCAGGACCTAGACCTCAGAACATTTAAGCTTCCTCATATGATTCCAATGAGCTGCAGGATTAGCAAAACAGTGATATATTCTTTCTAGCAAAGGTTAGGTAAAGGACAAGACTGAACCAAGAACATGGGCATATGCTCTGAACATTTCCATTAAAGGTCACTGAAAGAGGACCCCTCATCTCCTACCTGAGGGTTGAGTCAACTCCATACCATCCCTGACAAGGAGAGGTGCCTTGGCCTCTGGAAACATCTTCTCTCTCACTCCATATACATGGTCAGGTAGCTCACAGCTGCCTGCTTGAAGGTCACATTGTGTTGACCTGATTTCAGTGCTCTGTTCTTATTCCTATCCTTTGAGTTTTGGTAGAAACTCAAAAAGAGAATTCCACATAATGTTGTAAAAAAAAAAAAAAATGTCTGAGCACGAGCCATACTACTGAATTGAAGGTTTGGTCCTGTTATACTGTCAAACAATGAGGAAGCCTCCTCAGGTCGGAGGCGCAGCTCTCAGTAGTTCCAAAGTTCATCTCTCCTCTCTCTACCCCTAGAAACCACCTGTCCTACATCCCATCACCTCTACACCATGGCATCTTTCTTGTTCTGACAAGAGCTTAATGGGTTACTTTGCCCTTTAACAATTTCCTTCACTGCCTTGTCCTGAAGTTGGGGCTCTACAGAAAAGTTAGTAGCTTTTGTTTCGTTAATTAATGATTTTTATTCAACAACTTTAAATGTTCTTTTTCAATGTTTATTTATTTTTGAGACAGAAAGAGGGGCAGAGAGAGGGAGACACAGAATCCACAGCAGGCTCCAGGCTCCAAGCTGTCAGCACAAAGCCCGATGTGGATCTCGAACTCATGAACTATGACATCTTGACCTGAGCCAAAGTCAGTCACTCAACTGACTAAGCCACCCAGGTGCCCCAACAAATCTTTATTAGAAGTCAATTCCATGCCAGGTTCCTGCAGATATTATGGTGGAGCATAGGCAGTCACTGCCTTCATGGGAGCCCTCACTGCATAATCATACAGACACATGTCAGGTCACAAATGTGATCAGTGGTATGCAGAAAAACACATCCTGGGGCCAGACCTGGTGTGAGTGTGAGGGAAGGGGAGGCTGGAGCTAACATGGGCAGACAGGGGCGGAAGAGGCAGCAGTGGGAAAGGCGGAGCACTGGAAGAGTGGTCCAGGCACAGGGAAGAAGCATGGACAAAAGTTCTGGGGAGGGAAGGAATACATATAGAAGAGGAACTGAAAATATTGCTGTGTTGCTAAGGACAAGTGGGAAGAAGCTCAGGGGAGAGTGCGGCTGAGGAAAGGACAGAGCCCTGTTAGGACATATTATCATTATCACAAGAACAAGAGAAGGCCATCAAAATGTGTTTTTCAGTCAAGGGCAAATGCAAAGATGTCAGAAAGAGCCTGTAAAGGAGACACTCTCCTACCCTCAATTTAACCATGACTCTGCATTTGGGTTTTAGAATATGGGTTTCTCCTCTGAAAAAACTGGAAAATCCTTTTTAAGTAACCAATGGCCTCTATTATTTATTCTACAGCTATTCCCAGGCACCCAAAATGCACTGGGCATTGCCCCTGGCCAATGTCCATATAGAGCTTACACCCAGGAGAGAGAGCCAGACAAGGAACAAAAGCCAACCTGCTAGGAGCCATCCTGGGGCTCCCGTTATTCCCAGGGCTCCCCCACAGCCAACATCCTCAAACTGACATCGGAACAAGCAAAGTCAAGACTCACAAATACAACAGTAAACAAAATAAAGCCCCTCTTTAATCAGCCTAGTGATGAGAGACAGGTAATACAAAAAAGAAACATATAGGGGCGCCTGGGTGGCTTAGTCGGTTAAGCGTCCGACTTTCGCTTGGGTCATGATCTCACGGTTCGTGGGTTCGAGCCCCGCGTCGGGCTCTGTGCTGACTGCCAGCTCGAGCCTGGAGCCTATTTCGAGTCTGTATCTCCCTCTCTCTCTGACCCTCCCCTGCTCACGCTGTCTCTCTCTCTCTTAGAAATAAATAAAACATTAAAAAAAAAAGAAACATATACATACACAAAGCAGATAGTTATAATTGCTATGAAAAATAAATCAGGTAAAGGAGATACCAAATGATGAATGGTTTGCTACTTGACATACAATGCCCAAAGAATGTTTCAGATTAAGTAGCATTTCAGCAGGCAGCACACTAGAAAGTTATATGGGGAAACAGCATTCCAGGGAGCTGGTATACAAGTGCAAAGATCCTGAGGTAGAAGCATGCTTAATATGTTCAAGGAACATAGGGAAGTCACTGTGTCGGAGGGGAGTAAGTAGTGCATGAGGCAGCAAGGAGAGATTGTCCCTAGGGAGAAAAGGGTTATCGTGTCAGACAAGGAGGCAGGAACCAGGTCACAGAGTCTTGTAGGCCACAGAAAGGAGCCTGGATTCAGTGTTGCAGTGGAAAGTCTACACCTATATTAAAGCCTTGTAGAGGGTGGTTAAGTGCTGAAAAAAAAATAAATCAGGTTAAGGGGATAGAGAGAGACTGGAAGGCTGGGGAAGCAATTTAAAACAGTCACAGAATGGGGACGTCTGGGTGGCTCAGTCGGTTAAGCGTCCAACTTCAGCTCAGGTTATGATCTCATGGTTCCTGGGTTCAAGCCCCGCATCGGGCTCTGTGCTGACAGCCAGCTCAGAGCCTGGAGCCTGCTTCAGATTCTATGTCTCCCTCTCTATGACCCTCCCCTTCTCATGCTCTCTCTCTCTCTCTCTCTCTCTGAAAACAAACAAACAAAAACAATAGCTTTAAAATAAAACAGAGAAGTTCTCTCTGAGGAAGTGAATTTTGGGCTAAGTCTTGAACTATATGAAGCAGCAACCATTCAGATTTCCGAAGGAAACCAGTTCCAGGCAGAGAAAATAGCGCCAAAGAGGGGATAAGCTTGACATATTCTGGAAAGAGCAAGATGGTCACAGCGGCCGGGGCTTGGTGTGGGAGGAAGGATGGAAGGAGACTAGCCTGGGGAAGCAGGCAAGGGCTAGTTTCAGAGGCCCTTGGAGGCCACAGTAAGGCCTTCTATTCTAAATGCACTGGAAAGACGTTGAGGATTTCAAGTAGAGAAATGACACGATATTTGTTGTAGTGAGATTACTCTGATTGCCGTGCTGAGAACAGATGTTAGCAAGGATGAAGAACAAGTGAGGACTTGGGATGAGAGGTGGCTGTAGCAGTTTGGGCCTAGGACGGCCATGGCGCCAGTGATTAGGTTTTGGGTAGAGTTTGAAAGCAGCTCTCACTAATGTCTTAGACACAGAGGTGGGGGTAAAGAAATCAAATTGGTCTTGTTTTTTTTTTCTCTTGGCTTATTGAATGAAGTGAATAAAAACCTGGTGGATTTTGCCCTTGAAGAAGGAGGGCACAGATGGAAGCTACGGCCTCAGGCAGGGGTAGACCTGGGTAAGGGGTCACAGACTGGTGACAGCAGAGATACGGAGGGGTACAGACAGGCACAATACGACTGGGAACAGGAAACAAGGAAAGGAAGGGGGGGTCTTGGGCGCCCTAAGGAGATGGGGTTGGAAAAGACCTGTGGTGGACCACCTCAGAGTTTTGCTCCCTACGTTATGTTTTCCAACCACTATACAGTAAAAGTGACTCTGTGTGTGTGTGTGTGTGCGTGTGTGTGTGCATGTGTGTGTGTGTGTATCTATGGATTTTAGCCCTTGTATAGATACATATCACCAACGCTACCATAAGAACTCCGAACAATTCTAACTCTGTTGCTCCAAAAAACTCCCTCACCGTAACCATTAGTTCTATTCTCCATTAGTATAGTTTTGTCCCTTTGAAACCGTCACATAAATTGAATCATACAGAATATAATTATTTGTAGAATTGATTCTTTCACTCAGAATGCCCTTCAGTTGCCTTTGAGGTTCATCCAAACTGTTGCTTTTTATTGCTGACTAACTATGTCACTGTACGGACGCACCCCAGTTTGTTTATCCATTCACCTGTTGAAGGACATCTGGATTGTTTCCAGGTCTGAAGAGTGATGCTACAAACATTCACAGATAGGTTTTTGTGGGAACATAATTTACGTCTCTCCAGGGTAAATACCCAGGGGTGGGATTGCTCGATGGTGGTAAGAGTGCTTTTAACTTTAGACTGTTAATTTAGTGAATTGTACTTGATTGTAGTAACATATTCTTTTTATATATTGTTGGATTTGACTTGGTAAGACTTTGCCAAAGAGTTTTTATGTCTCTTCATGAGGGATATTGATCTGCTGCTTTCTTTTTTTGTATCGTCTTTGTGAGATACGGATTAAAGCAGTGTTTAGAGGGAAATTTATGGCATTATTAAATGCTTAGAATAATTCTAGAAAAGAAGAAAGTATTCATATCAATAATCTGAGCTTCCATCTTAAGGAAGTAGAAAAAGGGGACCAAAATAAGCCTGAGGCAAGCAGAAAAAAGAGAGTAATAAAAATAATGACAGAAATAAATGAAACAATAGGATCTGTTTGGTATCAGGTTAATGTTGGCCTCCTAAGTTGAGTTGGAAAGGATCCCGTCCTCTTTCAATTTCTGGAAGAGATTGTATAGAATTGGTCTAATTTCTTTAAATGTTTGAGACAAATAGCTCGTGAAATCATCTGAGCTTGGAGATTTCTTCTTCAGAAGATTTTAAACCACAAAATCCAGTGTCTTTAATAGTTATACAACTACTCAGGTTATCTATTTTATCTCGGTGAGTTTTGGTAGTTTGGGCTTTTCAAGGAAAATGATACAGTTCTTCAAAGTTGTTGAATTTATGTGCATAGAGTTGTTTATAGTATTCCCTCATGATCTTTTTTTATTGCCTGTAGGATTTATACAATATCTTCTTTCATTCTTAGTACTGGCAATTCGTATCTTCTCTCTCCTTCCCCTCTTTCTCCCATTTCATCTTGCTAGAAGCCTATCAATTTTAATGATATTTGCAAAGAACCAATTTTTGGCTTTTTAAAATTTTTTCCATTGTTTTTCTGTTTTCAATTTCATTGATTTCTGCTCTTTATTGCATCTTTTGCTCCCATTGCTGCCATTAAGGGATTGCTTGGGGACTGGGGGGTGAGGGAAGAGAGAAAAGAAAAAAGAAATGATGGCTTTTTGCACTCTTTCTGAGAATTAGGAGTCTCTTTCCCCAGTCCTTGAGTTCTCTTGGAGCTCTCCCAGCCAGTTCCCTGAAGGCCACTTCTGGTTTTCTGCATTGAGTGCAGGATGGGGCGATCAGAGGGAAAAAATGGTAAGCTCACCACCATTTCTATGGTATTCCAATTTCTGGTCTTCTTCCCCAATTTACTTGCTACTATTTATTTTTCAGAGTCTCGGTCTATTCTGTGCAGGTTTTATAGTTGTGGTTGATCAGAACGACCAGGTAGAGTGTGTTTCTTCCATCTGACCCAGACCTAAACTTTTCCCACATTCTTTAAGCTCATTCAGAGAAAGTTCAGGACCTCATATATGGGGCCATCATATTTTCTACCCTGACCACTGCTCCATCTCCACTGGTTTCTCTTAGAGCACTACTGCCTTGACTGCAGCTGAGGTTAAGGCAACTTGGATGATGGACACATCCAGGACCAGATGTACCTGACCAGCTAAGATGCATTTCTTTCTTCAGAGATCAAGTCCTACTACGTGAGAATTAGCAGTTTGTTCCACAGGGGATCCTTAGTGATTTATAAGTCTTGGGCCATCATATTCAAACATTGTGTTCAGGTTGTCCTGGTGGTCTATGGTTGATTTCATGAAGTTCTCTTCCTGGTCTGACTGATGGTTCATAAAATGACTTGATTTTTCTTATAAACCTACCCAAAAGAAAAGCCAACTTACCTCTTCCCCAGCTCATGCACACTTCTTGTGGTTGTTTCTCATGTTTAGGTGATTTGTTTCAAATCTCCAGTGCTCTGCTGATAAAGGCACTTACATCATCCTTACAAAGTTGAGTACCAATCCTCCCAGTGCAATTAGAGAGAAACGTCCCAGTTGCAGTACCCCGACAGGCTTGATGGAGAGGGAGCCTGACGCTAAGTGAGAGACCCATCTTTTTACTACAGGCCCGCCTGAACCAAAGGAGCCTAGCAATTTCAGGGCCTGTCTTTTTTATATATTTTAAAATTAAAGTCAACCTGGAAATGAGGTACGTGGATGGCTGGCTCAAGCTAAATGGCCATTGTGCACCAGGCTGGTTATCTCACCAGTTGTTATATGATAATAGAGGATCAGATAAACACAGGCATAACCTCTGCCTCCATTGATAATGTAAATCATCCCTTGTATCGTTTGTCTTTCCTTCAGATTGAATACAAAAGGCATAGAAACGAACAATTCATGCCTAAACACAGGAGAGCTTGAAAGCTAGTGTATGTCAGATGTTTACTCTAGGTCATCATTAAGGGGTTGAGTGGATTTGCTTATAAACACAGGCTATTCTGTCGGGTGGAGGGGGGGCGTTGGGAGCGGGAGAGACAAAGTGTTTCTTGTAGTGTGAAGATAGCTCTTTTAAAGACACATGGCAACTTTTCCGCCACGCACAGTAAGTTATATAGATAATTCTTTTTATAGGATATGAAATGTTGTCTCCTGAGCAGTGCAAAGCGTAATGTGTTATAGAAACAATGCTTTTTCTCTCCACTTTGTGCAAATGTCATTTTTCATTATCCACTGAGCAAGAGCTCGCTAGAGATGGAAAAATGATAGCAGGGCTGCCCCTTCTGCGGATGGTCAGGTGCTTCCTGACACACAGTCAGCAAAGACCTCCATGGGAGCCCTGGGAGTTCTCCCCAGGCAGCTTCCCCCACAGTGAAGTGTGGAGCACAAGCCCCTGAAAGATGTCACATCTTTCCAGGCTGTCCGTTTCCACTGCCCTCATTCTCTGCTCAGGGCTTTGTGGGTGGTGGTGGTGGCTGCTGTTCCCACCCCGTCCAACTAAAGGCAGCTAAAGAAAAAGTGCCAAGACAAACAGAACGAGAGCCTTGGGGACCCAGTAATGGGTACAGAGCGTAGAGTGTGGTAATCATTCTTTTGATTTGTGCTCAGATATGTTTTCTATTTGCTTTCGCACAGAATGCACATTTTCCCTCTGGATTGCAAATAATCTGAACCAGGGTAATACCATCACAAAGTGGCCTTCAAACACCATGTCTGTATTGGAACCGAATGACTGATCAGACATTTAAATATGGAAACTGGGAATTCGGGTAAATTACAGAGATACGGTTTTTTAAAACGTGCTCAGAGTTGTTTAAATAATCTTTGCTTTCTTGGGTCTCTCCCTCTTTCTCTCAAGAATTCTGCATTTTTTCCTTCTAATTCTGCTCCCATTTGCTCCAATTTTAGTGTCGTTCAATGATTTGTTTGCATCTAAAAATTATTTTTACATCATTCCTAACAGATGGAACAAGGAAAGAAGATGAGATTGAATTATCAACATTCCCAATGTCTGGTCCCTCTGCCCTTTTGCCAGGGTCCATTTCTTGAGCTAATCAACATCTTCTTACACCATCATCAGTGCCTACTGACAAGCCTCTTTGAAGCCAAAGACAAGCAAAGAAAATAAGCGCATACAGAATGATGGCTGCAGCCGGTGTCCTGCATACCCTGTCCCCCAGGAGAGAGGGGAAAGGAAAAGCGAGGGATGGGGGGGAGGGGGGGGTGCCTGGTGTAGAAATGTGCTCACACTGCTGGCTGAGGCTCCTGTCTGGTGAAGCCCTGACAGCAGTCAGGCAAAGGAATCCTACAACAGGGCTCTGGTCCCACGTTAATGTCAAGCGCTGGGTTTTCTTTTAGTTACTCAAGGATCAAAGGGAAATTATTCAATAAAAAGGAACTTAAAGGGGACTTCTGGACCGACACAAACCTTAATCAAAAACACTTGTTCAAACGCAGCTTCCTTGACCTGCCTTTTCATATTGTCTTTCCAGTTCTTATACACATTTGTGATTAAAATAAGGGTTTTCTCCATCACAATTCAGCATTCCCCTTCCTCTCAGCTGACCAGGATTTCAAAACGGTGACATGACAGTTTGTTGCTAAGAAACTGAAGATATATGTCACAATTCAGCATTCTGATGAAGAAGAGTAAATACTTTCAACAGATTGAATATTAAGTATAAATAAGGAGCGTGTGTGTGTGTATGTGTGTGTGTGTGTGTGTGTATGCGTGTGCACGTACATGCAGGATTATAACTGACAACAGAGAGAAGAGAAAGCACAAGTGCATTCCTGTCTGAAAAGCGGATGATCAGCCATCTCCTCTTTAAAAGCTGCTCTTTAATAACCCTCAGCTGCCTCGCTTGTAAGAATACCATCATGCATTTGAACTTTTCACTTCAGCTTGTTTTGCTCCCCTCTGTTCCGATGCCTGTTCCCTCGCACTGTCGTGTCAGAGATTTATCACACTGTGACCTCAGTCACGTTCTCTCTGAAAAGGAGTATCAAGCACAAACTTCCCAAGTCTCTAATATTCTAGGTGTTCAGCAGGGAGACTGGAACATGAAATTCCTCCCACTTGAAGTACACCCACATCAGTGTTTCTTGAAAATCTATTTATCTTAGTCACGACCTATGAACACGAATAGAATGTGGCTAATGTTTCCCTGGATCCCATGTGCCTGAACGCTGGGAAAAGTTAGAATTTATACAGTCGCGATTTCCAGGGAGAAGTGCAATAACTTCACAGTTTTTTTTAAATAGAATTCTTTAAGAAGCAGAACATTTAAAATGTGCCCTTTCTTTTTCTTTTGCAGCATTAAAAAAGATCTCTGCCTCTCAATTTGGTTCGCCTGCTATCATGTTGCTGATTCTGTGATTGTGAGATTAAGAAAAATGGGAAAATCTAACAGCAGATAATGCCACAAATGAACGGTATGCATACAATAATAGATAAGTACACACCGTGAATTAAAGAGGAAATGGATACATGTAGCAAAGGAAACAGTGATCCTTTGAAAATTGAAGATAAGAGCTTAATTACTTATATAGAAAACTACAGGAAGATGTGACCTGAATTTGATTGAAGAGAAGTAAACGTTGTGGTCAAAACCTTGGGTACTAGGCCAACGTTTTGCTTGAATTCTACCCATCTCTCATGCAATAGGGGGCCAATTCGGAGTAATACATGTTTACTCTGCCTAATTGAGGAGGTTGGACGCTAATGAGTTTTCTGAACACTGCAGAAAAGAAGGTTGCATGTGAAGGGGAAACCAAAAGGTACATGAAAGTGGGAGAAAAACGCCCTGGGAACATGGGAAAGTTCATTGCGGTGGGCTGGGAGAAGTCCAAACAAAACAGGTTTTAGAAAGAGGTGATGTGGTTCGAAACCACTCACTCACCCTGGCTAGAACAGAACTATAAACAGAGTTTGACCCTGACCTCCCATAAATGATCCAGGCATAGTTGACAAGCAAACAAACTCAGAGTGTGTCACTTCATTCTGCCCATTATTTATGCTACACGGGATTTCCCTCTGTGCCCCTTGCGGTTTTCTCCCAACCACCCCAAAAGTTTAAATTCTACACATAATTTGAGGATAAAAAATAGAAAGCACCTCTAAATTGAAATGCCTAATCAGAAATGTGTAATTGAAGACAGACCTTTTATTAGTGCCAATATAAATTTGATTTCAGTGGGTAGGACTATTTAGTCTTAAGATAAGAACATTTAGGATCCTCAACATATGTTGGTTGAATCCCTTCTGCCCAGAACTCTATCAAGGGGCAGAAAAAAAAAAAGAGAAAAGAAAAGAAAAGAAAGGAATAGACTCTGCCCTTGGGAAGTTAGGCCAGGACAGTAAAACAGTAAAATTGTACCAAAGAGGCATACAGGACTGCATAGCAGAAGGTTCCAAGAGTGGTCTTGGCTAAACATACTCCCTCAGAGAAGGAGATACTTTTCCTGATAACTAAAAAGACATAGAGGTGGAGGGGACGGAAGCAGGTGTCCATGGGCTAGGGAACTGTGGAAGGAAAGGCGAGGAGGCTGAAGTAGCTCTGAGATGACATAGAATATTCTGTTTATCCATTACTGTGCAACAAACTATCCCAAAATTTAGTAGTCTAAAGTAAACCTTTTATTTTGCTTACAACATCTGTTTCTCAATAATTCACGAGGAGCTCAGTTACCTGATTTATCTCTGATCTACATGGTGTCCGCTGAGGCTAGATGGTCCATCTTCAAGATGGCTTCTTCACTTTCAGGTTTGGCACTTGGAGTCCTTGGCCTGCCTCTCTCCCTACCATCTCCCTCACCTCACCTTGGCTCCTCACAACATGCCATCCTTAGGCTAATAGGATTTCTTACACAAGAGCAGCTCAGGGTTCCAAGAGAGTGTTCCCAGGGGCATAACTATAATAGTTCCAAGGCTTCTTATGGCCTAACCTTGGAACATCCAGATATCACTTCTGCCGCATTCTATTGATCAAGCAGGTCACAAAAGCAATTAGTATTCAAGGGAATGGGATTAGACTTCATCTTTCAATGGGAAGAATCACAATGAATTTCTAGCCAACTTGAATCTACCACAGAAAGTAATGAATAAAGCAGAATGGTTTAAGTAAATGGTCAATGCCAGAGAGTAGGAGCAATTGTCAGAGCAAGAGGCAGAGAATGAATATAGAGCACTTTGAACATTCAGATAATATCCTTTTCTCTTGGACTATCCTCTCTTGTGGAATGACATTCAGTGAAACGAAAGAGGGCACCATGATTTTCTAGAGTTCCCAGGTATTGGGACTATCTATTGAAATTCCCTATCTGAATCCCTTCAACAGGATACTTTCTGGTCAGGGCATATTTGGTTGTGAAGAACAGAAACTCATTCAAGTCAGTTTAAGGACTATTAAGCACATCAGACAAACATAAGAGCTTCCCAGGACCAGAGATAGGGATGGTGGGCTCCAAGAAATTTTATTGGTCAGTCACTGCAAACATGAGAGCCAGGATTATCCTCACTGTCCCTGATGGGGGCCTGAGGTCTCTCATCTCTGTGCCAGCTTTGATCTCTTGCTTGTCTTCACAGTCGAACTTTCCCTGTCGACTCAACAGAGTACACAGGGCCAAAAATGCCTGCTTCAGGCCTGCGTGGCCTTTGATTCCAACCAACCAACATTATCTGATTACAGATTATCTCATCTCTTAAACTGAATTCTGGAGGGGTCTCTGGTTAGATTAGACTAGTCTATGGATTGGTTCCCCTTGAGTCAAATAGCTATTCTTAGTACAATCAAGTATGGCGGGAGAACAGTTTAGATGTTTAATAAGAAAGTAACATACAAGCACAATCACCTATGAAGTCTGCCCCCGCAATCAGGGAGAGCACAAGTGGGGAGCAAGTCAAAAGAAAAAGTATAGGAAGGCTAAGTAACAAGTAAGGAGGATCATGTGGAAAACATGCCAGCCCAGAGCTGGGAACTGAGATGACAGAAGAGCTTGGTCCTCAAGCCATTCATGCATATCTCAAACCCTTCCCTGATGGAGACAGACCTATTTCCTATTGAATTTGCCCTGGCAGCCTTGCTGTATGAAGCAGCAAAGTAATGGACAGTAATGGATAGTATTGAAGAAGGGCCTTCCTTCCCTGGCTCTCACAGAGGATGTTAATGCTTATAATAGTATTGGGAGTATCAGTCCTCTCCTCTCAGATTATTCTCCAGCACACATACCTACACCAAGTCATAAGGCAAAGATTGATGG
This sequence comes from Proteles cristata cristata, assembly GCA_017311185.1. Taxonomy (NCBI): domain Eukaryota; kingdom Metazoa; phylum Chordata; class Mammalia; order Carnivora; family Hyaenidae; genus Proteles; species Proteles cristata. Next base: position 587,424 of record JAESUZ010004954.1, on the reverse strand, counting down.
CATAAGCATAGGCCCTTTAATTTCATCAATAGAAATTATTAATTTAAAAAGTAAGTAAGAAAACAAATCCAAGTTGCAGAAAAGTATTAATGGTACTCCATACTGTCATAGAAAAAATGCAAATCAGTATTATCCTTTTCCCTAACTAGCAGACATAATCCAGGATAAAGTTGAAATTGATAAGAGCTCTTTCAACACTGGAGAAAGGTATTGACCTTCCTATGGTAAAGGTAAGTATGAAGTACCTTAAAATCACGATTTTCTCAGTAATCAAGTTTACCTCTGCAATAACGTTGGACTATGACACTCCTTCAGAATTGCTGTCTACTCAAAATTCTCCAAACAGAAGCCCTGAATGGAATTCTGCTGGGGTAGGAGAATCGTGGCTAGGTAGTCAAAATCAATTTGTTCCTGTGATTGACACGAGGGCCTGCATGTCAACCCAGCTCTCTCAAACCATCTGTGTTCTGACTATGATCAATAGGTATTCACGATATGCCTGGGAAATGTGCTGTTTGATTACTTTTACATGGAAGAGAAGACAAAACATCTCAACCTAGAGTCTCTTAATGTGGATGTAGAAGCTGGGTGATGAATTATTAGAATATAGAGTTTGCACTGATAAACTTTTGAACTTTCATTGAACTTGTAGATTAAGAATAGGCAGTTTTTCCAAGAGGAAAATTCACCAGACAACCAACAATTTTTCTTTCACATATTTAAGGGAGATGTTCGATCTGGTAAGGAAATAATAGTAATTTATGTCTTTGATAATTGAGAAGGATTATAGTTCTATACACAGAAAAAGCAACCACCACCCGGGCCCTGTGAGTCACAAAGCCATTAAAGAAGAAGCTTCCAGTTTAAAAGCAGATGAAACCTCCGGATTTGGAGCATGATGTTCTCCAAGAGGGAGTTGAGAAAAGGGAAAGAAATCCCCATCTACTTGTAAAATTAGGGCCTCCTCTCTGCCTTCCTTCCAAACAATGATAATGACACTTTTCAAATTCAGCTTGATCTTCCACACTAAAAGAAACATGCACACACACACACACACACACACACACACACACACACACACACACATCCACACAGAACCATTTCTCTGCGTGCATAGCTTCCTTGCATATACCATAATGCATACACATAACAGACCCACACTGACCCTCAGTGAGAAACAACCGTCTGAATATAAGCTGCCTTATATTCAACCGTCTGAATGAAGCTGCCTCCTTCAATCTGCTGGGACCCATCATCCTCCAAATATCATTTGTCCTGTAATCTGTAGGAACAGCCTGGAGCAGATGAAAGGTTAAGAAGGAAGATTGCTGACCAGCTGGAAACATGTGTTTGGTACATTCAACTCACTACAAGAAATTATTTTACTGATAAAATAGTGTCAGCTGAGATCAGGTTCCTAAGAGAAGGGAATTACTAATTTTGCTGCAATGACACTGAACAGCCTGTATTAAAAATACACACTGGCTCGTGGCTCTTTGGCTTGGTTGGCACAATGCACCAAAGGCTTCAGGTAAATGCTGGCCACTCTTCAGTTCAGTTGCCCTTATTAATAATAGATCCTAACACCTTCCTTCCCTGATCTCTTCAGTGTAATGCTTTTGCTTCCATGGAATTCAATTTGAACCAATCCCACCACTAATTTTAGTATATATCTTGCTAGATGCTCAAAAATGAGAAGGACACAATCTTATCACAAGTTGCTAATAGCTGGTGTTTATAAAGAACCATGGGTGTTATAATGCAACACTGGGAAACAGCCAACAAGACTGAGAAACACAGTCTTAAAGAGAAGTCTAAGGGTGGAGCCAGCAGCTCCATTTGGGGGGATTAAATTGCCTACTTCATTTGCAAGAAACAGAGATTCATGCAAGTTTTCTCAAGTCATGGGGGTTAGGTGTTATTTTAAAAACCCAAGACCTCACATGGGAAAGCCATCAAGAACTGGGACAGGCCTAGGTACTCATTATTCTGTCTATCACTTTGTCTGAAGGCATCTCTATCATGTCTGTTAGTCTGCTCTGTCCTCCTATCTCTACTCACTTGGCTTACTCAAAGTTTTAATTTCCCCATAACTAAGGTTTGCACATGACTGCTCATGACCTTGACTCTATCTCCTGGTATTTAGTTTTAGTAAGCACTGCTAACTGTCTTATTTGAATTTCTAAAAAGTAAGAGAATTTAGTTGTCTCTACTCACATTTCAGGTGGCCACACTCTGGGTTATTGGCCAGCCAATAGACAGACTACTCTATGCTCATTATCCAACCATAGGCCAATTCTCTACAGCTGAAAGGACCCGGTGAGGGGATAGAAATAAAGCTGCCCCTTCAGCAAGGACAGTTTAATTTACAAAAGGCTTGACAGACATTCTAAAGGTTTATCTACCTGGTCCATGGGATAACTGGGAAAGATTCCATGGAGGAGATTACACTTGAGATGATCATAAAAGGATCTTGTGAAAGGACGGCAAAAGTGGAGTAAACACGGAGGTAATTCCATATGCAAAAAAAAAAAAAAAAATAGGAAAGTAGGGCATATATTTATGAGTATTTTACCTATCCAAACAGTGTTCTCAAATGTTCTGTCCATGTGAATCACCTGAGAATCTTTTTAAAATTCAGATTCCTATTCAATAACTCTGAGACAGGACCTGAGATGTTGCATCTCTAAGTCCCAGGTGATGCTGATGTGCTGGTACACACTTTGAAGAGTAGGCCTAAATAAAGAATATGTCAGAGCCTTGAATGCCAGGCTGAAAAACTGGTACCACTCTACTCCAGCGAGTAATAAGTGGCTCTGGAGGATGTGGAACCGAAGAATGATATAACCAGTGTGGTGTTAAAGGACAATTGATTTGGCAATGCTTTGTGGGATAAATCAGAGGGAAACTGGAAGATCAGGTATTTAACAATTGTAAAGATCAGCAAAGAGATAATAAGGACTAAATTAGGATGATTGCTCTGGAAGAGAAAAGGAAAAGATACATAAGATATATAGCCAATTGAACATGCCCTTCTCAACGTCCTTACCCAGTCTTGCCTTACTTAACAAGAGAAGTCACTTCCTCAGGCATCATCTGGTGACATCTTTCTATGTCCTTTCCAGGGTGTCTGCTTTTCATTTCAGATCACATCTAAAGATACACACTCTCTTTTTCCTCTAACCCTTAGTTTCATTCTCCCTGCCTAACCACATATTGTGTGCAACTTGCTGCATGATTCAGCTATATTACAGCCATGTGACTATGTTATTTAGCTATTATTCCATTGTGTATCAGTAACCAAATTCAGTAACTATATTTGTTCTGCTGAGGAGTTTTGTAGAAAACATATCTGAAGGGCACTAGGCAATGAGGCAAAGTCTATTACGGCCTTATCACCATCAAGAAAATGATCTGTTTGTTTGCACTTCACTGGAGTGCATAGCCCAAGAAATTGAAAGAGAGTTTAGGGAGGGCCTGAGTGAAGTCCAGAGATGGAGATGGATGGATACTCTAAACACTATGCTTTGGCTCAAGATCCCCAAAAACAGCTGTGACAGTATGCAGTAGGGAATTGCCAAATCATGTATTGACAGAGAAGAGATAAGGTGACAAACTTTATATTAGAATTCAGAATCTCTGTTATTATGCAGCTTACCCCATCCCTACCATACATTTAAAATCAAGAGAAAGATAAACTTGATGTTAAATACAAATCCCGACTGAAATTTTCTTAAGGCTAAAGGCTTCATAATATCCTGAGATTATGGCTATAAAGAAGAAATCTGTGCTTACCTATTGGATTGTTCATGCCATTTTGAGATCAAATTCTGAATGCTGAACTTTGGTTTTCTGGTTGAACATTGAGGTCCCAGTGCATTAAATAATTTACACACCAAGAAGGACTTTAAATCCATTCCTTTTCCTCATAGTGGAATGGGATTTTGTGCACACATATAGACTTACATCTCAAAAACCAAACAGTCGTTGCTGATCAAAAATCAAAACGAAGCAACACTTTTTCCTGGAAAGAGAGAGAGAGAGAGAGAGAGAGAAGGAAGGAAGGAAGGAAGGAAGGAAGGAAGGAAGGAAGGAAGGAAGGAAGGAAAAGGAAGGAAGAAAGAAAGAAAGAAAGAAAGAAAGAAAGAAAGAAAGAAAGAAAGAAAGAAAGAAAGAAAGAAAGGAAGGAAGGAAGGAAGGAAGGAAGTTGCCCAGGAGATTAGAGCTATTTTGATGGCACAAGAACATAATCAGAATGAACACAAATGAGGAAATATTCCCAAACGAAATCAAGATTAAGATGCACACTTCGGCCTCCTCCTACAAATGGCAACCTCCCAAACCCACAGGTCATTTTGTTTGACAATGTCACATCAATTCACAGTTTGCAATGTGCTCTTAACTTCAGAATCTTAATGTGCTGGTTAGAATTAGCTGTGTCTTTCAAGAAGAGCCCGATCTTGACCATGTCCATTTTTGGGAAGACTTTTTAGTTGGTTGGAGTCATCAGCAAGGATGCCTTGTCATTCTGGACTGCTTGGTGAGCTAATAAGCTTCTATCTCATTTTCAAGCATACACATTCACACATATAGACATGCATGTGTACATGTACATGTATACAAATACATATATACATTAACTGAACATAGATATGTTATATATATATATATATATATATATATATATATATATATATATATATATAACTGAATATGTGGTATGTCATGTCTTCACAAGACAGTGAAAAGCCATACTTTGAAGAGGACTTGGATCCTGGGAAAAAACCCACGTTCCTTGACAACTGTAGTAATTATTTCACTCTATGTATGTATATCCCTGCACACCTTAAATGTATAGAATTTTTACTTAAAAAATAAACTATTAAAAAATAAGAAATAAGGAAGTGAGACTTCCTACAGTCAGTGAAGGTGATGGTTATGGGTCAAACTCTCTGACCCCATTATCAGAAGTAAAATGAGGTTCTGGTCACTAGCAAACAGGAGGGATGAAGAGGCAAAGGCTTCGGGTGACTGGTGTGAGCCCATGGGGGTCACTGGGAAGGGAAGGAAAACAGACATGCTGGACCCACTTCCTTTCCTCAGTTCTACTCCATGCTGGGGATTAACACGTGGATATGTTTCTGAGCATCCTGGCAGTGGCTGTGGGTGGAGAGAAGTAGAGAAAGGAGTCAGTTTCCCATGCTGACAACTCATGCTGTCGCAAAGGCAATATTTCCAGAGGGAAATACCCCACATGCCACAAATCCTGCTTCGAAAATCTCTCTGTGCCAGCTCCTCGCCCAGTCCCAGTTGGCCAAAAAGAAGAACCTCTATCACTATAAGTAACATCCCTTCCCAGAGAGGTCATGGTCTTTGGTCACACTGTCATGAAAGGCGGCAACAAAGAAAGCCAGCTTCTTTGGCTGCAGATTGACGTAGGCTTTTCCCTTCTGGCCTTGTGAGCAGAGGCTGCCTAGTGGGTCCTGCCTCCAGGCTTCAGGATGGCTATTGGTTTTAAATCTTATCTGTCACTTCCATGCCAAGGTCACATCCTGCCACCCCCTGCAGTGTCACCCTCCAGGCAGTTGTCACAGATCCTAGTCCTTGGTCCCAGCATCACTCAAAACCACCTGTTGTCTCCACAAGGGACAGCAGAGCTGAGGTTTCAGAGCCCAAGTGCAGATGCAAATTAGAGTATTTTTAATGTTTTAAGAATGGTAGCAAAACTCCTTGAGGACAAGAGTTGCAGTTAATCTGCAAAGGTGTAAAAAGAAGAACCCCTGAAAAGAAAAAAGTTACTATAAAAGAATAATGATGATGAAAACACATGTATGTGAGCAGGGTGGCTTCATGGAGAGCTGGGGGCGTTTGGGGGCCACTTTTCCCCAAAAGATGTGAGAGAGTTGGTGAAGAGAAGATTTGGAGAGCACATGCACAATGCACCCACCGGGAGAGCCAGGAAGCGGGCAGAGGGGGGCGGAGGGAGATCCCCATGGAGGACAGGAGGGGACCAGCACAGAAATGGCTGCCCTGCAAACATTTGACTGCAGAGCCAGCCATTATTTCCAGAAGTCAGCACTGGACAGAATCTGGCTTTCCTTACCCCTCCAGAGACCAAAGGAAGGTGACATGGAGAGACTCGGCAGGGTCAGTGTGGAGGGTGCTGTTTACTGGCTTGTTCAGCCTCCATTCCGAGCTTCTCCAGGGCACCATCCCATACTGCAGACACTGAAAAATGAAAAACAAAGTTCCCTGTCCTTCTCTGCAGGTAGAGGTCCAAGTGGGATTAGGTTCTGCCAGTCAGATGCACTGGCACAAGACTTCAATTTAGAGCTCAGTTAGGTGGGTGAGAGGCAAGGCACGGAGGCTTTTTTTAATGTTTATTTATTTTTGAGACAGAGAGAGACAGAGTACAAGCAGGGGAGGAGCAGAGAGAGAAGGAGACACAGCCTCCGAAGCAGGTTCCAGGCTCTGAGCTGTCAGCACAGAGCCTGAAGCTGGGCTCGAACTCATGAGCCATGAGATCATGACCTGAGCTGAAGTCAGACACCGAACCGACTGTGCCACCCAGGTGCCCTAAGGCACAGAGTCTTGACTTGGCTGGCCCAGGTCATGGCAGAGGCGGTGGGCAGATGCGAGCATCGCCTTCCCGCCAAGGCACACAGTAACCTTTGGAGCTGAAATTGTTTCTAGGGGCTCTGCCTCCAGCCTGCTTCCCCAGCCCTTCAAAGTGTTTGTAAGCCACTGAATACCTGATTATTCATGCCCTCCTGTTTCAACTAACTAGAGTGGTTTCCCTTGTCTGAACCTGCACAGGCAGCGGCAGACCTCATGTGCTTGACACCCAAAGTGGATCATGTTTTTTAATGCCCTCCTCTACGTGACAAAATTATTTTCGTTGATAATCCTGTAATAATCAGTAATTACTATTATTCTCATTATTCATTAGTTTTAAAAGAATCCCTTAAACAGAATAAACTTCAATTTTAAAGATGCTATTCAAAATCAAATACTCCGTGTATGAAACAATTTGCATTTACAAAATTTCAAACCCCAAAACACCAAGTGGTCACATGCAAGGACAGAACTGAATTAACTCAGGCTCTGTTTCTTGGCTTTGCAATCACTGCACTATCATTGTTTACCTGTCACCTAGATACAGGAATACCTAGTACTCAGGGGCCGAAGACACAAGCTATGCCTCAAGCCAGCTCAAACCACCCCAGACTGTCCTTCCTGGGAGTTCTCCTGATTAACTTTCAGATGGGATATAATATTTTAAAAAGGACAAGTAATAAAATATGCTAATTTGAAACATATATATATATATATATATATATATGTATATATATACACACACACTTCTATGACTGTATATAATTAGAATTCAACAGTCGCTACAGCAATTGTTTAGAATGTGGACCAACAAAAGATTTTGGGGAAGGAGTATTTTATCACTGACATTGTTTAGAATTGCCGGCATGGGGATAATAAAAAGTAGACTGACTTACAGTCGATTTTATTATTGGCTTTAAATTCTCAGCAGACACTGCAGTCCCACACAGCACGCAGCAGCTAGGAGGTCTACTCTCCCTGCCAGTGCCAGTGTCCCTGTCTTGAGATGAGCAGGTGCGGTGAGTCTGCAAGAGCCTGGTCCCAAGCTTGAGGTTCAGGAGGGACGTGGGGGGCATAAACGGAAGTGGCCCAGGGTGAGCCTGAGAGACCAGGGCCTTCACCACCTCAGCCAGGGGACTCAGCCAAAGAATCTCATGACTCTCCAAATCCCCAAATACTACTAAAGCATAAAGATCCCCTCACAGATCGTCTTTAGTAAGGAGGGTTGTAGAGCCCCAAGCCCTGCTGAAACACTGATGCCAGATTCTTAGTAGTGAAGTGACATCACCCGCGTGTGATGGAAATGTGTGCTTCAGCGTGATTAAAAATCACTTCATGTCATGAGCCCTTAAGGGCACACACAAATAGTTGAATCTATAAACGTTAACTCTACCAATGCCCAAATTCCACTTCCATCTAAAAGCCCGAAATTCCTTGATTTGCCAGGCAGACAACCTGTACACCAGTGTGTCCTGGGGGGGTCAGGGAGAGCAAAGGCCTCCAACAGAGTCACAGCCATCGGTCAAGGCCACGACCCAGGCACTGTCTTTAAAGAAAGCACCTTCTCTCTCTTCCCCTCCAAATGGTAGCCAACCTCAGAGATATTGAAAATGTTCTGAAGGCAGAGACGGAATTTTTGTCCGGTGACCCCCATGGTCCCCAGTGGTACAAGTCTCAGGAAAGGCTAATTTCCTAGTTCCAGGGAGAGTTAAGCTTATCTTTCCACCTTTAGATGAGGGACTCTTAACACAAGGGTGAAGACTCACAGAGGAAAGATGACAATACAAGTTGATATTAATGCAGGCTCCCAAGACCCCATGGGAATTAAGGGCAGATGATCCACAGGATATCCACAGGATAGCAGTTACCACCCCAGGAGCGCCCTGTGTACTAGCAGGAAAAAGATGCAGGTAGGCATTGACTGTACCCAAGGACACACAGAAGATCAAGACCTTTCTCCTCTGGGCAGCAGTGAGCCAGATGTCCATCTGCAGGGGCTGGAGATACAGCCATGGCAAGAGGGGCTGCATGTCACTAGCACCCTTTCCCATAGACCTAGAGGGTGTTGTTTTATCATTAGAGCCGGCAGGCAGGAGATGCAGGGCCATCACGTGGCTAGCGTCCTGATGTTTGGGAGTAGGTCTGCCCTGGCTCATGCATTTCAAACACTGCACTGGCATCTAAGCTCAGATTGCTGTATTATGTCAAGTAATGTCAGCCAGCCTTATATCTAAGAACTACAGGCCTTAATTACTCCAGGGAACAGTCTGGTGGCTAAACAAAGAAAGGCTCGTTACAAAGACCCCTTTGTTGAAAGCGCCTTTGCCTAGATTGCTCCAGGCACCCCTTATACCAGTCACCAGCTCAGCACTAGGAAGCAGTACAAGTCAAGTCACCTTCATGGGTTTCAGAAGACCTAGGCTCAAGGCTCACATTTCCTGTCTGCGTTATCTCATAGAAGCCACGGATCCATTCCAACCCTCAGTTTTCTTATCCATATATGGCAGTAATCATTGTAAACTTGACCCATGTTATCCAGGCCCAAGTGCTAAGTGCCTCAGGGTTGATGCAGGGTCCGAACACCCCGGCTTGTCTCCCAACATTTCTGGGCAGTATTTATGCCCTCCAACAAGCAAGCAAAATTGAATGTCTTTTAACTATGTCCCTACCTGACCATCTCCCCCTATACCTATAGTAAACACATGGAATAAATAAGAGAATGTGTTTGTAGTGGATATTTTTTCTTTTTCCTATCCAGAATCCACCACTCCTGAGGAGAGGGGGAGAGTGTGCAGAAACCCACCTCCTACTAGTACAGCCAAGGAAGGATGTGGGACTCCCTCCTCTCACTCGTAAAAATCAAAGAGTCAGGCAGGTAATCTGCCAGGCCAGGCCCAAGCTCACATCCTAAACTCAGAATCTTGAGGGTGGGATGAGAAAGAGGTTCAAGGAAGATAAAGATTCCTCCTGATGTTGGTAGAGTCAAGAGACCAAGGCACTGAAGCTGTGTGCGGGAGGAAGGGGGCTGCAGGCGTCTAGCACACTGTTCCTGGGAGGGGGCCTGGGCTGTACTCTTGGTACCCGCCCCTGCATTCATGCTGCTTTTCTGAGCTTGGTTCTCCAGCCTCCTGTCTATCCTTTAAGCTACTGGATGGAGAGCCTTCCAATACATTCCTTTCCCGCCTTTGTTTACCAGATTTGGGCTCTGTTGTTTGTAACCAAGAGTCCTGCCTGGTACTGTGAGATATGGCTGAGGAGGAAAATATGCAAACTACGGAAAAAAGTGTTTTTAATCCACCTACACAAATACATTTATCGCAACATTTTTTAAAACTGTGAAAATGGGAAAGAGAGCTCATACCCAACTGTAGGGAGCTGGTCAAATAAACTCTGACTCATTTACTTGGAAAAGTAAACAATCATCAGGATAATGGGCACAAAGATGATATAACAATAAGGGAGTGCTCATTAGGATTGACTGACAAGTGAAAACAGGGTAAGAAACTTTATGTAAGAGAGAGCTGACCCTCCTCCCCTCAGAATATACGGTCCCCGGGGTTAGGATGTTTTATCTACCTTGCTGGGGGGTCCTATCTCAAGGCATTGGCAACAGTAGGTACTCATCTAATACTTATGTATTGAATGAATGAATGAACAGTGAACTATTTGCACAGGGGAGGGGTGGGAAAAAACAGCATCAAATGCTTCAGTGACTGTTGTAGGTTAGTCAGATTTTTAAAAGATTTTAAAAAGATTGCTACTTTCTCTGTATCCAGCACTTTCCTTCGTGTGGTTTTATTTGTTTTCCTGAGAAACAAAGATTTATTTTTCTTGGTTTAAATGTCTGGTAGGTGACCCAACTTCCCCTAATATTTATGTCCCCTCTTGAGAAGCCTAAGTTGCCACCAAGCAGGGTGATAAGGGCAAAGGAACGCTTGCTCCCCTTTCTAAAAGGAAATGCTTGGCTGAAGCAGTCCATTAGGAGCTGGACCTGTAGCCAAGTAAACATCACCTTCCTGCAGCAGAGAGTACCCTGGACCCTCAGAGCACTGTCCAGGGCAGGTCAAAGTCCTCCCACCCACCCCGTTCCCCCTGGGCTGCCGTCTCTCTCCCGTCCTCACCACCAGGCTTTGTCGCCAGTCTCTGCACACCACAGGATCTGAACAATAGCAGATTCCACAGCCAGAGGGAGTTCAAAGGGGTCGACAGCCCAGTCAGATTGGCATTCAGCTGAGGCTGCCACCAGCTTAGCAGGTGGGATCCCTTCCCACCTCAGAATGACTAAGCAGGGAAGCAGGGGAGTCAGCACTCCGCACAAGTCAGGAGGTCGACTTCAGGCAGCCCTGAACTCTGGCAGCAAGAAGGAAGGGGGGATATGGATCAGCCAGGTGAACTGTGAGGACATGGAATCTGCTAAAGATGCCTGGGCAGGGCTGGCTGTAGGCACCTGCTAGGATCACCGTCTTAAGGCCACTGCTGGCTTGTATTCACTATGACAATCATATTTTCTCTCCTTCTCCATCTTTCCTTCCCTCCCTCCCACTCCCCACGCAATCTGCTTCATGATAAAAATGAATAAAGCCATGCAAAGGAAAATGCTGGACAAAGAAAAAAGACACACATGAAAGCACACACCCTACACAGGCTCAACTTCGCCTCCTACAAGCCTTCTCCAGAAATTCTTCTCTGCAGCTGCCACTTCCCCATCTTTTTAAAAAAAAACTTTATAAAGTTTATTTATTTATTTTGAAAGAGAGAGAGCAGGGAAGGAGCGGGGGCAGTGGGGGGTGGGGAGAGAAGAAAGAGAGAGAAAGGGAAAGAGAGAGAGAGAGAGAGAGAGAGAGAGAGAGAATCCCAAGCAGGCTCCATGTGTCAGCACAGGGCCCAATGCGGGGCTCAAACTTATTAACCAAAAGATCATGACCTGAGCCAAAACCAAGTCAGACGCTTAACCCACTGAGCCACCCAGGTGCCCCTGCCACTTCCTCATCTTATATAAAGACATGCTGCATCCAGGTTTGAGTTGGCCCAAGACCACAAACTCCAGGCTCCATGGCACACCCTGAAGGCATTTCCCCCATTATGAACACATGCTGCAGTTTCACAGGTGTGGTACTAGCTGGGTGGCAGCCCTACTCAGGGCTCCAGGTCCCACTCTGCAGGCTCTCTCCCCTAAGCTCCTAAGGCACTGGAAACTGCCAGACAGTGCCCTCTTCTCAGAGCTCTGGGTCCCAGCTGTGTGGCCACCCCTCCAAGCTGCTGAGGTAGTAAGCCATCAGGCAGTATCCCTCCACCTGAGGTCTGTGCGACAACTCTAAACTTGCTCTAGAAGCTTCTTCAAGCTTCTAGCTGCTAATAACCCAGCTTCTTGCCTCTGCTTCCCCAGCCCTTTGGGTGGTAGGTCCTCTTCCTGCAGTTATCTCTGAGCTTCTTCAGGGTTACTTTAATGGCCATTCCAGCCTGCTAATACCAGTGTAACTAATTGCCTTTATTAAATTCTCTCTGTCAAAACAACTATGGTGATCAACTCCTTACCTCAATAATGTTCATTTGATCAAAAGACTTTCTGGAATGGTATTAACAGTTTTGGTTTCCTTGGTTAGTTTTAGCGAATCCAATTTAAGTTAAAATTCATTGATTTTTTTTTATCCATTATTCTTTTATTTTATAATTACTTTAAAAAACACTATGGTGGCTTTTGTTTTCTTGGGTGGAATTCTATACTGATATTGGAGAAAAGCTATTAGGAAAAAGTATGTCAGATTGAACCTGCTAGTGAAGACACTTTTCTGGGTAGTTTGATGGAGAGTCCATCTCTTCCTCACCTGAGGTGAGGAAATTTTTCATCCGTCATGTTCAAATGACAATCCTCAAGAAATTGTGTTCAAAAATTAGTGGGAAGTTAGCACCTACTATGCAGTCCAACTTACTGACCATTTTATTTCTGATGGGGCTTTAGGTGCAGATAAACTGTAGAGAAACATGTGTCCTTTAAAAATCTGGGGATTCCAGAACTCTTGAAGAAAGAGGTACTTTGTAAGGGAAAGAAGACCCAACCTGAAAGGAGAATCCTGCAGAACAACATACAGAAAAAGTTAAGCAACGTAACTATTCATAAAGACCAAAGGGAGGCCACCACACTCTAAGTCAGGGGTGGTGGGGGGAGGACTATTAAAATCACAGGTGGTTGCAATAACCACACATCCATTCGGTGCTGAATTTTCAATCCCTATCTCCTTACTTTGGGAGCAATTAGTCTCGGGTGAAAAACTGCACTTGCAGCTAATTGCACCTGCAATTACCTACTTCCGGGTGCAATTAGCCACTTGAACCTAATTCTGAGTGTGCAAGTGTTTAATTTCGTATGTGAGGAGGTGATTCCAGCTACAGTTAGTTGTGCCCTCAGTCTTTGCACCTGCAACTAATTGTGACTAATAAAACAAGTCGTCATGCAATTCAGGTTGAAGGCACATATGGTGGACCCTGCTTGGGGAACCAAGGATTGTATTGGTTGGGCTGACAGAGATACAAGTGTACTGAAGGGAACCAAGGGACAAATTATTAGCATTTGTCACTCTGTGGATCTATGGTCACATTATCCGTGTCCCGTTGCTACACGTTCCTCCTGAACTATGGAATATGAAGTCAGCAGAGGAGTGGCCTGGCTTAGTGAAGATAACACAGCAATTCTTCAAATGACATTCAGATAAACACCCATAAGGCACAGGTCAGGTCAGAAATACATTTCAGTCAATTCTCCATTATGTGGGTTAACTATGAACAGGTTGTTCAAAACACTTGGGCTAACAGACATTTACTGAAATCCTACTATGTGCTAAGTCCTATAACTAATCCAGGGATTAAAAGGGATGGCTCCTGCCTTCCTTTTCATGTAAATGTCACAAATATTTATTAAGTACATATTATCTGCTTGGCGCATCACAGTGCCCGTGAGCTTATTGGGAAAATCCACTTATTCTCTTTCTACAAATGTCTGTTTATCAAGCCCTCTTGGAATCCACATTCAAGCGGGGAAGACAGATGTTAAACAACTATTTACACAATCAATGACTTCATTAAAGGCTGTGGGAGTACATGATCAGAGGCTGCCCTGAGCTGAGAGTTCAAGTTAGGCTTGTCGAGAGAATTGATGCTTGAGTTGAGATTTGAAAGGTGAGTAGGAATTACCTGGTCAACGGGTTAGGGAGGGAGGCTCCCAGTTAGAGGGATGAAACTGCAAAGGCTCCGAGGCAGAAAGGAACATGTCAACCCTGAGATGCAGAAAGAAGGCCAGAGCAGGTTGAGCAGAGAAAGGAGACGGATGGATGAGGTTTACGTGATTACTGAGAGGAGATTCTTCAAAGTAGCACAAAATGTACCCCAGGAGAAAATGGATGATGGTCACTGCTAGAAAGCAGTGCCCTTTGTGGCCTCTCAACATTAGACCTTTAGGGCCTCTTCATGTGAAATTTATTATTTTGCCCCTCTTCCTCTAATCTGACCAATACCAACCTGAACCCTGGAAGAGCCCCCAGGGACATGAAATAGAGGAAGGAAAAATAGCAAATTAACCCCTCTTTCCCAACTGCGTAACTCCGAACTTAAGCTGAGGTCACTCTGAGTTGAAGGTGAGATGGAAGGTTTACATTAGACTGGACTGGACTCCTAATACTTGAAAATAAACCTCATTTTCAAAATCGAGGCTAGTCTAATAGTTGAAAGGAATCCAGAAAGCAATGCAATCTGCATGAAATGTCTCTAAAGGAGAGGGAAATAGGGACCTGCCTGAGCATTTGAAGCTCGAACAGAAGAGAAGAGACATACAGCCTTTTTTGTGATTATACTCCATTGAAGTCTGAGATGGCAAGGAAGGTTCCACAAAGATAAGAAGGACTGTAGGATTTGGGTGGCTGGGTGGTTAAGTCAGTTGGGTGTCTGACTCTTGACTTCAGATCAGGTCATGATCTCACAGTTTGTAAGTTCAAGCCCCATATCAGGCTCTGCATTGATAGGATGGAAACTGATTGGGACTCTCTCTCTTTCTCTCTCTCTCTTTCTCTCTGCCTCTCTCTCTCTCTCTCTCTCTCTCAAAAATAAATAAATAACTAACTAAATAAATAAATAAACCTTAAAAAGGACTGTAGGATTTGATAGAGAGGAGCATCCAGGCATTACAAGAGAATGAGGGTGAGAACAAAGGAGATGAAATCTGTTCTCTCTTGAGTGGGAAGCCTCAAGAAGTCAGGCCTGGTTAGAGTAGAGGGTCTGAAGTATGAGCAGTAGGGTTGGATTAACATGGGGTGAAATCAGATAGAAGGAAGCCAGGAAGGCCAGGCAATAGGAGTTAGGAGTCTCTAGCATCAAAAGTGGCTTCTTGTCTAGACTCTTAACAAGCACTGAAATGACTGAGTTTGAGCCTAGAGTGGGGGTTCACCTAGGTGAGTTCCCTTCCATGGCTGATCAGGATATTTCTCCCCTTCTCTGTGTATAGTCTGGTGGGATGGAGAGAAATCATCATTGAGAGGACATTGCGAGGACAAACTCAGCCCTTTGCCAGCACTCCTGGCCATGAAGGAACACGGGCTGTGCAGGTCTTTAGGGACATAGGGAAAGTATTCCCTCTTTTTCCCCTTTCCTTTCTTGTGGCCAAGACTGTTTATCAATTCAGCTACTCCTCCCTCAGCTCACAGCAAGATTGTGTTTTCCAGCCTCCCTTACGCTCCCTTAAACTTAAGAGTCACAAACCTGGATTCCAATGTATCCCTGGCGCCTAAAACATTCAATCCAGACTTCTACTTATTCTCCCCTCCCAACTCAGGAGGCTGGAGAGAAAGGACTTCAAGATGGTAGAGACACATGATAGCAAGAATCTGCTTCCCTTCAGACAGAGGAACCATCAGACCCAAATTAGGCCATGACACGGGCTTGGAAAAATCCTGTTTGGTGAAGGCAGTGAGATGTGGAGTTATTCGTGACTGCAGCATAGCCTAGCCTACCTTAACATGGCTATCTGCCCCAAACTTGGGGTTTCCTCTCACTTCCCTCCTCTCTACACATGTCCCACGACACTCTTGGTCTCATCATTTCCATGTAGCAGAATTTCACAGCTCTAGAGGTGGGGGAAGAAGACCCATAAAGAAAACACTTAGGCCTTTCTCTTCCTTGAGCGCATTACTGCATTGCCACACCATGGCCTTAGCTGGCCCCTCTTCCTGGAATGCTGCTCCTCCAGATGTTCACTCCAATGGCTTCTCAGCTGATGTGACACTTTCTCAGAGAGGCGCAGGACCACCTGCCAACAACCTACCATCACAATACTCTAGTGCTTTCAGCACACTTAGCAATCTATGAGATGATTTTATTTGTTTATTGTCTTTCTCCTAGGATATCATCTCCATGATAATGAGGTCTAGGTTATATGTTGCCCTTTCTTTAGTGACAGAACATGCCCACATCTACTCAATAACAACATGTGGAATGAATGGATGAATGAGAGGGTATAAAGATTCATGCCTCCAGGTTATCTAGTCTCACCTCCTTTACAAATGATAAAATCAAGCCATCTTCCCTAAAAGGAGCAACCAGAAGAACATCTAATGCAACTCTATCAGGCTAGCTGCTTCTGGCGTGCTGAACTTGGATGTGATTTATTCAAATGAAAACTCTAGGGGAATTGTTTCAGAAGGATCCATAAAACAAAGGTCATTTTCACCTGGAGAATTCACCCAGCCTTCTAACCAATTTCAAATATAGTTCTTTAATGCAGATTTGACAAATTTGAAATCTCTTACAAAAAGCCATTTATCATCTAATGTGTGCCTGCCCTCCACCACAGTTTAAGTTATAGCTTTTAATGGGATAAACCATTTCTATAAAACCATCGAAATACCTTAAACCAAAGCTGCCTATGAGAAATTGATGAGCTTCAAGCATGGACTCAACCCCTGAAACCATCAACCTTGCCATTGGCACCGTGGGCACTTCTAATAAAAGCAGCTAAGGAGGTATAATGAATGTCTAATGAACCATTTTGTATGTCTGTGTGGTTTCTCGAATTGGAAATAAATCAATGAGCCTTACAAAATGCATTTCAGTGGTATATTCATAAACAACAATCTTGTTTTTCTATCATGACTCAAGTGTCATTCTTTTTATAACGCAACTGGAGATTTAATCATTTACTTTATATATACATAACCCAGAGTGCACAGGGGGGCGGGCAACCTCATGCTGTTTTGGTTCTTAGAATGTCCTCATGTGTGGAAGCTCTGAGGATCATGAAGGTAAAACGGAAGCACTCACGATCTAGTGGTGAACACAGGTGTGTAAATGATAATTAGTAAATGACATGGAAACTTCCATGAATCAATATCAGGAGATAAACTACACTGAGCACTGGTGGCAAAGTGAAGGAAAACACATGGCAGTGAATCCTGTTCTGCAGGCACTGGCCCTCCTGGCTGGCCCAGCCATGGGGGGGGTGGGGGGGGGCTCACGGGACTGGAACAAACTTCTCCGGCAGTCCAGTCTGGCCATTCGATATGCTCCCCTGTAGGCTCCCTGCCACAACACTGCTGAAGGCCCAGCTTGGTTGTCCTACCAGCTTCCTCAGCTGGACATAGGTGACCTGCTTCCCCTCCTGTTGGCATGGGCTCAAACCCTATGACCCAAAGCTGCCTTTCTATCTCAGCAACTTCCCTTCCAGAGGCCAAATATAACCATCCCTTTGCCGGCTCACAAAAATTCCAGTCAGACGGCTGTGCACAGTGACAGCCGGCCAAAGAGCGTCTCACCAGCTCAGCCCACAGCCAAAAATAACGACCACTCGGTTAGTATGGGCTGGGTATTTTTTTTCCTGTTGCTGGGACTCGGTTTGGAGTTATTTTTGGTTTTGGTTTTGGATTTTGTTTTATTTTGTGTTTGTCATTTGGAAGTAAACACACCAACCAAAGAAGCTACATCAACATTCCACAGTAGTCTCATGCATTTAGTGTCTGTTACAATAGGTTACAACAAAAAGTATTCATCTCCTAAACTTCCCCAGTCACCTACACAAAAAGGAGAGTCTAGCAAGTGCATCTCCTCCCCACTCTGTTCAGAAGTGCCTGCTGCACGGCCACAGTCATGGTGAGACCCAACCACCAGGCTCTGTCTTCTCCTCAGGGTAGCTGGAGTGACTGGAAGAGTCTCATCTTTGGGGCTGAGTGAGGTTGGTTCCATGTTTATACCCATGATGCACCTGGGCTGCAAACAGGCAATGGGCCCCAGAGCTGTCAGTTCATCCTCTCCACATGTAGTAAAATGACTTAAATTATCAGTCTATTTCTTTAAAAGTACACAATGTTTAACAACAACCAAGTCCACTTCTGATCTGCTTTCTGACACAAGGCTCTTGTCAACCAGGTTTGGTTTTTTTTTTTTTTTTTTTTTTTGCAGGCCAACAGAGACATCTTGTTAAATCTTTCTTAGGGGGTAACACTAAATTAAAGCATGCTAAAGAGATCTAGGCAGGGAAAGGTAATTGTCCTCTCCATGTTCTATTTCCAAGTGTAATGAATAATAAGCAATTGGGAGAAACTATAACCTTCAATTGTTGGAACATCTTTGTACTCTTTCTCTTCAAAGGCAGAATGTTTTCTGGCATTATGTTTCTCCATGAAAAAAAAAATAAATTCTCAATTTCTACACGTGGGTGCATATCACACAGATAATCTTGTTGCTTTTCATACTGTATGCTGTCCTAGGATCAATTAATAATTTAGGCATTTAGGGGCACCTGAGTGGCTCAGTCGGTTAAGCGTCCGACTTTCGCTTAGGTCATGATCTCGCGGTTCGTGGGTTCGAGCCCCGCGTCGGGCTCTGTGCTGACTGCCAGCTCAGAGCCTGGAGCCTGTTTCAGAGTCTGTGACTCCCTCTCTCTCTGACCCTCCCCTGCTCATGCTGTTTCTCTCTCTCTTTCCTAGAAATAAATAAAAAATATTTTTAAAAAAATAATTTAGGCATTTAATGTATTTATCAGCTCTTGTGTGTGTATGTGCATGTATGTGTACATATGCACATTCTATGTGCTAGTGTCAAAATTGTCTTCTATATTAATGGAAAGCAAGCAATCTCTTGGGTGTTTCTCCACCATGAAATTAACTTTACATCTTATCCATCAAATGAGTGGGAAGTGATAACTGGTCCCTGTTCTTTACAGAGAACTAAGTGCTAGTATATGCCAGAAAAGGAATTATACTAAGCATTTCACATTGCATATTTTCTGAAATTGCTCCCCTCTTTTTTTTTTCTAAGAAAACCTTTATTACTCTAGGGCCACATAGATTGTTGGCTCCTGAGTTTCAACTTATTCTATTTAGGTTGCTTTTCTTTTGGTTTCTCCCTGGAATATTTATCATGCTTGTCATCGAGAACTGCTTCCGAGCACCTTGCAGTGCCAAGAGTGGTACCAGGTGTGTGTGCTTGGCAGTCCTCACCTCCACTGCTGTCCACAGGCTCCAACTTGGATTTAACCATGGTCATCATTCACACCCTTGTGGCAGCAGCATCTCAGGGTGCTACCAGCATGATGACAAGCAGCAAGAATGAGCACCAGGGCAGCAGCTGTTGTGGGAAAGTTGTGTGTCTGCACCTGGCTCATGTTTGCCTTGCTGCTCCTGACACCTCTCTCCACCCACCTTCCTCGTTTGAAAAGCTTTTGTGTTTCATCGATGCCATGAGAGAATTACCAGAATGATAGAATCGTAGGGAAAGAGACCTCAAAAACATCTAGTTCAATCCACTCATTTTAAAGATAAGGAAATGGAGCCCTGATGGGTTAAGTTCCTTGGCCAAGCTCATGCAGGTGAGTCGCTCAATGCAGGTGCTCATTGGCAGAGCAATGACTAGAGTCCAGTAATTGAGCCCGTTTTCCAATGCTCTTTCTACCATACCAGTGGCTTTCCACCATTTGTTAGCACAATCCACAGCATGAAATAAATTCTATATCATGACCCACAATATCTACAAATATATGCAACCAACACAAAAGTCTCACGAAACAGTACCGAACTTTACTACATGTGATACATTTTGGTATTTCCTATCATGGTATAGTCATTTAAAAATATTCTGAAGATTGCTTGGCAGCATGTATACTAAAACTGGAACAATACAGACAAGATTAACATGATCCCTGCACAAGGATAACATGCAAATTTTTCCCATATCTTTTGTACATTTACCAAATGTTCCTTTTCTTTCCAGGGATAATATTTATAGGTATACCATCAAATGATTCACATTTTTTCAAATTACATACATCCACTGAATATCTAGGAAGGTGGAGGTTGAATTAGATACAGAAAGGGGTCTCTTTCAGCTCTAACCTGTCTTGTGCCTGGTTTGGAATGGTCTTATTGTATGATTTGCCCTTAATTCTGAAAGGCAGAATGATCTAGGGTAGAGAACACCGGTTTAACCTTGGGCCCACCACCTTCCAAGTGTGTGAGTTTAGGTGAATTTTCTCTGTGTTCCATTTCTCATCTGTAAGACGGAGCTGCTGCTAATTGACAGAGTTCTGAGAAGTAAACAAAATAATGCAAATGAATGCAATAAAAAGCTCTATACACAAGACTTGTTGGAACAGCATTGGTCTTAAATTCTCACATTTCCAAAAAATATGGTGTCTCAAGATGTTTCTGGATTCTCATCAAAACACCTGCATAATGTATTATGAATACATTTTGTATCATAAAAGAAAAACTCTACCCTGGAACTGACCCATTTTTAAATGCATTTGCAGGTGTTTGGAGAGGGGTTGACCCTAAATCTTGAAGATATTCATCCTCAGAAAAGTGGAATTCATTGAGACCAAAGATGACTCCACATTCCTGAAAGGGAAAGGTGATGAGTCACAAGCTGAAAAATGTCTTCAAGAAAGGTTGCTACTAGCGAGGACGAAGAGGGAGAATTGAATGAGCATATGGCAAATGTTCAGATACAACAGCCACGCGACAGCCTGGCGGGACAAGTGAGGTAGAGCGAATGAAAAGAAAGTATTGCAGATATAACTCAGTGCTGCTACCGCTGATTTTGAAGAAGGCGTCTTTTCTAGGAGGTGGTTGGTCTTGATTTCTGTGTCTTCCACCTCTGGACTCACTAAATCCATCAAATAAAGATTTCAAAAGCCATTGCAGAAATTATTCTTGAAAGTATTCAAAATGTCTGCAGTAACCCTGCCAAGAACACCAGAAGGACCCTTGACAGCTGAGAACGTTAGGCAAAACCATTCCGAAGTTGGTTGTGATGCTTGGCTCAGAGATTTTGCGACTAGGATGGCAAAAGCATTGTGGGCACTACTGAGGTACTAAGAGCTGCTTCCCTGTTGCCTCTGCTGTGTGAAACTGAGCACAAGTTGTTTTAAAGACCCCAAAGAAGAGGAGGAGTCTGGCACAGGCACTGGCAGGTGAAGGTGGCACAGAGGTGGCATGTTCTGATTCCTCAGATCAGGCATTATCACTACTAACAAACCGTTACCAGAAGTTCAAAGCATGAGTCTCACCAGTAAGGTCAGAGAAACTGAAAACTAAAGAACAGGTTATGGGTTTTAGTTGACAAGGTACATGATGGTTTATGGCTGTCACTGTGTATGTCCATAGATAACTTATTGTGTAGTTTTGAACAAAAAAAGACATTTGTATATTCCTTTTTTTTTAATGCCAGCTATGATTTCAAAGTTTACCCCAGAACCCACCAAAGAGACCCCCCTCAACTCCTCGGTGGAGAAGGTTCCCTCCAGCCTTCCCTCCAGCCTGCTCCTCTCCCCTCCTCCGACACCTCCTCCCACTGCACCCGCATTCCAGAGCTTTCCCAATCCCTCTGGAAGCTCTGTTTCATGGTGAGCAACCTCCTCACATTAGCCTGGGGGTAAAGAACTTTCTTTTTCTGCTTCCTTTGCAGCCTGGGCTCTGCACCTCCCTCTCCACTGCTCCCAGACTCCCAGACCTGTGTCCTCCTTTCTCCTCAGAGAGACCTTAACTCATTTTTCTTCAAGTCAGTCCCTCCTTCCTTCCCTGTGCCACTCGGACCCCAGACCTCCTAAAGGCATCCTGGTGGCTTGCCATCTTTTTTTTCTTTCCTACAATTTGCCATCAAGTCAGGCACGTTACTATCCATGTGGACAATGCATCTACTATACCGGTCCCCACTCCCCTTCCTTCCCTCCCTGCCCTGTGAATCACCCATCTTGTTCCACCCGAGGCGGCTTCACTCCTCCTCTGGCTCTCTGATCTCATCTTCCTCTCCTGAGATCTCGTTCCCTTAAATCCACTAACTGACTTCCCATCTGCTGGAGCTCTGCCATCCCCCATTCTCTCTGCATTCCCCATCCTCTCAGCCCCCTCAAGGTTTCGCTTCCTTCCCCTTCCAGCCCAGACTCCAGGACCCAGAGCTTCAGACACTGTTTTGACAACACTCTAACCCACGGCCTATGAATTCACGTCACGATACACATCCAATGGTGAAACAAGAAATATAACTAACCACCTATCTCTGACATTCCTTCCTTCCTCTCTCCCTTTCCTCCTTCCTTCATAAATTGCATAAAGTTTACTCCTGGACTGACATTCCTTCGTTTTAGACCATTCCACAAAAATAGAAAGGCATATATGACAAGATTTCGAACAACCAGTACAGTAAGAGCTTTGGTATTCTCGGCGCGTTCCCGGTGGGCTGTGTCATGCGGCCCCTGGAGGTTTGCACACCCCAGTCTGGGAACCACAGTCCCAAGCCTTGTCACTTTTTTCCCCTCAGTCACATTCACCCTGCAAGCCAAACCTGAATCCATCTAGCCATGAGTGTCCCGTTCTTTACCAGGTGGCTGCATGATGCTGGGGAGGATGGCTGAGCCCCTGGTGACCTCTCCAGACTTAGCCTTTTTCCTCAGGTCAATATCACTGGTAGCCTCTGGGGGTACACTCCAGCCAAATGGCAAAAAAAACCCTTCACCTTTGTATCACCAGGACCTGGCACAGTGCCTGGCACTCGCCTGTGACCCATTAGTGTTTTTTGTGCTGAACTGTGTACACATGTATCACGCCACCACTCCAGCTGCATCATTGTAAAGGCATGAAGAGCACGTGGAGAAAGCCCAGCGGGTGAGCAGGTCCCGGCTGGGTGCGTGCTCAGTTCTGAAACGGTGTGAGGCACACTTGCTCTCACAGCACCTGTCGCACACTGACCCACCCAACAGACTGGCTTTCAGAAGTCAAACACTGCACAACTGACTTTGGCCTGACTTAGGCCATGTGCACCTGAGGCAACTTCATCAAATCCCCTTCCTCACCCTGCCTATCCTAGAGGGGGGCAGGGTGCTGTGGGGGCAGGCAATAGGGCCCCTCCAGACAGTCTTCTCTTTGCCCAGGAGCAGCCTGGGCTCAGGGCCCTACTGCACCCCCATTTCCTTCAGACTTCCCTTCACAGAAGGACTCCTTGGCTGTCAGAAGGAAGCAGTGGATAGGAGTGTGACAAATTTTTATTGCATCCTCAGTGGATGCAATATGGAGATCAGTAAACACTCAGCAGATGTGCCGGGGAGAGCCAAGGAGATGTGCTTGTGACCCAACTCTCCTCTGGTGAGGGAATCTTTTTCCTCTGTCCATTCCCTGCCCCCTGCCTGCCACCTGCCACCTGGAGACGCATCCCCAGGTAAGCTGGGCCTTTAGAAGTACACACAACTGCTACGGAACTTTCTCAGACGGCTGAAGATGATTTGGGCAAAATTCCCTCTCCTCTTGTCAGTTCTTCCATCTTCTCCTTGCCCCCCCCTCCCACCTAGACCAATGTTCTATAACCAGGCGTCCATGGACTGATCCCTACAGCAGAGTCACAGGCCTATTAGGAATGCAGATTCCAGGGCCTCAGACAAATGGAATCAGAAACTCTGAAACCAGAGCCACAGAATCTGCATTGCTTTGCCCACGAAAGTTTGAGAACCATTGAAAACAGTTACTTCTCCTCTATTGTTCCCAGCTATGTGTCTTTAAGCCTTAATCCCCTCTCATCTTGCCACTGTCCTCCCTCTACCACTCCACATCTCAGGCCATCGTGATAAAGCCCAGGGAGACACAAATGGAAGGGCCTAGGCGGGAATGAGATCACCAGGTTCTCACCCTCCTGTGCTGACTGCAAGCTCCTCCCTTACTGTACTTTATTTTAATTAACCTCCGACATCTCACATGGTTCTAGGAGCCCTGCTTAACTTAATTCGGTCCACTTGCCCAAAATGAATACTGGGCAAGCCGGGTACTTGGTACACTGAACTCAAAGTTGCCAAGAGGGAACTGAGCAAATCAGGGACCTGAGATCTGGCCTAATGTTGATCTATTTTGGGCCAACGCCACGTCTACTAATAGGTCTCTACTAATAGACTTGCCAAGATGGAAATGTTAATCAATGTTAAACAAGCGTTATAAATAATAAGGACATTTGCCATCCACTTACCTCCTGAGGATGGGATGTGAGCTGGAGATGGCGATGACCACGAAACACCCTAAACCTGAAGAAAATTCTCTGAACCATTCTTCCACTCACAGAGTTTCTGAGGCACCGTCCCTGTGCAGCTCTGACAAGTGAGCTATTTTTGTACACGAACAGGTAGAGCTATTGTTATCTCTGCTCTGCATCAAGGACTAAAAGGAAAGGTGAGACGGAGAAGGAGGGCATGAGGGATAAGAAATGGAAGTGAGGTGCAGCAGTGCAGGAGAGACACGGGAAACCGAAAGGAAAGGAACAAGGCACTCGTCTCAGGGTCAGAGTAATGGATGGGCCAGTGTGTGGATCCAAGCACCTTGTGAGTCCTCAGCAACCTCAGTAAGAGGCCCTCCCTCTGGTCTCACGGGATTCTGGGGGGACCCAGCATGCATGTCAAAGGGCTTCGCAAATGGTGAAGGGGTATCCACATAGGGTGTCTGCTCTCTACCAGGGAGCTCGCACCCCTTTCCAACACCCCCACCCAAAGACTCGAGACACCACAGGCCATAAGGAAGCTCAACTAGCAAACACGTTCCCATCGGCAAATGCATTTCCACCGCCCTCGGGCCACATTACCTAGGAATCTCAACGAGAGTGCTATTTTAGCAAGAAACCAAAAACGAGAACAGAATAAGCCCGAGAACATGCTGCATCCCTATGGTAACACACCCCCACCGCGGGTCAGAGCTCCACATATGTTCTAATGCTTTGACCCATACTTGTTCCGAGACCAGCAGGACCTCTTGTCACAGCTTCTCACGTTCTGCATCGTCAGCATGAAAGATCTGCTGCCATAGGCTTGTCCCACTCCCTCTGGGGCTCCCCTCCTCCAAGTCTGACTGAGAAGCTTACACCATCGCTTTATGAAGACCCTTCCTTCAGTTCTCATTTCTGACTCACCCCCTTGGGCTTCTGGGGTCCACTGGTCCGCAGGCCTTCTGCAAGGTGTGCTCGCCTCCAGGACCTGGCCACCGGAGGGCGCCAGAGAGCAAGGAGGGCCCCCGGTTTCCCCAGGAGGCGCCGAATCCCCAGGCACACCCAGCTCCCTCCTCCAGGCCAGAAACTGTGAGGCTTCTTAACAGTTTTGAGCTCTGCCGGAAACAAACATCTCACCTTCGCTGTATAGTTCCTTGGTAAACTCTTATTTTCTTCTTTATCAAGTTTGGGTGGAAAACAAAACAATTAATTTCAAAAGCAGCACACAAGAACCTAAACATTATTTATGTCTCTAATTACCTCATTCTAGTGGGTATTTTAGTCCCTGTCTGGTCAGGACATTAATTATCTTCATAACTACAGCAAAAGTTAAATAATAAGCACCCAAGGCTACAGCACTACTGTAATGTGCAAGCTTAAATGAACTTATAAATTTTATTAATGGATGCTTTATACAACTCCATATATTATAAATCAAACAAGAAACCTATTTCTATCTTTTAAGGGTGCGGTGGAAAAGCTTTAACGTTATTGAGGATAATTTTTATTAAGTTTAAAACTCCCTTTTTTTTCAGTAATGAGACTGTTATGAGGATAATTTAATCTAGTTTGTCATGAGGCACCCCGGCTTGTTAAATAAGTTAATAAATGACTATGCATTAATCAAAGTGACAAAGCTATGAAGAGCTGGGGATGGGAGACAATTCTGGTGATAGTATTAATTAGTATTTAATTAGAAACTTAGGGCCCATAAATAAAAAAAAATCATGGTAGAGACATTTATGCAAATCGCTTGGAGCTTTGCAGTGGAGTTAGCTTCGCTTTAAAGAAACATGATTTTTTTCTCTAGCAGACTACTGTACACAGTAACCACATCACGTGGCTCCAACCAGCTCTTCTTTTGTTTCCAATTTGTTCCAATTACAGGCCTGTAAATTCAAATCATTCTTTGGACCGTCTTGATTGAAATGTAGACTTTCCGCCATTTCTGCAGGGAGTTCTTTTCTTTTTTAAATAAAAAGGGCAAAATGTTGGAGAGAAATAAAGAGTTTCAGACTCTTTTTCTGCCTGTATAATTAAGATGTGTGCCACCATCTTCTACGAACAATTGTGGAGTCCGTTTGGTACGCAAACAATGCCTCCTTTTTAACCCCGGTGAGCTGGAACGGGGTTTTGTGATGTGACATCACACTGAAGGCGGCATGGACTCAACTGCCATCATTTTTCTTATAATCATATAACGCTTCTCCCTTTTCTCTCCATCACATGCTCCAATAAACGGGCAATTTTTGAGGGCCCCAAAAGATAATAACCATTTGGTTCAGAACGTCACTGCTCTCCTAAGGTACATGTCCCCTTCTTCAGACTTTATTATTTGTTGCATTTATTCAAGAAAGGTTATCCACAGTAAAACTGCTTTTTCTATTCAACAGTCTATCTCTGTCATGGTTCATTTATGTGTGAGCATGACGGACTGAAACCCGTATTATCCACAGCTGACAAGTGTCAGGCCGACAGTTCAATCAGCCCTTCCTTAAGATGATGCCCAGGGCCCCGTGTTTGAAGTAGGACAATAAAGCAGGCAACACAATCAGGGTCAAACTGATCCAATCCCTGTATATAAAGGGGATTCTGCCTAATAACACAGTGCGATTTTTTTCCCCTCTCCAAACACATTAGTCCTTAAACAGTGAGTTGGCCCTTAAGAAAATCTGTGACTGACATGAAAATGCTGGAGTTTTAACATGGCTGGTTTATCCATAACCTCATGGGGCTGCTTCTTTGTGCAGACTGGTTTTGTCAAAGTCAGGAAAATAATGTATTCAGTGTCTGATCATTTTTAGGGAGATATTTGAATGGGATTTTAAGTCAGACATCCTGATGTTGACACAGGGATCATTTTCTTGTCCTTTTGTTTTACATGTGTGGAACAGATCATTTGCATCAGCTAATAAAATTAAATCTCTGAAACGCATACAAAAGCAAGCCCCCTTCAGCAACTCTCCTCAATCCCTCCACCCACCTCGCAAGCAGAGAGGCTGGGTTATTTCTTTATATTAGGTCTCTCTAGAACACAGACAGAATGCAAACACATCTTCAAAATTATGCTCCTTCAGCCCGGGTAACACTTGGACTCACACATCTATGAGAGCGTCGCATTACAAATCCTAAAAACTAACAGTAGAGCCAAAGTCAATAAAATGCTAACAGCCTGCAGTCGGCTTCTCGGAGGGACAGGGTACTGCTGCCTTTGCTAGTCTCCAGGCTTCGCAGATGATGGCAGGCAAGGGAGCATTGCTCACCTATTTGGAAGGAGCCAGAACACTGAATGCCCTTCATAGGAAGGAAGCCAAACCCCCCTTACAGCATCATTAAACTTTCAAGACAGAAGGCACCATGGAGAACATCAAATGCAACTTTCAGACTTTATGGATGAGGGAGGCTCAGGGACACGTTGTGACTTGCACTGTCAAAGAGCTTGTAAGCAGTAGTGGAAGGACAAAGTTAACAACAACAACATCTTTACCTGGTGTCATTGGGTAGGGTCAACCTAGTGTAGGCGAGTGTGATATAGAAGCAGAATTCAGAGATCAGATGGTGACCGATGGTGCCCAGAGCTACCAAACATGACTTTGTCAAGTCTCTTCCTGGACATTCTGGAAGTTTTAAGTAACATGTTCTCTGTGTGTTAGTTATTTTCTGGGACACCGCTCTGTCTCAGTCCATCCATTTACACACACTGGCTGCCCTGTGCTGGCCCTGCTGAGCATATCACCCAGCCTCACTTGGAAGGTTAGCTTCTCTAACCTTGGTGGTTAGAAACCATGGGGAGACCCTGATGAGGGTCGACCAGAGAGTGGGAGGAGAGAGGCCAGCGTGTCCCTTCCTTCCTGGCTCCCTGCTTTGATCCCCCACTCCCGAAGAGGCTGCTCCCTCCAGCATTCCTGCTCCCACAGAATGGCCTCTCCTCTGGGGCTGCAGCTGTCATGGCCCCCTTCATTCAGTCTCATCCCCTTGCCCTGTAGTCCTGGGGGGCTAACAGCTTCCTACTGATGGGAATATATGGGTGCCCCAATATTTCTTGCTCATTCATCTAACCCTGCCCATATTTCTGAATGCACTCCCTTCTTTAAGGCTGCCATGGAAACATTCTTGGGTGAATGCTATTTTTTGCCAGAACTCTCAGTGACACACTGAAGTACTTAGTTTCCTTACTGGCCTCCCCACTTCTAGTGCAGTAGTTCTTCATGTAATTAGAATCTTACAGAGAATGTTATAAAAAGCATGGCCTCCCTCCACAGAAAAAATTCACTTACACTTACACACATTGACACAAAATTTTGTATACAGTTGTAGAATATCCACAGACTCATAAAGGCTATCTATGCATCTTCTAGGGGCCCATAGACCCTATAGACCATTCCGTCCACCTTTGATAAATGAATCCTCCTGCAAGACCCATTTGATCGTATCCATTTCCTCCTCAGAAACCTTCAGCATTGTCCTACCACCCTTCATAAAGCATGAAGCCCAGAATCCTCAGCCAAGCATATCAGGCTGTATCCGACAAGGTCCTGTTAAGAAAGGACCTCAAGAGAAGGAACACAGGGAAGTTGTTACAAAGATGTTGAACGAGGTGAAAGGGATGGTACAGCAAATGAGCCAGTGGGCCAGTACCTGGGGCCGGAGAAACAAAGAGCATAGCCCCAGAGCCAAGGCTGTCCAGGGGACTGTGATCATAGAAGGCACTGGTAAGTAGGGGCTGGAGTGTGGAAGACGGTCCTGCCATTGCAGTGATGCTGCCCAGTGCAGGAAGAAAGGGTGGGGAATATTCTGGCTCCTTTTCTCCTGTTGCTCTCCAGTCTTCCACACACCACACTGTCTCCAAAGCCAGATGACAAGGAAGCTTGCAGGAGGTCACAATGTCAAGATTCAAAGCAAGGGAGGTGGATGATGGATCTGAGATCAAACAGGTAAATGACTTTCATGAAAGCCCTCCATGACCCGGTTTTACCTGCCTACAGAGCCATGGTGGAGCCTGGATTGTCCTTGGAAAACTCATTCTTCTAATACCTATTATGTACTGACTGTGTGCCAGGCACTAGCTTCAGGAGGAAGACGGAGGAGTGCAGCCCTGGAGTGGCAAATAAATAATCAAGACTGAGGCTGCTGACTTACCTGTGTGGGCAGCAGAGTAGGCAGGGTGGTTAATAAGAGCAGGCGACCACAGGAGGCTCTGTTAGGCTGGCACAGCAGCAGTAACTCAGGTGCGATAAGACCGGGAGTTATTACTGGGAAAGGCAGAGAGAGAATGCAGATTACTAAGTGAAAGAAGTCAACTGAAATGCTACATACTGCATGAGCCCAACTGTATGACTTGCCAGAAAAGGCAAAACTATGGAGACAGTAAAAAAAAAGAATCAGTGGTTGCCAAGGGATGTGGGGACGGGAGGGAAGGGAGGGACGAATAGGCAGAGCACAGAGGATTTTTAGGGCTGCAAAACTCTGTATGATACTGTAATGGTAGATACGTGTCATTATAAATTTGTCCAACCCACAGAATGTACCACACCAAGAGGGAACTGTAATGTAAACCATGGACTCTGGGTGACAATGATGTGACAGTGGAGGTTCATCAACAGTAATAAATGCATCACCCTGCCGGTGGGGGGGGGGGGGGATGGATAATAAAAAGAAGACTATGCCCATGTGGAGGCAGAGAGTATATGGGAAATCTCTGTATCTTATGCTCAATATTCCTATGAACCTAAAACAACTCTAAAAATTAAAGTCTATGAAAATAATATCCTTCCCGCTTAGACAGACACCTGAATCCCATCTATTGGTGTACTAGAGCCAGTTCTTCACAGCTCACAAGAACCTGTTACATTTCCAGAGGCAGTTGTTGAACACAGCCACTATTCAAAAACAGATTATATAAGCACACAAATAAATAAGTCTTATTAAAAATAAAGGTAGTTGTGGCACCTGGGTGGCTCAATCAGCTAAGCATCCGACTCTTGATTTCGGCTAAAGTCATGATCTCACGGTCATGAGACTGAGCTCTTTGTCAAGTTCTACACTGAGCAAGGAGCCTGCTTGGGATTCTCTCTCTGCCTCCCCCCCAAATAAATGAAAGAAAATATTAAAAAATCATTTTAAAAGTTTTAAAAAATAAAATAAAGGTGGTAAATACTCAACATTCATCACTTTCTGATGATTTTGTTACTATCTGTGCTCTTGAGGTTGTCTGTTGCACCTCAACAGTGGAAACACTACCTAATGATGTGCCATCATGCATCTCTGTCCAGCTTCACATTCAGTGGTGTCCCTGGATGGCTTATGGAATCTTTACACCACAGGAATCAGCAAATACTATAAATCAGAGCTTGATTTGCTATGTTGATGTCTGGATTAGGGATGGGCATACTACAGTGCACAGGCCAAGTCTGGCCTGCAGTCTGGTTCTGCATGACTCATGAGTTTTTACATTTTTAAAAGGTTGTTTTGAAAAGGAGGGGAGAGGGGCGCCTGGGTGGCTGAGTTGGTTGAGCCTCCAACTTCAGGTCAGGTCATGATGTTGCAGTTGTGAGTCTGAGCCCTGTGTCAGGCTCTGTGCTGACAGCTCAGAGCCTGGAAGCCTACTTTGGATTCTGTGTCTCCCTCTCTGCCCCTCCCCTGCTCGCACTCCTTGTCTCTCCCTCTCCCTCTTTCTCTTTTCCTCTCTCTCTCTCCCTCTCCCTCTCTCTCTCTTTCTCAGAAATAAATAAACATTAAATAAATAAATAAACAATTAAAGAAAAAGAAAAAGTGGGGCAGAGAGAAAAAGATGTGGTCCACAAAACATAAAATAAGTACTATCTGGCCTGTTAGTGGAAAGACTTAGCCAGCCCCTGGTCTAGACTTAAGAAAGGGACAGGTAAGGTGCTAATAATGCAAATTAAACTTAAAAGGGAATCATATCTCTAACTGCCACATGATGAATGGCACAGAAAACTAAGGAAATATTCCTCCAGTATTTGAAAACTGTGGCCCTATCGGCAAAGAAGTGTCTGATGTCATGGATGAACAAGTGAAATTCCACATACAGCTTTATTGTTTCATGTTCATATTCTTTGCCAATGTAAATGAAAATGTCAACTAACATTATGGTGGAACTACATCCATGAGTCAATGGGTGAGTTTGGACAGTAACCAAGCATTCGTGTGTAGTCTGATTGTGTGAAATCACAGTCTAATCACAGCCATAAGTTAACTACAGACACAAAAGCTCAGGGAAAAAAAAAAGAAAAGCACTCTCTGAGATTCAATGGACTAAAGAACATTCTGTAGTGAAGAGTATTGTCTATTTTATTATCATTTGTAAGGTAGGCTACACATTCTTTATATCAGTAAAATTTATAATAAATTTAGGTATGTATATACATGGGTGGGGTTTTTGGGGGGGAAGCTAGTTATTAAACTTTTACCAGCACGCCACTGACCCCACTCCCAGAGTCTGACTTAATTAGTCTGGGGAATGGCCTTGGTATCAGGATTTTTACAACTTCTTCCGAGTTATTCCAATGTGTAGCCAGTGTTGAGAACGATTGGCTTAGAAGAGAGATCAAAGTACAGGGAGTAAAATCCCCTTATGATTTCTTTCTTATTGATCAGAAAGTCCACATAAATCTGACTAAGGAGGCTCCAGAAGGGAGCACGAGGGAGGATATGTTGGGGGCAGGGAGGGTGGGAGGTTCCTCCCGGAACTGGATACACCTCACCGAGCTGACTTTTTTCCAACTTCTCAGAACAAAATTTCTGGGAGCAGTGTCTCCACAGCCTCCTAGACATGCCACTCATACTTCCTTACACAGAGTTACTCACTGTAACTTTACCAAAGATCCCTTTTTCTCTCCGTCTCCTGCCTAAATCTTACCCATCCCTCACATTCCAGCTTAGACAATCCCTTCTTCTCTCAGAACTACCCCACTTGAGACAAACTCACTCATCCCCCCACCTCCGTGTCCATGTAACCCTTGCTAAGCGAACCCTGATTAATTAGGGACAGCACCAAGCCCAGCTAAATACCATTTCCAGGCCTCCATTCTAGCCAAATTGGCCAGTGTGACAGTTTTAGCTATTGAGGCCTAAGCAGGAGGGTGATGGGTGTGTAGAGCAGAGCTTGTGCTTTCCCAACTGAAGCATTAGACACAGCTGGTGCAGACTGCTCCCCTACTTCCAGAGCAGAAGACAACCTACACCATGCCAAGCATGGAAGAGGAGAAAAATAGAAGCAAGGTCTTTGATGCCATTAGTGAGCCGCAACACCAGCCCCTGACTTCTTCTTGCCTTTGGAAATCTTGTTCTGTGAGAAAGATAATTTCCCAATTGTTCAAGCCACTCCTGTTTGACTATTCTGTGGCTGCAACCCGATGACGTGGCAGTCTAATGATCCTACAACAATTGCCATCTCCTAGCTCTGTACCCCTCCAGATCTGTTCCACACCACCCATGACAGCCATCTCCAGTGCATGAATGGGCCATGTCCCAGATATTTCATTACAAATCAGTTGTTTGAAATTTGGGTACACATCCCTTACAAGATTGGACTGTCCTAGAAAATCCAGCAAAAGCTTTGAAATGCCATATCAACTCTTGGAACGATCTGAAAGAAGACTCAAGCACAGTGAGGTGCATACACTTGCTAAAGAATGGAGGTTGCCAACAGTGACTTGTAGATAGGAAGAATGTAATGTGGAATCATTCCCAAGGCCTTGGCTTTTGCCCAGAGCTTCTGTCTGAGGCAGGAGGAAGGCGTGAAGGTGCAGCATGAACTCTGGGTGCGTGTGCCCAGATCAGAAGGTAAAGGGCACAGGCTACGAAAAGGCACATCTTCCAAGTGCAAAAGAAAGCAGGTGGCTGCAGCTGTACCATGAGCTTCATAGACCACATTAGCAATAACTGTTGCATTCTATTTTTGTCCCATATTAACGGATATAATATTGGTAATTGTTCTTAATAGAATCACAGAAACGAGAGATGGAAATGCTATATGGTATGATGGAATGCTGTTCCTTTACCATTGATCATTATAATAAGCCTGCTCAGTCATTACTGACAAACCAAGCTACAACTCTGCCAATGAGGCAGACCAAAATGGGGAGATAAACAAAATTGGTTTCCTTGCTAAACGCGATGCCTAAGTTTTAAGATATTTTGCTAAAGTTTTAAACTGATTGTCAATTAGTCAATGAGCTATGGCAGGCAGTGTATTTCTGGGTAATTAGTGTGTGTCTTAGGGGGGTTATTTGGCATGAGGCTGAGGGCAAAGTAATTTGTATCTCCCAGGAAGTGCAATAATTGCCTCGAGCTGAACTGCTTGGAAAGTGTATTAATTCTATTAGGAAACATTTATGTTATTTTATATGGCATCCTGTATATTCATGAAGTGTACTCATAAACCATAAATTATTCATTTCGGGGCATTATCACATGAGCATGGCATCAGTGATAACTAGGAAAAAGGGTGGGGTTGTTTGTGCAGTTAGAGAATTCATGCACTGTCAGAAACAATGCAAGTCAGGTTTTGGAATTTACCTTATGAGAACACCAGACCCTGAGAAGATGAATAGGCAGTCTTGAGAATGGTCAAAGGTAAGGTCATTTGCTTAAAACTAGCTTTTCAGGAAGCCACCGGGCCTTTTATTCAGTTTGCTATGTGGCCTGGGAAATAAAACCCTGTGAGATCTGAGAGCTACAAAGATAATAAGCTTGATCTTGGTACCTTGGGACACTTCCTTCCCCAATCCTGCTTAAAATGTCCACAGCATGAAAGAGGCAATCATTCGCTCATTAAAAAGATGTTTATGAATGAATGTTCAGACCGTGTAAGAGTTACCTGTTGTGGTATAACAGATGAGTCCAAAACTGAATAGCTAAGAACAACACACATTTATTATCTCGCAGTTTCTGTGGATCAGAAACCATGTGCTGCATACCTGGGGCCTCTGCTTCACAACCTCTCACAAGGCTGCACTGGGGATGTTAGCCAGTCTGTGGTTCTCCTGAAGGCTCAACCAAGGAAAGATCTACTTCCAACCCCAGTTCCAAGTCCTCAGTTTTCTCAAGGGCCCAAGTTCCTGGATGGATGTTGACCAGAAGCCGCCACCAGTTCCTTGCCACATGGGTCTCTCCAATATGGAAACTTGCTTCCACAAAGTATGCAAGCCAAGAATGCAAGGCAACGGTCATGGTCTCCTGTAACTTAATTGAAGAAGTGATATCTTTGCACCTTTGCCATCTTCTATTGATTCAAATCAAATCACCGGGTTCAGAGGACACCGAAGGGGAAAGAATTACCTGAGCTTGTGAGAGCCAGGAGGTGGGATCATTGGGGCTCCAGTGAAGCCTGCCTAACATGGTCAGCCTCTGTTTTCATGGCTTCGTAGTCCATCCCAGCAAGAGAGATCTAATTTAGGTTGGGGACTAGAGGAGGCCTATCTGCACCAATGACATTTAATTTGGAGACTCAAAATGAAGAAAAGTTAGCTGGAGCTCAGTGGGTACATGTGCTTGAAGAAGAATGTAAAGAGCATAGAGCTTGACATGTTTAAGGAACTGAGAAAAGATCTGAGTGCATTAGGGGGAAGGTGGCACAAGATGAAGTTGGAAAGGTAGGCAGAGGTGGGAATGCGCCAGGCTAGAGTCAGGGCGAGAAGTGTGAGTTTTATTCTGGGCACAAGTGGGAAGCCACTGGAGGGTTTTCAACACAGAGTGACACAATCCAATTTACATTTGCAGAAGATCACCTGAGCTGTTGCTCAGAGAACGAAGTGGAAGCACAGAGGGCAGCTAGGAGCCTCTGCTAGCGAGAGAGGATGATGACCTGGATGAGGAGGGTGGCAGAGAGGTGGAGAGGAATGAGCATGTGTGAGATCCGGTTCGGAGCTTAAAGCGGCACCCCCAGAAAGTTGAAGAAAGGCCCGTGTCATCAGGGTGGGAAGAAAAAGAGGACAGGATGATGTAGCCGAGGATGGGAAGACAGAGGCAGTGTGGGCACGGGATGGGGCTCAGCGCCGCAGGACAAGACATGCCCCGCACTCCCCAGCCCTGCTCACTCAGGCACCTTGCTTCCCTTTCTCTGCTTCCACATTCCCTCATATAAAAATACCTGCCTCCTAGGATCATTGAAAAGATTCAACTAAATAACAACCCCATTCATATCCTGATACAATATCTCATGGCTCATTCACTCACGTGGCCAGGTCGCTCTACTCAGGAGTCACTGATGGCCCCAGCCAAAATGTCACACCCCATCTCCATCCATCTCTGGCCCCTCACCTCACTTGAAATTGCTTTGCGCCACTTAGCTGCCACCTGCTCTGCTTTGTCCACCCTATGTTCTCGTTCTCCAGGCCTAGAGGAGATCCTGGCCTGCAGCGGGTGCTCAGTAGAGAGCTGAGCATAGTCACTGAACAACAGCACCACTGTGCGGGCCTCTCCAGGGTTTCCAGGTGCACCGCAGACGGTGTGGAGGAAGCCACTTGGGACATAAAGAGAGTAACAAGTAATACTTGTGGAATACTTTACAATGTACAAAGACCTTGCTCAGACCCCATGCTCTATCCTCCTCAATATTCTCTGACATAGGGAATGTCCTCACTCACAGGGGAGGCACCTAAAGGTGAAGGGACTTCATTAACTTCTCCAAAGTCCAGAAACAACAGACACTGGAAAGCAAGCCAGAGCCCTGCCTTATATGAAGTCACTTCCCAGTGAAGGAACGCT
Organism: Proteles cristata cristata; assembly: GCA_017311185.1. Taxonomy (NCBI): domain Eukaryota; kingdom Metazoa; phylum Chordata; class Mammalia; order Carnivora; family Hyaenidae; genus Proteles; species Proteles cristata. The sequence continues at coordinate 551,592 of JAESUZ010004954.1, read as the reverse complement.
CCTTCCAGCTCATGAACAGATCTACTAATCTGTATCCCCTGGAACTTACATTGAACTCTCTGGAATTGTTCGCACTCTGTCCACACATCTCTTTTTCCTGATGATTTACAGAACCACGTGTGTAATCCACACCACACCCAGCAGAAAGGGAGACAGTCAGGCAGCCAGTTGTATACTTGTCAGGAAACTTCTTCACATCTCATAGTTTCCCTTTTCTTTCAGAAGAAATCACTTTTGCCTCACTGTATTTCTTTATTTTAATCTTTATTTATTTATTTATTTATTTATTTATTTATTAATGTTTTATTTATTTCTAGGAGAGAGAGAGAGAGAGAGAGACAGGGTGAATAGGGGAGGGTCAGAGAGAGAGGGAGTCACAGACTGAAACAGGCTCCAGGCTCCGAGCTGGCAGTCAGCACAGAGCCCGACGCGGGGCTCGAACCCACGAACCGCGAGATCATGACCTAAGCAAAAGTCGGATGCTTAACCGACTAAGCCACCCAGGTGCCCCATAATCTTTATTTATTTTTTAAAGAGAGAGAGAGAGAATGTGAGCAGGATAGAGACAAGGAGAGAAAGAGAAAGAGAATCTCAAGCAGACTCTGCAGTCAGCACAGACTGCGGGGCTTGGACTCAGGAAACATGAGATCATGACCTGAACTGAAATCAAGAGTCGGAAGCTTAACCAACTAACCTACCCAGGCACCCCATGCTTCACTGTATTTCTTAGGGTTATCTCAATCCTACCATAGACTCCTGGCCTCCAAACTCACCATTATTTATGAAAATAATAGGGGAGCCTGGGTGGCTCCAGCAGTTAAGTTCAATTTCGGTTCAAGTCATGACCTCACAGTTCATGAGATGAAGCCCAACACTGGGCTCAGTGCTGACAGTGTGGAGTCTGCTGGGTTTATCTCTCTGCCCTCCCCACCCTTTCTCTCTCTCATGCATGTGTGTGCACTTGCTTTCTCAAAATAAACAAACAAACATGTAATTAATTAATTAATTAAATCCCTCCGCTTTGACTCACATGCATTCATCAAACAAGGGCTGAGTTGGGGCGCCTGGGTGGCTCACTCAATTGAGCATCTGACTTCAGCTCAGGTCATGATCTCACGGTTCATGAGTTCAAGCCCCACTTTAGGCTCTGTGCTGACAGCTCAGAGCCTGGAGCCTGCTTCAGATTCTGTGTGTGTGTCTCTCTCTGCCCCTTTCCCGCTCATGCTCTGTTTCTCTCTGTCTCAAGAATAAATAAAACACTTAAAAAATAAATAAATAAATAAAAACAAGAGCTGAGTGTCTGCTTGGTGTCAAGCACTGTGCTGGGAAGTGGCACGAGTTTCCATGTAAAAGGGAAGGCAGACTTTAAGTAAGAATCACTGTGTGGTTAGTATTGTGGCTGAAGTTATAAAGGAGAAGTTCAGGGAAACAGGACACCATGAAAGGAAGGCCTATTTGTGACTTGGTCTTGGGGGGTCCTTCTGTAAGGAAGGGTCATTTAAACTGAATAAGAAAGGAGAACGTCGTAGGCACAGAGAGAAATATACAAGAGACCACCGAGACCTTCAAAAGCTTTTAGAAACCCCAAAAGCAAAAGCAAAAACAAATTAACAAACAGAGTAAACGTGAAGAGGGTTGGCACCAGATGAAGCCGGAGAAATGGGTGGCAGCCAGGAGGAGCCAGCCCTACCGAACCTACCTCTGCCTCTCCTCCATGGTGAACAGGAACAACAAGGCCATGACCTTGGCCTTACTTGACTATTAGAATGGAGACACCAGTGGCGCTAATTTGTGCCTAGAAAGATGTGTAATTATGTCTCAGCCTCTTGAAAATTTCTTCTGGGAAAGCAGCTTCTGTCTTTGCGACACAGAACACGAGCCATCTGTGGCCACTCAGCAATCGTGGATTTGCACACTCGGCTTAGTGGAGGCAATCTGGCTGGGGCTGCTTCCCAGGGAAATGCACCTCCCGTTCTAGGCAGCGGGTCCTCATCCAGTGTGCTTCAGGAAGTCTCCGTCCACTGTCACTCTTCTTCCTCAGTCCCTCGAGGCTAGTGGTTCTCAGCAGGGCTATTGCGGAAGCTTGAGGACATGTGTTTGGTGTATCAATGACTGGGAAGCACTGTCAGCATTTACTGGGCAGGGACAGAGATGCAGACTTTCCACAGTGTCTGAGACAGCCACAGCAAAGATCTGCCCAGTGTTCCCCATGACTGAAGTGCCACCAGGCATGGATGCAGGTGAAAATCCTATTGACAGTTCTCTGAGGCTAGAGCTTACCTATGTTCTGCGTATAAGCCCCCAAAATTTTTTCACACAGTTTCAATATATCCTTAATTATTCCATAATGAAACTGTAGTGGAAATTGGGGAAGAATTTACTTTGCTTTCTCCAAAACCTTTCCCAGCATTAGTCATCATTTCCCCAAATCATATCATGGTATTTGAGTCACCCATAGGACATGTATAAAGCTGCCTTTGAGACTGTCACATTCATGATGATTATACATGTATATATCTGTCTTATTTCGAAATGCCACTCTAAAGAAAAGTGCCATCGATATTCAGTTAGATGTTGTTTTACCTCTCTCTTAAATCCAGATACGTGTGTTAGATGATGAAGAAGGCATCCGGGTACTTCTTTATGAGCCTTATTCCTTGCTGCCCAAAGGGAGGTCCACAGACCACCAGTATCCTTGTGAAAGGGAGGATCTCAGGCTCCCCCAGTGGATCTACAGACTCTTGGTCTGCATTTATTAAGACTTTCAGATGATGTAGATTCACATAAAAGTTTGCTAAGCTCTCTTCTATATTAGGTATGAAAAAGCACTGAGAAAGTATTTTTTATTATAAATGACTTTCCTTTCATTTCTCCTCTCCATTCCATTACGGCATTATATTAATGTTTTAATTATATGTAAAAGGTGGGTTATGTGACCAATGGATTTCACCTCAAGAAAGTAAAATGGGAGTTACAAAACATATTTTAATGAAGGAGGGTGTTGTGGCTGGTAGAGTTTGAGAATGCTGCTTCAAGATTCCTGGCATTCAGTAATCAGGTGTGGTGAACTCGGGAGCATCTGGATGGGAATAAGGCGCCAGAGTCCAATTTCTCTGCCCTTGGTCATTTATACACTCTAATGACTCCTAAACCTGTATCTCCAGCTACGTGTCCCACCCCCAGAGCACACTAGATACAGCCCTGCCTTCCAAAGATAGATTGGCCAGATCACAGAGTAAGTGTCCTGCTATGTTCTGCAGGGTCAGGCCGCACTCACTCATTCCACAAATGCATTTTGATCCCCTTCTGTGTTCCGTGCACTGTCACAGGGCTGTGAGTAATAGAAAGACAAAGCCTGCCTTTGTGGGGGTGACAACAGACAGTCTCACAGGAGAGCGAAGAGGCCCGCAAATAACTGTGTACAGAGTTAGAAAGAGGGAAGTACGCAAGCCCCCAGGGAGAGGCACAGATAATGCAAGACAGTGCCCGTGTGAGGGGGATGGAGGTCACTCCCATGGAGAGAGTACTGGAAGGTTCCCGGGAATCACCTGAGCCCCCACACTGCATGGAGATGGGGCTTCCTGCAGGTGCTCTCTGGTTCCCCCATGCAGCTATTTAAACCGTGTATAGTGTCCTCAAACCTGGCTGGCTATACCTGTCTCCCCACCCTCATCAGAAGACCTTGCCTCCCGCTTCTCAAAGGAAAAAGGGAAGTCACCAGGCGGAATTCCTCCCACCATTTCTGCCTGCACCCTCACTGGTGCACGGGCCTCCTCTACTGGATCCTTCATATTCACCGTTAAACACACGTCATTGTGTTCGTTGTGTTCTAATATCATTTCTCAAGCATCTCTCAAGCCACTGGCCCCTCCTCCCCTCTCCCTCACAATCAGACTTCTTTAAAAGCAAAATGTATTTTTGTATTTGTCTCCACCTCCTCAACTCCTACTCAGTCTTCAACCCACTGCAACCAGCCTCTGACCTCACCACCCACAGAAGCCCCTCTCTTACTCATATTGCCAACTGCCTGCTTGTTACTAATGCCAACAAACACTTCTCTGTCTTCGGCTCATGTGAATTTCAGCAGCATTTGACACTGCCGATCAGTCCCTAGAAACAGCTTCTCCCCTCAATTTCCATGACACCATACCCTGGCCATCTTCCTCTACCTCTCAGATCTCTCCTTTTCAACCTCCTTGGTGAGTTCCTCATGTCTTAAATGCTGGGATACCTTGAGGTTCAACCCAAGATGCTCCTTGTTTTCAATAAATACTTTCTCTGGACTCGACCATTTATAGCCTTTAATGATTCCTTATCTATAGCTCCAGCCCAGCTCTCCCTCTTAAACAGACTTCTAGACAATTCTATTCATCCCAAATCTACTTCAAACTCATATTCAAAAACAAACAAAATCACTGTCTCCCACCTCATCTGTTCTTCATCCCTCAGCCTCTATATCAATGAATGGCGCTGCCATCTACCATTTTGCTCAGGCTAGATGCTGGGGCATCGCCCTTGGCTCCTCCTATATCCCCACACCCAATCAGGCATCGTCAAATCCATGCTTTACCAAATAGCCAGAGTCATCTAACGAATGACTATGATTACTTCACCATTCTGCTTAAGAAACACACTCATGACTCCCTCATGACCCTGAGGGTAAAGTTGAGCCCCAACAAACTTCTTCTACTGCTTCACTACCTTCTCATTTATCCTCCAACCTCAAACCAGCTTTATCTGGTTGCCCTCAAGTTACCTTCACCTCCGCAGCTTTTAAAAGTGCTACCGATCCCACATTACTAATAGGACCAAACCAAACATCTTCCTTTATCGGGTTCTGTTAGAAAAAAACAAAACAAAACAAGAAAAACCATGGAGCATTCAGAATGGCTGCAGCACAAAGCATCCTTCACGGAGGGGCAAGAGATGATCTGGAGAGATGCACTGAGCCAGATCATGTAGGGCCTTGAATGCCAAAACAGCAAGTTTAAACTCACACCAGAAGCAATGGAAAACATGTCTCTGCAAGGTTTTAAGCAGGTAAGGATTTTGTACGGCAGCCACTTTGGCGCCCCTCATCACCTCACCTCAGCTGTGGTGAGCAGTTGGGTGTGAGCACAGACTCTCCCTGAGAGAGCCCAGCCTGAAATATGATCTATCTCAAGCTCATACCACATACACTTCCATTTGCAGCCCCAGGACTTCTCCAGGACAAAAACGGTCACAAGATGTGTGAAAATGTAACTCCCACCCCTACAAAACTCCCAACAGCTTGAGGGTAAGAAAGGAGGAGGAGGCAAGGCTGAATGCGTTGTTCAAGCCTGGGTGATGGGAAGATGAAGGTGCCGCAGACAGAAACAGGGCCTCATCGAGAGGCAGAGGCGGCTTGACATCAGAGCTCCAGCAAGCTGAAGACAGAGGAGGCAGGAAAGCAAGTCATATGGGGAGAAGTGGGAGTTACTTGGGATGTTCAACCTGCAGAAAACTGAGGGGGACTAGGAGCTCCCTTCACGTACATAAATGTCTATGAGGAAGGAGAGTCTAGAAAAGGAAGGAGGGAGACGGAGAACGAGGAAAGGGCACAAAACTTCGAGGAGCGGATTGTACCTCAGTCCGTGAAGGTGCCTTTGAACCCCTGCAGGGACTGTGAGGGAGTGAGCGTCCTCCTCCGATGACTCAGACAGGTGCCCAGCGGGTTGTAGGTCAGATTCCTAATTCCTGAGGGACATCGAACTAAGTGTAGATGGGGCTCAGAGTGTTCCCAGCTCCGTTTTCCTCCCCCTAATCCCTGCTGCTCCCAATCTTCACATTGGTGATACAGCCTCGTCATGGCTTTCCCCTCAGGAGCAAGTCTGAGAAGAGCAGAAAAAGGTGCTGCTTGGCCTATAGGTGCCACGGCCCCTGGGGCCACTGTTTCCTCTACCCCTGCTCCCTCCCCACCAGGGGCCCCGCACTGTCCCGCTGGCCTCCACCCCCACTGCACTGCCCACAGGGCCTGCCCTCCTCGCCCCACCACACCCAGGACCTCTACCTCCTTTAGAACCCATCTGCCCAGGCCACCCCGCCCTCCGGCGCTCAGCTCTCCGGGATTAGACACTCTGATGAACTGGGCTGGACTCTGGGCTTCAAAACCATGGATGCTATTTGCACACATTGAGACGCACCAAAATGCCAGGTGCAGCTGGTCAGGCGGGCCTTCTAGTTGCCCCTCAAGCACACCTTGCCCGTGTCCGCCTATTCCCCTAGGACTTCCCTTACCCTGAAATCTTCATGAATCTTTTCACACAAGCATTCTAGGAAAGGGCGAAAATGGCCTCTACCTTTTGGGTTAGATGATTTTGCCCAGCCATAAGTACCCTGTCGTCCTTCTTTGAACAAAGAGGGGTCTTTGATGCAAAACATTTATTCAGGAGAGCAATACTTACACACACACACACACACACACACACACACACACACACACACATCAATTTGTCTTAAATATCAAATTGGCAAATTCATAATCCAATCTTTTGGGGGGAATGTCTTTGAACAAGTTCAAGGCAAAGGGAAATAATTTCAGGCCTTTCATTCAATAAATATCCTTTTGAATACCCTATGGTGAATTCAGCACTGAAGCAGATAAGAAAGAAATGTCAAATGTATCCCCTGCCCTTAGAGTTGTATTGGGAAGAAGAGACATTCGCACACAGGAGAAAGTGAGGCCATAGGACCGGACCAACCCCCACACCCTGAGAATGTGCCTAAGAATCCTATGGGTATGAACTCATTTAAAATGTAGATTCCTGGGCTCTACCCAGGAGTTGAGAGTCACTAGGCATCTGGTAAGTCCCATAAATCTGCATTTAAAGTAATCCTGCTGGGGTGGGCCATAGACCACCTTTGACAAATACTGGTCCAGCCCTTTGTAGAGGAAATACCAGAGGAAAAAGGAAGCCCACTGGGCAGACCCAGGAAGAGAGATAATTTTTGTGTTTAGACCTTAAGAAGCTGACAAGGAATCCTTTTCATTCTTTCCCTGCACAGTTGAATGTTTTGAAGGAGATCCAATACCTTGCCATTATCTGGAGAATGTGCAACTGGCGCTGGGAATCAAAAAAGACGTGTACAGGGGCGCCTGAGTGGCTTAGTCGGTTAAGCGTCCGACTTTCCGACTTTGGCTTGGGTCATGATCTCGCGGTTCGTGGGTTCGAGCCCAGCGTCGGGCTCTGTGCTGACTGCCAGCTCAGAGCCTGGAGCCTGTTTCAGTCTGTGACTCCCTCTCTCTCTGACCCTCCCCTGCTCACGCTGTCTCTCTCTCCTAGAAATAAATAAAACATTAAAAAAAAAATACTTAAAAAAAAAAAAGACGTGTACAGCTGAGTCTAGAGTTGATGAAACCAGTTTATCTGAATCTGATTCCAGGGCAGTCTGATGCTGAAAGGCGGTGTCATGACTCACTGAAGCTTTCACATCTATTGTTTTTCTTTTCCTGGGTGGCTTTGCCAGGGCCTCATAGAGGTCATTATTTTCAGATTACTGTTATTATACACATTCTTCTTGAATAAAATACTACTTCGTTTTCATCCCCATAGAGCAGAGGACCAAGTTTTAGTTACTTCTTATCTATACATGTAAAACAGTCAGAGCACTGCCTTCCTGAGGTTACTCTCTCAGCCCGTGGGTGTGGTAGAAGGCTAGAGGGATCCCAGGAAGACCTGCCCAAGGCCCAGAGGGAGAAAAGAACTGATCAGGGAAGCTCTTCATTCTCCTCCTGGAGAGCCATTCACTCTTGAACATTTGTGGTGCACTTAGTATGCACCAGGCACTATGCTGAGACCAGGGGCTTCCATTCCAGAGGAGAGATACAGAATAAATATATGAACAAACACATACAACAGGGGAAAAAATTAGTGATAAGTGTTATGAGAGGTTTTTTTTTTTTTTTAAGCCAATGAGGCAGTAGAGAGAGATTAGACTAGAGAGCCAGGGAGGAGGTGACAGGGAGCAGCTGTGGGGAGCACTGGGAGAAGAACATTCCAAATGCCCTTTTGGAGAAATGAGCATAGCACATTCAAGGAATAAAAGAAGTTGTAATGTGGCTACAGCCAAAATGAGATCAGAGCATAAAAGTAATACAAAGAATCTGGAGAGGGCCCAGAGGTTTAGTCTCAGATAAGAAGAAAAAGAAGCTAAGTCCTTGGGGCGACTTAATGGTTTCCCTGTGACCAAGTGGATGGGGTGGTACCCAGTTCCCACTAGACATTCCAGAAACTGAGCTATAACTGCATCAGGAGCAAATAAAGTCTGATATAAAGAAAAAGGAGTTTAAGAAGACAAAAAAAAAGAAAAAGGAGTTTGTGCAATTTAGCAGGAATGAGTGATTGACGAGTAACACTATCCAGAAACTGACAGATTGTCACGCCTGCCTGCTACCCCTGGGTCATTTCAGCCTGGAACTTCTGGCCCAGTGAGAGCAGTCATGGCTTTCTCCCTCAGTGGATTTTTCTACAGAGCTTTCAAGACAGAAGAAAAAGAAAGATATCAGCAAGCTTTCTGAAAGCCACAAAACAGTGGGGTTTTGCGTGTTGTGTCTGCATCAGACTTTGTCTGTATCTCCAGAGCAGCTCTAATTGTGTATGTTTATTTATTTATTTTTGTTTATTTATTTATTTTGACAGAGAGAGTATGCCCATGTGGGTGAGCGAGAAGGGGGAGGGGCAGAGAGAGAGGGAGAGAGAGAACCCCAAGCAGGCTCTGTGCTGACAACCCCAAAGTGGGGCTCGAACTCATGAACTGTGAGATCATGACCCGAGTGGAAATCAAGAGTCGCACGTTTAACTGACTGAGCCACTCAGACACCCCTAGTTGTGGATAGTTACCAACTTGTTTAAGGCACATTGATGAGTAGTATGTCAATGAGTCGACTACAAACTAAATGCAAAGGACTTTTAGTCGTAAGTAATATTTTATTCAATACATATGCTTGTTCTGCTGACTCAGGCTCGGCCCTTGGAAATGGGCTTTGGTAGAGGTTGAGTCCAGGGACGACACCTGCCTGATTTGCTTTGACCTAGCATCTGGGCTTGTCGTGGGCCTGCTGTTCTATAGAAGCCTCCACAATAGTGTGATCAGATAAGACACAAGATGCCAGGTTTAACTTGAATTTCAGAAAAAGAACAAATAATTTGCAGTATGCGTATGTTCTAGGCAGTGTTTGGGATATATGTATGCTAAGAAATCTATTCACTGTTTTTCTGAAATTCAAATTTCACTGAGCGTCCTATATTTTTATTTGCTAAATCTGGCATCCCTCTTCTGTCACAGTGTATGAACACCAAGCTTCCTTGGGTTGTAATCCAATGTTAAGACCCCCACTGGGACTTCTCAGAGTGGGATTTGCTTCTACCCTACCCAAAAAAAGTATGAAGCCTTTTGCATGAGAGCATATACCTAAAAGCCCTCTGTAGAGTGGAGTTGGCCTGACATAGGGATTATTAGACAAGGCCAGATTTAAAGATCACCTTCTATTTTGTGGAAAAGAGACCCAAAGTATGGCTCTCTGCTTAGCCTCATCGCCCTTCCTAATGTTGAGTATATCTCAGTTTTTCCGAAGGGCCAATCTGTGCCAAATATTTCTTATCCTCCACTCCTGAGCTATGTCCTTAAGTCCTAAGATGTGGATGCCCTAGTTACAGACGCTGCAAGGAACCCCCAGATATGGGTGCAGGGATCTCCTGCAGGTGACACCAAGGAGTCTCCCTTGGACCATGCTTTTGTAAGCTCGGCTCTCAGCCCGCGCTCATGAGCTCAGATGCTCCCAGATGCTCTTGCATGCTCACCTGACCCACCCTTCTCTGGCTTAATACAACCTTAGTGACGAAATGCCAGCACAGGGCTGCTTGCCCTGGACACTAGTGGCTACGTTCCTGGGTGTTACTGATGGGATTTGCTCAGGCCTCTTAAGAATGCCACCTTAGCCAGCCTGACTCCCCAGACCCTGCTGGCCTGCTCTGCGCAAGAAGACGAAACACTAAGATCATTCAGTTCTGTCCATGCCATCACACAGGACTGTGAATTCTCTATTTTGGTCACATACTATACAGATAATGCTTCCTCCCTGTCCCCAAAAAGCCCCTGAGACAAGTTCTACCCCCATGTACTAGTAGATCAGAGTGTTGTGACCACGTAGGTCCATCTGACCATCCTTTAGCCCTTGCTGGCGCAAGTACAATGTCGCAGAAGCCCAGGATGACGCTCCAGAGACGACAGTGTACAGAAACCTCTCCTTGTGGTCCCTATCCGGTCCTAAGGGCACAGGGTCCCATCTAATGGTCTGCGCTTCTCTCATGACCCTCCCTCTCACAGTTCTGGGGTCTGGTCTCTGGTTCCTCTCACTCTAGATAAATTATCCACGAGTGCGTCGGGTTCCTGGGGCAGCTGCACTCTGGCTTGATAGAGAGATACTGTAAGGTCATTTTCCACCTTATGATCTTGGGAAAGCATGAACGTACCAAGTTCATGGGGCCTGAAGCATATTCTAAGCAGACAGCACCTCCTCCCTGACCCAGTTCTCTTGCAGAATCTCCGGAATCTGTGTCCTCACCTTCGCCGTGGCAGGCGGCTGATGCTTCCCAGCGTGATTTTCTTGGGCTGGGGCTGCAATTTTCCTGATTTGGCCCCTGCATATGATTTAATTGTTTATTTTGACATACAGGTTTGTCCCAGAGGGAAATACTTAAAAAGTGGCTTGGCATCCCTCGATATAGAGAGAAAGATGCAGCTTTAACTTCCATGGACGGCTCTTCTCCTGCCAGACTCCCTCCCAATTATCCTGCAGGCTTCTTTGCCCCGAGGGCAGTTTGCAGCTCCAGGGGACTGGAATTGGCTTAAAAAAAATTCCTTCCTCTCTGTGCCCCATGTGAGGGGGCATTGTGTGCTCTCTAAATAATAAGCCTGGCTTTGTGTGACCTAACTGGACAGGGCCCTTGGAGAGATTTTTCAGTTGCAGAGCGAGCAGTCAGCTGCACCCTAGGAAACCAAGAAGTTTCCAGACCAAGGAGAAAAGTCTGTGACAGCAAGAATTTTTCTCCCCTTAAATTGTATTGTGAACTACTTCCACGCTCCCACTAGTGTTTAGGGTAATTAGGTATGAGTGTGGCAGAAGAATCCCAAATTGAGATTTTGGATCTGACAGCATTTAATCAGATGTCCCCCACCCACTGCTAACAAAATAACCATCAACAAATCATTTTAGATATCTTATTATATGCAAGGTATTGTCGTCAATCGGGATAGTTATTATACTCGGTGATTTCCTCTTCAGGACCCAGTACAAGCCCGAAACAAAAGGGTTAGAAAGAGATAGAAGTCACTGTGCTTGGCCTCCATCTCACAACAACCCACTTAGAAGAGAAAACCGACCAGAATCAACCACCTGCACTGTACCAGGCACAAGACTGGGAATTTACACCCTTAAATTATCTCATTTGGAGGTGCCTGGGTGGCTCAGTTGGTTAAGCGTCCAACTTTGGCTCAGGTCATGATCTCACGGTTCGTGGGTTTGAGCCCCACATCGGGCTCTGTGCTGACAGCCAGCTCAGAGCCTGGAGCCTGTTTCAGATTCTGTATCTCTCTCTCTGACCCTCCCCTACTCATGCTCTCTCTTTCTCTCTCTCAGAAATAAATAAAATATTTTAAAAAGTTATCTCATTTAATCACCTAAATAACCCTGTAAGACAGATAGTAGCAGTTCCATTTTATAGATAAGGAAAATGGCATCCAAAGAGCATATAAGTGGCAGGCAGAATTATGTCCTCAAGATGCCCATGTCCTAATCCCTGTAAATGTTACTTCACAAGGGGTAAGGGGGCAGGGAAGGACTTGGTAGAAGTGATGAAGTTACAAAATCCTGAGATGGGGAGACTCTCCTGAATTATCAGATGGGCACCAAGGTAATATCAAAGGTTTTTATGACAGGTAGGTAGGAAGGTCAGAGCAACAGAGATATGGAAGAAGAATCCAGCTGGAGTGATGTGGGGCCACAAGCCAAAAAGTGCAGGTAGGAGCTAGAAGCTAGAAAGGGCAAGGAAGTGGATTCCCCCTGGAGCCTCCTGAAGATACCAGCCTTCTTGACGCATTAGACTTCTGACTTCCAGAACGATATGGTAAGAAATGCGCAGTGTTTTAAGATACAGTAATTTGTTGAGCAGCAATAGAAAACTAACACAGTGTGCCTATTCATACCTGGCCCAATTGCATTCCACAGAGGACTTGAGGTGGCCCGGGAAGGTCTCTTCCAAGGGGCAGAGCCCAGCAGGGTTGCCACATTGTCTCCCTGGCCCCTGGAGTTCTGCAAAGCAGGGGTCGCAGGGCCGGATTCTAACCAAGTCAGCATGTCCTTAAAGACTATGCCCTTTCTTCTTTGCTGATGTTCTCTCTAAAGATAACATCTAGGGGCAAAATGCGTGAAATGTTAAAAGAAATATTCCAAAATAACATGATATGCTTAATGAATGACTAAGGGGTTCAGGAAATGTGTATTCTGAGAAAGAATTACTGGTGCAGATTGCAGTGTGCAGAGAAGATTTGGTGGAGAAAGTATAGCTTAACCTGGGCCCTAACGCGTGGGCATGCTGGGGTAATACTGGAGGCAAAGCGAAGGCCTTGCAGATGGGGAATGGCCTGGTATAAGAAATGCCACTAGGAACAGAAAGAATAAGCCAAATTCCCCACCCTGTATCCCTGTCCCCCCAGCCCCCCGCCCCGAACCGCCTCCCTCGCCTTTCCTCTGCCTGCGGATTCCATTAAATCTTCCAACTGAAGTCTTGGCAAAGGCCGTAGACAACATCCTGTGTTCTCCCTTACCTTACAGATGGCAAGTTTTGACCCACACAGGTATAATTTGTCTTTCTTGCCCACAGCTATCCAGCATATCAAGTCTCCCAGGCCAGTGCTCCCCAGCAATGAGGAACAAAGTGGTTTCAGTTCTTCAAAGTCAACAAGCACACTCTTTGTATGTGTGTGTGGCCAGTTTGATCCAGCATATCCAAATAAGGAAAATTTGGAAGAGAATTCCAGACTTTGACCCAGGCGGGGCAATTTTGTTAAATACAAGCACAGTGTGTTCAGAGATAGGTTTTTAAGTCACCTTTGATTTATAACTAAGTAAACTGTGAAAGAGGCAGCATATTTAAAAAAAATGACTTTGAGGCAAAAGACCCAGCCTCTAGTCCTGAGTTCTATTATCACCCAAAACACGACGTTGAGCAAATTCTGTTAGATCTCCTATGAAAGGAGAACTGGTCTTAAAATTCGCTTAATCATTTAAGATGCTTTGGGCCACAGGCAACAGAAATCTTGATTCAAACTGATTTAAACATTAAGGAAATGCATTATCCTGCAAAACAGAAAGTTGAGTGGCAGGGCAGCTTAAAGGCTGAATTAGACAAGGTTCCCCAGAGAAACAGAACCAAGAGGATATATATATATACAGAATGAGATTTATTACCAGGGATTGCCTCACAATTATGAAGGTTAAGAAGTCCTGTGATCTGATGTCTGCAAGCTGGGGGCTCAGAAAAGCTGGTACTATAATTCCAAACCCCAAGGCCTAAGAACTGGGGGATCCAATGGTGTAAATCCAAGTCCAAGTCTGAAGGCCCGGAAACCAGGAGCACCGATGCCTGAGGGAAGAAGATGATGCCTCAGCTCAAGTAAAAGAGAGAATTAACCCTTCCCCTGCCTTTTTGTTCTACTCAGGTCCTCAACAGATTGGATGATGCCCACCCACTCTGGTGAGGATGATCTTTCCCCAGTCTACAGATTCAACTGCTAATCTCTTGGGGAAGCATCTTCACAGACACACCCAGAAATCATGTTTTACCAGCCATGTGGAGATCCCTGGGCCCACTAAGGGTGAAACACAAAGTTAACCATGACAAGGGTTGATTGACACAGTGGTTTGATGATGTCATCAATGACCTGGGTTCTTACTCTCTTTCTCTCCATTCTTGCCATCCTGAGAAATTGCTCAGTCCTTACACTGACAGTATGATGACTGCTGTAATTCTAGGTATCACAGTCAGACATGAAGCATCCAGAGGAAAAGGAGAGAGAAACCCCCAGCAGTCCTCTCCTCACATAGCACTGGCCATCAGTGAGCCACACATACCCATTTCTGAACCAATTACTGGAAAGAGGACCCTTTGGGAAGGATTGCTTCAGTCTCTCCTGAGAGCACAGGGTACAGGAGAGGGAAGATAACTGAACAAAAGCATGAGTCTGTGTAGAAGGAGAATGGAAGAAATTGCAGATGGATGGGAAATTTATAATGAGCTCTATTCTCCCAAGATCCCTTTTAGCTCTAAAAATCCAGAAATTAAAAACTCACCGGTTGTCCAATATGGTATAGACCCAGACTGCCAATCTATATGCCTCGCCTGAACCAAGCACAGTGCTATACACAAGGGATACAGCCCTGCAGAGCATCAGAGAACATCATGAAGCATCCTTTCAAGAGGATCTTGACCATATCACAAATAAGGCAGTCAGTCCCTTTTCTTTAACCCTTCTTACCACTATTGGAGAACTGAATTCTGGTAGTTTGGCTTACACAAATGAATGAGAGAAAAAGGTTGCTATTGATTTATGAAAGTTACATGAAAATCGGCCAACCTACCTCCCTGTTTTATACCCTTGGACAATCTAAGCAAATCTTAGAGTGTTACACAGTGAGAGGTAAAGTGGTGGATGGGGGTATGGCATTTTTTTTTAAAAAGAAAGTTTGAATTGGCTATTAGAGTCACTGACCTAACATTGACCACTGGCAGATTGTGTCTGTTTAAACTCATTTCCAAATCACTTGAATGAGAAATAGCAGTTTTCTCCTAATGTAGACCAGGCCCCTAGAGTTATTTCCTACAGCTGCAATGACTATTGTAAGTAAGGAGAAAATAGAAAGATAGATGTTTGATGAGAAATTTTACACTTCTCGTGAGTCTTTTTTTGAGGGGCTCAGTGTGTTTGCTCAATTCCAATTACCTGCCTCTTTCTTCTCTGGCTAGATTAGTAACTGTTCAATTCAACCAAAGCATAGAACAGTATCACTAAAATGATTGTTGTTCTCCCAACAGGATACTTAGGTTTTGACTGAGTAATCAAACCCTGTAAGAAATTTCACCAAGATATTTATTATACCAAGTAATGGGAATAGGATGTATGCTTTGTTATATAATATATTGTAAGTAGCTAGAAGAAATGGATGAAAAAAGCCTTTCTTAAACATGAAAGTCACACATACATGGTAGTAAATTCGTGTCCCCCATCTACAACAGTTTTACCAGACAACCAAGAGAGTAAGAAGCATGTAAAGTATTAAGTACATCTGAATAAGCAAAAGAAGTAAGCATTTTCCAAGTAATAATTTTTCTAGCAAATTACTGCTGACAGTTGTGGAACTATGGAGAAGGTGTTCTGTTCTTGATATAAGGCTTGAAGTTGCCATATTAAAGTAGATCTAGACAGCACGTTGAGGTGAATTCCTTAAGACCTGCAATAATAATTAATTCTCTCTTTCTCCTCATCCAATCTCTAAGCAGACCTACTGGCAGATGTTATCCTGCCTCATATGGGGTTCATTTCCATTCCATCTCTGATGGAGCCACTAATAAGCAGTGAAATGGTCCAAATAAGGAGAAATAGGAGAGAAGAAGCAAGCGAAAAACGAAGGCCCAGAATCATCCACAACCCAAATAACAAGTACTTGGAGAATGGCAGGCCTAACAGTAGCCAAACGAGAGAAGAGAGAGATATGCCAATTTTCTTTCAGATCCACATTCCAGGTCCTGGGTTTGTCCTGCTTTACAGATCGTCTCAGCGAAGGGGGGAAAAAAAAGGAGCACATTAATTTGGTGGAGACTTCTTATTTGATGTCTTCAAGACCTTATGTAACACTGATTTTTTTATACCATCTTTCACATGCCTGCTTGAGGTTTTCCTTGGGTGGAAGGCATCTTTAAAACCTTCTGCCTTTCATTCTCCCAGAATCTCTTCTCTGACATTAGTTACAGTTCTGGGGCAGGGCGGGGGGAAGGGGGGGTCAAATAACTTTACAATCAAAACCTAAATAGATGGTTCCTTTATTCCAAGAAAGTACAAGGACTTGTAACTATCCTGTGATAATGGAATTTGGCCTCCACAGGAAGGCATCTTAAAGGCAGTGAGCTGCAGTTTAGGCCCAGGAGCCACGCAAAATGGGCTCTCTGCTCAGCTTCAGCTCCCAGCCAAGTAACTCGAGATCTTCCAGCCAAGTGTTGACTGCAGGATGTGCTCAAATGATAAATGCCTGAGGAAACCATAGGCAGGCTGACTGCATTCTCTAAGTGTGGCTTTGAACTATAGAGTGCATCGATTCACCTGAGGACCGTTGAAAAATGCAGATTGCTGGACCCCATCCCCAACACTCTAAATCAGTCCAGGAATCTGCCTTTTCGAGAGGCTTAGCATGGTCATTGTTATGGTCTTTGAAATGTAAGGACCACATCTAGACTCTAGACGTGGTCTTGAAAACAGCTGCATGAGCGGCATTGGTGGTTTGTTAGAAATGCAGAATCTTAGGTCCCACCCCAGATGCCCTAAATCACAACCTGCATTTTAACAAGATCCCCAGATAATTCCTTAGAGTTCAAGAAACATTTTGCTAGGATAGTTTTGTCTTATAATCTAGTTGTCACCAACTCAGAAGAGAGAAAGTACAGCAACCCAAAAGGGAGCTTCCTCTCAATCCTAAACTATGTATTAGAATCAGTAAGGAACTTTTTTTTTTTTAATGTTTTTTTATTTTATTTCTAGGAGAGAAAGAGACAGCGCGAGCAGGGGAGGGTCAGAGAGAGAGGGAGACACAGAATCCGAAACAGGCTCCAGGCTCTGAGCTGGCAGTCAGCACAGAGCCCGACGCGGGGCTCGAACCCACGAACCGTGAGATCATGACCTAAGCGAAAGTCGGACGCTTAACCGACTAAGCCACCCAGGCGCCCCAGGAAAGAACTTTTTTTTACCAACACTGACAATTCGGTCCTACCGCAGGCCAATTTATTCCAGCCTTCTGGAGGTGGGGCCTTGGCATCTGTATTTTTAAGAGCCTCACTGCTAATTCCAGTGCTCAGCCAGATTGAGAACCACTGTTTCACCAGAGCAAAATTCAGAATCAAAGCTTAAAGCCCTAAAGACAGCATCAAGCTGGGTCTCACTCCCCTAAAGAGCAATCAGCCATTTGCCTCGTAACAAGGGATTCCTAAAATATTTGCCTTTTACTAAGAAGAGGCAGCTTTGGCCTTTTGAATGGCTACTCATTGTCCATGCCTCATAAAAATATGTTGGGCCCCCACAGCCGGGGAGCTCAAAAGCAGCATTCCCATCCTCTTTGTTATCGAGGCCAGGCTCTGGCATCCTTGGGATGGAAATGGCTCCTTCTGAGGCACTGTTTCTCTATGCTTTCTCTGCCTCTGGGATTTGTGATTCTGGACAAGGCATATGTCTTCTCACCATGTCATTTTCCTCATTTGCAGAGGGAAAACACAGTGTTCATTGATTCCTTTGGTTAAGCTGACTGGTGCCCCTGGATCCTGTCCAGTGACTATTTCTCTTTGTAGCAGTCCTCAGCTCAGGGAGAGCCAGGAGGAAGATGGCTGCCCACTTAGAGCCCTGAGTCTCCGTGCTCTCTATCCTGTGAGTTCTCCAAATGCCGGCTCATTGCACTGATTCTCTTCAACCCAGGCAGGTCCATCAGAAAGCCTTGGAACAGGTTTGAGACCAGAAATGTTACTGGAGTCCTTTGAAAAGTCTGAGTTCATTTTAAGTCCAGACTCCAGTAGACCCCGGCAATAGGAATAAAGCCCCTTTTTTTCCCCGTGGGAAAGCCCCCTATTGCTTGGATTCATCACCTTTATTTCTATAATTATGGATAGTCTTTGTTTCTTTTTAACAGCTGCACACACCTTCCTCTTCCTACTAATAATAATATTGATTACCTGCTATGTGCCAAACACATTATCATGTTATTTCAATATCCATCTTCAGAGGCAGGTACTTGCCATTTGTATATCCATTTTACAAATACAAACCTGAAGTTTCAATAAGTTAAAGTATTTGCTCCAGGATCTATATGGTGCAAGTGGCAGAAACTGGATTTCATCCAAATCCAGTCAGCTATGTCTACAAAATGGGTCCTGGTCCTGTCTTTGGAAGTTTCCTAATCCCTCACCTCAAGCCTCTGCACTTCCTAGAGCAAGATGTCTGCCACCACATTTTCCTTTCTGGCTCTGCTTGTTTAGGAATTGGCTGTAGTATCTGCCAGAGCCAAAAGAATTTGGAACCAACAAAGGGACAAGGTAGTGGAGCAGGGGTAAATTCAGGTTCCTATTTTATACCATATACCCAAATCAATTACATACAAATTAAAAATTTTAATGAAACCTTGGAAGTACTAGAAATATTTGTAGGTGAATAGTTAGAACATCCAGAGATAGAGAGGGACTTCTTAGAATGACACCAAAGGCAGAGCCCATACATTAACATATTAAGAATTTCTTTTTTAAAAATTTTTTAAACATTTATTTATTTTTGAGAGACAGAGAGAGACAGATCATGAGCAGGGGAGGAGCAGAGAGAGAGGGACACACAGAATCGGAAGCAGGCTCCAGGCTCTGAGCTGTCAGCACAGAGCCCTAAGCGGGGCTTGAACCCACAAATTGTGAGATCATGACCTGAGCCAAAGTCGGATGCTCAATCAACTGACCTACCCAGGCACTCCTATTAACATATTAAGAATTTCAACCACACAACAATTTTGAATGTAAATTTAAATGTGAAAGGCAATTGACAAATTGAAGAAAGTTGCAAAGCATATGACAAATAATTAATAGAATATACAAAACAATCTTACAAACCAGGAAGAAAAAAATGAACACTCCTATTTAAAAATGAGCAAAACACAGAAGAATAAAAAGAAGACAACTAATATTCATGATTGATGATGATGAATACCGGCAACAGATTTTACATTCTTTGCAGGTGGAATTATGAACTGACATAACCTTTCTAAAGGTCAGTTTCACAAAATGTAGTAAAACTTTTCTAAAATGCAGAACAGTTAACCCAGCTGTTTTGAGGAATAGATCTTAAGGAAATAGTTAAGGACATGCATAGTGACCCAGCAGGAGAATGACCCAGGAATGGTGTGGACAGAAATAAAAAATGTTGTAACACCCTAAAAGACCAGTAAAGGAATGGTTGAAAATATCACACCACATCCCTGCAGTGGAAGTACTGTGTAGTCATTAAGGAAAGAGTCTACTTATTGAACTATACTCATTGTAAGGATGCTCACATGGAAAGATGTTCACAGTATTTTGTGCAGAAAAGAAGAAGTCACTTGTCCCACAGAATAACTGTGTTTGCACTCAGGATACACAAGAAAGGTTTGTCTCTAGGTATTGGGAGTGTTTGGGGTTTTGATTTTCTGCCTTTTGCATGTCTGCATTTTTCATTAATTCTTCATCAGTACAATTAATTTTTCATTAGTTCAATAAACATTTACCACTTTTGTGATGAGAATGAAAAATACAATAGGAGAGGTAAAAAGGGACTCAAAGAGCCCCAGTCCTAGTCTCTGGTGACCAATAATGAAAGGGTTGGATGGAAGTGACCCATCCTCTCCTGAGAGGGAAATAGGAATGTCTGGCCCCCTCAACACCTTGCTGGCCGAATGGGGGCCTTGAGGCCCAACCAGCAGCCATGTACACACACACACACACACACACACACACACACACACACCTACCTTTCTCTGTGCCCTTCTTCACAGAGATGTGAGCCCCCAGCATGGGTCCCTGCCCTGTAGAGGCTACTGAAGAAACAAGGTGGGGCAGATAAAGTCTGGGGAAGCTCAAAGGGGCAGGAAGGACAAGGCACTCACTCCAGGCTTGGCCTCTCTTTTGAACACAGGTGGGTGTTTTCCTGAGATAGGTTTCTCTCCCTTGGACCTGCCTTAAAAGACCCTTTTGACTCTCTTGCGCTTAAGATTCAATGGTAACTGAAGGGGACCGCCTTTCTCTGCAAGTGCCAACAGACCCACCAGCCTTTTGGCTGCCGCCTCTCAGTTTCCCTCCACTGTCCCTGACCAACCCTGACCACGTCTCAAATTGACCCTGGGAGGCAGAAATACCAGCTAACAGCCACGCGTAGTGCCTGCGCGGTGGCCGAGAGCCACGCTGGCCAGGCCGGCGGGCTTGGGCAGGGCCCCGCGGATTGCTGGAAACCCTTTTGCATCCAGTTACTGGATCCCGTAGAAGGAGACCTGGGTTCATCGAGCCAGGAGCTCGGGAAGGCGCACTCTGCCCTGGCATCCAGCTCGCAGGGACCCCGCAGAGGCCTGGCCAACCGCTGGAAGCGACAGGGCTCCGGGCCGCTTCATTTTCCCCTCCCGAACCCCGGGAGCTCCCTTCCTGCCAGCAAGTCGGTCACGGGTCTCCGGGAGAGGTCGTCCCGGGACGCGAGGTTCCGCCCCGCCTGGAGCCGCTGACTTTCAGGATCGGAAAAGCCACGCTCCGCCAAGACCCTGGCGCTGCTCGGGCTCCTCTCCCTCTGCGGCCCGCGTCGGCAGAGAGAGGTGGGGACCCTCCCGCGGCAGCCCCGGCGCCTGTTCGGTCCTCCCTCATTCCCTCCCCGGCCCGGCGCGCAGTCACCAAGACGGCTTCCTCGCACCCTCCCGGGTTAACCAGCCTAGGAGTCTCGGATCCCGCCTCCCCCCTCTCCTGCACCGGAGCCCCCGAGGCCCCGGCGTTGCGGGTGCTGAAGTCTCTTAGCCCGGTGGCCTCTGCCACCCCACCGCAGGAATGGAGCTCTCTCAGGAGCACAGCGCCGCCCGGACCCGGCATGACAGGGGTACAGAGTGGAGGGGACTGGGCTCCCACGCCTGGACCGCGCGCTCCCGGCACGTGGCGCTGCTGGGCGCGCCGAGAAAGTGACCCTGGACTGTGGGCCGGGAAAATGAGGCGAAGGCCCGGCAGTCTGGCCTCCGCCGGGCTGCCGTGCTCACGGAAGGACAGAACTAATGCACTAAAACAGTACATTTTAAGAAAGGAAATTTGAGACAGTAATAGCAGCCGCATCTATCTCAGGGAACAGCAGAAAAAAAAAGTTGTGAATCAGGCTTTCGCGCAGAGACTTAGATTTTGCAATAAGCGCTTAATTAAAAATAAAATCTATTGATGCGGTAGGCAAGTCGCGTTCCTGGGAAGGTAAAAATACAGTGGACTCCCCCACACCCCAGATGCTCCACCTGCCTGCAGTAATTACAGGGCTTCAGAGAGGAGGAAAAAAACACGACAGAGAGAAATCTGCTTGCATATTTTTCTTCTATTGTGCTGGGCTCATTTGAATTATAATGTGTTGCAGGCCAGAGTAGGAAATTTTGTGCCTTGAATAATGAATCCCCCTGGAGCCCACGATACCTGTACTTCTCTTTAGTGTCCACTGAGAATAACGTGTTCGACATTCAAGTGACAACCCTGGAAAGGATTTCAAAAGCCCCGGAGCCCCAGAACGCTGTACACCCGGACGACTCTTCTGCCTGCCCTCTCTTTGGCTTCCAAATGCAGCAAACTCCGTTGTTACTTAAAATACACAGGTCCTGGCCATACCACAGTAATGCAGTAGAGATAAACAGGTTCTTACTTCTGAATCCGAGGTAATCCTGCCCGGCACAAAGCTTCAAAGCTGCGAAGGCTCCCGGATACTACCCAGATTTTTTTTTTTTTTTTTAATAGGAAAACTGGAGAACAGAGAGGCGCCCTGTCTTGTCCCAAGCCAAGACAGGTTCTTCTGGTGCTAACAGCATTGCACTGGCTCAGGCTGGCTTTCCATAAGACATGTTCAGTAATTTAGAAACAAAAACAAAAACAAACAGACATGGTTTAAATCTCAGGCAATACCAAAAACTCCTGGCCTACTCTTTGGTTCTGAACAGCTATTTGATAGAGGTTTTAAGTTAAGGGGCAAATGTAGAACAACAACAACAAAAGTCTAAAAATCTCAATAAGATGAGAGAATGAAGTCTTTTCAAGATGATAGACGTGGCCTTTTATGCTTAAACTTTCAAACAAGTGCTGTGTTGTGTTGTTTTTGTTTTTCAGTTGAGCGTTCTTTCTGGTTGAAAGATTCAGAAGCCTTTTCAAAACCAAGTCACTTTTGGCCAAATATAGTAAGGTTTATCCCTGATACCATGGGACCATTAAAAAAAAAAGTTCTTTATTGATGTGAAAGGATTTCCAAAATAATTTTCTTTTCTGACTAAATAAATATACTACTATTTGCATGGGGTGAAAAAATAAAAGAAACATGTATATACACATTTGTTTGTATAGTCATTGAATATCTGGCTGGATATTGCCTTTGGGGGATGACTGGTGGGGGGTAGGAAAGAGACTGTCCCCTGTGTGTCTAAATCCTTTGTCATTTTGTTTGTAAAAAAAAACAAGTAAATTTTAATAAATTGCTTGTTTAAAAAACAAACAAAATGTAATAAATATTCAAGTCACTTAAGCTGTAATTTAGACAAGTCAAGACTTGGTGGTGGTGGGAAGGATAGCACAGTTAATGGTTACTTTTGATTACTTCCTCATCTTTTCATGGAGTCTGTTAACAGCTTGCCCAAGGAAGCTGATACAGAGTTTTCTTGGCCTGCTCCTCCTCTCTACCATATGCACAAACCGGCAGGGAAATGACCCGAAAATGGGATATAAGAAGGAAGAGAAAAAAGAAGCAAATACCAGTTTTAAACAGCATGTTGACAAAAGACAGCTGACTATATCTGTTTACTTTTTAAGCTGGGACATTTCCTTTGTGTCCTGCAAACTATTTCAGGATTTTGTAAGTCCCTGCATGTTAACATTCTTTTTTTTTTTTTTTAATGTTTTATTTATTTCTGAGAGAGAGAGAGAGAGAGAGAGAGAGAGAGAGAGAGAGCAGAGAGGGTCAGAGAGAGAGGGAGACAGAATCCGAAGCAGGCTCCAGGCTCTGAGCTAGCTGTCAGCACAGAGCCCGATACGGGGCTCAAACCCACGAACCGTGAGATCATGATCTGAGCCGAAGTCAGACGCTTAACCGACTGAGCC
Source organism: Proteles cristata cristata (assembly GCA_017311185.1). Classification (NCBI taxonomy): domain Eukaryota; kingdom Metazoa; phylum Chordata; class Mammalia; order Carnivora; family Hyaenidae; genus Proteles; species Proteles cristata. Next base: position 528,439 of record JAESUZ010004954.1, on the reverse strand, counting down.
ACCCAGGCGCCCCTACTTACTAATATTCTAAGAGCTTTGAGCTGAAAAGAAGAGAACCCCAAAGCCTGGGAAAGCAAGAACTCTACCAGACCTTTGGGTTTGGCTGAACCATCTTGAAATAGCTCTTTAGAGTCGGCTGTACCACTTCAACCACACAGAGCAGGGAAACTCAGAGGGTCATCTCTACATAGTCAAAAACACCCCCCTAGAAGCTCTCAACCCTGATTCTCAGATGCTCAATCTTATAGTCCTGCTGATTCCCAAGATGGTCTGCGAGTGAGCCCAAGAGCCCAACCAGACCCCGACAGGGGACCGTCCTCCCCGAGGACAGTGTGGAAAGTTCCTCTGTGATAGAGTCCTCCACCCAGTCAAAACAAGCAAACCCAAACAAAGAAAAACACACAAAAATCTTCCCTCTTTTTCACCTGCTCTCTGATTCCCATTAACAGAGCCAAAACCTTCCTTACAGCAGGATGTCTCCACTTAGAACAAGATTTCTCAACCTCAGCACTTCTTCATTTGCACCAGATAATTCTTTGCTACTGGGGGGGCTGAACTGTGCCCTGTACGATGTTTAGCAGCAATCCTGGCCTCTGTCTACTAAGTGCCAGTAGCATCCCATCCTGAGTTGCGACAACCAAAAATGTCTCCGATTGCCTAATGTTTCCCAGGGAGGAGCCAAATCATTCCCAGTTGAGGACCATTCTATTAGATGCTGAAATCTGATATTTCTGAAAGATGTAACAACTTCTTTCTATGTTTAATAAGATTATAAAATATAAATAACATCTAAAAACAAAAAACATTGCCAGACATGGGGCACCTCGGTAGCTCAGTCGGTTAAACATCTGACTTCAGCTGAGGTCATGATCTCGCAGTTCGTGAGTTTGAGCCCCATGTTGGGCTCTATCCTGAGAGCTCAGAGCCTGAAGCCTGCTTCAGATTCTGTGTCTCCCTCTCTCTCTGCCCCTCCCCTGCTTGTACTTTGTCTCTCTATCTCTCAAAAATAAATACACATAAAAAAAATTGCCAACAAATAAAATGAGAGTGAGAAGTCAAAACTATGGAAAGGGAAAAAGAAGGCACAAAACATAAACATGGAAGCCATTTGAAGAATATATATGTATGTATCAGGAGGTAAAGATATGGTAGGATTCAGGTGACATTAAGATGTTGTGCTGGGTAATTTCCATTCACCCCTACAAATCCACCTGCCACCTCTCTTCACCCTGTTGTGTGCCTCAGGAAGTTTGTTCTGACGGGTGGTATTGACAGATTCCATCAACATGCTCTCTCTCTCTCTCTCTCTCTCTCTCTCTGGCTTCTGGTTGGGTTTGGTCAGTAGAAGGAACAGGCCAATGGATATGTGAGAAGAGGGTGAGACTGATTACTCTGGGTCTCCCACTGCTAGACTGTGCTTGTTTGATTCTATCTTCCACAGGCAAAAGCCCGTGGACAGGAGGCTGTTCCTCAGAACGACAGCTCGCTGGTGTGTACTAATTGTGCCCTCCTCTTGGAGACCCAGGGGTGTCAGGGCTTCCTGTAGCTTCTAGCTCCAGAATACTGAGCCATCCCTCCCTGGTTTGCCCACATTCTGCCCACAGTTTCATATGACACCCCTTTATTAAAATCTCCTAAAATTACTCAGTTTGGGTATGCCATCCCACAGCGAAGGGTCTAGTCCAGAGCTTCCATGAAAGTCATCAGTTTTCTACTAGACACTGAATGATACAGATGATATGAGAAATCATTTGAAGGAAAAGGGTAGCTGGTCTAGGACAGGATTTAGGAATCCCTCCATCCTTTGACCAAACACCCAATAAGCTAAAGTGCCTTGAACCAAACTGATCACGGTATCCTATCTCTATATATTTCTCCCCCAAAAACCACACCCAGGCCTGAGATCTCCTACTTACAACATGAGAAAGCATTTGCCCCAATACCAAGAATAGAGGTTGTCCAGGCCATGCCTGGACTTCTCAAAACAGGCATGATTGAGAATTTTTAAAAAGCACCCATGAGAGACAAGAGATAATGCAATCTTCCCTGCCCCCCATGACAGCAAATTCTGTCTCCTTTATTACTTAAGCCACAAGGATGGAAGATGAAAATATTGACATGTTAACCCCTTACTAAGTGCACTATCTAGAAAAGAAAGATAAACGGGTGTCCTCTAATTTAGTACCAAACTGCTTTCTCAGAGTATCTCCATCTTAATTATTGTGTATCTAGGAAAAGAAGTGAAATATGTTGGCTGCATGGGAGAAGGGGGAGCCCTCTTGACTGGCCCCCGGGCCATCTGGGTTGGGCAGGGGGGAGATATGCTGTCCCAGGCTTCAGCTGCCAGGAGATGGGAAAGAACAGAGCCCCCCGTAGGCGCTGGCCCACAAGCACGCAATCGGGAGGGCAGGTGCGGCAAGGATGGTCCAGGAAGCCAGCCCTGCATCTGCCAGCGGTGCTTCTGGGCCAGGCCAGGACAACAACCTCAATTGTCCCTCCCAACAGTAGGCTGCTGATCCCAGAGAAAAGAAAGCCATGGGGCCATTTGGACCAAGCCTCCACAGGAAGAATGCTGCCCTTTCTCTGCAGCTCTGGGTCCCAGAGTCATGGAATCAACAGCTCAGAAGCTGGCAGCCCCCTCGGAGGCCTGGGCAGCTTCCCCTATGGTCACATGGCCCAAAACACTCTGTTCTTTGTGACAGCAGCGTGGCTGGGTGGGCCGAGGACCTCTGCAGACAAAGATACTTCAGGTGCCCCCTGAACCCCCTGGAAATTGATGAAAGAGCCTCTCTCCTCTCATCTGTGCCCCCGGCATGCCCAGCTCACCTGGACTCTGGGCCCCCCACGACCTGATGCTTGACTGTTATTCACAGTAGAAACAGTTCCTAAGTCAATGCCAGAGGCAGCATCAGATTCAGGGAGCACAAGGGCAGCACAGACACCTTCAGGGCCTTTGCCTCATGCAGCTAACGTCAGAGATGTTTTATGAAAACAAGATTTGAGGTCACATTGCTTCTTGGATAAAAGGAACTTTGCTTCAAAGAAATTTACTTGCTAAACAACACTAGGAAAATTGCCAGAATATCACTAGGCACAGCCAGCCACTTTTGAGTCCCCCAGTGTTTCCAGAACTGCTGAGTAAATTACTCACATTAGATCACGGCTCCTGAGACCTGATCCCTGAACCTCATGGGCCCTCGGTCTCCCCCTCTGTAAGAACACAGAGGCTGGGCTACATGAACCTCCAAAGCTATTGCCAGCTTTACACTTCACTTCTACTTAGGAGTGTCCTGTCCTGCCTCTTGGTACATACTGAGGAGACGTTAGCCAAGAAAGAAAGGCAGGCATCACAACTCTGGAGCCACGATGCCCAGGTTTGAATCCCAGCCCTCTACTTACCGCCTGTGTAACACTGGCAAGCTATTTCATCTCCCTGTGCCTCAGTTTCCTCATCTGAAAACTGGAAATAGCTTTGGTACCTGATTCATGGGGTTGTCATGAGGATTAAATGAAAGAGCTTATGGGAAGCATTTAGAACACACCTAGCACAGGGTGGGCACACTATCAGCATTTGCTATTTTCATAGTGCTTTTTACTTTTACAGAATGCCATCTGAGTCTTTTTCCTGTCACCAGTTCAGCCTTGCTAAAAGCAATTTGGCAAACAGACTCTCACAGGGCAGAGAATGGTATTTTTCTGGGGGAATTGAACATAATGCCAACCTTATTCCCTTCTCAACTAGCATTCTCCTGTGCTGGGAAGGAGGCCTGGCAAGGGGTCTGGAGTTCCTTACAAAATTTGGCAGGATGTTATTTCTCCCAGATAGGAGAGAAAAGTGAAGCACTGAGAGGGGCCCGGCCCAGGGCCTCCATGCAAGCCATGGCCAAAACTTTTGCTGACCCTGAGCCTGCAGTAGGCTCCTTTACCCACCCAGCTGCCTCCCAGCTCCTACATAGAACACCCACACACACCTCCCAGCCCTGTGGAATCCCAGGTCGGCACTCAGGGCACCACTGCTGATCAGCTGGGCAATGCCGGTAAGTCAGCTGAGACCATTTCCCCAGGCCCAGAAGCCACAGCCATAGGAGCTAAACTGACGGGCAGTAACAGCCACTGGGGTGCGAGCTGAGGAATCACTGGCCCCATGGACCAGGAAAACAACCTGAAAGACAAGTCTAGAGTCCCCCATTTAACTCCCAGGCAGCACAGGATAGGGAATTCCAAGGTTGGAATATCCAATCCATCCAGGGCCTAAGAGGCACAATCAGCCAATCCGTGCCTAGATAGCCCTGAACAAATTTGTGTCAGGTGAGGCACTTTACCTCTCTAAATATCCTTCCCCATTGTCTAGCTGTCTCTGCCCTTTGTAGACGTACAAGAAGGGTTTCTACTGCCCTCTGACTTCTGTTTGCATTGGCCAATAGGAGGCAATATCATGAGAATGGAGCACAAAGCTCAAATGAAGTCAAGGAGTTTAGTTCCGTGGCCTCATCCCCACTCCCGTCCTGGGTCCATTTTCCTAGAGCCATAGCTTCTGTCAGAAAGCTCCTTTCTCAGCCTTAGTTCTCTTAGTTGATCCCTGCAGGCGTAGGAGTGAGCATGGCCTCTTCCTATTACTAGCCACCGGTACTTTCCCTTAATGCTGCTCAGGACTTGCTCAATGGCCCCTGACTCCCTTCAGCCACCCCACTTGAGACACCATCTCTTCCCTATAGGTTACCCTTCGCCCAAGGGCTCACTGTGCTGTCAGCTTTGCTTTCTCTTTTTCTTTGGCATATTTGTACCACAAAATAATACATAAAATATAAACATAAGATATGAAGCCATCACCCAACTTGAAAGTGCACAAGAGTATCAATGCATTTGAAATTTTCTGTGTGGTTGGTTTTCTTTTTTAAAGAAAGGCAGACTTGCTTCGGATTCTGTGTCTGCCTCTCTCTCTGCCCCTCCCCTGCTTGCATTCTTTTTCTGTCTCTCAACAATAAATAAATAGAAAAGAAAAAATTAAAGAAAGGCAGACTGCCACATGCAGTGCCTCATTTGGATGTGTCCAGAGTCTCAGAACATTGACTATCTTACACTCTCTGCAAATGGACCCTGGGAGCTTATCTGGTGGCTCTAGCAGCTATTTGTATACCCTTGACCGAAGAGTGGTCCTCCTGTATCAGAAGGGTCATCCTCTCCAAGCATGGTCAGCTTCAGGAGGGATGCAATAGAACAGTGAAGGAGAAAGGGGACACCCGCTTGGCCAGCCAAATCAATCCTGGCCATCAATGGGGTGACAGATGTCACAGTCAGATCGCCTTCACATCCGAAACTTCCTGTGTGTTTTAGTTAAATCTGTAGTCATACACGCATACGCACAGTTCATCATAGCAAAAGCTGGGGGACAGCCAACCACCTCCCTTTTCCACTTGTCGCACCCCAGCTGGCACATCTGATCCAAGAGACCATGTATTGGAAAAGCCATAGAGACTGATAGCTCCACAAAGTTAGACCCTCAATGGGTAGATCCTTGGGGGCAGAGTACACTGGAGTAATTCCGATGGTCCCTTGTGGTTCTGAATGGGAAAGTGGCACAGAATGCCACACAACCCTGGACTTTGAGGCAGCTTTCCTTCCTTCCTGCTGTGATAATCATTACTGTAGGCAGCCCAGCAATTTGGCGCCTCAGCAGCCAGACTCCTGGTAGGTGCCTGGGCTTGACCATTATGGGGGATATTATGATCCTGATTACAGGATGGTTGAGCCGTCCAGCAAAGTGACCGGTAATTTGCAATCTAATGGCCATTCAGCGGTGGGTAATATTATGGACCTTACCCTGCAATTGTAAAACAACCAGCCCTCTCTAATGTAGCAGTTTTCCCATCAAAAGCCCAGCCTTTGCTTTTGATTTCTGCTAATCAGTAGCTGTGCCAGCTTTGGCTTTGGATCTGGAGAAGCTAAACAAGGGAGCATGAAATGATACACTCTTCTTCAGGGCCCCTGAATGAGAAGTTTAGGCAGCTCTGTCAAGTGGAGGAAAAAAACAAGTGAAAGAAGCATCTGGAAGGCAATTTTATTTCTTAAAGAGCATCACAAGCCAGCCCCCAAAGCTTTGCAGAATGTACCAAGTGTTGCCCAGGAATCTGGGAGACCAACACAGCAAGGCATGACACACACACAGCCAGGCGTGTTTACAGGGCCATTTGGGCACCTACCCAGAGCTCATGCCCATTTGCAGTATATGCACACTCACGTGCACTCATGCCCAGAGGAATGCAGTTTGCTCCAACCACAGGGCTGCTCACTGACAGACTCCCAGAACAGGCATTAAGAGTCCACATATTTCTGCTTATGGGCACAGCTCAGTTCCATGTGCCCTGATGCCAGCGGGCATGGTCAGAAGAGAAGCCACTATGATTAGAGGGTCAAGACACACGTGGGTCACAGAGCACCGGCACACTTCAGTTGTGTGCCACTCTTGAGCACCATACAGCATGGCCAGCAGGGATTGCTGGGTGCTCATGAGTTCAAATCCACCACTAATGACCAGTGTGACCTTGAGCAGTCACCTTAGCCAGGCTGGCATATGGAGGGCAGTGGAAAGAATACATCATTAACTTTCTGCACTGCAAGGGAATGGCTTGCTTTTTCTGAACCTCCATTTCCTCAGCTATAAAACAGGTATGGTAATACCTTTGCTGCCTATCTCACAGAGCACGCTCTGTGAACCAAATGATTTATTTTCTGCATGTTTTATAAATAAAATGGGACTTACAGAAGCTAGTTGCCATTATGAGTCAGCCCCTTCCCCTCCTCCTGGCTCTTCTGAGGAACCCCTGAGTGAGCAGTTTGGCAAACATCACTTGCATTCAGTAGTGGCAGGTGCCTGCAGACTCAGGGCCCTCCAGCTGTGCACTGCCCTTACTGGAGAGCACCCACCACCAGAAGAACCCCAGAATATAAGGGAGGGAAGAAGGAAGAAAAGGTAAGGGTGAAGGAGAGAAAGTTAACAGATTCAGTTCTCTCAAGCCCTGGCCATGATCTTCTAGATGGAGAACTACGGTTTCCCAGAACACGTAGAGGGTCTTATCTTTCCGATTCCTGGCTTCTTCCCTTGGCAGAAAGGCTGATTTCCCATGTCCTGGTGATTGTAAGCCATGGTGGGATTCCCAAAACAGCAAAGCTTCATGAGCACAAAATCTGCACCTTTCCTTCTAAACCCTGTATCATGTCACTACTGGAGCAAGGAGTTAATGAGAGCAGGGAATTGGCCAGGTGTACATGGTGGAGGGATTGAAATGATGTTACCTTTCAGTTCCAGTTACAAGTGATCAATGTGATCAGAAAATAAAGGAAGGCAGAAAGGGCTCATGACCTGTGAGACATCACCCAACCAGGAGGTTCAGTCTGAGCCTCGTTCTGACTCTCTTCCCACCTGCCTCACTGTTCCACGTTCACCCATGTGAACTGTCGAAAGTACAATCCCACAGAATGGGAACAGGGGGACCAGAGTTCAGCAGGTGGATGTATCAAGCCAAGAAAGATGACAGACCATATGTGAGTCCTGTCATCTCTGGCCTCAACAGAGTGTAGGTTTGGGGTGTCCACCTGAAACAAATTCAAAGGGTGCTTGCAATGGAGCTAGAGGATAAAAAGGGGAGTAATAGGTGACATAGCTAAAGATATGAAGACTGAACAAGCAAGAAAGCAGATAGATTACCAAGCAATAAAAAAGATAGCACTAAGCTTCTACACAGCCAAGGAAACAACCCAGAAAATTAATAGGCAACCAACGGAATGGGAAAAGATAGTTGCAAATGACATATCAGATAAAGGGTTAATATCCAGAATCTATAAGGAACTCACCAAACTACACGCCCGAAAAACAAACAACCCAGTGAAGAAATGGGCAGAAGATATGAACAGACACTTCTCCAGAGAGGACATCCAGATGGCCAACAGACACATGAAACGATGCTCAGCATCGCTCCTCATCAGGGAAATACAAATCAAAACCACGCTGAGATACCACCTCACGCCAGTCAGAGTGGCTAAAATGAGCAAATCAGAGAGACTCTAGATGCTGGCGAGGATGTGGAGAAACGGGCACCCTCCTACACTGTTGGTGGGAATGTAAACTGGTACAGCCCCTCTGGAAAACAGTGTGGAGGTTCCTCAGGAAACTAACAGTAGAACTCCCCTATGACCCAGCAATAGCACTGCTAGGAATTTACCCAAGGGATACAGAAACGCTGAGGCATAGGAGCACATGTACCCCAATGTTCATAGCAGCACTCTCCACAATAGCTAAAACATGGAAAGAGCCTAAGTGTCCATCAACAGATGAATGGATCAAGAAGATGTGGTTTATCTATACCATGGAATACTCCATGGCAGTGAGAAAGAATGAAATCTGGCCATGTGTAGCAACATGGATGGACCTTGAGGGTGTTATGCTGAGCGAAATAAGTCAGGCAGAGAAGGACAAATATCATATGTTTGCACGTATAGGAGGATTAGGAGGAACTTAACAGAGGACCAAGGGGGAGAAGAAGGGGGGAAATGGTGGGGAAAGGGAGAGAGGCAAACCATGAGAGACTCTTGAATGCTGACAAAAACTGAGGACTGATGGATGTGGGGGAGGGGATGGGCATGGAGGAGGACACTTATGGGGATGAGCACTGAGTGTTATGTGGAAACTAATTTGACAATAAACTATTTGTAAAAAAAAAAAAAAAGATAGCACTAGAAAACATGGTGGACGTTGGGTTGCCTCCTCCAAATCTAGTCCACTTTAAACGATTAATCTATGTCAGTCAAATAATTTCAGCAGACCTGTGATGGAAGCCTATGAGCCATAGGGAATTTTAGTTTCCCCACCTCTTAAAAGAGCCCAGAAAGGGACAGTCCCTCTTCTTCCTTTAGATATCTTAGATATCATCACATCCAAATGTGATGGCTGGAACAGCTGCAACCATCTTGCTACCAGCCAGATGATGAAGTTAATAACAAAGATGGCAGAGGGGAGACGCACAAAGAATATGGGTCCTTGATGACATCGTTAATTAAAAAACAGCCAAGCCTATGGAATGCCTGGGTGGCTCAGTCAGTTAAGTGTCTGACTTTGGCTCAGGTAATGATCTCATGGTTCGTGAGTCAGGCTCTGTGCTGAACGCCTGCTCAGAGCCTGGAGCCTGCTTCAGATTCTGTGTCTCCATCTCTCTCCCCCTCCCCTGCTCATGCTCTGTCTTACTCTCTCTCTCAAAAAATAAATAAATATAATTTAAAACATTTTTAAAAGAAGCAGCCAAGCCTGGTATTTACCCAACCTGGATCTTCAAGTTATGTAAGATAATACATGTCATTTATCTGAGCTGATCTGAGTGGGGTTTTCTGTTAATTGCTCCTTAGAGCACCTTAACTGATACAAGGACCTAAGCTAGGGAAGCTGGGACACTAAGGCTGGAGTGGACCCACGACCACACTCAACATTGATCTGATGAGAGCTCTATCTAATCCTTCCCCCCTGCCCCACAAAAAACCTAGGATCAAGCCCAGTGCAGCCAGGAGTCGGCTGAGTCTATAGACATGGAATTCTGCCTTCAGCTGCCGGTCAGAGAGCTGAGAGGGCTCAAAGCCATGAAGCCCATTATAAAAGCCCATTCCAGGGCTTCTGGAACACAAATGTCCAGCCCAGTTGGGCATTTCCCCTTCCCTCCAGGGTCCTCCCCTTCGCTCTCTCATCAGCTCGGCTCCACAGATGCCAAGCATAGAGAATGACTCCAAGTGGAAAACAATGCCCCACGGAGCCCCCTCTCAGAACGGTATATCCCATGAACAGCTGGGGCTTTGGGGCACTTGTCCTCTGTGAAACTCTTCATTCCAGAGCAGTTGGAAACGCACATTTAAAGGCATCATCTCTCAGACCCTCTGTTTGGCATACCAGAGATGACAAAAAGGTGTAGCTGAACGTGTTTCAGATGGAAATCACTTTTTCTGACTTTTGGGTTAAATGCCACCTGAGTTCTTATGTTATTTGTGACTAATGACTCTTTTCCAATGGGAGGGACATTGAAACCTCAGTTTTGACTTAATTATCTTTCAGAGATGCATAGGGTTCTCAGAGAAAAAACCTTAGAAAGTAAGGATCTTGGTTTTATAGGTAAGGAAAATGAGTCTACAAAGATGTGAAAGGCACTCATGGCACCAAATATTCAGTCACTGAGGCAGGGCTAGAGTCCATGTCTTCTCACTCATGGCCCCCATTGTCTCTTTCCTCTCCCATAACACAAAGTCATTCTGGGAATGTCCACAACAGGGTGGTTAATGCTTCCAAATTAATAATGCTACTTCACGGGGTCCTCTGGGGATAAAACTCCTTTTTCAGCGAACAAATGTTTTTATCATAAATCATGAGCAACAGTGTGGGTACCTCGTGTTGCTTGGTGGCCAACAGGAACTGATGCAAGTGCCCATCACACACTTCCTAATTTAAGAAAGAGGAAAAGGACTGTTTGCCAATGGCATGGAGTTCTGGCTGCATGCAGCAAGCACAGGCACAGAGCTCGTGAGATTCTAAGAGGAAAATGGCCAAACAACAGCTCTCGTATGTACTGCTATAAGTGGAAAAGGCAAGCGTGACCCAAGGCTAATGTCCTTATTTCTATGCCCCTCCTGTCCCTTAGTGGCCTCTTTTTTGTCTCTCAACCCTCATAACCAACAGAAGGACCTTAGTGTGGTCGATTTCATCTCCCTAATGTCTCCAAATCCATGCACTTCCATCCCTGATGCAGTAGCTTCCCGAGGACCCCTGCAACCCAGGATTCAGGATGCATCCATACGTGCAGATCCCACCACTGCACTGCCCCCACCACCACATCCCATCAATGCTCACCATTCCCAACTCTTCAGCAGAACCTAGAAAGTCATTCCTGAATCCGCTTCCATGTCCAGTCTTATCTGCCACATATCTCCTCTATCCGCCACAATAAAAGCTCCATTCTTGCACTCCCACTTCTAGTCACAGCTGCACACTATCTATTCAACTAAAGTGCTGCCTCCTTCACAACTTGTCCTTGACCCCCATGCGCTTCCAAGTCCAAGGACTCCCTTAATATCCCTCTGCCCCTCCGTCCTATGCTATCATCCTGTAGCATGTTTCCGGCCACACAATAAATGCTTGATTCTTTCTCCATAACTTTGGTGCACCTTATGTTCTGGGAAAGGAAGGACTTGATTTGTTTCACCCTGAGATCTCCAGAGCCATGCATTACCAGGAAGCAGATGATTAATAAGTGTTTGGTGAATAATAACAGCACTCACCACAATGTATTAAAAATTATCTGAGCTCATTGATGATAAAGCCTGTGTGACAGGTGCTGAGGAAAGACAAATGCCACATAAGCAAAGGAAAGCCCTCCTCCTCCTGTTATACAGGCAACCACTCCAAGTAGCAGCCAGTGCCAGAGAGATGCAGAACATCACACAACATAACTGAAAGCCCATAAAGGGGTTAGAGGAAGTACATGAGGTTGTCATGCAAAGAGCTTCACCAATAAAAATGTTCTTCATCAGAAAAGCATGGAGTGCTTTGAAAGTTAATGCAGTTTTTTCAAGGTATGATGGGTATACTCTTAAGAAAAATGTTACCTGGAGAAGAATGCTGGATGTCATTGATTAGTGCTGAGGATTAGTCTTCTAAACATTTAGATTCCATATGCAAGAATATGAAAAGCCTCTTCTTTTTATTTAGTGCACTTACTACAGTTGACAAAAGCATACTTAGTTGAGTAGTTATTTGTTGAATATCTAACCGCTACCAGCCTTTAAGCTATGACAAGGGCAAGAAGGACTGTTTTATATCCCCAAAGCCCAGCACAATGTCCTAGCACTTAGTAGGTGTTCACTAAACATTTGTTATCTGAATGGATGGATGCATGAATGAGTAAACACACAGAGACTACAGCATGGGAGTTCATTTATCCTCAGAAAAACACTGAGCAGTAGGTAGGAAAAAGCCATCATAAAAGCAGTCTGAGGAAAGATAAGGAAAATGAAGAGTAGGGATACGTCAAGGTCACTAATAAAGCAGTTTAAAAAAAAAAAAAGGAGAGACAACCAAAAATATGGAACCAAGAAGAGAGATGCTACAATAGACCGCTGACTGATAAATTCAGAGCACTGTGACACCATTGAGCTGTGAATAAAATCCTGCTTACCTAAACAGTGGTGGCGAGTTTATGCGTTGCTTGTGTTTTGCCTAGACAGGAACACCAGGGCTGCCCCGGCAGCCTCCAAGTTCAACTGCCCCGGTCAGCTGCCGGCTGTAATTAGGGAGTGCTGGGGGAAGGACGTTGGAGAGAAATCAGAGTGCGTTTTTTTTCTTCCATTGTGGCTGGCTCATTTGAATGATAATGTATTGCAGTCTGGGGTGTAACATCCACTGCACTGAATAATGAGGCAGCCCTGGCCTTCTGGCACCTGAGCGGCCAGTGCTTAGTGGCCGGCGACAAAGCAGGAGCAAAAGCTTTGGGCAATAAAAAGGTGATACAGATACTCGGCAATACCCCACTGCAGGCGCCATCAGGAGCTTCCATCACAGAGACTTTCGTTCCTTTTATTCATAGTCATTTTTCCAGCTGAGAGACTTGAAGACGTCTGGCTGGTGGCATCCTGAGGAGATGAAACACTGGGGTCGGAGACCAAAGGGGGTGCAGAAGCTCCATCCTGGGGGAACACTTAACACCCATGACCATTTGTTTGTAAGGAACCAGGAGTAAAGTTGGCTCAACTCTGGGGACACAGCCAGGTGACTGCTAGAGGGTCCTACTAGCTGCGGACTTTCAAGCATCACTTTATTTTTGCTAACATAGATATCCCTTGTAAGACATCTGCATGTGCAGACACCTGGCACTGGAAACCCGAAGTCAGGTGCAAGGAACAGCATGGCGGGTGAATGGAAGTGCAGTCTCTGGATCCAGGCTACTCTGCTACCTATAAACTGTGGGTGAGCTGTGGGCCTCAATTTCTCCATCTGTGAAATGGACAGATGATAACAATAGCATCTGCCTCATGCATAATTGTGTAAATCGGTATAACACTTAAATCAGTGCCCCATACATATTCCATGCCCAGTAAATACTAGCTATTAATGGTATTGCTTCGTGCAGATGCCAGGAGACACCTGGCCTCCAGGTGGCAAAGCATGACCTAATGGGATTGGTGGAGGTTCTCAACTCAGATTGATCAGGACAGTGCCCAGCCACCTACCAGCCAGTCATCTCAGACAAGTTACTCAACCTCTGAGCCTCAGTTTACTAGTATATAAATGGGAACATCTAATAATAACTACTTTACCACTTCACTGGGGTTGTTGTGAGGAATTAGTTACAGAATTCATGCACTGAAAATAGAAGCAGACACATACTACTCAATAAACACAGGATAGCAATAACGGTGGCAATAGGCTGCTGTTATCACGACCATCCTCACCATTACTATTATTATTACAAACCACTGTATGGAGTTTGGCCTTTAGACAGTAGGCAATGAGATGCCATGACATGTTCATTAGAAGAATTATCTGTCCTGATCTGTGGACCTGAAACCTCACTCTGGCAGCACCAATCACTGACTGGACAGGTAAGTGTCAGCAGCAAGACCAGGAAGAAGGCTTCTGCAGTGATCAAGGCAGATGCTGCTAAGTGTCAAACAATCTTTAAAAATGCTTTAGCCAGTTGCACTTACAATAGGGCTCTTTTATTTGTTTATTTTTCTGCTACGTCATCCTTTTCCCTGGAATACTGGTAGACAAGGTCTAGTTTACTTGGACAAAGTGACAAAGTAAATGAGGACTCTTTTCTCCCTCCCTTCCTCTCTCTCTCTCTCTCCATCTCTTTGTCCCCTCACTCACAGCCCTCACATAAACATATTGTTTAATTTGTCTCAATTTAAATACTCAGCTCAACTCTTAATAACCTATCACAGCTAGACTTCCTAAACTCTTTCTGGAACAAGACATGTTATTAATACAGAGATAAGTCGTGTGAGTGACTTGGGATTGGGGGGTTGGGGGAGGCAGTGACAAGTCTTATAAAGGTATCTGTACCTAGATACCTACGCTAATGAAGGCGCCCTAGGCACCGATCCCAAAGCCTTCCGGGTCTTTAGTCTCAGATTCCTCACAGGAATAGTAAGACTGCTCCCTGTCCCCGTTTTTGGTGCCCATACCCTCGCCCTTTCAGTTGGTCGACAATGACTTCTAAGCGCTCTTTCATACGGCCCCACACCCTCGCAGTGACCCACCACACCTTCTCCTTCAGCTCTGGCTTCTCAGCTGAGCCAGGATACATGAATGGCAAAGCGAGCAGAACTGGAGCCCAGACAGGGCTCATCATCCTGCCACCAGGACAAAGGAAGGAAATTCCATTATGTCACCTTCCACAAGGGAGAGACAGTGACAATTTCCCCCATAAACACTGTGCCGACACTGTTATGATGTATCTCCAGCACTTCTAATCAGTGTGGAAGCCGAGAGACGTGGGAAGCTCTTCAGCCTGCAAGACGCCATTCGTCTGAGAGTATGGTCTCCTGTCCCCTGTTGTTACTGAAATGACCTGGCCGGGAGCATCCACTGCTCTCTGCACTCATCACAGAGATTGTATACCTTTGCAAGGCACACCCCCATCGTTCAGCTACTCTGGCTGAGTGCCACAGGCTGGAGCACCAAAATTCACATATTGCAGTTTCACCTGTATCGACACATTGCCTTCTCTGTATTTCCTCCCCTACAGATTTTTAAAAAGCAAAAGATTTTTATTTCTCCATTTTTGAAAAGAAAAGGTACTTCTACTTTTCTAGTTTTAAAGAGAGAGAATTTACTTTCTACAACTTCTTACCAGCAGCTGCAATGGGCTGGAAATTCTCAAGGTTTAGTCAACAGTATCCAACTATAAAAGTGTGTTTAGTTTAAAACGTGCTTTCTATCTCTCTGCAAACTATTTATTAACCATGAAAGTAGACACCACTGTAACCACATGATCAAACTTAACATCACCAATAATGGGACAAACAGATTATCACGTGCTTCCTAATATGATGCACTCAGAAGGAGAGAATGCCACTTATGTGATATTCCTGCCAAAACAGGCATAAGCAGGGCTGAATTGTAAGGAAATACCATATAAACCCAAACTGAGGGAATTCTACAAAACAACTAGGCTCTGCTTCTCAGAAATGTCTATGTCATGACTCAGGGATTGTTCTAAATTCAAAGGACACTAAAACAGGACTGTGTGATCGACTGTAGTATTGGATCAATGTTAGATTTCAAAAATTTGGGTGTGTCTGGGTGGTTGGTTAAACATCTGACTTTGGCTCAGGTCATGATCTCGCGGTCCATGAGTTGGAGCCCCAGGTTGGGCTCTGTGCTGACAGCTCAGAGCCTGGAGCCTGATTCAGATTCTGTGTCTCCCTCTCTCTCTGCCTCTCCTCCACTCACGCTCTGTCTCTATCTCTCTCAAAAATAAATAGATATTTAAAGAAATTTTAATTTAAACATTTAGAAAATTTTATAATTGTATTGTGGGTTTATTATAAGAGAATGTCCTTGTTCTTAGGAGATACATGCTGAAGTATTTGAGGAGTAAAGTCTGCAACTTACTTTCAAACGGTTTAGCAAATAATAAAAATGTGCATATGCATATAGAGAGAGAAAACTAATCTGGCAAAATACCAACAGTTGATGGGTCCAATGAAGGATAAATGGGTGCTTGTTGCACTATTCTTGTAACTTTGCAACCAAAATGTCCTTTGTATTTCTGACATCTCCATCTGTAGGTCTGAAATATTTAAAATAACAAGCTGTAGGGAGTGGGGAAGGAATCTGTTTAGCAAATAAAGATGGGAGTTTTAAAATACAGAAGAATATCTTTCTGACATTAGAGGTAGGAAAGCAGAGTTTAAACAAAACACCAAACACACTAACCATAAATGAAGTATTGGTCAATTATATTACACTCTAATTAAGAATTTCTTTCATCAAATTAAACTTTAATTTTTTCTTCATGTTTTATTTATTTCTGAGAGAGAGAGGCAGTGTGAGCTGGGGAGGGTCAGAGAGAGGGAGATACAGAATCTGAAGCAGGCTCCAGGCTGGCTGTCAGCACACAGCCTGACGCAGGGCTCGAACCCATGAACTGAGAGATCATGACCTGAGCTGAAGTCAGAAGCTTAACCGACTGAGCCACCCAGGCGTCCCTCAAATTAAACTTTAAAAACTGAAAAGTCAAGTCAAAATCCAGAGAAGATATTTGCAACACACAAAATCTACTATGATTTGGTACCTAGAACATTTAAAAAATGTTCTCTACACTACACAACAGAAAATTGGGCAAAATACATAAACAAGTATTTTAGAGTAGAGGAAATATGTAGCTCACACATATCTGAAAAGATGCTCAACCTCAACAGAGATCAGGGAAATAGAAATTAAGACCATAATAACGTAACACTTTATATTTACACTGGAAAAATTTAAGAAGTTAACAGTACATGGTGGAGAAAATGAACATCAGCAACACTTATGTCCTGCCAAATCAGATTCTAAAGATCACTTTAGAAAACAATTCAGGACTGCTTTACACTAGCTGTTCACCAAATCCATTTCACTTTCATCCTGAGGACACAGAAAGACTACATTTCCCAGTCTCCTTTGCACTTAGGTATGGCCCTCTGACTGAGTTCTGAGCCAATGGAATGTAAGCAGAAATGATTGGAGTCACTTCCCTGACTTGACAATAAAACCTCCTTTGTATCTCTCACCTCCTCATCTGTTAGTTATTTTGTATGCTCTCAGAGTGTATTTGGATGCCTCATTTTCAAGCTAGGGCACTTCCATCATCCTGAACTCCTGAATGATGGGGTGGGGTGCAGCGCAACTCTCACCCCACCCCCATCCCATCTGAAGGCTTTGTGTGAATAAAAATCTTTCCATTGTGTCCCTGAGATTTTGTCTGTTTTCTTTTACAGCAGCTAGTGTTACTTTTTAAATAAAGGCTTTAGGCTGAACATTTGCATATGCGATAGCCCAAGAATTGAGTTCTAAGTAAATGTCCTATAGAAACCATTGCACATGGACACAAAGAGGCATAAGATTGTTCTAAGGAGCACAGATTGATATAGGAAGAAACTGGGGGAAAACAGTCCACTGAGGCAGAATGACAATTTAATTAAGGTAAAAAAAACAATCATACAAGGGAATACTACACAGCAGTTAAAATAACCAAAGTACAGCTACACAAACAACATGGATGAAGTGTAGAAATAAAAACAAGCCCCAGAAGACTATATACAAGACTGTCAGACTGGATAAAAAGTTCAAAAACAAACACAACTAAACAATTATTGTTTAAACAAGCATACATTTTTGAGAAGAAAGATACTCAAAATTCAGGATAGTTATTACCTCTGTATACAACTGATATTCAAAACACAACCTGTCAGTGCCAACCAAAATGGCCACTGACTCTAACCAGCCAGTAAACTGGACAGATGTGGGCGTGGGGAAGGGGAAAGGCAAAGGACTAGGAGGGGGGAGAAACCGAAAGGAAGATGCAAATCATTAGTAATTTTCTAGTTCCTAAAACCAGGGGTGGGCCTATGAATCCCATTCTACCATTCTTTAAAAATGTAAAAAGTCACATAAGCAAGCAAGTCTGGACTCTAGGGTTGGACTGCCAGGGTTCTAGTCCCAGCTCGGCCACTCCCTCTCTGGGTCATCTTGGGATGAACGCTTAACCTCTTGGTTCCTCAGTTTCTCCATCTGAACAAGGAGGGTAACAACAATACATATCACTTAAGAATGTAGTGAGCATTGGGGGTGCCTAGGTGGCTCAGTGAGTTGAGTGTCCGACTCGATTTCTGATCAGGTCACAGTCTCATGGTTTCTGAGATCAAGCCCTGCATTGGGTTCTGTGCTGACAATGAGGAGCCTGTTTGGGTTTCTCTCTCTCCCCCTCTCTCCCTGCCCCTCCCATACTCAATCTCTCTCCTTCTCTCTCCCTCTCTCTCTCTTTCTCAAAATAAATAAGTAAACATTAAAAAAAGAATGTAGTGAGGAATGGGAGAATACAACAAGCACTTAGAACAGTTTCTGGTGCATAGTAGAAATCAGTGACCTTGGGAAAACTAAGCTCTTAAAAATGGAGATTGAAGACTTACTGACTGAAAGGTATTATTTTAATTTTGTTTGACTTGAAGATAATAAGATTCCTTACAGAGACCTCTGAGTTCTTGCCACAAATTATTCCTGTGATCAGTTATTCATCTCCCCACCAACTAGATATAATAAAATATGATCCATAAAACTAAGGCTGTGCCACACTATCTATTCTGTATTAGTCGGGATTCTCCAGAGAAAAAGAACCAATAGGAAGTGCACATACGTGTGCATGCGCACGCGCGCGCGCACACACACACACACACACACACACATTCATAACAGTGCCTTCTGCACCACCCCTTTAAAATTCAGACTCTCAAAAGGGACAAAGCCTCAGCCCTCAAGACTCCTGCATTCTCTGACTCCAAGCTCTGACATAGACCTCTGATGAGGTGCGTTTAGACCTTTTAGACCTACATCCAAAAAAAGTCCAAGCACAGCCTGAATTGTTATCATGCTGCTTTTTGGTTAGGGTGCAAGCTCTACCCACATCAATTCACAGATTTTCTTTAAGTTCTTGCAGCTGCTATTAAATGAATCATCAGTCTGAACTATATCACTTCTCAGGCAACCACTCTTTAAAGCAGAACTCTCATTCCCACTTACTGGAGTCATCAATAAATACCTATTTTCCCTTTCATGATTCTATTGAAGGAGGGGAAGAGAACAAAGCCACGTAACATGGCAGTTTCAGGGGATGTCAGGGAAAATCTCCCTGATGGAGGGAGGGTTCAACCTAAAAGCAAAAAGTGAGCTGGAGTCAAATGAGTGAAGAAGGGCAATGGAGAGAGTGCGGGAGAGAGAGCAGGGCCAAACACCTTGGGAAGGGAAAGGGGCTCTCTGAGGTCTTGCCCAACACCCTGGCCTACCTACGAGGGCCTAAGAGGCAGATCAATCAGGGACTCACTGTTTCCAGGCCTCCCTACTTGAGGGCACTCTCTGACTCTTGCAGCACTGGCAGGCGCAAGGTGGAGGTAGCCTGGACTGGGGTGGTGGCTGGGATGAAGGGACATGGAGAGATGCACGTATCTATAAAGGAAAATGGGCAGAACTTCACGATGCATGTGAAGACAAGAGAGATGGAGATACTGGGGACAGATTGATGAACCAGACAGTCACAGGAACCCACCTCCTCACCTTCAGATGTGTTTCTCTCTGCCTTTCAAACAGTTCTCTCTTCCAACCAGAGACCTTCCGACTGCGACGTCTGGTCAAGCCAGACGCAAAGATCATGTGCATGAGGTAGTGATGGACAATTGCCCAGAGAAGGTCCCCCTCCCAACCACACAGTCACCAGGCAGATCCTACCCAGGGGCCTGACCAAGAAACAGGGGCTGGGATTATCCAGAGACCCTCCAGGTAGACTGGGAAGCCAGTTCTACAGGTTCAGTAAGAAAGGTCGGGTCCACAGGGCTGGGCTCCTGGCAAAAGGAGTTCCTTGCAGAATTTTCTTTTTCTTTCCTTGCCTTCCCGTAGAGGATTATAGATAGCTGAAGTGTGTGAGTTGGATTGCTTCCACCCATAAAATAAAGACTATAAAGTCTTTCCACCCTAATCAGGAAAAAGCATCCTGTTGTCCCACTACATTCATCAATATGTCATATTTAACAGTTACAATTATTGACAGGTACATAAAACGTTTGGTGACAGAGAAAATAGCTTCCTATAAAGTGTTTATTCTTTTTTATTGATAATAAGTTGGCTCCCCTAGCCCTACCCAGAGAATACAGACCACTAACAAGAGATCAAATCCACTTATATGGCTTTCTACAATCATTCCTTATACTCTAGGGCTCAGTTCTAGGCTCTGGCTTTTAAATTTCAGCATCTGTGAGAACTTGGAGCCCTAAAGCAGGGTCATATTACTTCTGTAATGAGGAAAGTACAATTCTAATAGCATCATTTACAACACCTTTTCATTTTCCTTCTTCAAGACAGACTGTACTCCTGTGTGCCTATGTCTTGGATCTTTAAAAGAGAGAAATTCCAACTGTAGAGAAATATTAACCAAAGAATCTGCCTGTGTGCAGTGCCAGGTGGGCACCGTGCACAATAATAATAATGTATTAATAATAACTATAAATATAATTGCCACTTTCTTTTAATGCCTACTGCGTCCCAGGTATTTCAGCAAAGCCACAGTCTCCAGATGTGCCCTGCACAAAGGTGGCCGGCTGAGGGGCAAGCGGGGACTAAAATGCACATGCTGAACCCTTTGTCCCTGAGCAGACTGTGTCATCCCAGAGCAAGGGGTGTCTTTATAATGTTCTATCACACTGGGCTAGAAGCTCACTGGTTAATATATTATTTCTGATCCCTAGGCCATCAGATGCATTTCACAACGAGGAACTCCACATCTCAAAGCCATTGTGTTTTTCCCATACAATGTTGCTTTTCTACAGAAAGAGAATCTACAGATTGAATTACTATTTTTTTTAATTCTAAGGAAACATCGGTCAGAAATAGAATGATCTGTCCGTTCATTTCAAAAATATGTATTCACCTATGCTACACGAGACAAACATCAGCAGACCCTACAGAGACCAAGGGGGGTAAAGCCTATAGTGGTTGCTAGGAGGTGACATTTTTTTTTTTGTTTTGAAGTTTACTTATTTTTGAGAGAGAGAGCATGCACACACACACACAAGCAGGGGAGGGGCGGGGTGGGGGGGAAGAATCCTAAGCAGGCTCCCGTCTGCTGGCGCAGAGCCCCATGTAGGGCTCGAGCTCATGAACCGCGAGATCATGACCTGAGCCATAATCATTAAGAGTCAGACGCTTAACTGACTAAGCCACCCAGAAGCCCCATCTAAGAGATGACATTTTCATGAGGGAATCAAGCAGTCTGGGCAAATAATTAGAACTCTAAAGAGTGGGGCGCCTGGGTGGCTTAGTCGGTTAAGCGTCCGACTTTCGCTTAGGTCATGATCTCGCGGTTCGTGGGTTCGAGCCCCGCGTCGGGCTCTGTGCTGACTGCCAGCTCAGAGCCTGGAGCCTGTTTCAGTCTGTGACTCCCTCTCTCTCTGACCCTCCCCTGCTCACATCTCTCTCTCTCTCCTAGAAATAAATAAAGTAAAAAAAAACATTAAAAAAAAAAAAAGAACCCTAAAGAGGACAGCTGGAGAGAGGGAGACATTTGCCCCATGAGATGCTCAAACGGTGTTTGAGCAAAGCCTTGAAGGATGCGAAAACTACATACACAGAGATAGCCGTGAATTCCTGGCAAAGGCACAAAAGCTGCACCTGAGTATTGAGATGGGCCCTCTTGTAACCCTGCTTTGGCCTTATCTTCCTGACCTCCTGCTTTGTCACTTGGCCCGAACCTTCCTGTCTCCTGCCTTTCTCTTCCCCGGCCAGGCACCATGGCCCATCACTTGGCTCCCTGCCCAAACCTGGTGACATGTGAAGCTTTGACAGACCCCCAACCCTGGTCGCTTTCCTTGCACCCACACAGTCAGCAGATGGCAGCGAGAGAAAAGCCCCTCAGCTTCAGGCTCCACCTCACTCTGGACTCTCGGCGGCACCCCCAGTTTCCTTAGAGGCTCTCCTCCCACTGGCACAACTGCTGTATCAAAACCGCAGCCCCCCGGGGGCACTTGCCTGGACCACACACCTCCCGAGGCAGGGCCCCGCCCACTCTCTCCATCCTGTGCACTCGCTGCCGCCCAGGGAGCTGTGGCCCAGGCGTGCCCGCCTCCACACTCCTGGCAGAGGGAAGGCTAGGCACCAACGCCATTCCTTTATAATGTTCTATCACACTGGGCTAGACCTCATCTCTGCCAGACATGTTCCTGGGGTATGATCCCTCTTGCCTCCATTCTCAGCCTCTTCTTTCATGTTCCCCTAGTCTACCAATGATGTATGGTTTCCTACATGCCAGGCAGTGCTGTGGGGTCTCAGGAGACAGCAGTGAACAGAGCAGACAGCAGTGCGTGCCTGTGGGAGCTGACAGTCTAGGTTGCCTTCCCCTCTGCCTCCTCCTCAGCACGGAACAGGATCCCGGCTCCACCTGAACTTGACAGCTTCTATGCCTCATCTCACCTTGCAGCCTCCCACCTCTGCCTCTGAGCTCCCCTGCCCTAGAGCGCCCTTCTCATGCCATCCCTCTGTGGCCCTCCCCCCTCCCCCCCACTCCCTGCATACCTGGGACCCTCCCGTATGCCCTGACCTGGCCCACGGCCATCATCGCCCACCTGCTATGAGAATCATGGGCTTCACCTGCTGTCTCCCTAACCAGACTGGAAGATCCCTGCAGCCCCAAGCTGTGGCTCCTTGGTCTCTGTGTTTACGACACCCAAAAGAGCTTGGTGCATAGTCAGTCACAGCTCCAGGGAGCCTTACGTGCTTGATTATCATAATTACATTAATAGCCCTCTGCTATCACCACACGCCTGCCTCTGTTCTCAGCACAATTCTACACACGTTATCTTAGCTACTCCTCATCTAAGGTAAGTCCTAAAATAATCTCTATTCCTATGAAGGAACAAACTGTGCTTGAGAGAAAATGAGTTCACACCACTAGAAACACGTAGAGCCTGAATCCTGACCTCGGTCTCCAGGAGCACCAGCTCTCAGTCAGCACTCAGTAGGCCCTGTCCACACTCCACCACAACATCAAGTATGTTTGAAAGATAAGAGTAAAGGAAAAGAGCTAACATCTGAATGCCTACCGTGTGCCAGGACTTCAAGCACATCCTCCTATTTCTTACCCTCCTCGTACCACATGCCTATTTGATACTACTGTGCAGTAATGTGAACTATCTGACTGATAGTGTCAGCGAAGTTAAGAAAGTTGCTCAAGGTCACACAGCATGTAAAAGTGGCACCCACTGATTTCCCAGGTCTCTGGTGACAAAACCCTCTTTCCAGCGCAGGGTCCAGGGCTATCTGGCAGGCAACCCCTCAGGATACCTCCACCAAGCCCACCACTTTGGGTGGGTAGATGCTTCTCTCGATTTCTGCAATGCAATCAACTCCTTCAAATCTCATTCGCAGGGGAAAAAGCAGGAGAAAGCTAGCCTAATTCTTCCCCTTTGCACATATAAAGAGCTTTGTTTGGCTTTGCTTTGCTCTTTATGCTTCTAATTCTCATTGCTTCACATACTAAAATGTGTACTAGACCTCACTGAGTTTGTAACATAGACTGCTGGTGTCCTATACTCAAACAGCAGTTCCTCTGCCTCTGGGAGGCATTATTTCACCTGAAGATGCCCTAATCGTTATCCCCAAAGCACTGGGCTGACAGATGACCACAATCTCCTGCACACCCAGACCTCATCTTAGAAAGAAGCAAGCAGAAGGATGCAGCAGCCTCCACTGGAGCTCAAATTTGAAAGAGACCGAATGTTTACCAGATGGAGACAGTTTACACATGCAAGGCAGAGAAACCACTGACTGACAAAACGTGCTTCATCCTTGCTACCCAGAGGAGTGGGAGAGCGGAGGAGAAATGATGTCGAGCTCACAAGGACACCAGACTCACCACAGAAAATAAAGAAACTGCATTTTCTCTGGGGCTGAGGGGAGCTGAGCATCCCCCGAGCCTCTGCCTTGGTTCGAGGTTAACAACGGTAGGATGAATTTGCCAGGGGTGTGGGAATTGACCTCCCCACATCCGCAAACGCTCCCCTTCCAGCTCTCCTCCCCTCTGGACCCAATTCTGAGGGGCATTCAATCCTTCAAGCTCCTGGACCAGGAGGCCCAGCTCTGCCTGGACTTGGCAGAGCTCCTCGGCTCCAGGAAGTGAATACTTTCCCTCGTTCCCACCAAGTAGAAATGTCATGAGAAACACAGAGGTTGTGCTTGTTGAGACGGGTGTGGTGGTGATATTCCCAAGTCCTGACCCGCACAAGCGGGAGCACCCAGCAGCCAGGGGAAGCCAGCCTGGGTGGACTCAAATCCGTAGGCTGCAGAGGGAAGGACAGACGCAGCTATGTTCAGTGGCTGCAAGTAGGTGAGCAGTAAGCAGCAGGAACACCTGACGGGCTTGTTAAAACACACATGTCTGGACCCCCTCCCCAGGGATTCTGAGTCAGCAGGTCTGGGGCAAGGTCCGTTCGTTTGCATTTCTAGCAAGTTCCCAGGGGCCAGCTCCACACTTGGAAGAGCACTGTCTTACTGCCACACTCTGTCTCTCAGTCTAGACTATTCAAACCTGGAGGGGATTAGACATTCAGAAGGCCTGCCTTGTGTGGCTGCATAGTTTGTGCACTGCCCAAAGGCACTTGGAGGACGGGATGTAGCACGTGGTACTTGAGTTCATGCTCTACTCGCCAAGCCATGTGCTCTGCCAAGGGGCTGTGCTGGCCTGGAAAAAGGGGCTTGTGTATCCAGCGAGGGCACCTTTTACTATTCATCCACCCAAAGGGAGTACCTCCTTTTTCTAATTTGCACAAAAGCACACACAGGCGGTGGTGACCCTAAAAACTATGCCCTTCGCCCTCCAGTACACATAACAAAACATCAAATGCACACTCAGTCTGCAACCCTTGACAGGTCACAAGGTCATAGGTCATCCTGTCTTTCTAGAGTGGTGGGGGGATGGCTTTGACAACTCCACCCTCAGTCTGTTTCACAGTGAAGCTCTCCAGTCACGTTAGGAACAAGTTCTTTCCGTGCCTTAAGGACGATGAAGGTGTGTGGCCCCTTAACATCCTGTACCACCTCACACCGTTAGGCGGGGAGCCGCTGCCAGAGAAGGAACATTCCATAGCTAATCCGGTCTAGCCCAGCAGCAGCCAGCGCGACCGAACCCCCTCGGCGTCCCAGACGCTGTTCTAGGCACTCAGGGAGACCCGCTGGCCACTGGCCGGGGCTCCGCTCTCCGGAAAACCGCGGCCCACAGCAGGCCGGCCCTCTCGGCTGGCAGACCGCCTCTCCGGGACGCCGTACGTGCCACTTCTGCCAGCGGAGCCGCGTGCCAACCCCGAGTCAGCGCTGTGCGTTCCCAAACCTACTGCCGCCAGCTGCGCGTGTCACTGCGATCAAGTAATTTAATTAACTATCCTGTAAACTGGTGAAATGCAAAACAAAAGAGAACTTTTGTTTCCATGAAAATGAACTTGATTGCTTTGGAAAAGCTCAATGAAGGCACGTTTCCAGAAAAGATGACTGTCAAATTAGATAGCAGTGGAGAGCGATGTGAAAGGCTGAGGAGGGGCACAGGAAAATGTGGATGCCTTGCTCAGATGACTCACCGCGGGTTTTAAGTTCCTCGTCTAAAGACACTGGAGTTGGGACGGTGGCAAGGCATTGTGGCGGCTCTGGAGTCGGCAGAGCCCACACCTGAACACAAGGCTTTGGCCCTAAACCAAAGGGGTGGGGAAGGGATGTGTATCCATATGTTTTCTGTTTGTTTTATTTTTTAAAATTTATTTATTTTTTGAGAGAGAGAGAGAGACAAAGCACAAGCAGGGGAGGGACAGGGACAGAAACCAAGACACAGGATCCAAAACAGACTCCCGGCTCTGAGCTGGCTGTCAGCACAGAGCCTGATGCAGGGCGCGAACCGACGAACTGCGAGATCATGACCTGAGCCGAAGCCGGACGCTTAACCGACTGAGCCACCCAGGTGCCCCATTCATATGTTTTAAGTTAAAATGCAGTTGTGGGGGCGCCTGCGTGGCTCAGTCGGTTAAGCGTCTGACTTCGGCTCAGGTCATGATCTCGCCATTAGTGGGTTCCAACCCCACGTAGGGCTCCGTGCTGACAGCTAGGTCAGAGCCTGGAGCTTGTTTTGGATCCTGTGTCTCCCTCTCTCTCTGACCCTCCCCTGCTCATGCTGTTTCTTTCTCCGAAATAAACAAAACGTTAAAAAAATTTTTTTTTAAATGCAGTTGTGCCATATTGGTAGCAGGGAACGCCTTGGAAACAGCTAAATAAATCAGAGTGCCCAGCTCACTCTGTCCCTTTCCAGCTGGGCAACTGTGGATGAATTCCTATTGCGAATCTCAGAATCCTCCCTGTAAATGGGAACAAACCTTGTGTGAGGAAAAACCTCAAAGCACAGATAGTGGTGACTTCCGCTGTGTTTTCAATGCAGCATCCACTCGGCCCTCTGGTGGGGGATGGCTACTTTCATTTCTTTGTGAGGAACCCACCCCATGCTCATTCTATGACCTTTCAGGGGCAGAACACCCGAGTCAGGGTAGGCAATCCTCATGCCACCACCTGACTGGCCACTGAGTGCTTCAAGGATGGCACGTGGCTCAAGTCTGGGCAACAGGGAACCGTAAAGACCCAATTCTTCATGATTTTAAGTTGTCAGGGAAGTGGTTTCTTTCCTCTCCTGGCATGGGCACTGTGATAGTGTGAGCCTGAGGGCAGCTAGAAAGATTGGAGGATAGAGCCAAACCAGAGAAGACAGAGTCAAGAGCAGACTTAAGGGGAGGGAGTGGACATCATATGAAGTCTGAATCAAGCCAGTCCTGAAGCCAGACTTTCAATGAATGAGCCAATAAATTCCTTTTTTACTTTAGATTTGAGGGTCCTCTTTGTTGATTTTGCCCAGAAGCAGACCCTAAGACAAAGAGTGACCTGGAAGTGGTTCATGTAAGAAATTACTACAGGAAGCATAGGAAGAATTATGGGGTAGAAGGGTGAGCCAGGGAAGTGGATATTGTCCAGGATGTTTCACTGCAGGCAGCTGAGCTTTCTCCCATGGAGAAGCTCTGGGAAAAGAGGGAAAGAGGGCAATATCTCCCTAGCACAGCTGGCCTGACCCGAGCACAGGGAGAGCGGGCTTCTGCTTCTAGAAAAGACCCTCAGACAGAGTTGAGGGAGCAGGCAGCTGGAAGTGGGGTGGGTGTTTATGAAACGATGGGACCAGCGGCATCTGCTATAGCCAGGTCCTCTGTGACTTGCAAAAGGAAGGCCTCATTCATACTTCAAGAGGCTTCGCACGATGCCTGGGACATAGTAAGGACTCAAAATCTCCAACCATCAGCAACCTTATTATTAGTGCTACTGACCAGCAATGCACATTATGAAGACATGGTGTGTCATATAATTACAAGTAGTATATTCCTAACCTAAGAACTCTTTAGGTATAGGTAGAGAAGTGAGGTGTCCAAAGAAGGCCACCTCAGTGTCCCAGGCACAGCTACAGGGGCCAGGCCTCCACCCAGTGTGAGGCTCTTCCAGAGCAGACGATAGCTGAAGACCCCAGTCAGCCCTCAGTGCAAATGATCCCTTCTAGTGTCCCTTGCCATGGGGCTTCCTAGGTAAGCACAGAGAAGATGGGGAAGCCCGCCACAGGAGGGCCTGGTTATCAAGGTTGGGAAGACATGTACAGAGGAGACTTTTTTGTCTTTTTTTTTTTTTTTCCCAATCTTCGTTGCCTTTGTCTTGAAGCCTGCATGAAGAAACTGATACAATGTTGAGGCCTGTGATTCAGTGATTCCTTGGTTGGAAGACACATCCTTAAATATTTCAAGGGTCTGGCCCAAGAGATTTCCCTACGATAGTCCAAACATCTGTCAGCAGGAAAGATTCAGCCTCACTACTCATGCTCACTTGATCTGCTTGGGTGTTGAGACGGGTTTGGGGCCCAGAGCCAGAGAAGTTGCATGGGTATGGGGAAAGCTTGCCCACCCCCAGGCTGGCTGCAGAGGCTGCCCTCTTCCTGCATTCCAGTGGCCCCTGATGGGTAAGCACTTTACTACATGTGAAATATGTTTTTTATTATCCCCATTTTACAGATGAAGAAACTGAGGAGCTGAAAGGGCATACAGCTAAGGAAGTGGTAAGTCCAAGATCTGGACCTGAGTGCTCTGGCTCCAGAAGCCACTATGCTGTATCGTTCAGAACATCACACTTTGAACAAACCCCGTTACGTAAGTCTAGATCAGGAACAGGCCTTCACCCTGCCAGGAGATTAGAGACGTGCTTTCATCATCCCCTCTGTCTGCGGCTTCCTCCGTCCTCCTCACACACTGTGGCACGCATAGCCTGAATAAGGTAAAGACAGCTGACGTCTCCATGTGTAACTTTTGACTCCCCCGAAACTGAAGACTCACGGATCACCTAAACAGCCAATTAACACATACTTTGTATGTTATATGTATTCTGTACTGCATTCTGATAATACAGCAAGCTAGAGAAAAGAAAATGTTAAGAAAATCATAAGGAAGAAAAAGATAAAGTACGGTACTGTATTTATGGGGGAAAATTGCATATAAGTGGGCCTGTGCAGTTCAAACCCGTGTTGGTTAAGGGTCTGTGTCCTCTGTAGTGTCCTTTCTATTTGGAGATGTGCTTCAGGGCACCACAATTCACTCTCAGTTTTCTTCTGCGAGCCCCACATAAGTATGGTACAGCCATTCCATTCACTTCATCAACGGTGTGTGCTGCAGAAAAGCTGTAAGGCGCATTTTTGAAGGCTCAGGACACAACTTATTAAAGGAAGTCGGGACAGTGCAATGGGCATTAGCAGGGACTCTAAAAGTAACAGAGGAGCCGGTGGCTTTGAACACATGTAGTGTTGGCCAGACTTGAATTCATAGGGCAGTTCTACCAGGTGACGTGGGGAAGTGACCCTCTTTTCAGAGCCTTGGTGATCTGCATCTGTAAAATTCAGACAGCAGCACCCATTTGACAGGGTTGTTGCAAGAGTTAAATGAAAGAGCCAAGGCGAGGCTTGGTGCCAAGTACAGGCACACTGTGGGCTTCTGATAAATGCTTGCTCCCTTCTTCCCTCATGGTAAAGAAACAGGGCATGTGCAAGGTTAACTATCCTCCAATTCCAGGAATAATGGAAATGGTTTTGCTGATGTCATGGGAAGAGGAGACCCACTTGGGAATGGATTCTGTCTGGGGAAGAAAACTCAGCTCAGGGTCTATACATTGCGTGGGAGCTACTTACCTCAGGCTTCCTGCAAGTCACGGCTGTGAAATTATGGTAGCTGTTTATTTGACCAGGGGAGAGGGGGAGGGGAAAGGATTCTTTGCTTGGGTCCCCACGTCCTCAGCCCACACCTCTTGGGACTGTAGCTTGGGACTGAAAGTGAACCCTGCAGTTTGTGAATTTGTTTGCTTTGGGCAAATAATGACTTCCTGTTTCTTAGAAGACAGAGCAGAGCTTCCCAAGGCTTCTCTGCCAGGCAGCAGTTCTTACCAAATGACAGGAATGCCTGCGGGGTAAACAGGACGGAGACACGGGGATGAGACCTGCCTTCTGGGCAGCCCCAAGAAGTGGTATCGGGGTTTCAGAAACACGCAGGATGCTTCAGCTTCCCCAAAGCTCCTAGGTTTTAACTGAATTCCAAGAGCAGTTTGTGGGACTCCAAGGCCCCTGCCCACACATACTGCATGTACACTGTGAGATTCTCACTGGACCCCTAGAGCTGCCACTACAATGGCCCTGCCTCCTGGGCCACTTGGCACCTCTTTCCACCCACTGGGCAGTCGGGGTTACTCTCTGTCCGAAGAGCTTCCCACTCTCCGTCTCATCTCCAGGTCCCCCTAAGTTGTCTCCTCGGTCTTCCCATCCTTCTTATATGATTAGCTCATACTTCACTTCTTTCAGGAAGTCCTCCCAGACTGCTCCTCTGACCTTCCTGTTCACCTCCCTCACTGCTCCACACCATTGGCTAAAGTTAATCTCAAATCCCCACAGCCCCGAACTATAAGTTGCCTGAGGCCAGGGGTTTTAAAAGTAGCTAGTGTGTGCTGAGAACTTTCCAAGCTTGATTTCATTTAAACGTTCACAACCCTTGTGAGAGAAGCACTTTCATTATCCCCATTTTACAGATGAGGAAATGAAGGCTTAGGACACACAAATATCGTACCCAAGATTAAGGGTCAGCGGCAGAATCAGGCAACAACCCAGCTGTGATTCTAGCACCCATTCTTGTGAGCATTACAGGGTGCTGCCTCCTAGAAATACCTTTGTTAACATATTATTGACTAGGCAGACCTGTGGTTCAAGGGTCACTCCCAGACCAGCAGCATCTGGGAACTTGTTAGAAATGCAAATTATTGGGCCCTACCCTTGACTTACTGAATCAAAAACTCCAGGAGTAGCGCCCAGAAGTCTCTGTTTTGAAAAGCCCTGTAGTTTTTTGTCTTTTGTGTTTTTTTTTTTTTCTGATGTTTGCTGGTATTTGAAACTATCTCACTAGACCAAGGATTAGCAATCTTTTTCTGTTAAGGGCCAGATAGTCAAGATTTCAGACTCTGCAGGCCTAGAGGTAAAATTAAGGCCAGAATATAGGTGCTTCTTTCTTTCTTTCTTTCTTTTTTAACGTTTTATTTATTTCTAGGAGAGAGACAGCATGAGCAGGGGAGGGTCAGAGAGAGGAGTCACAGACTGAAACAGGCTCCAGGCTCTGAGCTGGCAGTCAGCACAGAGCCCGATGCGGGGCTCGAACCCACAAACCGCGAGATCATGACCCAAGCGAAAGTCGGACGCTTAACCGACTAAGCCACCCAGGCGTCCCTGAATATAGGTACTTCTATAACAAGATAGAAAAACAATTTCCAGAAATTTTTAATTGCTAATATTTGAAATATGATAACAACTGAATATGACATTTTTATCATATAGGTCTCCTAACAAGAATGACATTCGTTTCTGGAGGGGATCACGTTTTGCTCACTTGGGGTTCAAAGTTCGTGCTCCCCATCATCAAATCAATTGCAAATGTTCATTTGTAAAGACCATTCTTAGTCCCCTGCGCAAAGTTGGCAGCAGGCCAGATTTGGCTTGTGGGCTGTAGTAAGAGGATTCCTGGACCAGAGCGAGCATCCGAACCAGTAACTGTGGCTACACTTGGGTCAGTTCCTGTCTAAACTGAGCAGTCACTATAAACAACCAGTTAAGTGATTCCATACCCCCAACCCCACCCCTCCATCCCACGAAACAGTTGCTCAACAGAACTGACAGCTCTGACCAGGCATTCTGGCACCCTGTAACTCTCACAGAGGCTGCGACAGGCCGGGCAGGTCCTGCCTCCCATAGCTCCCTGGTAGGGAGGACAGCTGCCTGGCCACCTGGCCGAGCAGCTGCAGGGAGCCCACAGCCCAGCTCCCCCGCCACCTGTGGCTTCCCTCCCTACCTCCACTGGCCCAGCCCGGACTGCCCTGCGGCAGGCGCCTGGCTTGCTCCCGGGAAAGTGGATGTCTGCACAGGACAGAAATTGACCCTTTGCTCCATTTTTATCCTTGACTTGGCTTTCTCAATGCCTGCCTGAACCTGTAAGATGGGAGACAGAAGTAGCAAAAAGTGTCAAATCTTTTTCAAAAGTCTCTTAAAATGATGGGTGGATAAGTAACACATGGCTTAAGGGCGCTACTGAATTACATCCCCAAAACAGTTATCTTCGAGTCTAACCTCCAGTACCTCCATGTGAATATGATCTTATTCAGAAATAGGGTCTTTGCAGGGCACTTGGGTGGTTCAGTTGGTTAAGCATCTGAGTTCAACTCAGGTCATGATCTCAGGGTTCGTGGGTTCAAGCCCCACATCTGGCTCTGGGCTGACAGTTTAGAGACTGGAGCCTGCTTCAGATTCTGTGTCTCCCTCTCTCTCTGCACCTCTCCCCTTCTCTCTCTCTCTCTCTCAAAAATAAAGATTAGAAAGTTAAAAAAAAAAAAAGAAATAGGGTCTTTGCAGAGAGAACCAAATTAAAATGAGATCCTACTGGATGAGGGTGGGCCCTAAATCCAATGACTGTTACCCTTATGAGAAAAGGGAAGTTTGTCACAGATACACAGGGACACAGAACATCACGTGAAGCTGGAGGCAGATAACAGAGATATGTGTTTACAAGCCAAAGAACACCAAAGACTAGGGATAACTTCCAGAAGCTAGGGGAGCAGCATGGAAGGGATTCTCCCTCTGAGTCTCCAGAAGGAGCCATCCACGCCAACACCATGATTTTAAACTTTTAGCCTCCAGAAGTGTGACAATAGATCTCTGTTGACTTCAGCCATCTAGTCTGGGGTACTTTGTTCCGGTGGCCTCATGAAACCAACACAGCTGGTGTCAGAGCATGGTAAAATACAGTGAGGGACGTGAGAACAATTAATGAGGAAAAGCCCCTTTACTCCCCAAATCCCTAGCACTGGAGACCGTGCTTTGACATAAAGTTAAACAAAAAAAGCAAATTTCAAAACTAACTCTTCAATTTTAAAACATATTTATGCACACGTAAATACACAGACAAAAGGCCGGATGAAGATGTAATATTTGCACTATTAGAATAGAATGAACATGAGTTCTTAAAATCAGGGGGGGAAAGGGTAATTAGCAAAATCAAAACAATAACATAGAAGTAAGAATCTACATGTATGCTGAATAAAAAACCAGTAAGTATGAGAACAAAAGGACAATCATTTGGAATCAGAGGCATTCTGAAGCGGATCCAGGTAAGTGAGAAGATAAGAGCACTGTGACAAGCCACGGGAAGGAAGCCACTGAGAGAGCAGGGACAACAGCTCAGGGGCCGTGACCTTGTCTCAGCCCGGGCTGCACACATTAGAGTCGTCTGCGGAGGTTTCCAAGTAAACCAGTGCCCAAGCCATCCAGGCAGGGTAAACCAGGAGAGGTCACCACGGCTGTGTGAAATTTAAATTTCATTGTAGTCAGTCTCTGCACTGAGAAAATTCTGTGTGAGGCAAACCTGACACTTGCCTCAACAGTGAGGGGAGATGATAAAAGTGAAATTATTAGGTAACATTTTTGAACATCTGCTACACGCTGGCATAATTATAAGTCATTTACATGGATTATCTCCCTTAAATGTCCTAAGGGCATCATAATCGCAGTTGCCATGGTCAAACCCATTTCAGTGACAAAAAAACTGAGACCCAGGGATATCAAGTACTATGGCCAGGGCCACAGAGTCTGTTAGTAGCAGATCTAGAATTCAAAATGAGGAAGTGTAACTCTTCACCACCACACTACGCTCCATTTTGAAGCTTGAGCCGTAATGATCCATCCAAGCTGGGAATTTGATAAGGAAGATGGGAGTTGCTCAAATCCATACTGACATTTGGAACCTGATTTTCCTCAGCTTTATAGCACACAGTCAACCAACTACCCTGGGCTCAGCAGAGCTCCAGGTGCATCCTGAATATGCCCTGTGCGTGTAACTGATTTAAAAACTCTGCCAACTAAGCACCTGGGGAAGATTCTCTGCTTTCAGAACTGAAGATGGTGTGTTTCGATCCTTGACGACATTTGCTAAACCGCAGAGAAGCCACTGTTTAAGGTAAATCGCCACAGACATTTGTCTTTAACCTTTGGACTGGGGATTGTGGGGCTCCTCTTGAGAAATATGTTCATGACTGTCATGTGGACACGAAACCCTAATGATGTCACCTCCCTCCTACCCGCATGTCCCCAGTGTCCTAATTTTCTCATCCCTTTACTGCTAATTTCTTTTGGTTTTTCACACTGAAGTCAGTGGCCCTTAAACTAGGCTGCACTTCAGAATCACCTGCAGGGCTTTTAAAAATCCTGATGTCCAGACCACACTCTGGACTGATGGCATTAGGACCTCAGGATGGAACCAGACACGGGTCCTTCAGAGTTCCTCAGTGAGTGATGAGCAGCTACAGGTGTTCCCAAATTCTGCCTGGAAACATCTGGGGCAATAAATAAATCTTAATATGGCCCTAGACCATTTCAACTTTTAAACCACTAACTTACAATCATTACCAGCATGGATCTTTTTTCTTAAATGCTCCTCCTGCCCTTTGATCTTGAAGTCCTTGTGTTAAGAGGGGCAGCCACAGAATTCTGCTTCTTCTTTCTGTCTGTTTCTCTCCGTGCCTCTTCCTCTGCCCTCCCCAAAGCTAAGCCACCTGCCTCTTCTCATTCAGAAACTCCCTCCCCTCCATATTTGGGGACCCCTCCCACTCTGTTCCAACATCTGTGACTCTGCTGGGGACTCAAAGAGAAAACCCAAAACCACAGAAAACGATTCTTCTGTAATTAGCTGAGCTGCCAACCTAAAAAGAGACTAAATATTCACCCCCTGCTTTTTTTGTTGTTTAAATGAACTGTGAAGCAAACCAAAGTTGTGGTTTTGTTTTCCAGAAACAATTTAGTAAACTAGTCTAATGCACAGACAATGTACTCATAAAACTAAGAATGCAAAAAAAAAAAAAAATATCTCCAAAGACAGCTAACATCATATTCACTGGGAGTGATTCAAACGTGCACATACACAAATAAAACAGGTAAGGGGTGAGAGGTGGCAAATCTGAGTATCAGAAGGGTTGATCTTTAGAAAGCACACAACAGGAGCGCCCCTGAAAACAGAAGCATGAATGCTATCTGCAGAGTCAGGACAACAATACAGAGCAAAACTTTCTGCAAATACTAAGCTGCCGTTTACTCGCATTGGAAACTTTTGCTTTCCTTCATGCCCTTGGCCTACTCTCTACTGCTTCCCACGTGGGGGGAACTGTGGCTGGCAAGACAGTGTCCAAGAAGGAATAGCAATGAGGAAGGGGGGCTGGAGTTCAGAGGTCCCACTACTATGTTCCTTGAAAGGGCAGCTGGGTGGGTTGTACGTTGTTGGGATCAGACCCCAGACCTGGTCTCATCTCTCTCTGACTTAGCTGTGGACCCTGATGCAACTCTCTCCCCATCTCTGAGTCTCTGTCGCCTGCTCAGTAAGCTGCAGAGTCCTTTAAGGATTAGATGCAGGTCTAACATCAGAACTGCCATGTCTGATATTTAGGGCAGACATGGAGCCAAGTCAGGTAGCTGGCTCAGGCCCCTGGGAGGGCGTGACTCAAACTTCCCAGATTTCAGGAAGGGCTACTACCCATTTGCATCTGGGACCCAGAATGGCTGGCCCTCTAGTTTCTATGGAGGGACCTCTCTGGAATAGAAGCATGGGGAATCGTCGCAAAAAAAAGATAGCCAAGAAAGGGACCAGCTCACCTAGAGGGTTCTACACTCTCCAAATGACTATGAAGTCATGAGATGCGGTACACAAAGCTTGGGCTTAAACACACACACACACACACACACACACACACACACACACACACACACATGATTTTTATAAGAATACTAGATTTAGAGTCAGCAAACCTATGTTGCAATTCAATTCTGGCACTTACTAAAGCACTTCAAGCAAGTTAATTCTGTGTAAAAACTGCCAAATGAGGCTCATAATATGAACTGCAGTAAATGAAAGACAGCCCCACATTCTCTGCTACTCCTCCCACTGAGAGATGCCGTCTGATTCCCCTCCCCTCATATCCAAGCCATCCTCAATGGCTGCCTTGACCAAGAGGATACAAAGGCAGTGACACTCTACATATGACAAGGCTAAATCATTTGTCATCTTGGTCTTCCAGTGAGGTCTCTTGGAGCAACTTGCTTTTGGAATACTTTCTCTCAGGACCTAGCCCCCAGATTCTGACCGGCCCAAGCCACATGGAGAGCCCACCTGTACATGTTCTGGGCAACCACGCCCACTGGGCTCCCGGCCAGCAGTCAGCATCAACTGCCAGGCATGGGAATGTGCCATTCCAGATGTACAGGCATTACACTGGGGAAGTGTGTTATGCAGTAATAGACCATAGGAACACCTAACTTGCAAAGCAAGTGATTACCATGTGAGATTAACTGTCAAAATTATAGAAAAGCACTTACAAATCATAAAGCACTCCACAAATATAAAGAGTTATTATTAATATTGTGAGTTCTTGTGTTCCCCTTCCTGTCTTTTCTCAAAGAGCAAGTCTGGGCCCTTGTTCCAGCCCACAGCAATCTTCTGCCTTGGCTCTGTGTCTGGCTCTCAGATTTTTCAGGTGAGCTTTTAAGAGAGGCCAAGATCACAGACAGGGAACCCTGGGGTTGCTTACCTGAGGTTCTCATCCCTATATCCTGCTCACAGCTGACATTTCAAACCTTGGGTTTCCCAATACCTATATACAGCTGGACATGGACACAAACTCCTCTGTCCATTTGTGCCCTCGGAACTAGATGCTCTAAGTTGTCCCTGAAGTTAAGGTCTTTCCAGCCAGAATCTGCATATCCATCCTCCTATGGACAAGCATTCACTATCGTGGTAAACCACAGAACCCTACATTCAAACAGAGGATCACGATTGACATGAGGGTGGAAATATAACCATAACCAGCTGGCTATAATTTGTTTCTCCAACGGGCTTATCAACCCCACTGCTAGAGACCTGTGGAACTATTTTTCAACAGTGTTTGTTCACTGACACTAATCCTTTGACCTGAAACGTCTTCAAGAGAGGTCCTTTAGCTGTCTTTACCCTCTCAAGTGACATCAGACATGAGACAATGTTCAAGGCAGGCAATTATTTAAAAAATCCATTCAAGTGCTATAATTTCCTGGTCATCTTGAGTAGAACTGAGTGGAGGGATCTTTTAGTTTTGAAGTTAGTTCTCTGGAAAGATAAGTAACAGAATTCTTTCTGGATTTCCCACTATATTAGTATTTGAAGTTGGGTTACTCTGGTCACCTGTCCCTCCCATTTCCTCAGCCCACACCCATGCTGCCTCACAAACCTGATGGTATCAACCCCTGCCTCTTTACACTACTGCAGGGAATGATGTCAGTGTCATCATCTGTCTCGTGCCATTCCGGCCATCTGTGCTCCTCTCTATATCACATGGGGCTGAAAGCCTGCAAACAATATTTCCCAGGTTGATTCCTATGCCAACTGGCTCCTAGTTAAGTTCTGTCAATAGCAGGCACTGGCAGAGACTGCAAAGAGGGAAGAAGAGAAACAACATTTTTTTGTTCTTTCTGCTTCTGATGGTGTCATCAGTGCAGTAGAGGCAGCAGGTAAGGGGTCCCTCCTGGGATCCTGGGCAGTGGTGGCAGCAGAATTGGCAGGACAGTGATCAAGGGCTCTGGTCCTGTAGCAGGGTAGAGGTACTCAGCTTTCCAGGCTCCTAGAGTATCAATGAGAACACAGGTTTCTGGCTTCCTACAATGTGGCAGCAGCAGCAGGTATACCAGTAGTCCAGAGTTCAACAACCCTGCATTTGGAGTAACACCATATGTCTTTCTGTGTCTATAGCCTAGGGGTGATAATGATGCCACATAACCCCAAATGTCTGTAACTCCTCCTAACCTCATTTTCCTCTTTTTTCCTTTGGCCCTTCTGACATTTCTTGTAAAAAACCAAACTCTTGCACTGAATTCTGTCTGTATGACATACCTACAGCAGTTTCTATTCTCCCTTACTACTCAGTAGTCTAAGCACCTATAGGAGACACTGTTCACTGCTTACCCAGTGACCATTCCTTCTGTCTGTCTTGTAAATGGAACTCCAGTTTGGTCAGATCAACAAGTTTCCTGGATAAATACCCACTTTTCCAGTCTTCTTTGCATCCAGGAATGACCATGTGACAGTTTCAGTCAATTAAATATAAGGAGTCTCCTGGGATTTCAGGGAAGGTTTTTGCTTTGCTGATAAGATGAAGTAGGTGAAACCAGTGCCCCTTCTTCCACCCTCCTTCCTACCTGGAGTGTAGATGTGATGTTTGGACTACAGCAGCCCTCCTGCACCCATGAATCAACAAACATGAGGAAAAAAGGCAATATTCTGGTGGAAAGACAAAAAGATCCTGATCCCATGATGTCACTGTGAGCAGCTACACTAACTCCAGGAACCACCTTAGCCTTAGGGTCCATGCTTGAGTCCCATCCTATGACAGATTGGAGTTCTGGAACTTTCGTTATACATTCCATTTCTTTTTAGTAACTTCTGCCTTAATTTGACTACATAGAAACATTGGAAAATAGTTTCCAGCTCCTGACTTAGCTCTTTAAAGAGAGGAAAAGAGGCAGATTCAGAAAATGAGAAAAAAAAAAAAGAGCATTCCTATAAACAGGGGAGCAGGCGAGAGGGTGTGCTGGGCAGAAATCTGACAGGAGCAGCCCACACAGCATTTGACCTCCCTGTGCTCATTTTGAATTGCCCTTTATAAAAGCTTACCACACAATTCTCATTAGGGCCTCTGAGATAAGCTGGAGTAGGTCAGAGGCAGATTATTTGGGTCAGGGCCAGTAATACAATATCACAAATCCCTTCCTCTCACCCTACTTTTCTCTTTTTTTTTTTTTTTTCTTTTTACCCAAATTGGCTTTGGAGCCCAGCTTCTTGGAGAGTCAAGCTGATGATCCCCACTGACCACAGTTTCTCTTGGCAGCAGGTCTAGTTTGATTGGTACCCAGTATCGCTGCGTCTCTCTCCCTGGGAGATGCCCGCCGCCTGGCCAGGCTTTAATTAAGCGGACATCTCGTTCCCGCAGAGGGGGTGCAGCTGCTGTGTTTTGCTAGTATCTTGAAGCCAAATTAGAATGTTTTAAATCCTTAGCTTTCATTTGCTGAGTCCTCTGGTCTCTGGTGGGAAATGCACCCCTCTCCCCACCCTCTCCCCCACTCCAGCCATAATTCCTTTGGAAGCATGGCCAAGGGGCAAGAGGGCATCCCTCCCTTGAACTGGGCACTGATCATGTGCACATGCCTTGTTAATGAGTCCCCTATTTGTGAAGAAAGGGAGGGAATGAGGAGAAACCTCATTTCTCTCCTTCGATTTGTTTTTTAATCAAATCAAATTCTTAATTACATTTGGCTGGAATGAAATTATGCCTCTGAAGAGCTTCCAGATGGAACTAGGAAAGTGACTTGAGCTGAACTCTGTAGCCATTTTAGTCAATATAACATGTTTGCTCCTGAGGGGCTGCCAGCCTGGTGGTGTTGCTCTGAGGGACAAAGGGCACTTCTGCACCATCCCTCCCCTGACATGCCACTTAGAGACTTTTCATCTGGCTGGGCTAGAGGACTTACAAGTTTAGGGGTTTCCTAACCAGTTGGCCCAGTGGGAACCCTGAAAGGCAGTCTAGTGAAGAGCTTGTGCTATTTATCATCAGACAAACCAGGGACCAAATGCTGTACTACTCCTCCCTGGCTGTGTGATACCAGGTGCCATAGAACTTCTCTGAGCCTCAGTTTCCTCAATAGGATTATTGTGAAGATTAGATCATATGGTTTGCGTGTAGCCTTTATTTCCTTCTCTTTCCTTATTCTCCAGCTAGTTCCCCAGAGGAAAAACTGCACAACACAATTGCAATGAAGGCTAAGATGCTGGTTTATTTAAAGAAACTCTGGTTTTACAAGC
Organism: Proteles cristata cristata; assembly: GCA_017311185.1. Lineage (NCBI taxonomy): Eukaryota > Metazoa > Chordata > Mammalia > Carnivora > Hyaenidae > Proteles > Proteles cristata. Next base: position 489,106 of record JAESUZ010004954.1, on the reverse strand, counting down.
CACTGTTTTAAGGATCTCACGAAGTGGGTAAACAAATAAGAGTCAGTTACCTCAGAGAGATTTAACTCCTCTCCCCTCACCTGGCTCCCCTGCCGTGAGTCCCAAAGTTCTCCTTCCCTCAGCCTTATCATGGGGCTCCTACTGTCTGGGCATCTTCTTTCCTCTCTCTGGATGCAGCATCTTAGCCTCTCCAACACCATCGCCTAGAATCTCATTATTTTGGTGAAGCAAATGCAATCCAGCTTTCAAAGGACAACTGTTAGTGTAGCTTTTGGGAGCACAGGAATGTGCTCCTCCTGGCTCTGTCCTGATCCCCTGGGCCCCTGGGAGAGAGGGAAGGCAGAAGAAGAGCAGACCTGGTCATGTGGGGCAGAGGAAACTCAAATTTTAGTCACTGGTTCCCTGGGTGTGACAAATTATCCACTAATCCAAAGTGGAGAATGTGTGACCCACCAGGTGTTGGGGTACAGCCAGCACGTGTACCAGCAGGTACAGGCAAGACAGCGTGGCACGTGCTGCCAAAACCTTCAGAGCTGGGCAACACTTGCCTTGGCACTCCAACTGGTCATTCTATTTCCATGGCACATGTCACCAGGAGCACAGGTAGAAACCTACAGGGGACTTGCACAGGAATAAACTTTTATGACACTTCCTTTCAGATTTTTCTCAGGGGCTGTTGCCAAACCACTCTGAAATGGCTCATCTTCTCTCAGCCCAGGAGTTATCACCGGGAGGAGCTAAAGTCAGAGGCAGCTCCATTTTCTCAGGAAAACGAGGAGATTCCGCCCGTTCCCTTTTCGCTCCATCTTCTATCTCCAGTTCTGAGTTCAACTGAAACATTCTGAAATATGCTCCTTAATCAATTATTATGAAAATCCCTATTGTACGCAGAGCATAGCAGCTCTTGGGTCAGCCATCAGTCTTTGGATTTAATTTACTGACTTATTTAAAACAGTGCGCATGCATGAGTTCTTGTACTTCGAACCTTCCAAAACGGTTTCCAAAGTGTTGTGGCAGATACTGGAGAATGGCTTACTTGGTACCTAATCCCAACTGCTATTTTCCTTACCTTTCTCTAACACACAGGCTGAAAAGCTAAATACTTTGCCTCCCTAGCCACCTGCCAGCCAGGAAGGGCCCTATTTTGGCCAAAGAGATATATGTGGAAGCCACATGGTAGCTTTTCCCTTTCCAAATAAAAAAATAAAGCCTCTCGAGAAGACAGCTTTTGGCATGCCCTCTTCTTCCTGCCTGGAAGCAGTCTTGCAAACAGGAAGCCCAGAGCCGCATTCTAAGAATAACGGGACAGTAAGATACAAAGGAACTGGTAGCTCCCCAAAGCAGCTGTACCAGCCCTAGGCTGCCCACCTCCCAAGAGCTTGTTCTGGAAGGGAAATACAGCCCAACTCGGTAGTTCAAGTCTCTTCTGGGTGAGTTTTCTATTACTGGTGACAAAACTGACTCCTAACTTATACAAGTATAAACCCACAGAGCCACTGAAGGCTTGGCATCTTTCTTTTCTACTGACCCTAAAGGATCAGGAGTGAAAAGGGTCGGCACTTGACCTGGTGAGATGAGGAAAGGAGCAAAAAGGAAGAGTTCAAAATTGCCCGGTACCTCGAGAAGAGGGGTCAGAGCTGGTGTGCTTTGTGGTACTTGAGTTACAGACTTCCGGTTCCTCTGTAGTGGGGGATTTCTCAAAATTTGATATTTAGAAGGCTAGATGAGACTCAAGTCTCCTGACATCAAAACATGAATGGTTTCACTTCTCAAACATTTCAGTTGAATGTTTGCCAAAGTTTTTATCTCAGGGAAACTATTTGCTGAGGTTCTAATATTATGTAAAATACTGAAGCGAGGCTTCCCCCAGGGGATTATATTACTATTTAGTTTTATATTTCTTCTGATGCCTCCAATAAATCATGAACTTTTTCAGAGATGTCAGAGGGCAGCCTGTCTCTCTGACTACAAATGACAAGCCATGAATAATGCACATGAGTCTCAAGGAGAGGCTCCAGAACCGTCAGCCTGTTGCTTTGGGTTCTGGCCTATTATCAGACTATTCACTTCAGTGGAGTCTGGTTTGGGGTGTGCCTATATGTGGGGTGGGCTCTATACTGGCCAAACACTAGGTGGGTTCAGAGCACATGATTCCTGGAGTCATGCCAGGAAATCTGCAATACCAAGAGATGGCTCCCAAAATAATGAAACTAGAAAACTCCAGAGAAGGTGCACCTGGATGGCTCAGTCGGTTAAGCATCTAACTTCAGCTCAGGTCATGATCTCATGATTCGTGGGTTCAAGCCCTGCATCAAACTCTGTGCTGACAGTTCAGAGACCACAGCCTACTTTGGATTCTATGTCTCCCTCTCTGTCTGGTCCTTCCCCACTCGTGCTCTGTCTCTCTTTCAAAAATAAATAAACATTGTTAAAAAAAGAAAACTCCAGAGAAGGCAGCCAATGTATTCTAATCTTCTCAACTGAAGACTCCTCAGTGGAAGTCTTATTCCCTATAACTCCTACAGTAGTGCCTGGGTCTTAATGGTGACCCAATAAATATTTATTGTATGGTAGGATGCACATATGGCTGTATAGATGGACAGATAGATGGATAGCTGGATGCATTTACATACAAAGATTAACAAAAATTAGACACCAGTACATAGTAATGAATGCAAATTTATCATATGTAGAAAGTCAGAAGAAACTTCATGAGACTGGCAAGTGAGGAAAAGCAAGTATGACATGACTTTACCTAGCAAAGAAGAAAGCTTGGAGAGCCCACTCACTAGGGCGAGTTGTATATATAAGTAGTCTAATACCTGCTCCAACCTTCCCTGTTCTAATATTTCTATCATCCCTCTTCCTCCCCATTTTTTGCTGAATTTCCTAAGCAACAGTGTATAGTTGCCATCTCCACAAATAAATCTGGCTTTCCTCCTAGCCAGCCTTATGAATCTGCTTTCAAGATCTCCTTAATGACTTCCAAATATCCATATCATTGTCTAAATCATCTTCCCTGACTATGCAGAGTTTTGATACTCTGACACCTCCTTAAATTCCCCTGTGTTCGCCTTTCTTGATTTCTGTCTCTCATCACTCCCTGGACCCTATCCCAATGTTGTCTTTCTTTTTTTTTAATCTGCTGCATCCTCTGAGCACAATTCTTCCCATGCAGCAAGTTTTTGTCACGTACTGTCTTCATCCTCTTCACTTTTCATTCTATATTCCCCTGGTGACCTCAATCACACCTAAGTCCTCAAGTGGCTTCTTTTGGCAAACGACTCACATGTGATGTCTTTGCACTCAAGGACTAGCCCGGACATCTCCATCCACCCATTAATTCATTAACCAACCATTTATAGAGACCTTATCATGCGTGAAGTTTGTTGGTACAAATTGGGGAACCAAGAAGAATATGAATTATTTTAATGATATCAAAGTTTAGAGGAGGACACAGAAGTAAAATGACAATAATGCAGAATAACAGTTTTCACCAAAGACGAAGTCCCACCTGAGACCTCCAGGAGAAAGCTAAGTAGGGGTTGGCCTAGTGGGTGTGATGGCAAAGGACATCCTAAGTGGAGAAAGAACACAGGCATGAATATATATGAGGTAGTACATTGGTCAACTAACAATTGTTTGCTTGCTATCAAACACCAGAAACTATGCTAGGTATTTTCACAAAATAATATTATATCACATTACACAGGGATTATTAAGTAAAAAGCACTTTTCTGAGTCCTTTTCAAATAATATATTATTTAATCTTCAAAGAAACATACAAAATAAATATTTTACCTTGAGGTTACAGATGAAGAAGCTGATACTTAATGATACTCTTTCTTTAATACTTTACCCATAACACCCTGCCTTTACAATAGTCAATCACCCAAGTTAGTCCAGAGATCCATGTCAGAGAATTGGCCAGTGCAGTTCAAAATGCAACAGTAATTGGTTGTTATTTGGTTTATATCATGACTTATAAACCAAAGAACTTAGACCAACAAACTTCTAGTCTACTCATAATGCCCAAGAGTAAAGCTGGCTAATGAAAGATTGATTAACTAAGCTATTTTGGATGAAATCAAGAAAATCGTAGCAACAATTGCTATTACGAGTATAAAAGAGAAAACTATTAGCAGACAGAACAACCCAGTGAATAACTGTTGTAAGGTTAAGGGATGGCCTTGCAATTGGCCTACTATTAAAATCGACCTGATGAAACAATTGAGAAGGAGTCAAAGTAAAGAAAGAGTGAGCAATGGAGATGGTGGCTAGTAGTAAAAGACAATTAGCTGAAGATATGGTGGAGAGATGGAAAGGAACACACCCAAATCAATTAGGGTCTCAACAAAACAAAAGTGGCCAATCTGGATTGGTGACCCTAGCAATGTACTGGTAAATGTTTAACTAATGGCCACTCTGGGAGGAGAAAGGTCCCAATTTATACCAGTTTCTGGGGTGTAAATGCTCCCATCATGGCCAATTTCATATTACCAATCAAACCCCATCAAATGAGGAACAGGAAGAGATGCTTGCAACTGACTCTCGTGAGCTGGTGAGATGTGGGTCTAGCATACCACTGGATGTTTCCAACCTCCTGGCTTTTAGCACATCCTAGGATAGAGAGACCTTCAGTTCACCCAAGTGAGAACTCCTTGGAACAAACAGCTATGCTCTTCACCAAATAATATGACCCTAAGGTCTTTCTATTAGTTAAAAAAAATCTATTCCAAAGTCAAACATCTCTCTAATCTTATCATAAATCAATTTATAATCTAGTATACATTATAAGAAACGTACAAGACAGACTTTGAAAAGAGCTCTTGAAGAACAGAGAAAAAGAGAAAATGAAATCCCTATTGGCATGAGAGTTGGGATTCAAGAGAAGGAGAGCCACTTCTGGGCATGGTACTAGGAATCAGGGGAAGAAGCAGTGTGGATGTGCATCTGTGAATGAAACTTCTTGATTCATCTCATGAAAGTCAGAACTTGAAGTCTAAGAATACTTACTCCTTAATCTTCCACCCAAAGGTCTTTCTGTCTGTAGAAATAACATTTACTTCCGTATTGACCAATGTCTCTGGAGTCCAGCATATCCTTCTGTTTCTCCCTGCTGCCTCCCTGAAATTCTAGCTCTCAAGACCTTGCAGTGTTTTCTTTATTATCTCTCTGCCAACATCCTTCTCACTTTTACCCTCACCACTCTCCCAACATAGGTGTTTATGCACACACACACACACACACACACACACACACACACACTCACTCACTCACGGCCCTGCCACCACATCCGAGTGCTACTCTGCTTCCAGAATGATCTCCAACCAGGGAAGCTCTGACAAAGTCCCTTTGTAGCTGGAGAATACTGCAGAAGCACGGGTGGCTCACCCTAGGCTGACCAGCCAACCTCATTTGAGTGTACCCTCTATCCATCCACACCCAACTACGCTCCTGCCACTTGACTCCACTGTTCCCAGAGACACTAGCTGTCCTACCTCAGGGTCTCAATCTGGTCTCGCTGCTCAGAATTGCCTCTCCTCCTTCTAAATCTCAGCTCTCAAAATCCCTGAAAGGGATTTCCTTCCCTCCATTCTCTTTCTTCTATTCTTCTCAAAGTCAGCCTTGTCCTTTTCCTATAAAGTATACTAGACTGTAGGTTCCTTAAATTAAGTGCATCTATTGTGAGGGGATCCCATCTTCTTTCTCCTTACTCCGCATTTACCTGAAACTTATAGAACAAACATGTAAGACAGAAATTGCTAACTGTCCTGTAACATCCAGTCTTTGTCTCTGCAGAGAAGGGCTGCTATTTAGCTGCACAGATGGCCACCTAGAGTAAACATTACATTTTCTAGTCTCCTTTGTATCTGCTATGACCCTGTGCCTAGGTTCTGGCCGAAGAGAAATGCACCAAAGGGCATATGGAGCTTCTGGGGTTTTCCCTTAAAAGGAAGGAGTGACCCTTCTCTCTCCTGTGCACTCCTTTTCTCTGGCTGGAATGAAGATGTGCTGGCCAGCCATGGTCAAAGTAGATGTGAGCAAGCACCACAGGATGAGGAAAGAAGAATGACAGAAAGAGCTTGTCCCAGATGACATGGAGCCACTTGTCCAGCCAACTGAGCTGCTTACGCAGAAGTGACTGCACAAGAAAGACTTTTCCACTGCATTTAAGCCACTGTGTTACTCTGGGTCTGCCTTAGAACAGCTGCATTCATATTCTAACTAATATAAAGTGCTTAATACACATTTAATGAATTAAGTTTATGGATTATGGGTTCTAGGTTTGTATAAAAAAATAAGAAAATTGAGGGAATCTTGCTTCATGTGTTTAGATTAAAGTTTTAGGCAACTAGGCCTCACAGGAGCCATCCCACTATGTGTCAAACAAAACATTCATTAGAAACTGACCTAACTCTGGGGCACCTGGGTAGTTCAGTTAGTTAAGTGTCCAACTTCAGCTCAGGTCATGATCTCACCATTTATGAGTTCGAGTCCTACATGGAGCTCTGTGCTGACAGCTCAGAGCCTAGAGCCTACTTCAGATTCTATGTCTCCCTCTCTCTCTGCCCCTCCCCCATTAGCACTGTGCTCTCTCTGTCTCTCTCAAAAATAAATAAACATTAAAAAACAGAAACTGAGCTAACTCTGTTCTTACTGTTTTTTAAAGTTATCTCTACATTCAACATGGAGCTCCAACTCATGACCTTGATGTTAACAGTTGCATACTCTACTGACTAAGCCAGCCAGGTACCCCTGAAAGGATATTTTCAAGTAGGTTTCATGCCCAGTGTGGGGCTTGAACTCATGACCTTGAGATTAAGAATCACATGCTCTACTGACTCAGCCAGTCAGTCATGGCCCTGTCCTTTATTAATTAAAGGCATTCGTCCTAAGGTCAACGGCTCCTGGGTAGCTCAGTAGGTTGAGCATCCAACTTTGGCTTAGGTCATGATCTCACATTCATGGGTTCGAGCCCCATGTTGGGCTCTCTGCTGTCAGTGCAAAGGCTGCTCGGATCCTCTGTCTTCCTCTGTCTCTGTCTCTCGCAAAAATAAACAAATATTAAAAAAACAAAAACAAAAACAAAAAACCACAGATGTGTCACAAATAACCTTGCTGGAGGCCTGGCTGATGATTTTTGCCCTGGGAGAATTTTTTGCCTGGGAGAAGTTCCCACACTGGGAATGTCAAACAATGAACAAATGTTCACCAGAACCCAGGGTGGCTGCTTATCAAGGTCCCAAGTAGTCATACAAAAATTCTTCAAACACAGAATTGCCCTTTGACTTTCTCCTATATTTAATTTCCTAATTTTCTAAAGTCATGAGACCCTAAGGACCCAGCGCATCTCACTGATGAAGAGAAGTCTCCTCATCTGTTAATTCCACCACTGTTAACCACTCCCAACCTGGGGCCCGATCCTCCAGGATGGTCACAAACAAGCAGGCATGCTCCCACCCAAGGCGGCCCCACGTGGACACAGGATAAGGGGCCAAGGGATGAGGTATGCCCTGTCATTTAGCAGAAGTCACCTTAGCCTTCCTGAACTGCCACCTCCCTTAACCACTGGGCTTGCATCATGCTACTTACAGGAATCATGCACCACAGGTCGAGTGAAATAGGAGCTACAGGAAATGAGCAGATTCCTGGGCTTCAGGGCAGGCTCATTGTTAACCAGAAGGGGACAGAACTAGAGCAGCCACACATAGTATCCAAGCCCTCGGCAAAGCGCACAATGGAAGACTGGATCCACCCGTTCTAAAGACAGTTTATGGCTTGGATTCTGGAGGGCTGACTTCTTTTGCTCTGGGCAAGAAACATTAAAAATTCCAAGTTGTTTCTGTGTGTGCATGCGCATGTGTACGTCTGTGTGTGTATGCGTTTTAAATATGGCTGTGGATCAAAAAGTCTGAGGGTTCTGTAGCCATTTAAAAGACAAAGTAGACACGCAGCAGACAAAGCCAACTTTGGAAAGAAGTCCAAATGTGAGGTCTGGGAAGTGCCCCTGACTCAGCAACTCAAACCACGGATCCTGTCCAGCCCTTTCAGGGCCCCATTTGTGGCATTTAAAATTGGGGTGACAGGATCCCCAAGGAGTCTGAACATCCAGGTTGGCAATTGCCCACATAACCTCATCCTCTCCTTCTTCCTCCCCTAACCTAAATCACTCCCTCCAGGGTCCAATTGACTTAAAATTGCTTATTTTCTCCAGTGGTTTCTTTACAGCTCTCACTGCTCTTTCACCTTCCTTTTCTCCAAAAGCCATGTGCACGCAGAGTCCCAGCAACTCCAACGGGACTATAAGACTCCCGGGAGCAGAACCTTCACCCTCGCTTTCTTTCCTTCCTCCGTGGTGTGTGGCATGATGCAACCCAGGCAACTTAAGTATTTGATCAATTGGGTTGATTTTCTGTGAAGGGACTCCTTTTCTCTGCACTTCCTAAGATAAGGTAACAATAACATCCAGTCACCGCCGCTATCAGATCCAGAAGGCTCTGGCTAAGTATTGGCTCCTTGTCCTCAACTGTGGAACAACCAACAAAGCAAAGAAAAGCATACTCCGAGGTCCCTTCTGTGTGGCCTCGAAGCAAACTACCTGTCCTTTCTTCTCTCTAAATCTCCTGCTCCTGGAAGACAGTCAGGGAATGACTTGGTGAGTATTAGTGACTTACAACAGTCAGAATGGAAATTACAAGATATGAATTCGTTCCCCACGATGGCTCGTAGAAGCTCAAACACTGGAACACCATCATTACCCAAGTACAACACATGGAGATTGACTCCTCAGAATGGATGGAGCCAGGCCCGCTGTCTCTCCCGGGGGCTGTGAGTGGGCCCGAGTTCCAACCATCTGCCCTGGGCAGGCTGAGTGGGAGGGTACCCACGGGCCCAGGGACCTCTTCCTACAAGGAAGAGATGTGGCTCGACACAAAATGGCTTCCTATCAGATCCAGAAGACTGATCAGCTTTTGCCTGGTGGTACCCAAGTAACACTGACCTTTTTGCTTTTTCAGGGCAGAGAACCCACCGGCAGGCCCAGGTATCTCCAGACACTCTAGCCAGAGGTCTAGTGTATGAGAGGCGAGCGGCCTGTTTTCTGAGGGGTTCCGAACAGCATCCTTTTCCTCAGCACAGCTTCCACCTCTGTGGACACAGAACAGCAGGGAGCCCATGGGCTTGCACCTGCAGAGAGGGAAAGCACATTCTCACTCATCTCCCCCCGCAGTCTCGTCTGCTCACTCCACTTGTTGTTCGAGGCTTCCGTGGGGCCTCAAACAAGCCAGGCTTGTTCCCAGCTCAGGGCCTTTGCACGTGATCCCTCTGCCAGGAATGCTCTTTCTTCAGATGTCCTCACGACACACCCTTCTCTCATTCAGGTTTGTCTAAATATCACCTCAGATCGCTCATTCCTAAAAATTGCTCCCCACACCCCTCCAGCAATCTTTGCTCCTCTCTCTAGCTTTACGTCCCTTTGCTACACTTGTCCTTGCCTGGCAGAATGTAAGTTCCATAAGGGCTGTTTTGTCCTCTGCTGTTCCCTCAGTGCCTATAACAGTGCCAGGTAAATAGTGGATGCTCACATGCATTAAAAATCTTTATCAAATTTACGAAATTATAATCACTGTTACTGTTACTGTTACAAGATAGGAGCATAAGTTACCCTTGGCATCAGTAAGGGAGCCAGAACTCTCTCAGGAAATGCTTCCCCGGGAGAGGAGAAGGCCCCTGGGGACTGAGCAGTGTGACACACTGGATCGCTTTGCTAGCCCAGCAACAAAACTTCCTTGTCTCACAGTTCTGGAGGCTAGGAGTCTGGGATCAAAGTGTCAACAGGGTGAGCTCCCTGTCAGGACTATGAGGGAGAATCTGCTCTGGACTCGGCCTCCGCCCTAGCTTCTAGGGGCTTCCTGGCAATTCTGGGGTTCTTCTACTTGTAAAAGCAGCACCTCCATCTCTACTTCCGTCTTTACGTGGTGTCTCCTGTCTATGTGCCTGTGTCCCAATTTCTTCTTCTCATAAAAATACCTGTCGTTTTGGATGAGGGTCCATCCTAATACCTCATTTCAAATAATGACATCTGCAATAACCCTATTTCCTTTTTTTCTTAATGTTTTATTTATTTCTGAGAGAGCGAGAGAGAGCGAGAGACAGCATGAACAGGGGAGGGGCAGAGAGAGGGAGACACGGAATTGGAAACAGGCTCCATGCTCTAAGCTGCCAGGACAGAACCCAACACGGGGCTCAAACCCACAAACCGTGAGATCATGACCTGAGCCGAAGTTGGATATTTACTTAACTGAGCCACCCAGGGGCCCCAATAACCCTATTTGCTAATAAGGCCAGAATACTGGGTCCTGGCAGTAGGACTTCCAGTGAATTGTGAATTGTGGTTGGGGGTGGGTGAAGGACCCAAGTCAACCCGTAACACTCTCCGCCTTGACTAGGGGCAGACATGCTGCCCCTCTCACTGCTTCCCACAGGAAGGAACACGGATGTCACACAGGGTTGGCCCAGTCCGCCTTCCTGAGGCCCTCCCTTAAGAGGACCACTGTCGAGGCAGTGTGGACCTCCTGGGCCTCTACCCCCTGCACCCAGGGAGCACACCGCCTGCCCTTTGCCATCCTGTAGGCTCCTTCAGCTGGACCTGAACTAATTCCCTAGGAAGGACCAGCAGAGGCCCTTCTGGGTCCTGCTATAGCCCCTCACTGCTACGAGCCTCTCAACCTGTCAAACAGTAGACATTGTCAAATAGTGCTCCAGAGTGAAAGCAGCCACCTTGAAAAGCCAGACATAGGATACAATTCCCATGGCTCCGTCCAGCGAGAGGGGGCTTGCTGAAAGGAGGCTCAGAGAGCACGGGCCACACCTGCAGCTGGGGATGGGCCGGGAGGGATCTCCTGACTGCCGGGGCAGGTAAAGCTGCCGACACCTAACTAGGGCACCGGGCACACGGTTCCTGATACAAACACTTTGGGAGCTAGAAATGACAGTGTATCTCCCAAACAGCAAGCAAACAACACATCGATCTTTGCAAGCCCCGGTGGGGCTGATGAGAGAGTTGTCCATTGGCACAAGCACGCGAATGCTGGAATCCCGGTCTCCAGCAGAGGCCCAGTTCTCCGCGGTTTACCAGCTGCAGGAAGGTGGTGGGCGCTGCCCTCTGAGAGCCTCGCCCAGGTTTCAGTCCGTGTGCGTCTGCCCCAGAAAGGGCGCTAAAGAATACAGGGATGCTTTTGTTTTTACAACCCGTGACATTCTGATTTACCAGAACGAAAACTAGAATAATTGAAATGCAGACTAGATATGTGATTTCAATAAAGCCGGAACTGTCTGCCAAATAATACTTCCTTCACTGCTGTGGCAAGGCTTCCATGGGAGAACTTACGTGCCCCGAACACAGTAGGTACTTGTTAAATGCAAGGACACTGGGTTGAAGGAGGAGTCTTCCAGCGCCGTGCAGGAGCATGCAGGAAGCCCCGGGCACCATGGGCTCCTTGGCCTCCGCGTTGCCGAGGGTGCCTGCTGCTGCCAGAGGCAAAAGACCAGGAAGAGGTGGGGGTTTCCAGCATTCCCAGGTGGCAACAATCCGTCTGGGGCACCTCTTCTCCTGCGCAGATTTAAATTAAAGTACGAAATTTGCATTCGGTCCCCTCAGGGCCTGGCTCAGTGACCTAAGCCTCAGGTTTGAAATACTTCTGCTCCGGGGAACTGCAGGTTCAAATCCCAGGAGGGTTTCGGTTGGGCCTGGCATCCTTCTGAGACAGATCATTTGAATAAATGCAATTTAGTGAAGGCAGACCTTTCGGAGGAGGCCTCTGGAAAGGAGAGACAGAGGCCCTGTGGGAGGGCGTGGAGGCTCGGAGTTTCATCCTCTTCTCCTGGTGTCCTTGCAAGATGTCAGGCGTGCACTTCAAACTTTGGGGGAAACCGGAGGAATCTCACAGAGGACTCTTGTGCCAAAGCCTAGCCCCTTACTTGTCTTTATTGCGAATCCTCTGTCATCTTCTTTCTCTCCAGCTCTCGCCCAGAGAGTAGATGTTTTTTTAACTCTTTTCCCAGTTTGGAGATGGGTCTGTCCCCCTCCAAGCCACAGCCACAGGAGGGATAGTTTAGTACAATGGTTACAGCTGTAGAGCCCAGATCAGATGACCTGGGTGTAAGTCCTGGCTACGCTGAGTCCTACCTGTGTGGCATCTTCTAGGTCACACACCGAAAAGGATACTTATCTCTGTATATTTTACAATATCCCATGGTATTGGCTCTAAGGCAGTGCCACAGTCCCCCACTGCTCTGAGCTTGGGGACTCACAGGGTAAAGGGACTCCAAGAAAATGCTCTAACAGCCCCAAGCAGGGGCAGCAAGGAAACATTTGAGTGATTAAGCCTTCCTAATTTTTGAAACATATACTCAAAAGCCACTTCAATTATTCTTCCTAAACTTCCCATTGTTCCCCAGAGTCCAACTCTGGCTTTCTATATGGCTTTTTAGGAGCCACTGTTCTCAGGGCTCTGATCTACTTGGCAGAAATATATAAGGGCTACGGAGAGACACTAAGTGGGGAAGCAAGAAAAGGGTCTGTCTCAAGTCAGAGTCCCTGAGGACAGACATAGATTAATGTGCAGGATGTTTACCAGGAGTGCTCTTGGGACCAACACTGTAAGGGAAGGGAAGGAGGCACGGGTGGGCAGAGGGAGAGACTGAGTCATGATACAGAGGCCTCAACAGAGGCCTCAGCTGACCAGACAGGGGGCTGGAGCAGCCAATAAGACACACTGAAGTAATCCAGTGACAAGCAGTCTCTTCCCACCCTTGTCTATTTCATTTTAACCTTGTTACTGCAAGAGCCCTTAGACCTGAAGCCCAGCTCCATTTTACAGGGGTAACTCCTAAGGCCAGAGGGGCTCGGTGACTCTGCCAAGAAATCCCCCCCACCCCCTCACTGGTCAGCAGTTCATCCAAAGCTAATCCAAAAACTCTGGCCCTGAACACAAAAGGGTGAAGGCAGAGCTCTGCCTTCCATCCTCACCTCAAATTTTACATTCCCCAAAATGAAGTGCCCTTGACCAGTTCTCTGGCCAGGGCAGCTTAGGCTTAAAATGATGTGGGAGCCTTTCAGCCCCACTTTGCCTCTTCTCCCACAGTAAAGTCCCTTAGGAGGGTTGATGTCCATCCAGGAAGCAAAGACAAGCACAGGATGAGGCGGAGTATTCCACTGATGAGAGGGCACAGCCCGCCCGCCCGCCCTTCAGAATGGGGCATGAAGGCTGACATTGTACATGGTGCCGTGTCTCCCTGGGCATTACCTTGTCTAACCGATTGTTAAACAGGACTCTTCCCGTCTCTGAGTGTTGCCTGAGGCCCCCAAACTGAGAACAATAGCTACTCAAAACACAGCCTCTGGAGTGAGGTGCTGGCCTTCTAGCAAATAGCCTTCTCCGCTCTGCCCCCAAGCTGGGTGAATGTCCACTGGGGGCTCTGCTTTGGAGTTGAGGAAGCTGAAGAGGCTGGAGGGAAGGATTTCTTTAGAGATAGTTGTGAGACTGTGTTAGAGCCTGTCTATTGGTGGGCGCAGTGAGCGAGGAGGAAAGTAAGGAAGTCATCAAGGAAGTCTCTCCCTCTAGAGGGGAGCTCGATTTCTGTCTCCTGGAACTAGAGAGGGTGTAGACACTGACTGCCGACACAGAGATAGCAGGTGGCTGAGCCAGGAGGCAAGGCTCTGGCTAGGTGATGTGGTGCCTGTGCCAGATGGGCCATCGGAGTAATGCCAGCCTGAGAAGGCAGGGAGAGAGGAGGGGACGCCAACAGAGAGAGGGGCTTCTGAAAACTACTACGGGGAAGGAAGACCACTAGAGAAGTCAGTGCCCACCGTGAGTCACTACAAACGGGAGATCCCAAGGGACAGGGTGAGTCTCCAAAGAATCATAAAGGCATAACACACTCGGGATCATTCCAGAATGCCCGGATGCCAGACTATAACCTCATCATCCAGATTCTGTGCTCTTGTTCTTGGATGTCCCTTTTCCCCTAGGCTAGATCCCAAAAGGGCCAAAAGAACAAGAGAGGGAGTAAAAGAGGAGGTAAAACAAGGAAGAGAGACCTTCCCCAATGTAGGCTTCCAAAACCAAATCAGGCCAAGAAGGGATATGTGTGTGCATTTGTGTGTGTGTGTGTGTGTGTGTGTGTGTGTGTGTAGTTATGGGGGACGGGCAGGTGCAAAGATTTGAAACATATGAGTGACTAAAGCTTTAATTTGAATGTACTTGATTTTGAATATTTGCGAGTAGGTAAACTAGTTCTGATGGCAAAATAGCTTGAGTAGAAAAGTCAGGTGATAAATCAGAACTATGGAAGGAAGATACCACAGTGTAGCACAGATTTACACCTTATCGAGTCCACCTCAGTAGACAAACTGATTCTACTTATTCAAAGAAGCCCGGAGCCTCCTTCTCAGTTGCTTGCGCCTGGCTGAGCACCGAAGCAGGGGCAGAGACAATCCAGGATCAGAAGGAACAGGCCCCACGCCCTTGTAGACACTGTGAGCTCTCGGTATCAGGGATCCTGTTTAGAAACCATGTTACTGGGCCTTCTAGTGATGACTATGAGAGCCCCAGCTAGGGTCTCCAGAAAGAAGATCCTGGGCCTCAAAATCAACCCCAAGGCCCACAAGCCCTGTGACAACAGCCAAACATAACCCACTGGGAGACTCACCCCAGCTCACTCCCTGGCCAGGATGTTTGCCTTTCCTCCCTTCCCACATGGAAATCTGAGTGGAAACGACCTTTCTTCCCCCTCATGCTGATGAGAATTTGTTGGCAGTGAGCCTTTCCAGCGTGTGTTTCCTTCCCAGGGAAGCCGATGCCTTCACAAATGAATTCCTTGCCCTGACACTGAGAATAGCTGCTGTATATTTCTCCTCACTGAGGCCCTGTCCATTCTGGGTCTTGTGAGAACAATGCCTGGAGGCACTTTTATCCCAACAAAGAAGGAATAGTCCAGGTTAGTGCTCAGGGAATGGCCTGGACATGGGTGGGAATCTCCCTCTGTTCCTGCGAGGCCTTAGCTTCACAATCCCAGGGTAGGGCATGAAGAGCTAGTGACTATATACATCCTTTGACAGTGGCTTCCACTGAGAGTCAAAAACAAGTCTCTTATTCTGACCAGCAGTGTGGTCGTGGAGAAATGTGAAGTTTCACATTTCTGAATCTCAATCCTTTCATCGATAAAGTAAGGATACTTTAAGGATAAAGTAAGGATAATAATGTGAAACTCAGGGGTGTGGTTGGGATCATCAAATAAGAAAAAGTATGAAGCAGCGCAGGCACCTTGAAGATATGCAGTAAATGTTTCCAGCTTAAAAATTAGACCCCGCATGCCTCAGACAGCCTTCCTTGATCAACCTGCTTAATGCCAGAGTATCTATCAGCTCATCATTCCATTGGCTTTTCTCCAAAGGCAATAGGTGGGAGCTGGAAAGACAGCCTGTGGCCAGGTGTAAGGTATTATTAAGGTGGACTGCTGGTAGCCTATTCACCAACAGACCCACATCCTAGGGCTGGACCTTGTCCTTCCAGCTTTACATATTCTTAGTGATCTTTCTCAGTGATGGTAACACAAACCTAGTTACATGTGGCCCACAGATCAGCCAGGCCTCCAATGTGTTTATATGAAGGGGAGACAGTGGAAGAGGTGGTTGCTTTCCAATATCTGGAGCCCCTACAACACCCCGTCCAAGATGCTGACATCCCCAGTTTTGAGGTTCTCTCTCCTCTGGGGCAGGGGAACCACATGGCCTATTTGTCCATAAGGTACCCATTTTTCTGAGGTTCCTTGTAGATTATTCCTGCCTTTTGTCTTCATCAAATGTGCTAATATCATTGATTATGCCACTATGAAGTAGATGTTTCTACAGGCCTGCGGAGGCTTCAGTATCCTCTCATTATGTGTTGATTTCATTAGTGTAGCTTTCACAGCCTCCAGCTGACTGAGTGATGAAGAATACTGGGCATGGTCCCAGTCTCCCGAGGCCTCAGATCATCCCAGCTGTCAGCCCCTCAGAAAGCCTCTGTGCAAAGATGATCTCCAGCCCACTACAAGGGTGGTTCTGGCCTCTGAGTCAGACACAATTATGGCACCATACGAATGACTGAAGAAACACACCTCTGGTTTCTCCTAAGCCATTATCCCACATGTGCCATGGTCAAGGGAGGACCAAAGGGCCAACTAAGAGCAAGAACTTGGAGGACCAAGGAGCAGATGCCATTGAAATATTTAAAAGGATAAAGAGGAGTTTAAATCAGAGTTTAAACCACAGTGGGAAACATTCAAACTTGGTGATAGGTTGTCTGGCTGAACTTTGCGACTAGAAGTAAAGTGTGCACCTTGCCAAATTCCAACAAGAGCCAAATTCAGTGCCACGAGTCATTTTCATGTCCTCATTGTTAAATTTTGGGTGTGTGAGTAGGAATTCCAACTACCAGACCTCATTTCTACTGGGCTTCTCCAGATAGGTACGAGGCTTCACAACAGACAAGTGGCAGGCATGGTTCTCCAGGCCCAGGGATGGCAGAAGTGAGTCTCATCTGGAGATGAGACACATTTCCAGACACTTGGAGAATTCCAGAATTGACTCCTAAGCCATTCCCAATGAATAAAACTGACAGGAAGCTCACTGTTACCCAAGAACCCACTCAGGCCAGACAACGTGGGGCCCCCTCAAAGATTCTCGGCGACACAGAAAGACTTCCCCAGATGCCATTTTTGAGAGAAAAATGCTGACTTATGAGCTACCTCAAGTCCTGACACCTCTGGGTGCAGTCTGGGTAGATTCCAAAAGGAAACACTTCTCTTCTGAGGTAACGGAAGTATTTCTATCTGTTGATATTACGGGAACCTTCATGAAACCATTTGCAGCCGAAGAAACAACAAAAGCCTGAGAATGCCTTAAATATGCAATAGCTTCTCATGGTGGTTGCACTATGAGCTGTGACTCAAATGCCTCCATTTGTTTGATAATGAAATACTTCAATTTACTGAGCACCTCCTCTACTCCAGAGCTTGAGAGATATGTCCTCTTTATACATTACATTTGTTCTATAAGCCTCACAAATACTAAGTGGGGTAGAAATTATTAACTCCACTTGATGGATGAGGAAAAAGATTACCAAAATGACTTTTAAAAAACCCACAGCTAGCATCCCCATATATTACTATGGGGAATGTAAAATTGTGCAGTCACTTTGAAAACATTCTGACAGCACCTCAAAATGTTAAACATAGAGTTACCATATGACCCAGCAATTCTACTCTCTACCCAAGAGAAGTGAAGACATATGTCCACACAAAACTTGTGCATGAATGTTCATAGCAGCATTATTCATAACAGCCCAAGGTGGAAACAACCCGAGTGTCCATCAACTGAAGAATAGACCAACAAAATGTATTATATTCACAAAATGGGTTATTGTTCAGCAATTAAAGGAAAGGAAGTTCAGATACATACAACATGGATGGACCTGAAAACATAACGCTAAGTGAAAGAAGCCAGACAAAAAGAACACATTTGACCCCATGTATAAGAAATGTCCAGAATAGGTAAATCTATGGAGACAGAAAGGAAGTTAGTTGTTAGTTACCTAGGGGAGAGGGTGTGGAAAATTGGGTGTGACTGTTAATGAGGATGGGGTTTCTTTTGGAGGGACGAAAGTATCCTAAAGGAAGATTATGGTGATGGCTGTACAACTGTGTAAAATATCCTAAGAGCACTGAATCGTATATCTAAATGGATGAATTTTAAGCATGTAAATTATGTCTCAATAAAACTGTTTTAAAAAAATAACATGGCTGGTTGAGCCCTAAGAGATAGCTGTGTCTACAAAGTAACCTCTGAACTGAAGGGCAAAACCAGGGTTACCTATGTGTGATGGTAGAAAACACAGAGCTCTAATAACAGAAAAATCTGCACTTTGAGTGAGTTATTCACTTCTTGTGTGCTAAATTCTAGGACTTTTATGAAGACAAAATGGGATAATACCTATCTCATTTCCTGTACAGACTTGTGTTTGAATATATGTGAATTATGCCTCCCATTTCTTAGAAGGGGGACTAAACAAAACAAGCCAGGGCCCCAGCCCTGAAAAGGAATGAGGATATGAGTCACTGGACCACAACAGGATGCTAGGACTGGGGATAAAGCTGAATCCCATCACAACTCTTTAGGCCCAGGGTGAGGACTCAGGCTCAGTAACAACACTGAAACCCAAGACTTGAGTCCAGTCAACTACCAAGCAATCATGGTGAACCTCAGGCAGGGCACTCTGAGATGGTTAAACACCCCCTTGCCCTGATCATGCCTAGTTGTGCAATTTACAGGAGGCCTGGGGAGATGAAGGCTCCAGCTGAAGGAGGGCGAGGACTTCAGAGGCAGGGCTAGAAGGCAGGAAGCAAGAAACAGAGATACATGAGTAGCTCCAGTCCTTTAAGGACTGTTCACATCTCAAATGGCTGTGTGAATCTATAAAAACCTATTTCATTGCTGTAAAATGATCCAAAACATGCCATATGGATGGAAGAAAGAAGGTGGACCTACTTAGACTATCTACAACTTCTCTTTTCATTCACCTCATGAACTCCAAATATTCCTATTCCCAATCCAAATTCTAAGCCAGTGGCCTCAGAACAGTCCTTGTTCGGGGCGCCTGGGTGGCTTAGTCGGTTAAGCGTCCGACTTTTGCTTGGGTCATGATCTCACGGTTCTTGGGTTCGAGCCCCGCGTCGGGCTCTGGGCTGACTGCCAGCTCGGAGCCTGGAGCCTGTTTCAGTCTGTGACTCCCTCTCTCTCTGACCCTCCCCTGCTCTCTCTCTCTCTCTCTCTCCTAGAAATAAATAAAAAAACATTAAAAAAAAAAGAACAGTCCTTGTTCCCCAAATCTTAGAGGGCAAAGGAGGAAGCAGTCCATCTATGTTCAATCAACAAGTCTGCTAATCCTTTCTTCTGCAGTGTCTTTAGCACTTAGCTTCTTTTGACAGACAGGGAAAGGAGAGAAAAAAATGTATAGGCATACAGTTGACACTTCAGCTCCTAATTTTCAATTCAATCAGCCCACTTCAGATTCAGGAAGAGTACCATGCATAGTGATGTAGGAGAGATTTAGATAATAGTACCTGAGAGGATCACTGTGGAGAATGAATAAGATGGTGACCCAGTTGCACAAACTGTAGACTTGGAGTCAGGTGGAAGTAGGTCTATGTCTGAAACTTCTTTAACCTTCAATTGCCAATCCCAAAATTCTACTATGAAATATCTACTCAGAAAATACCTAGGGTAGTGTCTGGCATCAGTAAGCCTCAACAGAGAGTAGGAAAAGAGAAGCACTTCCACAGTGACTGGCACAGTTGGAGGCCTTGCCTACATTGTTTCCCAAGGGTCAGACAGCCAAGACTTGACTGAGAAGAGGCCAGATGCACGCATGGAAGGGCCTAGAAGACCCCAGTGTGGAACACGCCAAAGGAGAGCTGTTGTAGGTGGCTTAATTTAGCAATCTCATACCAAGAGGAAATTCTGGCTCTAGACCTCAGGACTATAGCAGTTTCTATCCTGGATGGAGGCTTTCCATGGGGAAAAACACCACCCCAGGCAGCCTTCAGCAGGAAGGCAGCACTCGATCAGGAAGACCTGGTCAAGCTGGCAAGAGAAAAGTACATCCTGATGCATGTATTTACAAATATGAGAAGGGAATAAATGTCCAACAATGATCAGCAATATTTGACCTCAACTGGCAGTTGTCATCCTTTCCAGCCCATTCAGAAAGTCCAGAATTCTGCAAGGCACAGAGGAATGCAGTGATTTGGCACAATTCACAAGCCAACTCTTCCACTGTCTCAGTCTGAGGCTTCTATTGAGCCTTTAGAATCAATAATAAAGAAAGAGGCCTCTGTTTATATTTGGAGTCCTCTGTGCAGACTATCCCTGCCTCAGAGGGTTGCAGGTTGTCTGCAAAATAAAGACAACAGTCACTTTATTAACCGTCTTTGTGGGTCTCAGTTTTCCTCCAACCTTCTTAATTGAAGGTTAAAGCTTTCCCCCTTCAGTGGTGCACACTGATCTCAGAGGTCAGAGGACAGGTTGTCATATCAAGGGCAAGCACCCCTGGTGAGAGGCGGGAGGTGAGGTGGTGGGGTGGGGAGGACAATCAGAGAGGGTATCTTTTTATCAAAAGGTGATTCTCACTAGGGCCTTAGAGGTTGCAGGATGAGAAGAAAATTGTGTGTTATCTCTTTAGATAGGTAACTTAGCATGAGAAACCGGAGACCAGCAAAGGGAGCTCAGAGACAAGCAAAACATGTCAAGGTGGAAAGACCTCAAAAACTAGCTCAAGAACAAAGTCATGTGAACTTGAAGCTCATGAAGATTTAACAAAGCTCGGGTTAAAAATAACTTATTGATCAGTTAATGTAAGCACGTGGTATGAAATTTGGGAGAATGAAAAGTCTCCCTCCTATCTGTATATCCTAACCAAGCAGATTCTCTCCCTGGAAGTAAACACTGTTAA
Source organism: Proteles cristata cristata (assembly GCA_017311185.1). Lineage (NCBI taxonomy): Eukaryota > Metazoa > Chordata > Mammalia > Carnivora > Hyaenidae > Proteles > Proteles cristata. The sequence goes on along the minus strand of JAESUZ010004954.1, from coordinate 468,551 downwards.
CACATTTGAACATATTCTTCAAGAGATAATGTATGCATCTATAGCATAGAAACACACACACACACACACACACACACACAATCTTCCCTGCCCTTCACACAGTACTATACTATATATATTGTTCTGACTTGCTTTCTCTCTGCTTAACAACATATCTTGGAAATTACTCAATACTTCTTTCTAGTCATCTACAATTAAATTTATTTATACTATTGTCGCTTACCTCCTAGAAAAAGTAGCATTTGCCCTCCAACCCTAAATTTTTTGGAAATCCGTGTGTTTGCTTTCTTTTTTCCTTGCAGAACCTTGGTGAAATATATGATTTCTATAGCAAAGTGTTGTATGACACTTACATTCTGTATTTCAACCATAATTTCCGCACGCTTTGATTCTTAGTCCTACAACTGTCGGGATTCAATGTTTACCACTATTCTTCTAGCCAAAGTTTTTCCACTGATCTCTTGGCCGTAAAAACTTGCCTTCTTGTAGTTTCTTCAAACAGTGGTCCACAGAACTGCTTATCTTACCTATTTGAATGTTTGTCTTTTGCTTTCACACTTGATCAACAAGTTTGCTGGGTATAAAATTCTTGGATTCCTTACATTTTCTTTCCATGATTTCAAAAACTATCAGCCTTTTCTGTCATGAAGCTTAATATCAGCCTGCTGTTTTTCCCTGAATAGGCAGCTTTTCCATTTCAGTTAGAATCCTCACAGGCTTCTTTCCTTATCTTTGAAGTTTAGTTACTTTACTATGATGTGATACTCAGTGTATCAACTTTTCTGGGGATGTGGTATGCCCCTCCATATTAGAAATTCAAGTCTTTTTCATTTCTGGCGATATTGTTGAATAACATCTTTGAGCATTTTCATCTACTTGCCTGGCTCTGTTCTTTAGGGGTATTATATATGGATGCCATTTGACCGATGCTCCTCTCTATGATTTTCATGTGAGTCTTGTCACAATCTCCTCCATTTTCAATTCATTTTTCTGGCTTTTCAGTCCTTTCCTCTGTGTCTTTCTTGCATTTCCATCAGTGCTTAATCCTTTTTGTGCTTACTCCAGTGTGGGCTTCATTCTCTTTGTCTCCTTCCTGGACTCTCCCAGCTGCTGAGCCATATAGTATAGTGGTTAAAAGTGAGGGCTCTGAAGTCAGGGTTTGATACCACTTACCGGAACATAAATCTGATAAAGTTACGTGACATCTGGCACTTTGTCTTTAAACCGAGTAAAATGAGAGCATTTACCTTACAGGACTATCTTAAGGACTGATGAGTTAATACATAAAAAGCAATTTGAACCATGATGGGCACATTTTAAAGCCTGTTTATCAATTAGCGAAAGGAGGAGGCAGGAGGAGGGAGGAGAAGGAGGAGGATAGTGGTTTCTTCCCTGAGCTCTTGCCTCTGCTTTGTGCTCCTAGATCAACTTATGACTTTTTTTTTTTTAAGTTTTTTTTTTTTAATGTTTTTTATTTATTTCTAGGAGAGAGAGAGGGAGAGACAGCATGAGCAGGGGAGGGTCAGAGAGAGAGGGAGTCACAGACTGAAACAGGCTCCAGGCTCTGAGCTGGCAGTCAGCACAGAGCCCGACGCGGGGCTTGAACCCACGAACCGTGAGATCATGACCTGAGCAAAAGTCGGACGCTTAACCGACTAAGCCACCCGGGCGCCCCAACTTATGACATTTTTTAAATTCATGGTGATATGGTCATAATTTTCATCTATTTGATGGCCACATTTTTCTGGCGCCTGTTTCCTATCTGTTTTTCTCCTTCTCTTCCTCATGTTTCATTGTAACATGTTTGTGTAGATCCTGTACTGATTCTTTTTCAATTATTCATATCTTTCAATGAGGCTACTTCTTCCTGGACTAGCCTTTCACAGAAGATTCTCATGGCAGGCTGGCCTGGGTTTCAGACCAATACAAATAGTTTGCATGATCAGAGTGGCACATATGAGTAAACTATCTATGCTTCATAGAAATCACTAGTTACAAGATTGTGTGTGAATTGGAGTCCCTCTTCCCCATCCTCTCCAACAAACTGCCTCCTTCAAAGATGATTTCTTTGTGCTCCTCACTCAGCCTCACATCTCTGCCACAAACAAGGCCCAGAAAATCTCCTGTCATCTAGTGATATACCCTAGTGCCATTGATTCGAATAAGGGATGGGGATTTGAGCCCATGAGGGTTTGTGAGAGATTTCTGCTGTTCCAGGAATGTCTGAGATGTATAGATGGAAACTTACTCAAGATGTTCCCATAGCACTCTATTTGGCAGCTCTTCCTCATATATTATGGTGAGGGTCACAGTATGCCTTTCAGTTTTACCCAAGGTGAAATATGAGTTTGTTTCTTGATTTCTTTCTCTGCCATGGTGGGGCCATGGTGGGGCTTTCATGGCTTGTCAGAGGAGAGGGCAGAGCCCTGGCAATACCTCTGTCTCCAACAGCATTTACGAGTAGTTCTGACCTCAGTGGGCAGCCACACTGTGGGAGGGAGGCCTTGGAGGACTCAATGAGCACATGAAAGGCCGTACACCATTGATAGATTTGTCCTCCCTTCGGAGCAAAGCCCGCATCAGCATGGTTTTACATGCTTAACTCAGAAATCTGGGATACTGCTCTTTGTAAAATAAAGCATTTTTACCACATCACACAATCTCCCTATTATGTTTCACAACCATAAGAGCTTCTGTCAGAGCTTTAATTGGAGAAACAAGATAAGCCAGGCACTTTCTTTTGGTGGTGTGGTATTAAAAGGTTATATTCACTCACTGACTAGCAGGTACCTAGCCTTTCTCCCCTTAGAGTAACCAGAAACAAAAGCACTAACAGGTAGGTAACAGGTAAGAATTTTTTTTTAATGTTTATTTATTTTTGAGAGAGAGAGAGACAGAGAGAGAGACAGAGTGTGAGCAGGGTAGGTGCAGACAGAGGGAAACAAAGAATCTGAAGCAGGCTCCCGGCTCTGAGCTGTCAGCACAGAGCCCAACATGGGGCTCGAACTCATGAACTATGAGATCATGACTTGAGCCGAAGTTGGACACTTAACCAACTGAGCCACCCAGGTATCCCTACATAAGAATATTTTTAAATGTCTCTTTAACTAAAAAGCAAACATCTGAGAGTTTGGTTTTCTCTTACTAGACTTGAGCAGGGTCAGACAAGGACTTCTGAGTCACCAAATCAGTGAGGCAGAAAGCCATTTGTCACCTAGTATGAGAACACGGCTGGTTGGAAATGCTTTGCAAATACAGGAAGCCACTTTGTCTACAGAGATTCTTGTGCACAGTGAGACCAAGTCTTACGAAAAAGGCCTCGGAAGGAACAAACCACCACCTGAAAAGGTACTGCCTTTATAAAGCATGTGGTGGAACTTTGCGGCTTTCAAACCAATTGCTCAGAGAAAGAGGCACTTGAGAAGGTCATCAAGATAAAGGGAAATGCACCACCCCCAGTTCAATTTCACCTGAACCACTAGCAGGATATTCATGAAAATCCAGTGGGATCTGAAGGGCAAGGAGACCTTGAGTGTGAATTCTCTGCCTAGCAATTTAAAGAAGTGTTTTTCACACATCATCATCAGTTCTGAGTCCCTCAAATCTCCCAGAGTGACAGCAATCAAAATTGATTTGGGAAATTTCATCCACAAATTAAATTTACTGGTTCCAATATGGAAGCTCAGTGGCTTTATCTCATGGCCAGTGAGGTGACCAGAGGGTTTGAGGAATGACGTGTAAAACACTGAAAGACTTTGATCATTTGGCACAAGCGAATGGTTTACAAGCAGACACAGGTGTACTTTTAGCTTTGGGGGCCAGAGCAGGCAGGGCCATTTGAAACCATTGGAGCCACACACTTAGTGTGATTTTAGGAAGGCTCATGTCTTCCAAGTTCATTGTCACCTAATTTTTCCCAGGCTCACTTTCTTGATTGTTTCTTTTTGGTGCTGTGCATTTAATCTAATGTACTGACTGCCCCAGGGAGCCATCCCTGTCTAAAACTTTGCTGAATGCCCTATTCATTGTTTTCACCTAGAGAGAGCTCACCCAGCATCTAGCCCATAGGCATTCCCTGACTGCATGTCACAGCCATGTGCAGCAGCACTCCCTGACCAGGATGACAAATGCCATTTCTCCGGGTGACACACAGGAATCATAGAGAGAAATCCTTCTGCAAAGAGCTGTTGGCAGAGAAGGCGGCAGGGTTCCAATATCTGGGGTGGTCTGGCTTGGCTTGCGGCCCAGCCTCCAAGCTTACTCTTTCTAGTCCACCTTGTTTCATAATTGACCATTCATGCAGACCTGGGAATGTTGGATGTGATGAGGGGGAAAAAAATCTTTAAAACCGGGCTTCCTGAAACAGATTTCTGTGTCTCCTACTAAGAAGGTCAAAATCACTGGTCTGAGCTGGGGTCCAGGAGGCAGCATGTCTCACAGTGTCTCAGATCATTCTAATGCAGGTGTTCCATGGACCATGCTCTGAAAAACCCTGCTATATGAGATGGTTCATAGATTAAGGAGAATAAAACATACTTAGTTAAGGTGAAAAGAAATTCATGGGTTTGTCTTTCCCTTCCACTAACTGCTCCTAACCACTGACTGGTGAAAAACAGCAGGATCAGCTTGGTGAAGTTGAACCCAGCTGTGGAAAATGTGGATGTGCTCTGGACTGCCTATCTTTGGACTCAGGTGAGCTAATAAGCTTCTTCAAACACACACAACACATAGACACATAAAACTGCATTTCTATGGCTCAAATAAAAACAAAATTATTCATGTCATGTTGTTCCATTAATGAACACTTAAAATGGTTGTTGGAGATTTCCATCCACTTGGCTTTATCCATTTTACAATCCACTGTGGCATTTTCTTCTTGAGGGTCGGAACCATATCTTACATTTTCTGTGGGTCTTCGACAGTTCCAAGAATACAGCACATGCACATGCTCAATTAACACACTTAATTCCATAAGAAGCATGAGTGGAACTTTGAAGCCAGTTCCCTGTGTTTTAACCTGCCACTAACTAGCTGTGTAGCTTTGGACAACCTTTCTGTAACTCAGTTTCACTGGTAAAATGGGGACGATAAAACATGTTCCATGGGATTGTGGTGAGGGATTGCATAGTTAATATAAAGTACATAGAACAGTGTGCCTTATAGACGGTAAACACTAAATGTGCTTGCCATCATGGATATGATTGCTGTTATGGTGATGATGGCCAAAACCGTAGGAAAGGACTGAAGTGTGCTAGCATTGGCCCCAAACATTCTTTCAGTGTCTGTGGATGTGCACATTGCCCTATTCTAAAATGGAAGCAATGTCCAAAGTACTCAGATGTAGATTTCAGCTTCTCTACATTTTATATTACTTAAAGGAACATATTTACAAGGCAGCAGCCCATTTATAAATCATCCACAGAGGAAAAGCAAAATCCTGTACGTGCCTATGTTGGAAGGTCCCACACCCAGCAAGTCAGGGTTTATCAGGAGAGGTGAAGGTTTTTTCCTGATTGTTAATACACAGTGAAATTAGACAAAGAGAAGAGGAAGGAGACTGTTTTCTTCCTTTCCTATTTTCAAACTGAGTTCCTATGCAGAGGCGATTCACAGCACATCACGCTGGTGCCACAAATCAATGGCCAAAACATGCTTCAAGTTTTACAGCTTGTGTGGACATTTAGGAAATAATATTTTTCACTACTCTTTCAACTTTTCGGTCTGTTTGAAAATTTCAGAATGAAAAGCTGGAAAAAGGAAAACAAGAAAAATAAAAATGTAAGTAGGAAAGAATAGGGACCATTATTCCCTTTTCTAACCTTTAACCAACCCAAGATTCTCCACAAAGTATAAAATTCTTGCCAAATGCTAGCACAGGGTAGGAAAGTCAAAATATTCATATTTGTAAGGTTATATATTTGTAAGGCTTCCCATCAAACAGTTATTATTGTCCCTGGCATCGAAGACACCAAAAACGATGCTTGCACCGTGGAAAATCAATCTCTTCTCTGGAATCCCACACCCCAATAAACCCTTTGCATGGCCAGGTCTGTGCTCTCTCACCCTCCTCCTTATGTCAGGGGCCAAGCCATGGCAAGGTCTTCCTTGTGAGGCGCCAAAATAGAACTGAGAAAAGATGGTCCATCTCCGGCCAAGAGCTGTGAGATGTGAGGCTCAGAAGTTTGTTTCTTATCTGTGAAGTAACTTTTAAAGAGAACAGAGTCAATATTCAGTGAACAAAGAGAAGCATTCAGAGGACTCAGTGCTAGGAGAAGGTGTGTGGAAGTCAGGAAGATGAGGAAGGACAAGCAAAGGTGTGAGTTAGGATAACAAATAGGGGAAATGAACATTTTGGGGATTCTATTTTGGATCAAATTATCTTCATCCATTCCCTGATCTTTCTACTAAATTAACTCTGTCTTGAAAGCACCACTTGGATGTCTTACATGCCTCTGAATGTAATGTGCGAAAATGAACTCTTGATCTTCCTCCAAAAAACTTGTTCCCCGGCACCTTCTCCATTTCAGTTGCTGGCAACTTCTTCCTCCCAGTTGCCCAAGTTTAAAAATTTGGAGTGATTTTTGATGCCTCTTTTCTTCACATTAGCACATCTACTATCAGGAAATGGCTCAACTTGCCCTTGTCACCATATCCACTCGCTTGACCAGGTCCAGGCTCCATCATTTCTTGTCTGAATTATTCTAAGAGCCCCCACATTTGTATCTCTGTAGCCCTCCTAATCACATGGCAGCCAGTGAATGGTTTCTCATCTCGCTTACCAGTCAGGTCATAGGATTCCTCTCTCTACTCTGAATCCTTCAAAAACAGAGTAAAAATCTTCACCATGACCTACAAACCTCTATAAGAATAATGCTAAAAAATAATTTTTATATAGTCCAACTCCCCTACTCTTTAGCCTTATCTCCTCCCTCCCTCTGCCCCTCACTGTACACCCACCCTATTCTACTCCAGCCACACTCCCTTTCCTTTGCTGATCTCAGGTAAGGCAAGCGTATGCGCACACTACTACTTTAGGTTCTGTGGCCTTGCTGTACCGTCTGCCTGAAACACACATCTGCCAGACATTAGCATGGTCAGCCTCCTCCCTCACTTTCCTCAGGAATCTGTTCATATTTCACCATAGGAGGAGACCTCTCAGACTATTCTAGCTAAAACAGCACCCCTTCCCTTACTTTTCCTTATAACAAATATCACCAACTAATAACATTACCTATGTCTTCCTCTCACTTAGAATATATGCTCCATGAGAAAAGGCATTTTTTTGCTCATTACTTGTCTGCTTAGAGCCTAGAACCATGGCTATCGAGTGGTAGGCACACAAAAGATGTTGGCAAAAGGAACCATTCCAGTACATCTCACATTTCAATCTCTTTTAAACAACCTAGTTTGAATCGGTTCTTATACTGCTGTAAAAGTTAAATTTTACTCCAATCACGTTTCTTTCACTAAAATATACCCTGACTACGTAATGATATTGTTTTCCCCCCTACATCTTCCTGTCCTCTCACTGACCATTTAATTCCTGAAACAGATGCCATTTAACATTTTTTTCTCAGCAATTTGGAAAAAGCTCAGATGTCCATTGGTACCATATTGTGACTACAATGACTCCACTTAATAATTTTATTCAACTGACAATATTCATAAGTTATGAAACATTCATTTCCCCTGAAACTAGTTTTTATTCTCAAATGAAATCACAAATCAAGAGCAGTGAATTGCAAAACTCTACAGTCTATGCCCCAATTAGGAACAAGTTCTCTCACCCTGAATTATCTAACCCTTCTTCCATTCTTCTTCCTGCTATTCATTCACATTTTAACAATCTCAGGAGATTTCTTAGCATTGGCCCAGTGGAATGTAAGAAAACATGTACCTATCAAATCTGTTTGTCTACTTGACCACAGTCCTAACCCTAGGAGTTGAAGTCATGGTGGTTCAAGAATGTTGCCTAAAATGGGAATGAGAAAGTAATATGAGTTCATTTTGTCTGACATCTTTGAGCTTCATCTTTTATCTAAAGGCCCAGAATAATTTTAAGATCTCTCTGCAAAGGTGGTCAAAATAATTTTCCATCAGGGGAGATGTCTAATTCCACACTTCAATCACCTTTGTTCCTCTGATGCCACTTCCCCTAACTTTTCAGCAGTCCACTTCATTATGAAATGTCTGTTTTAATGGACCCACATGAATTTACATTTATCCTTAGGCAGCATCAACTTAAAAAAAAAAAAAAACAACAAGAATAGATTTGCAAAACAGAACCAACCCCATACTATTTTATTTCTACTTGGCATTAATGGGATTTGAAAATATCACCACAGGCACATTTATTTTAACTTACACCTATTGACTTAACCTCTTAACATTTGGAATCCACTATTAAGACTGCATAACAAAGAGAAACTTTAAAAATATTTCAGGGGATTAAGTATTTTGAAAACTTAAATACTTAATGTCAGGGTGTCTGGATGGCTCAGTTGGTTAAGTGACCAACTCCTGATACTGGCTCAGGTCATAATCTTGCAGTCGAGAGATGAAGCCCCACGTTGGGCTCCATGCTGACCTTGGAGCCTACTTGGGATTCTCTCTCTTCCTGCCCCTCCTTACTAAGTCTTTCTCTCAAAGTAAATAAATAAACATTTAAAAAATTGTGTTGTTTAAAAAAAACCCTATTTGTTAATATCACTTCTGGGTATATAGACACAAGAATTTAAAGCAGAGTATCAAAGAGCTTTTGTGCATCTACATTACAGCAGCAATAGCCAAGAGATGGAAGCTACCCAATAATAAATAAAGTATACATTATGTACCCAATAATGTATACTGGATGGATAAAAATGGAATGTGACACATACATATAATGGAATACTATGTAGCTTAAAAAAAAGGAAATACTAACCCACACTTCTAAGGCCAATTAATCTAAGACAAAAGAGGCACGAATATACAATGGGGAAAAGAAAGCCTTTTCAGTAAATGGTATTGAGGAAAATTGGACAGCTACATCCAAAAGAATCAAACTGGACCACTTTCTTACATCATATACAAAAATAAACTGAAAATAGATTTAAAGGCCTAAACATGAGACCATAAAAATTCCTAAGAGAAAACACTGGCAGTAATCTTTCAGATAATAGCCACAGCAACATAGGTCTAGGTTATGGATAGACAAGGGAAACAAAAGCAAAAATAAATGACCAAAGCCATACCAAAATAAAGCTTTTGCACAGCAAAGGGAACCATCAACAAAACGAAAAGGTATCCTACTGAATAAGAAAATATCTGCAAATGATATATATGATAAATACATAATATCCAAACTTATACAATTCAACACCAAAACAACAATCTGACTAAACAATGGACAGAGGACCTGAACAAGACATTTTTTAAGAAACATAAGAATGGCCAACAGACACACGAAAAGATGCTCAATACCACTAAATCATGAGGGAAATGCAAATGAAAACCACAATGAGATATCACCTCACACCAATCAGAATAGCTAGTATCAAAAAGCCAAGAAATAAATGCTAGTGAGGATATAGAGAAAAAGAAACCCTCGTGCACTATTGTAAACTGGTGCAACCACTGTGAAAAACAGTACATAGGCTTCTCAACAAATTAAAAATAGAAATCCTGGGAGCACCTGGTTGGCTCAGTCATTTAAGCATCCGACTTCGGCCCAAGTCATGATCTCACGGTTTGTAAGCTGAGCCCATGTCAGGATCTGTGCTGACATCTCAGAGCCTGGAGTTTGGTTCGGTTTCTGTGTCTCCCTCTTTCTCTGCACCTCCCCCACTTGGACTCCATCTCTCTCAAAAATAAACCAACATTGAACAGACACTTCCCCAAAGAGGACATCCAGATGGCCAACAGACACATGAAACTGATGCTCAGCGTCCCTCCTCAAGGAAATACAAATCAAAACCACACTGAGATACTACCTCACGCCGGTCAGAGTGGCTAAAATGAACAAATCAGGAGACTCTAGATGCTGGTGATGACGTGGAGAAATGGGCACCCTCCTACACTGTGGTGGGAATGTAAGCTAGTGCAGTCCCTCTGGAAAAGTGTGGATGGAGGTTCCTCAAAAAATTAATAATAGAACTCCCCTATGACCCAGCAATAGCACTGTTAGGAATTTACCCAAGGGATACAGGAGTGCTGATGCATAGGGGCATGTGGACCCCAATGTTCATAGCAGCACTCTTGGCAATAGCCAAAACACGGAAAGAGCTTAAGTGTCCATCAACTGACAAAAGATCAAGAAGATGTGGTTCATCTATACAATGGAATACTACATGGCAATGAGAAAGAATGAAATCTGGCCACGTGTAGCAACATGGATGGACGTTGAGGGTGTTATGCTTAGCGAAATAAGTCAGGCAGAGGACAGATACCGTACGTTTGCACATATAGGTAGATTAGGAGGAACTTAACGGAGGGCCATGGGGGAGAAGGAGAAAAATAGTTGGGGAGAGGGAGGGGGGAAAACCATGAGAGACTCTTGAATGCTGAGAACAAACTGAGGGCTGATGGAGGTGGGGGGAAGGGGAAGGCGGATGATGGGCATGGGGAAGGGCACTTGTTGGGATGGGCACTGGGTGTTGTATGGAAACCAACTTGACAATAAACTATTTAAGAAAAAATAAATAAATAAACATTAAAAAAACAAACTTCTTTAAAGTACAAATCATGCATGATCCAGTAATTCCACTACTGGGTATTTACCCAAAGAAAACAAAAACACTAATTTGAAAAGATACATGCATCACTATGTTTATTGCAACATTACTTAGAATAGCCAAGATATGGAAGCAATCCAACTGTTCATTGATGGATGAATGGATTAAGTCATACATATATGCAAAGGAATATTACTCAACCATAAAAAAAATAAGATCCTGCCATTTGAGACAACATGGATGGATGTAGAGAGTATTATGCTAAGCGAAATAAGTCAGAGAAACACTTATCACATGATTTCACTTATATGTGTAGTTTATTTTTTTTTAAATTTTATTTTAGAGAGGGAGGGGGTAGAGGGGGACAGAGAGAGAGGGAGAGAGAGAGGGAGGGAATCCCAAGCAGGCTCCAGCATGGAGTCTGACACGGGACTCAAACCCATGACCTTGGGACCATAACTCGAGCTGAAATCAAGAGTCAGACGCTCAACTGACTGAACCACCCAGGCAGCCCACTTATATGTGGAATTTAAAATCAATACAGAGAACAAACAGATGGGGGTGGGAGCAAAAATAGGTGAAAAGGATTAAGAGCTACTAACTTCCAGTATAAAAGAAGTCACAGAGATAAAAGTACAACACAGGGCATATAGTCACTAATGTAATAAAGTTGTATGCTGACAGATGGTAACTACATTTGAACACTGAATATGTACAGAACTGCTGAAATGCTGTGTTGTACACCTGAAACTAATACAAAATTGTATGTCAACTCTAATTCAATAATAAATCTTTTTTAAAAAGGAAGAAAATCCTGTTACACGTTACAGCATGGATGGATCTGGAGTACGCTATACTCCAGAAATAAGTGAAATAAGCCAAACACAAAGAACAAATGCTGTATAATTGCACTGACGTGAGGTTCCTAAAGTAATCAAATTCACAGAAATAGAAAGGTGAATACTGGTAACAGGGTCTGGGGGGAGGGAGAAAAAGGGCAGCTGTTGTTTAATGGGTATAAAATGTAGTTTGTGAGGCGAGGAAGGTCGAGATAATGTAAAACAATGTCAATATACAAACACTACCAAAATGTACGCTTAAAAAAATGATTAACAGTGTATTTGTGATGCGGATTTTACCACAGACATACACAAACATACATACAATACATCTGCATCATTTTGCTATAGATCTCTGATGGAGATGAGGTGGGCCAGACGTTTATAATGCATATGCAGCATTTACTTCGTATAATGCAATTTCCTTTTAAACCACACACACAGAAAACCTCTCACAAACTCAGCATTTATTAAATATATCAAGTCCTGAACATATTAAATTATAGTTTATTAATTAGGGAGGAATGACCAATGTACAGACTGAGGAAAAATTAGCTATTCTGTCTCATATTTTATCTTTGTAATACGATTCATGTCGGTCTTCACCACTAAGTCGACAGTAAGCTCCAGGGTGCAGTTTTGTTCACCATTAGATCTCCAGGGCCCAGAAAAAGTACATAAGTATTTCCTGGATGAATGAATATAGTATTAAACACTTGGAGATGCGGTAATAGCCAGGTCTAGAATCACCAAATTCAAGCGTAACACGAGATATACCATAAAGGAGGCAGAATCAACTTTCAAAAAACTAATTTTAATCAAAACAAAAATTGTTGATCATTAACAAGTTTATAAAACAGTGATTTAGTTACATAAATAAATTGATATCAGTGTATCAAATCTTAATTACTTTCAACTTCATGAGCATGTTTACATGGGTGATGAAGTACAACCTTTTTTTTTTCTTTTTACCTATTATAATAAATAAAATGGAGCGCATGAAATAGTTCTTCTAAACAAAAATACCTACAAACATACCTCTAGCATGTTCTCTAATGAAGGGAACAGGAGACACTGGACAACTTTTGCACCAAAACATAAAAACTGCTTTAAAAAGCACAAGGTTACAGAACCATCAGCTAAAGTAAAGACACTATACTGTAACCAAAGTTGGTATTTAATAATATAATGAACAGTTTGGTAGTTAGATCTCCAGTTTGGTTATTTTAAAGCATTAAGACAAGGCAAGATAGAAGGCTGCTTTTGTTTTGAGTCAGTCTAGAGAAAATAAAATATATTTAAAAAAAAGAAAGAAAGAAAACTGAAAAGTAGAACAGTCATACCTACACAACTTTTCTGTCCTGCACAAAGTGAAAATACCTATGCAGAATAGATAATATAATATATATAATGTTATTTGTGCACAAAGGTTAGCTTATTATTAGCTCACTGCAAAGGCGTTGTATCATATGTCAATTGTTTTGGAAAACATTTTGCGTTTTGTGTCAAAAAGATATTTCTTTTAAGTTTCCTAGGCTAGGAGGCACGAACCCCAGTTCTGGCATACTGTATATTCTTAATGCTAAGGCTTGCTGCTCTGGCTGTGTATTTTGTTGTCCCTCTTTATTCTAGTGCCTGTTACAAGCATGTGTGGTGTAGTGGTTGTTGGTGGTGGTGTGTTTGTGTCTGGTGTCTGTGTGTATACATATATATATGTATACATAAACTGTATAAATATATATACATATATCCTCTCTCCCAATAGATCGCAGTCCAACCGTGCAATCCAAAAGGTGGCTCTGCATAGATGCCCAGCATGAAGTTCACCGCCTGAGCCAACCCTGAAGCAAGGCGCACTCTTTTAGTCCTTCTGATAGGTTTTCTCTCAGTTTTTTTTTTTTTGTTTTTGTTTAAAACCAAGCTACTGCAGCTTCAAGTATTTTGCATTACATAGAATATTTTTTATAAATTAGTTCATGTTATATTTTCAATATTCAGACATATACTATAATATATATACAGTACAATAAATGCTCTCATTCTTTTTTTAATTTTTTTTTTTTTTGATAAATCCCTGAGAATGTATGTTGACAGTCGCTAAGTTTCCACATGCACAAGCATCGTGTGCCATGCTTCCGGACGAACAGCACTGCAAAGCCACGTGGGTCAGCCTTTTAACTATTAATATTTCATTTTGTTGGTTTGTTTAAATATGCTGAAAATGTAAAGATGAGTTACAAAGGAGTAAAGCTGAATCCATTCGAGGTACTTATCACAGGATGGAGGTGTTTTGTTTGGTTTTTAAAGCCATTTCAATTATTTTTTTTTTTTGAGGCTGTGAACGTATACAGAAAACAGGAGAGCTATGTGGACTTTTGCCACTTGACAACATATACTCAGTGTAAACCAAACCTTTTTAACCTCTCTCTCATACAAAACCGAAAGAAGAAAATAAAAATTATAATAAAATAAAAGGAAAGAAAAAAAGTAAGAAAAAGGGAAAAAAATTAAAAAACACACAAACTTTCACAACATGACAATTTAGTTTGCAAACGCAATATAACTATACACATATAATACCGGTGTGGCTCTGTTCTTTAAGTTAAAAAGGGTACAAAGGCAGGCTCAAGTAAAAACAAACCATCCCTCCCTTCCCACCCCCCACCCCCATTCATACAAGTTCTATCAACCAAACCTCTCCCGAACCAACATCATCAGTTTCTTTTTGCCTTTGTAGATTTGTTTCAGGTTGTCGATAAACTGTGTAAACTGAATGTGTCCATCATGCGCCATTAAGAAGGTCTCTCGGGCCTTGCTGAGGAACTCTATAAACTCACTATAGTGCCGAGGACTGATGTGTGTGAGTCTCGAGTGCGTCGTGTTGATGTAGGCCCCGATTGTGGCATCCAAGAGCTGCCTCAAGGGGGCTTTGTCCAGTGACATGAGCTTACCAGAGTTCCTCCTTCCGTGAAGTCCCACCATGCCAGGAGTGGTCAGAGTGCATCTGCGCAAAATGTCTGACAGTACCGTCGCACACTTGACACTCTTGACCACCAGAGGTATTATAGCTGCAAGCTCGTTTTTACCAAGGGAGTGGCTGAGCGCACAGGCCCACAAAACGTCATTAATGGCAGGGTGTGTGTCCTGATTGTAGCTCAGGTTGAGATGGGTCATGGCCAGGGTGGCCAGCTTGTAGGCCCTCATGGGGTACCCGCGGTGCTCCATGTACCGTGCTATTGTAAAGAGCTGGGTGTAGCTCATGCCGGTCGTAGCAGCGTCGAGAACAATTTGGTACGCTGTCTCAAAAGCTATGTGATCCTTTTCGCACAGGGTCAGCGCGGAGAGGGCACAGTTCTGAGGGTCCTTCATGGCACACTGCAATGCAAGTGTCCGGGCACTGCTGGCCAGCTTTTCCTGCTGGTGGCAGTCCAGGTGGAGGCGAACAATGGTGCTGTTGGACATCACGGTCGTTGCAACTATGCTTGTGGCCTCGGTGGGAGTAAAGAGCGTAAACCAGCTCTGCATGATGCTGTCCAGGGCATAAACACCTTCAAGGAACACAGAGAAGCCCTATTACTGACGAGGAGGCTGCCCAGAGGTCTTGCCTTATTGCCACCTAATACTCAATGTTTATATGGTGAACCATCACAGGACATGAGCTAGGCCATGAAATCCTGGAAGGTAACGTATGTGGGCGCAACCTTTTAGAATACGGCTATGACAGATTATTATTTGGTGAAATACCTAAAGGAAACATCAACTTCCCCTAATAAACTTCCTCGCTGGCTGGTATTTGCAGGGAGCTGCTTGCCATTTCAGAAAATGGCTTTTTGCTAATTGAGTTCTAGTTCACTGGGGCCTCCTGTCAGTTATCCACTACAGAATCTGAGTCAGAAAAAATGACAACTGTCACCAAAAGCAAAGAGTTTTTTATGGGGGATATGTGTTTGTATGTAGTTTAAAGCACACACAATACAAAATGATTAAGACCCACAAAGCAGCAGAAAAATAGGACCCATCATCAAGAGAAAAAAGCCAACAGAAGCAGACCTACAGGTGACTCAGATACTGGAATGACTGACAAGACCTTTATAAAATAAGCATTGTAAGTGCAGAGACCCAACGTGGCTGAGCCACAGGAAAGGCTAACTGTGAGTGATTTAAAGAGAAGGTACTAAAACTCAAAGAGAAGTAGGTATATACCTTGGTGCAGGGGTACGGAAGTTGTATTAACAGTTCTCCAACCGGTATTATTTTTGTACTGCTTCACTAAAGCAGCTCAACGATTTAATGATATAAATTTTATACTGAGATCAGTTCCCTTTTTTCCAAAGTAACAAACCATGGAGATTAATAAAAGAAAAAAAAAAAGAATGATTTTACAATGTCTAAACACTCAGGTGGCAGTGCCCTCTCAGCAAGAGGTGTATATACCCTTTTTTGATGCAGACAGGAAGATGGACAATTTAACCAACACTTATTTAAAGCAGCCACCATTTTGTTTGTTGGCATTCCTACTGGAAAGGTAATTTTCCTTAGTACTGATTCACTGCTACAGAGGGGGAATGGTTGGTTGATGGTCTTACAAACTGCAGATTATGGGCAACCAGGAGGATCTTCTCAGGGCTAGCTTTCACATACGTGCAAGCTTACCTAACCCACACTCAGTAGTCATTTATCTGCCAGATAACGACGACATATGCCCTCAGGTGATAAAGAAAAATCTCAGCACAACGAGATTAAGTTTGTATTATTTTAATTAAAATGGACTGAACCACTAACCGACAGTCTCAATAGTTTCAAATGTGGTTTCCAGCCTACCAAGGATTCACTCTAGAACTCTTTAATATAAAACTACAAACCTGATAATGATCTCACAGTTCATGAATTCGAGCCCCACATCGGGCTGTGCTGGCAGCATGGAGCCTGCTTGAGATTCTCCCTCTCCCTCACTCTCTGCCCTTTCCCCACTCACTCTTAATCTCACTCAAAATAAATAAAAATTAAAACTTAAAAAAACAAACCACAGGCCTGATTATCACAAAAAGTTACTAAAAGCACCTTAAGAATGACAGAAATGAACAAAAAGCATTTACCTAGTGACTTATTCAATTTTAAACAAGAGTGTGAAGCCCCACAAATGTGATTGTTGAGAAGAGGAATAGTATAACTAAAGGCTGGGGGCAGCGGTTGGAAGAAGGAAGACTGTGCGTTGCTAGAAGGAGCAAGGAGCCTTCGAGAAATCAAGGTAAAAGGGGGAAAACATTCTTGTATGTGTAAATAAGGAGTTAAATCCAACCAGGAGGCACCTGGGAAAGCTCCTCCTCCAGAGTTTACCTACCCACTTCAGTAGCACACGTCACCAGCCACCTCACCATCTCCCGCCGTCGCCAATTTAAGGTGGACAGTGTCATTCGCATAACCTATATAAACAGAGGATAACAAATTATTTCAGAAGATTACCCTAAGTCAATGGAAAAAGGAAATAATTCATCCCAAGGTATAAACTAGTAGTATTCCCTATGACCAGGAGGATGGAGAGCCACATTTAGAGCAAAGCTCTGCATATCCATTTAGATTTGACCATGGCTTCCCTAACTGGCCTTGACCCTGCCTAGAAAGCCGGAGGCCCACATTCTACTCCAAATGGGCCGAATGACCAGATGCACCATCCTGGACAAGTTGTTCAATTATCATATTTCACATCTGCAAAATCAGAGGGCTGGACTGCAGCATTAAGCAGAGTCCATGCCCCCATCTCCTCCACAGCTTTCACATATTCTCTGGTTCCAGATTTCTGAGGCTCCGCATGACCTAATCCTGACTAGGAACCCTCAGTTGGCAAACACGTATTTTAAAATAATCCTTTTAGTTACTCCTTCAAAATCTGGTTGTTCTTTTTTTCTGGTGATCAAGAAGATAACCCCAAGTACATGGAAAGAAATTATTTTTTGGCATCATTAGTCATCTGATTTTGTTTTTTACTTTCTAATAAGATCCTAAAATAAATTTATCCACCTCTTCCTACTTCCCCCATTCTTGAAGAAATAGAACATCAGGCGAATGACGTGCCGCAGGCCTTAGAAAGGCACTGTGATATTCCTTCTTGGGTCCTATAAAGAATAAGGCAGGGACTAAGCGCTCTGTAATATACCATTTATTCAAAAAAACCTGCCAGAATTCCAAATAACCAGAAAGCTTGTATTACTGGTTCTTCCTGCATCATACCTTAAAGAGGCAAATGATAACCAAAATAAGCCAAATAGCACAAATTTATTTTTGAAAAGAAACTTCTAAAATGTCATTGTATAGCCTAAATGCAATCCTCTCTACCCTCTACTTATACAGTACTATACTGTATAGTATCTTCCTGTAATCTAATTCTTTAAACTTTATTCATCATCCAAAGGAGACTCCATAACTAAAAATCCGGATTAATCATCTGATCAGGACGTTCTATTCCCCGTACATAATTAAGGTAATTAGGTAACAATCCCATTCAATGCTTTTAATGGTAAAAAAAAAAAAAAATGTAAATAGAAATTCCCTGAGACAGATCAAAATATAAACTTTTCAGTTCCTGGTTTACATTGTAACTGTTTTTAGACAGTAAGGAAGCAAACATCCACCTGTATGACTAAGAAAGCCTGCCAGAAAGCTGGAACTGGACCCTGGCCCAATCATTCCTCCTTTACCTAATTTTCTCAGGATTATAAAAAGGAGCTGGAACTGCTCATCTATTATGAAAATGCAAACATCAATAAAACTTCATACTGCCTCTAAAAATTTAACTCCCACAAATGATTCTTTATTATACACGATAGTTCTACTTCAGTCTCTTACTAGCAACAATCTCCTCCATTCATTAAAGGAAAAAGAGCGGTGTTAAGGCTGTAATTCAGAAAATGACTTTTTTTTTTTTTTTTAACTGAAGGACACATACAGGACTTCTAAAAGGACAGTCCCCGCACCTCAGGCAGCAGTATGGTTCAGCTGGCAATGACCACAGCTCTGAAGTATAGTGCTCTCCTAAAGTCTAACAGTTTTGTGCACTGAAGAGTCATTTGCCTCCACTAAAATATCCAAACAGAAACAACCCTAAGATGATGCCTTTACTTAGCAGTTCTTGGTGCCCCAGGAAAGATGACCAGTCATGTACCTGCAGGCCCAGCTCCAGAGACACTTTCAAAAGAGTGATGTCTGGCAAACTGTCCATGAGAGTTGCTATTTTGAATGCATCCTGGGCAAGCTTGAAGATGTGGGATGAGGAGTGAATGTTTTTCTGGATGGATTCTAATACTGTTTCCAGCCTCCGAACGTCGCCTGCAACGAACATGGGAAAACCAAACCAAAGCAAAACAAAACAAACAAAAGAAATCATACAACCACACACATACACATACACAAGAGGGAGGGAAAAAAGGAAACAAAACAGAAAGCACAAGTTAATTTACCTGAAATGGTCACATATGGCACAGATGTCACGACAACTAAGTGTCTCAGAGTTACATGCCTATGTATCCCGCTTCACAGAAAAGATACCCGGAGACACATCCTCAGTGGTAAAAACACATATTAACCAGAACGAACATGAGATAGTAAAAGGCCCTCCTTCATTTCTACTTACATAGTTTTGGTGAATATACCAGGGAGCAAAAAAATACATCGGCTAACATTTTAATCTGCTTCTGGACCTGAACCACATTTACATGCCATGACACTAAACCTGAACTCTGCCAGCAGCACCTTTAACGATGCAATTAAAAGAGGAAACCGTCAGGCTCAAGTGAGTAACACCTGTTTTACCTTATAAGCTAATGTCCTTACAACTGGACATTAGCACCGCTACTGAGAGCTGGAGAGAAAATGCGACCCTTTAAATAAAAAGGCAAACTACTTAATCATGAAATCTCCGGACAATCCAATACCTTTGGCTGCAGTTAGCATGGTGGATGCGAGCTCACACTGCTGGGATTCTATGTGGCTTAGGGTGAACCAGCGAGGATACCGGTTGGGGACAACTGACGCAATATGGTGTGGGCGGGTGAGGTCTCCAGTTGGAGCAGTAGATTCCAATACTAGTAACCTGCAATGAGAAGACAAGGCAGGTGTCTCCCAGTTAGTTCCAGTCCATCACTTTGGCCACAGGGTCTGGTCAGAAAGCAGATGAGTGGGTAGATGCTGGGAGAAACTGTTCGGGTCCTTGGTGCAAGAAGAGCTGGTACAGCTACACTCTGCTATCTGGATGCCAAAGTCACCTTGTTAATTGCCTCTTAGCAAACTTAAGAGATTTCTTTTCCTTAGTATCATTCAAAAAACTGCAATTATTCAAGAAAATTAAGATATACAGCCATGAAGAGATCTGAAACATGAGGCTTGATGTTTACCTACTTTAAAATTTTTGAATCTTATCGCTCATTAAAAAAATGCAAATCAACAGAAACGCATAGTCAGGTGAACATTTAAGACTGAGATTGCAGCAGTCAGGGATCAGTAGATAGCTGGAATGGATAAGCTAACTCACTAAAATACAACATAAGAGGGGAGGTTAAACAAAAATGACCTCCTTTCCATAAATTCATACCTCCTGCAGAATTAGTTCGTTATTACTTCAGGAATTTGTAGTTAGAATATGTTCTAACAGTCCTATCAGAGATGAGGAATGCAAATGAACCAAGCATTTGTCCTTTGACAGTCCTGCATAAATTCAGTATGATCTCTGATTCCAATCAATCTATGTTTGATTAAGAGTATGTTGACAAATAAAGAACAATTATTGAAAACAAAGCACATGCTTCGCAATCTCTTTCAAATAGAAGTACCAAAGAGATAAGCAGAGTAGCTATGATAGCAATTATTCCTTTACAATCATCAAAGTGCTGACCTTACTTCAGGTATACTAGTGTTAGGGACTATGGAATAAGAGCTGAAGACCAGAGGGTATGAGGCTGGCCTTGGGGCCTCACCCAAGAGCAGTTACTGCTCTGGTAAGTCAAATGCCTCACTTTCATTTCCTTTTATCTGGGGACAAAGGGGTGTGATCATTAAAGAGTGGCAAGGTAACCTATTAAGTAATAACAATTTTGGTGGAGTTGTTATTTAACTTTTCAAAAAGCCCTGAATGTCCCTGTGTTCATAGCTGATCTTTCCAGAGTTGCTATAGAGGAAACTAGTGAACATACCTAAAAGGATAAGAAAATGAGTGCTAAAAACACCCTTTTCCAGATCTCCCACCCTTCCCTCACTTCCAGAAAGATGAAGCAAGTAAGCTATAGGTCTCTTCTTCCCCTGTTGCCCTGGCTGCCTTGAGAGGCTTTAGTAGGTGACACTACCTCCCTTCCACAGCAGTCCTTGAGCAGGACTAGTGGCAAGGAAAAGAAAGGAGGTGGAAAACAATCCCCCAGCGCCCTACTAATAACCCCATAAACAAACTGCCTTGGCAGCAACCAAGGACAAACCTAAGTGAGTTTCTGAGTGTTACAAAGCAAGCCCTTCCACCTGACAGATACTTTCCCCAAAGCTAGAATCATAAGGCAACTTTTTATTTTACTCCTAAACTTTACAGGGGTCATAGCAATCATACAACATTAGCATTCCCTTTCAAACAGGAACAAAATTCTTAAGATTTATGGAAGCACAGAGCTAAGCATCTGTCTTCGTCTGACAACTTCTATTTCATCTTCCAAAAATGGGAATAGAAACATACAAAACTATGCCCTAAAATAGAAACCAAGGGGTATAAAGTAATTTGGTGGGGGGATTTTTGCTTATGTGAGTTAATTGATCTGGTGGTATTTTAAAAATTAGACAAGAAAGAACTTAACAAAGTTTCTCTGACAGGTTAAAGATATTTTGTGGCACCAAGGAAAGAATGCCAAGTTAAAAGACGTGAGACTCAGTACACAAAGACACACAGGTAGGTACATACGCACGCATGCATGCGTGCGGACACATGCACATGCACACGCGCACACACACACACATTCTCACTGCATAAAAAAGAGGCCTCCTGAAAGATATAAGCTACTCGCATACAGGCAAGAATTTCTTTCGAAGCTACTACAGTGGTGGCAGACACAGAAACTTTGATGAAAACATTCTATGGGATCAAATTACTCTCCGTCACCTCAAGCTCTTAGGTGTGTACATGGTCTGTCTTTCTTTGGTGACTACAACTGAGTCTAATCTGCATTTTAAGACAGGAGTGTCTTAAATATTTAAAAAAGGAAAAATTCATGTTTTAAGAGAGGTAGATATGCCTTTCAGGTCCTTAACATTTAATAGGCAACATATAAGATTAAAAAATAGAAGCTTAAATTCATTAAAAAACATTCACCTAGACAAATTCATGGTAAAAATGGTAAAAATATTTGGTGAACAGACTTTAAAAAGGAAAGTGAAGGGGCACCTGAGCAGCTCAAGAATTGAGCATCTGACTCTCGATTTGGCCTCAGTTCATGATTCCAGGGAGGTGGAAGACAGCCCTGTGTTGGGCTCTGTGCTGTGTGGAGCCTGCTTGGGATTCTCTCTCTCCCTCTACCCCTCTCATGCACTCTCTCTAAAAAAAAAGTTTTAAAAATAAAACAAAAAGGAAAGTGAAAATAGAAAGGTCAGTGGCAGAGAACAACATAATCTAATTATTATTTATGGAAGGGAGGGCTGGGGAGGAGATGGAAGTAGTCAGACTGAGGAGAGCAGGTCCTGCAAGATGCCTAATAGTGATGCCTTCAGCCCTGGCCACTGGGTCTCATCCTCTCTTACCCCGTCCAAGAAAGCACAAAGGGGTTTCAGTGATACTAGGGCCTTCCTGCACTATTGATGCAACAAGTGTGAAAGGCTCCTCAGTTACTACATTCTGTCAAGTATATGTATTATTTACAACTGTTTCAAAATCCAATTTTTTTCAAAGCAATGAACTATTTAGGAAGGTTTCAACTCTTGTTCCCTTGTGATTAAACTTGGCCTAAAATCGTTCTCCAGCTTCAAGGAAAGTTAAGAAAAAGCCACCACGAGCGCAAGGATGACAGCGGCCTAAGAGATAATTTTTCCTTTACTGTAAAATAAAAAGCCAAACAAACCAACAAGCAAACCACTGCTACAACAATCCAAGAAGCATAAATAGTTTCTTTAGCTTTTCTGCTGCCTACAAGAAATACGAATGAATGAGAAGTCAGTTAACAGCCATTTTCCCCAGTGGGGAATGTGGATTGCCTCTGCCCAATCGGGCTGTGAATACGTACCGCATTGCTCTCAGTGCAATTTTGTATGCCAATTCAGCATCATGAGGTAGGAGAGAGGTGAAGAGATACTTGGCAAATGTGTGCATTGGAACGCTCTCCCGATGGATTATTTCGCCTAAACCACTATATGGTCCGGCTGTGGGAAGAGAGCATACACATTTTACATTCCAAAAAAAGGAACTAAGACTTCTTGTAAAGTATATTTTTAAAAATTTTTATGTAACGTTATGACACACAAGCTAATCTAGACAAGAATGTAATCAAAGTGACATAGTAGAAAGAAATACAATTCTTAGTAAAAAATGATTCCACAGGGTATAGTATCCAGTATCCAATCACTTCAGGAGCAGTCCCCCAACTAACTGTACCATAGTGAAAATGAGAAATCACAGAACTGAAGGGCAGAGCTTTTTCATATTATAACTGCTTCAGAGAAAGAAATCGTCTGAAGCATAAGATCTCACTGAATTCAAGAGCCATCCGTTCTCAATGTGTGACATCTGAGCATCCAGATTTGCAAACGGACAGAGGACTGTGAAGCTGAACTATAAAGCTACCCCTGGACCCCACCTGTCTTGTGGGCAGGGACAAGCCAGGTTTCCAGAAAAGAGTGCTCTGCCTCAAGGGAGGTCTCTAAATCACAAATCCCTATGCAAGGACTTTAAATGTGGTGGCTTCTAATAAGCAGAAATAGGTATTAATTCTCGAAAAGCGATTAGTAACAAAAGAATAGTAACCCATTTGATACTCACCACAGGCAAAAGAAAAAAAAAATGAAAGTAACTGGAAATCTACTACTTTGAGGGCTCCAAAAGACCAATTTCAAAAGTAAAATCATATTTAAGCCGTCAAAACTCATTTCTTAGTAAGTTATGACAGGCATGGTGGCAGAGCTAACTTCCCCTGTGAGCCCTCTGAATGCTGCCCTAAGAAAGGCAATACCAAATTTTAAAATAAATTTTGAAAGGAAACCACAGTGGTTAGTTCAACTACTTTCCACTTAGGTACTTTGAGGTTCAGTTACTGTAAAGTGTTTAATAAATTAGTTTCCATGTCACCTTTGGGTGTGTTTCATGATTTCTAGAATTATGAACCATGACACTACTGCTCAAAGGACATAATACATTTGTTTTCCATAAGAAAAATCAGTCTCGCGAAGAGTTTAGAATGCAAGAAATGGCAGCTCACAAGAAATGGTGAGAAGGGCTAGAAGTGGGCACTGAGTAGGAGCGTGATACATTAAAGATAAAAGAGACTATTTTTAACATTTCAGTATTTTTTGGTTAGTATTTTTTAATTACTCATTATTTAAGGATTTTGAAAATCGTATTTTCATAAAAATTTGTTTTTAGGACTAAAATCCATCCTAAATTTCTAATTTTACCAAATCTATGGCCCTTCTTTTTACCTTTAAGACATTTAAAAAGATTTTGCAAAAGTTGATATAGCAGTATAGTTCTGCATTTAGTTTAACCATTGAGGCCAAATTATTTAAATTATTATTATGGACTGAATGTGTATATACCCCACCCCATTCATATGCAGAAGCCCCAACTCCCAAGGTGACTATACTTGGGAGGTAAGGCCTTTACAGAGGTAATGAAAGTTAAATGGGTTCATAGGGTATGGCCCTGATCCAATAGGCTTAGGGTCCTTATAAGAACAGATATCAAAGAGTTCTCTATCTCTTTCTACCCCTCTAACTTGTGAGAGCACAAGAAGACAGACATTTACAAGACAAGAAGAGACGGCTCACCAGAAATTTAACTGTCTGAGCACTTTGATCCTAGACTTCCCAGCCTCCAGCACTGTGAGAAATTTCTATTGTTTAAGCCACGCGCTCTGCAGTATTTTGTTATGGCAGCCCAGGCACACTAAGACACTAACTCTGTTTTACTTAACGCCTAGTTATAGCAAACTTGTAGACTATCCATTTTCTTCATTTCTCCTCCATTTCCTTTCAATGTTTCCCTTAAATTGCCAAGTTGCCTTTTCATGCCATGCCAAACCACACAGGATGCATAATCAACACTTCTTGTTATGACACCTCTCAACAATAAAAATATTCAGTAGATTATTCAGAATTACTTGTAGATGAACAATGAGTGTAATCCCTGAACTCCCAAAAGTCCTTTACCATTACATCAATGGGTCCAATGTGCCAATACTGCATTGTGGTCAAAAGTGACTAACACACAGCAACAATACAGGGTTACTGCTTCTTCTTTTGCAGAAAAGTTAGCAGATTTTATTTCAGAATAGTTAGCATCTGCTAACTACTTTGCCCCTGAAATTTACAGAGTGTAAATACATGAAGAACTGGATGTCCCAGTGTAGTCAACTCAGTCATGGAGTGCTTATTTTCAGAAGTTTACAGACATGGTCCTTGGGCTTCCCCTTGGACTGCTTCCTGTACTGCATTACCCATTCTTTACAGTCCTAGCAGGATGGGGAAAGGAAAGGAGGCTGCGATGAATCAACAGCGCTCCTTATCAGGTACAGTTCTTAAAAAAATGTTTAATGGGGAGAGATGCACTAATCAAAAGCTAAGAAAAAGTTTTAAAACATTCATGAGTAATGAACATGGAGACAATTAAAAAGGCAAATGATAAACAGATATCAGACACTATCAACTCTAAAAAGCACACATTCTCTTCCTTCAGTATAATGTCCTTCAGTATAATGGAAATCAGAAGTCAGTTACTAAGAGCTGGTGACAGCATAAAAGTTCGTGGCTAATGGTACTGCTTATATCAAAAGGAATTCAACAGGAGGGAACTAAAAACAGTAATGAAAGAATGAAGATCACCTGAAATTTGCCAAGATAGGCTTTTTTTTAATCTTTAGAAGAAAAAAAAAAAGTCAAAGGAATGCTTCAAAAAAATTGTAAGGAATTTTACCAAAATTATACTTGTTATTAAGAACATTTTCCCTTAGAAATACACTTCTAAAACACACAAATGTATAATACTATAATATATTTGATAAAGGATTTTCTTTCAAAGAGATCATTAGCTTTGGACAAATAAAAGAGGTTGTGAAATGCTATTTTCTCTAAATCCTTTCCCTGTATGCAACCGTTCTGAATATATGATGAAAACACCACACTTGATCAATCACAGAGAATCCCACAATAAGTACAATCACAGAGAATCCCACAGTAAGTACCCATGTACTTAAGGTATAGAAGCAATTTTACCTAGTAGGCATCACCTAAATTTGCATAAAAGATTAGGCTAGTATACAGATTATAGTTACTCTTTTTTAGGGAAAAAAACCCACTTTTTAAAAATAATGCCAGCCAAAATTTCTTATTTAGCTCTTGAACTCATAAGAAGAGAATTAGACTTTGCCTTAGAGAGTCCATGAAACTTTGAACTTGGTGAATCTATGCCTAATGAATTCTCTGAAATAATTAGCACAGTGGAAATTCATTCCTGGAGCCTCCAGTCCTTTGCTAGCATGTGTAAAATGACATATTCAAAACCCAGATGTCATGTAAAAGCCGTAACAATAGTTCAGAGGAATGCCAATGAATTTCCATTTCATTATTTACTTGATCAAGTAAATACGTACATGGCTACCAGCAAGAACTCGCCAAATATCAAATTTAACATTTATCTCAGTAACAACGTAGACTAAATAGCAACAGTCCTTTCCAAAGCTTGTGGCATTAAAGGGGGCTCACTTCTAACAGGCTATATCCCACCACCACTTATATCAAATGACACACAATGGGACACAGGTACTTTTTGATTAAGTGATACTACTTTCTGGATAGTAAACATTCCTGTGACACTCTATGGCCATACTAATCAGAATAACTTCCGCATTGAAAGCATAAAAACCACTTTCCCAACATAAGAAAGCTTGGTGCCTCAATAAAATTGGCAGAACAAGCAGAAAACTTCTTTATCACACTACCTTCTAATAGGAAGACTGCTTGCTTGCGAAAAATTTTCACCAGTGTGTCATCCAATTCAATTTCCTGAAGCTTGGAAATGAGCTGCTCCTCATTTCGGCAAACCTTCTCTTGTGTGTACAGCCCGTCAGGCATGATACGCTGCTGTCCCAGCCCTATCAGGGCAACTTCCACAGCTAGTGTTAAATAGGATTCCCCTTCTTCTAAGAATCTGTGTGCAGGAAGGTGCTGGTATTCCAGAGACTTGCACTGCCCCATATTCTCTGCAAAATGTCACAAAAGAAATCAGAGTTCACATACTACTTCTGCAGGTACTGATGGGTTTAAATATTTATTTTACTAGTGATGTTGTATCAATTGTTGACTTTATTCCTAGAAAGCCAGAGAATATGTCTCTTAGATTAAAGTGCATAGTTTTCTAGGATCTTTTAAAAAATGACCATGAATGACTAGATATGTAGGGGACAGAATACTACAAATATTTTCTTCCCACTGAAGATCAATCACCAAACAACCCTAGAAATCTAAGAAGAGATCCTAAGAATACTTAAGAATGGGGGAAAAAAAACATCTTTAGTTAAACAAGAGTAAAATTATATCATGACTGCAATAGTTATCAACTATCTCAAGCCTGGCATTTAAAAAAAAGTTTCTAAGTGTTATCACAATGTTGAAATTTAATGAAGAAAGAAAACACAACATACTAACCCAATTTCAAGGTCCTTTCTGTTATCAAAGAGTCATCAGTTATCAAGAGAAACGATTCTTTGAGCATTCTCTTATCCTTGCTGAAGTATTTCTATGAGAAATTTTAACCAACTTCACCCATCAAACTCCCAAGGAAAGTGAATTCGAAGTGCTAGCTTTCACCGTCTTGCCAGAGCCTGGGGCACCCATAATCCATGAAGGTGAAACCACCGGGGGAATTATGGAGAGGCGATATCATTAATCCTCTGAGTTCATCCACTCATGAGAGCATGAAAGGGACAGGACTCCCTCCCTGCCACACTTCTGTCCATAGCCCACAGGCAGTTGTTTTAAGGATGATTTTAAGTCTAAAGAGGCCAGAGAAAGGTCTCAAAGCATGCTTTAAAGGATGTCTGGGTGGCTCAGTCGGTTAAGCATCTGACTCTGGCTCAGGTCATGATCTTACGGGTTTGTGAGTTCAAGCACGTGCACATTCTCTCTCTCAAAATAAATAAATAAACTTAATAATAAAATAAAATAACGTGTGATCTAAAACACTTTTAGTGACATTAGATAATCCTTTTAAAGTAGACTACAACCCATTTAAGGGACAAGTAACTTGTAAGACAAAAACAAATTTAAAAAGCAACTAAATTTCTACTTCTAAATGCTCGGATCTACATCTTTATTTTAAATCTTAATGCTGGAAAATTGTCATAAATGCAGATAAATTCTTAGATGCAGAATCACTGGCTAGAAGAAAACAAGTATTTTTAAGGTTCTTAACACATGTGCCCAACTGTGGATTCGAAGACTTTTCTCAGTGTAAAGCCTTCCATAAAAGCATGGGAATGCCCATTTCCTGGTTCCCTTGCTAACCGTTAAGTACTATTAACTGTATACATTCACAAAACCAACTGTGGTGAGGAACAATGACCAATGCCACTCAGGGTTTACGGGGAAAAAAGCACAGGTGACAATGCCAACAGTGTTACCTGCAAAATCGGAGAACCCCGAGCAGCTTTCATCATCGATTCGGCAGGCTTCCATAAGGCTGCTAAAAAGAGTGCCCACAGGGTCCAGGGGGTGTCCAACCCAGCCCTCCAGATTGGTTATCGAGGTGATGCTTTTATGGGGTAGCTCTGTGTCGGAAAAGAAAATTGAGGGATGGAGACAAGTAGAGGAAGAAAGGCTTTTAATAGTGACATCCTAACAAATTAGTACTGAATTCAACTGGCAATCCCTCTTTAATTACAAAAACATCATACACACAATCCCCAACGTATGAGTTATTTTGTGTTCTCAAAGTTTATCAGTAAATCAATATAGATGGTGCCAACTTTCGAGGACAGCCCCATGTGTCCAAGGTACTGGGTTAACATTACCACTCACACTATTAAATTATGTTGTATGAGGAAAAATGAATTCCAAATTTGTACCTGAGAAGTGAGGAACAATTTCCCTTACTTCCCCAAGAATGGGATTAGAGATGACTAAGAAGTCTCCCTGGCATTATACTGGATAACTATATTAAGAAGATACATCAGAGTCAAGGTTCACTGGGTCACCTACAAGGGAGACTAGGGAGGCATGGTAACCTGGGTCCGACTTGGACTTCCCTATGGGTATCATTTAATTACTCCCCAAGCACCTAAGAAAGACCTCGTTATCATGAATCTGTGTAAGCCACTGAAGAGAGGAGCTCTGCCACAAAGGGGAACTACATCAGAAGAGAACACAATTTAGATGAAACATATCCTTTGCATTTTCTTAATAGAATGGTAGCACTTTCAAGTTCTTACGTTAAATGAAAGTCCCGAGAAAAAAGCTGTAAATATTTTAAGATATGTCCCTTGTTGTAAAACATGCAGTATTTTACATCCAAGTGTTTACTAAGTAAAAAATAAGAGTAGTTCCAAATAACAGTAGTTCCTTCTTAAAGGAAAATATAATGAAATCTATATACAAGTTAAAATAGCTAACAAAAAAAGCTGATTTTTTATAAATAGCTGAAGAACCATTCCATGGATCCAACAGTCCTTTAGAAGTCTTCTGCTTTTGGACTATCAACTATCAGTACATAAAACAAAGCACTGCCTGGCACGATATATGAAAATTTATAGAATTTGGGTCCTATATTCCTTGGAAGGGTCCTTCCCTTTAGTTTCTATCATTGGCTTTCATATACATTATCAGTATTAAAAAAAAAATAGGAGTATTACTCTCGGAAAAACAAAATATATGTTTGATGGGGATAAAAAATATATATATTCATTCTTTCCACACAAACATTAGTGAAAATAACATAGGAAAGAAAGAAAGAAATAAAAAAAAGGAGTACAATTTTTTTTCAAAATCAAGGAGCAAGGTAAAGAAAGTGAGACTGAGAAAGACAAATACTATACGATCTCACTTACATGTGGAATCTAAAAAAACCCCAAGCTTCTAGATACAGAGAACAGACTAGTAATTGCCAGAGGCAGGGGTGGGTATGGGTGAAATGGGTGAAGGGGGTCAAAAGGCACAAAGTTCCTTTTATAAAATGAACAAGTCATAGCGACATAATGGGCAGCATGTGCAACTATAGTTAATAATATTGTACTGCAGGGACGCTTGGGTGGTTCAGTTGGTTAAAGCTTCCGACTCTTGATTTCAGCAGTTCGTGAGTTCTAGCCCTGAGTGGGGCTCTGCGCTGACAGTGCTGAGCCTGCTTGGGATCCTGTCTCCATCTCTCTCTGCCCCTCCCCTGCTCACTCTCTCAAAAATAAATAAACAATTTAAAAATTTATGACTACCACTGTACTGCATATTTGAAATCAGATCTTAAAAGCTATCATCACAAAAAAAATTTGTAGGGGTGCCTGGGTGGCTCATTTGGTTAGGCATCCAACTTTAGTTCAGCTCCTGATCTCATGGCTCATAAGTCCAAGCCCCATATCAGGCACTGTGCTGACAGCTCAGAGCCTGGAGCCCACTTCAGATTCTGTGTCTCCTTCTTTCAGCCTCTCCCTAGCTCATGCTCTGTCTCTCTCCCCCCTTCAAAATAAATATTAAAAGAAATCTGTAACTATGTATGGTGACAGATACTCACTAGACTTACTGTGACCATCTCAGAATATATAAATATCAAATCATTATGTTGTATACCTGAACTAATTTGTTATACATGAATTATACCTCAATTAACAACAAAAAGCTGACACAGTATGCTAAATAGTGCTGAAAATGTACACTATATAAATATATATATATATATACACACACACATACTATATATATATATGCACTAATCTTGATCACATAACAAATAACCATCATAACATCATAGCAATTTGGAATTATAACAGCTGTGAAAAACCTATTCTC
The DNA here is from genome assembly GCA_017311185.1 of Proteles cristata cristata. Taxonomy (NCBI): domain Eukaryota; kingdom Metazoa; phylum Chordata; class Mammalia; order Carnivora; family Hyaenidae; genus Proteles; species Proteles cristata. Next base: position 437,785 of record JAESUZ010004954.1, on the reverse strand, counting down.
TTATTATGGATCAATAAAAAAGTAGGAAAGATATAGGTATAGAGATGCAATCACAGTAATACTGGAGAACAGTCTTAAATATGGGGTGGCTGGGTGGCTCAGTTGGTTAACTGTCTGACTCTGGCTCAGGTCAAGATCTTACCCTCTGTGAGTTTGAGCCCCGCGTCGAGCTCTGTGCTGACAGCCCAGAGCCTGGAGCCTGCTTCGGATTCTGTGTCTCCCTCTTTCTCTGCCCTTTCCCTGCTCACATTCTGTCTCTCTTTGTCTCAAAAATAAATAAATGTTAGGGGCGCCTGGGTGGCTTAGTCGGTTAAGCGTCCGACTTTCGCTTAGGTCATGATCTCGCGGTTCGTGGGTTCGAGCCCCGCGTCGGGCTCTATGCTGACTGCCAGCTCAGAGCCTGGAGCCTGTTTCAGTCTGTGACTCCCTCTCTCTCTGACCCTCCCCTGCTCACGCTCTCTCTCTCTCTCTCCTAGAAATAAATAAATTAAAAAAAATTTTTTTTTAAATGTTAAAAATTTTGAAAAAAAAAGAATAATCTGAAAAAAGTTTTCATTGCTCACAAGATAAAAGAGAAATGGGTCTAAGAGGGGCCTCAAAGACAATTAAAGGAGTTTAACTTAACACATATTCTAATTTATCCCTATAAACTAACATTTTTTACACTTTCCATTTATTAGGTACTACAACATTTTTTAAATCTTTACGTTTTTGAGAGAGAGAGTACATGAGTAGGGGAGACGGGAAGAGAGAGGGGGAGAGAGAAAAAGAGAGAAAATCCTAAGAAGGCTCCACAATGACCCTGGGATCATGACCTGAGCCAAAATCAAGAGATGGATGGTCAACTGACTTGAGCCACTAAGGCACCCTAGATATTACAAGATTCTTATTAAATGAGTTTTTAAAATATTTTTCTTTTTTTTTTTAAGATGATTTATTTTGAGGTGTGGGGGGAGGGGGGGGAGAGAGAGAGAGAGAGAGAGAGAGAGAGAGAATCTCAAGCAGGCTCCATGCTATCAGTGCAGAGCCCGATGTGGCGATCATGACCTGAAATGAACAGATCATGACCTAAACTGAAATCAAGAGTCAAATGCTTAACCAACTGAGCCACCCATGGACCCCTAAAAACAATATTTCTAAGAAAAGTTTATGATTTTTTAATCTGATAATCATCATGACCTAGCTTTATTTTTACAGTAGAAAAAGTGTCTCACTTCTCTTTTCGTGAATATTATTATCCTTTACTTTTCAGAAGTACCTTTTGGCTATAGGCTGTGTTTAGGGGAAAAGGGATTTCAAAAAAATTTTCAAAAAGTCTCAATATGTTTTGTAAACACATCTGATAAACAGTTATGTTATGAAGGACATGAAGAAATGAACAAAATAATGATACTCAGGATATTACCTTCCAATTACATTTGAGCTCCCCTTTCTTTGGTTGCAATTTTAACTCTGAAATTTTCTTTCATCACATAAATCATAATGCGAATTAACATTTATAAAAATTCTCATATAGAGGGTATTAAAAGATAACAAAACACTCACTCCAACCTTCAGCCTATTACAACTTTTGATTTTAGCTGTATCCTTGTGTGTGTATAAACACAGAAGGATTAAAAACAAAAAACATAACTCAAAAAAAAAAACCCATCAACTAAGAGTATCTCTCTGAATAAGAAATAAAACTCCAGAGTGAAAAAACAAACCTAATCAAAGAATCATAAAAAGCTTTATAACCTATGGAAGGAATAAGAAGTGCATTGATTAATCAGAAAAAGCATATATATTTCTTCTCATCAGGGCCTTCTGCATGTAATATAACTCTCTGAAATTACTATTACTCAGTAATACTTATTTAAAAGATTAACAGGAAACTAAGTCAAAGAGAAGTTAAATGTGCCCTGTCAGTTAGCAGCTGATCAAATGTTATCTGCAGAATTTGAAAAATCAAATCTGATCCTTTTAAACAAATACCACGTCGTGATACACAAACTATTACAGATAACAAGTTTTAGAGTTTTACACACTATGCCAGGCTCTGTTTTAAAACCTTGATAGCAATTAACTTATTTAATTTTCTCCACAACACTAAGAAATAGATCCTCTACCGAGCTCCATTCCACAGATGAGGAATCTAAATCAGAGCTCCAGTCACTGCATAAGGTCTCCCAGCAGAGATCTCCTGCTAGGATTCACGCATGGACAGTCTGACCCCAGACTCCTTACTGTTAAATTAAAATACAATTCCAAAAATAAGATACTGGCTAACTGGCATTTCCGATAATTCAGACACACTAAATAACTACTGGAACAACAAAATTATCCTCTTAAAAAAATTAACCAACCTAGGAAATGTTTTTAAAAATCTTATTTCTTACAACATTTAACCAAGACCAAATGAGCCTCAAATTTCTCACAGATCAGCTAATAAATATTCCAAATGAGTGGTGAGTAAAGCCAACTCCTAATTTCAAAAGCCATCACTCCCAAAAGGTGACAAAATCCAGTGATGTCATCACCAAGAATCCCATTCCAACGGAAACAAACTCCTTCACATTCACCTTTTTTCTGAGTCCGGAACATTTCCAACTGTTTCTGTTGCTGTCTTCTTAATGTGTTAACAATAGCTATTGCTAGTCTCAGTGCTTCTCTGGGGTACCCATGAGAACGTAATGCATCCACTCTTGCGCAAGCTGTAGGAACGTGTTCTAAAACAGAAAGTTAAGGGGACACCGTTGCCATCATCAGATATATGTACAAAAATAGCATGTAAAGAGTAAGAAGTTTTTCCCCAAAATACTATTAAAAAGACATAAGAAGCCATTTCTGAACTTGGATTTGAATGCAAAACTCCGCTCCTCCTGCCAAGCATTCATCCGTCTCCCATTGAATCCCTCAGCTCTCCACCTCCCACTCCAATAATGCTATAGAAATGAAACAAAGAAGTAAGTCATGGAAATGTCTTTCCGGTTTGGCCACTTACCATGCCAGAGGGGCCACCCGCGGGAGTCAAAGAGGGAGTTTTCAGTGTCGTCATGGTAACAGTAGTTGGTGTATAGGTCACTGCTGATAATGTGCTGCAAGTGGCTATCCTGCCAGTGGAGATCGCATGCCTCGATGGCTCGGGTGAACACTGTCCGATGTGGCCTGTTCGATGAATCTGTTTTTTCCACAATTCAGAAAGCCGTGTCAGCTATTATTCACATGTGAATAAATCAGTCATACCATTCTGTAGCCAGATGTTCATGAACACACCCACACACACTGTCCTGCACCCCCTAAGCAGAAGGATGAAGGGTGAATAATCTCATGTCCTAAGTACTAGGAGGCAAGTCAGCCCAAAGAGCCACCATCCACTCACTTGTTTTATCAAACACAAACACTCTGCAGCCATCAAAGCTAAGGTTAAAGGCATCCTGCAAAAAGAAGGGTCAAGTCTAGTTTCCATGCCAAATACACTCAAAGGAGGCACTCGGCACAAAAGTCACATGAAAACTCACTGCTCCCCACTTCTGAGGTGCTGTGGTGGGCTGCCCTGATGGGATCAACAGCTCTCACAAACACTATGCAAGAGATGCGACACCAGCCATGGAACCTTTCAGGAAGATGCAATCAGCCTTTAAAGATGTGCATAAGGGTTGTGCTTTTGGTTGTATTTTTTAACTATATTGTGCGGTTTTGCACAATTAAAACTATTATGCTTCTTGGGATATAATGATTAAATGCCACTTTATATCCCCAAGGGCATAAATGCATATATTTAACATTTCACAAAGCCACACAACATAGCTACAAAACAAACCAGCGCACTTACCTTGCCCCTACAGGCTGCCTCCTGACTCCTGTGCAGGTTCCATGGCTGGTGTGATGTCCCCAGCATAGTGTATGCCGGGGCATCACAAAAGAGCAGAAGCATACACTCCGAAGAGGGTTCAAGGTTCAGGACCTGACGGAGAAAAGAAATGTTTGGGGAATAAAGAATATTCTCATCCTAAATCCTGGGATTATTCAGTCCCTCTGGATGACATGGTTCCAATCCTGTAACCTCAATCGCACACTTGGGTCCCCACTCCAGACTTACCTTCAACTGTGGCACAAGCCTTAGCAAGCCTCAATTGAAAATCAGGACAACAAACTATTCTTATGTATATTTTACTTAGCTCCAATATCACCCCTCACTGTACTGAAGCTTAACTAAATGAGAAGCAAACTGGAGCTTCAGCTCAGCAAAGATGTAAAGGGAATCATAAAAACCAAAACAACCAAACTGAGAAGCACTCTGAAAACTTTTCTGGTGCAACTCCCCTATTCTGCTGATGGAACTGAAAATTGAGAGAAGTAAAGTGACTTGCCAAGGTCACACAGCCAGGCAATGGCAGTCAAGATCAAAACATAAATACCCACACTCCAAACTCAGCTGTTTCAGGTGTTGTGAAAAGCTTCTGAGAGGTCTTCACCAGAAAGAGACATTACTTTAACTTGGTTTCAGGTCAACTTAGATATCTGTATTTAAACGGGAGACATACCAAAATGTACGATGACTGAAGTTGTGAGGCATCAACAGTGACCTATCTGTCCCTGTGGGCAAATGACCACCCTGCAAAGAGGAGGAGTGGGCACTACATTTAAGGGCTTTTGAATCTATCGGGGCTTTGTGCTGAGCAGAGTAAAGATACCCCTAACCCAGCAAAAAACTGGTTTCGTGACCATCAACTGGCTAAATATTCCAAAGTCCAAATTTTGTACATGTTCAGTGGCTCTGTTATTTTACTTATTTAGCTCAAATTACAGAAAGAGAATTTAAAACTAAAAGACTTTAAAAAAGCAACTTAGTATTATGCATGTATTAAAAGAATTAGAGTTCTACTTGTCAATTTGGCTCACTGTGGTATCACTTAAGAAAAGTAAGTTGTAGAGTATGATTCCGTTTATTAAAACAAAAAATCATAAATCTCAGGGCGATTGGGTGCCTCAGTCACTTAAGCATCAGACTTCAGCTCAAGTCATGGTCTCACAGTTTGTGAGTTCGAGCCTGACATCAAACTGTTAGCGCAGAGCCTGCTTCAGAAGATCCTGTGTCTCCCTGTCTCTCTCCCCCTTCCCTACTCGCTCTCTCAAAAAGAAACACTTACAATAAAAAATAAATATAGCAAAAATCTTAACTTTTCATATGTTTGTATGTGACTGTATGAACAAAACAAAAGGTTTAGGAATATACCACACTTTTAATAGTAAGGTTAGCTATAGAAGACTAATAAAACCAAGTCTAACAAAAAAGACTAAATACTAATGAAATAACAACTAAATGGGGCGCCTGGGTGGCTTAGTCGGTTAAGCGTCCAACTTTCGCTTAGGTCATGATCTCGCGGTTCGTGGGTTCGAGCCCCGCGTCGGGCTCTGTGCTGACTGCCAGCTCAGAGCCTGGAGCCTGTTTCTCCCTCTCTCTCTGACCGACCCCTGTTCACGCTGTCTATCTCTCTCTCTCCTAGAAATAAATAAAAAATTAAAAAAAAAAAAAAAGAAATAACAACTAAATGAAAATGTAATATATAAAACTGTCTCTAACAACCTGGGAAATAAAGATTATGTACAAAGACAATGGCTACAAAGATCAACAAAAAGTTTGTTTCATTAATATCAAAATTATTGTCATTTTTAATCATAACGTCTGTAGTTTTATTTTTGCAAAAAGATGGAGAAAAGAAATGGATTATCGTAACCAAATTTTTAAAATGATAAATACACAAATTTGTAAAATTTTTTTAATGAAGCGTATGTAATATCAATACATGCTGATTAAAGAAAATTTGGGAAATTCATAAAAGTACAAAGAGGGGAACCATTCGCTCGTTTATCAAAAAATTAAAATAAAAAAATTGGCTACCATTCTCATATAATAAAAAAAAACACTCTTTCAAAGAGTTCAGATTTGAATGTTGTTGTTAATTAATTGTAACAATCTTAGCGAAGACGAGGTCTGATTCCACCTTCACGTTCAGTCCAATGTGACAGCACATCCAATTCTGCCTAAGGTCTGTGTCATGTGCACACTCCACCCAGCTGCAATGATATGGCTGCTGGGCTCTGCTGTCTTCGCCTACCGAGCCTGCTCAGCATGCCAGCAGAAGTACTGAAGAATGAACATCAGAGTCCGTCTGCAGAGATGTCTCTGCTGACAGCCCCTTGGAGGATGTGGATATTCTGCTAAAAACAGGAACCCTGGTGCCTTTAGGCCCAAAGGCTAAAAATACCACCCTTAGAAACTAGGTTCTAACTTCATATCCCCAGACCAAATCAAAAATGAAATAAGCAGTTTCATCTGAAGGCTAGATCACTTCTTAAAGGCTTTCTAAAGTCTACGAAATATTTATGTTTAATCAAAGGGAACGTAACCAATGTAAAGTAAAACATAAATTGTAAAATGTCAGGATGGCGGTCCCAAAAAGCAGGTGGGAAGTGAAACAAAGAGAAACATTCAGTTAAGTAAAAGGAGATTAAAGTAATTACCTATGTAGATATAGGCATACCCTTTCCTAGCAATGGAAGAAAATCAATTGAATTGTAAACTTGAAAATTCTAAGCTTCTGGAAAAGAAATTGGGATATGCTAATTTTCTCTGAAAGTTATGAACTAAAATAATCATGGCCAATAAAATATGACAGATTTCAAATACAGAATTCCCAAGGCAAATATTTCTAGACAAAGTTGAAGCAGATAGGCATCCCTTCCAAATCCTAAAACTTCTTTTGTTCATAAGATTTTATTTTGAAGCAATCTCCCCAGTCAGCATGGGGCTCAAACTTACAACCCTGAGATCAAGAGTCACATGCTCTACTGAGTGAGCCAGCCAGGTGTACCCTAAAACTTCTTTTTGATTAGACAAGTCCCTATGGAGTAACAGACCTTATTTTCATTCTCTGTAGATACTAAAAACACTATGCTAACATTCATACTCAACACAATGTCCAGCTCTTTCAATAGTACCAACTCCACACGGGGCTAGCACATACAGAAGGACAATCTGTATTCTAAATCCTTCTAACATCATTTGACTCCCACCTTACATTGATCATAGTCTGTCAAATCCTCCACGGCATCTCCTCTGCCAAAAAAGGCAGCAGGAACACAAAATCACACAAAAATAGTGACAGGAGTAAGTGAATGAAACTTTTATTTGTAAGACTTAATTTCTTTAAGGACATGGTTCTGAAAGACAGGAGAAAAATGTAGAGTAGCTCGAAGGGAAAATGGGGCCAAGAAAAGAGCTGGTATTTTGTTTCGTTTTTTGTTTTTTTGAAGATGAGAGGAGCTTGAGCTAAATGAGTAGATCCAATAGAAAGGGAGAAGCTGAAAAAAAGAGCACAGAAATGAAAGACAAAGGTCCTTAACAGGACATCTGGAAAGGTCCGGAAGCATCTCTTAGTTGTCCCAAAGACTGAAGGACACCATCAGCTTATAGTAGGTGGGAACAGGTATGCTAGATAATGCTTTACAATAAAGAATTTTCCTACTCTAAATGCCAAGAGTATCCCACGCCTCTCCAACCCAGTAATAAATGTTTAATTGCTATATTTTAAAACTAACAAAATTTAACTTATTAAATTACACAGCAACCCAAAAATGAAGTGGGTTGCACCAAAAGAGATAAAATAGTTTCTCAAGCCTCTCAATATTTTGTTGTACAAGGTAATATATTACCTACTTATTCCATGATTTTTTACATTATTTCAAACAAAATAATAGCGAATTTTAACACATTCTAATACATAAAAGTATAACATCCATTTATATTCTGATAATATGAAAAAGCATACACAAAGATATCAGGTAAAAATTAAAATACATTCAGAGAGAAAACACTAAGTCCTTGAATTGTAGTAAATTCTTAGTGGGCAAAATAATTTTCCCATGTATATTATAAGTCACCGCTATAAACATATATGCACAATTAAGTGGATACAGAGTGAGCAAAATATTACTGTGGACTCACCTTGGTTAGCATTTGCACCCTGAGGCAAAGCATTCGTTAAGTTGGGTAATTCACTGCCATGATTTCCATCTTCCCATGGACAGACATCAACACTGTTCCACTTTTTCAGCTGTTTTAGCCAACTGGCCTTCTGCTCCAACTTGCAGTGGGGGTTTAAAACTATACACATCCACAGAGCACCTAATTTAAAGGGAGAGGGGAAAGTAAATTTCAAAAATCACAAAAATTTCCAATTCTAACACCCAATGATACATTTTAAACCCTTTCAGAATGGACCTAGGTCTGCCATTTTTGCAAAACCATTCTCTCCTTAATCTAAGCCACAAAACTCATACAGAATTTAATGGAAAGGAGGACAACAGAGTCCAAATTTGAGCCAAAGATCCAAACACAGTTACATACAAAGATGAAAGATATTTCAAATGCTAACTGTATCACCTTCCTATTTGTGTGACATTTTGGACAAAAAAGACAAAAAAGAAGTAAAGTCCAGCTAACCACTTTGATTTACAAATAGGTTTTATATATGAATGCTGTAACAAAGCACTATTCACGTTTCTTCTGTGCACAAAAATTAAATTTACTTCTAAAATTACCTTTTTACAATAAAATCATAAAGGTATACAATGGACACAAATAAATAATTTCCTACTCTTTCCAAATTTTATTGTTTTTAAATTAGTATGCATAAATTAATGCTATGTAGATTTCAACAGATCTTTTAAAAACAAAATTTTAAAAACATACTTTGCCCTAAATGATTTCACCAGAAATTAATCCAAAAATTTTTTTAAATGTTTATTCTGTTTCTGAGAGAGAAACAGAGTGTGAGCAGGAGAGGGGGCAGAGAGAGAGAGGCACAGAATCCGAAGCAGGTTCCAGCCTCTGAGCAGTCAGCACAGAGCCCAACACAGGGCTCGAACCCACAGGGCATAAGGTCATGACCTGAGCTGAAGTTGGAGGCTTAAGAGCCATCCAGGCATCTGAGAAAATAATCTTATTATAAATGAAATCACTAAATTTATGTCTTTATGTGAGTGAAATCATTAAACATTAATCAAAAGTTCACTTGTTTTTCAAAGGAAAAACCATAATGAATTTAGTTTTTTTAAGAAATTTTTTTAAAGTTTATTAACTTTTGAGAGAGAAAGCACAGGTGAACAGGAGAGAGGCAGAGAGAGCGGGATAGAGAGAATCTGGCTGTCAGCACAGAGCCTGATGCAGGGCTCAATCTTGTGAACTGTGAGCCAACATTAAGAGTCAAATGCTTAACTGATTCAGCCACCCAGGCACCCTGCAATAATGAATTTAGAAGGCATAACTCATAATTTGAATAGCGAATTAAGTAGCTAATTCAAACAAATACTTCAAAAAGTCCTAAAACTTCAAGTTTTGGGGTGTCTGGGTGGCTCAGTTGGTTGAGCGTCCGACGTCGGCTCAGGTCACGATCTCACGGTTCATGGGTTCTAGCCCCGCGTTGGGCTCTGTGCTGACAGCTAGTTCAGAGCCTGGAGCCTCTTTCAGATTCTGTGTCTCCCTCTCTCCCTGACCCTCCCCTGCTCATGCTGTCTCTCTCTCTAATAAAACAAAACAAAACAAAACTTCAAGTTTTACTTTACTAATTTCAAAACAAGACAGATTCTAGTACTTCAAAGTCATTCATAATGTTTTTTTCTTTTAAAAGATATTTGTGTGGGGTGCCTGGGTGGCTCACTTGGTTGAGCATCCGACTTCAGATCAGGTCATGATTTCATGGTTTGGTCTGTGGGTTTGACTCCTGCATCGGACTCTGTGCTCAGAACCTGGAGCCTGCTTCTGACTCTGTGTCTACCTCTCTCTCTGCTCCTCCCCTGCTCACGCTTCTCTCTATCTTGAAAATAAACAAACATAAAAAAAAAAAAGGTGCATGTGTGTAACCATGTATGTTTTAATTAACTGTGTTAGCCAAGTAAATAATAAAGGTAGAAATGATCACTGCTTATTCTGTTTGTCCAAAAGAGATGCTTTACATTCTTTCACATATAAAATTAACAAGATTCCCAAATGTTCATCAATAGATAACATGGATAAAGATGTAATACACACACACACACACACACACAGAGGAATATTATTCAGCCTTAAAAAAAAAAACATTGAAATCTTGCCATTGGCAGCCACACAGATGGAAAAGGAGAGTATAAATGCTAAGTGAAATAAATCAGTCAGAGAAAGACAAATATCATATGAGTTCACTTATACATGGAATTTAAGAAATGAAACAAATGAACAAAAGAGAGGAGAAAGGTGAGGGGAAGTGAGGAAAGGGAAAGAGAGAGAGAGAGAGAAACCAAGAAAGAAGACTCTTAACTAAGAACAACAAACTGATGGTTACCAGGAAGGAGGCGGGTGGGGATATGGGTGAGATAGGCCACAGGGACTGGACAGCAAACTTAACATGATGAGTACCAAGTAACAAACAGATCTGGTGACTCACTATATTGTAAACCTGAAACTAGCATAACAGTGTATGTTAACTATATTAGAATTAAAATAAAAACTTAATAAAATAAAAATAGCAAGCTGCTTCAATTACAGAATCTGGTATTTTAAATATCAAATAATTTTTACCAAAAGAAAATTAAAATTGCCACAACCAATTATTTAAGCCACAGGTATTTAAAAATGACATTTTTATACTTTTAAATGCCAATTAAAAATAAAACATCATCAGTTAAAATGGAATAAACCCACTATTACTTATCTCTCTCCAAAAGTACAAAAAAGCAGCACCTTCAGGGCTCCAAAAATAAGTAAACAAGCAGACTGGAGAAATAAAACTTTAAGAAGTAAGCCATGTGAGGCTGATCACATGTTACTTTTTTTGCCTCTTTTGTCTCCTGGGTTGGACAGAAAATTAGTCCCATTTCAGGAACTAAGGCATATACAGCAAAAATGAGAGAAATATCATCTAGTTGGTGAGAGAACCAGGAAAAGGGAACCCTCCGCACAATCAAGAGCTGAAGAGGAAGACCCCTAAAAACCATATAGCAACAGGCCCAAGTCCTGTGCACGGGCAGATGCCAAGCAACAGAGACAAGGCTTTGAAAATTTTACTGATATTGTCACTCAAAGAAGGTAAAACAGAACTTATGGTCTGAATCTACCCTGGATGTTAAGTGTATGTTTTTAAAAAACAAAAACAAAACAAAATTCTCCAGAGGATTTTAATAAGACTCAGATTTTCACAACACAGTATGCAAAATGTCCAGGATTCAAAATTACTTGGCTTACAAAGAAACAGGAAAATGTGATCAATTCTCAAGGGAAAAAACAATCAACAGATATCAACCAAGATAAACCATATGTGAGAATGATCAGTCAGAGACTTTACAGCAACTATTATAACTCTGCTCCATGAGAAGAAGGTAAACACTACTGAAATGAGTAAAAGACAAACTATTAAAAAAAAAAAACTAAACTGGAATTTTAGAACTAAAAAATATATCTGAAATAAAAAAGTCACTAGATAGGATCAATGGCAGAATGGATATGACAGAGGGAAAAATTAGTGAATGTGAAAATAGAAATGATCTCATCTGAAGAACAGAGAAAATCAATCAGAAGAAAAGGAACCAAACCTTAAAGACAAGTGGGAAAACATCAAAAGAAGTACCATTTGTGTTACTGGAGTCCCAGAAGATGAGACATAGATACAGAAAACTGTGGGGAAAAAATAATGAATAAAATCTTCCAAATTTGGGAAAATATATGAATTTATAGAATGAAAAAGCTCAACTAACCACAAAAAGGGTAAACTCAAAGAAAGCCATGCCCAAACATATCATAATCAAATCAATGAAAACCAAAGATACAGAAAAAAAAATCTTGAAAGAATAATAAAACACCATAGAAGAATGACTCAAATAATTAGAAATTTCTCATCAGAAATCTTAGAAGTTAGAGGACAGTGAAATAAGATCTTCAAAGTGTTCAAAGAAACTAAACTGTCAACCTAGAATTCTATATTCAGCAACAGTATTGATCAGGAATGATGGTGCAATAAAGGTTTTCTCATATCAGGGAAAGCTAACAGCATTTGTTGCTAAAATGCTAAGTTAGTAATGTTTGAAAACACATGCACGTAAGTACAAGGTAAGTGTTATATACTCAAGTAGGTGAAAGAACACTGTGGGTAAGTCTTCATTCCACTAACATTTTTTTCACTAAGTCAGTAGTGTTTGAAAATATATGCAGAGAACAATGAGGGAAGTGCAGTATCTTCAACTCTCTGAAACAATAGTCTGGAATTTGTTGCTAAAAGACCTGTTCTGGAAGAAATGCTAAAGGAAGATCTTCAGGTTAGGGAAAAATAATACCAGAGGGAAAGTGAGGTTTTAAGAACAAAGAAAGAACAATAATAATAATAAATATCTGACTAAATATAACAAACTACTCTTGTCTTTTTTAAGTTCTCTAAAATAGGTATGATTGCTGAAAGAATAAATTTGAATATTGCCTTATGTCATTTTAATATATGTAGATGTAACATACATTTTAAAAACTATGACATAAAGAGGGCAGAATAAAGGAACCTACAGAGGTTGTTAGACTCTACATTTTACTTAAAGTGGCAAAATATTAACTAAAAATAGACTGTTTAAAGCTAGGCATGTTTAATGCCAAAACCATAAAAATATACAGAGATACAAACTAAAAGGACAATACATTAAATGAAATACTAAAAATGGTTAGAACAATCCAGGGAAAGACAGGAGAAAGCAGGAGAAGGAACAAAGAATTAAAAAAAAAAAAAAAGGATAAACAGAAAACAAATAATTAAATGGCAGACTTAAATTCAACTACATCAATACTTACATTAAATGTAAATGGTCTAAGCATACAAATTAAGAGATGGTAAAATGAGATTAAAAAGCAAGACTCAACTCTATGCTATGTATAAGAAAGATACTTTAAATAGAATGACAAAGATTAAACAGAAAAAGATACACTGTGCAAAACTTTCAAAATAAAGCTTAAGTGGCCATTTTAATATCAGACAAAGCAGATTTCAGAACAAGGAATACTTACATCAGGGATGAAGTGAGATGTAGGATAAAAGGGTCAGTTCTTTAAAAACACATGAGAATCTTAAATGAGTAAGCTAAACCCAACATGAAGACTTCAAATACATGAAGCAAAACCCAACAGAACTTAAAGGAGAAATAGACAAATTCAGTTATATTTAGATGCGTTAATATTCCTCTTTCAGTAACTAAGAAAAGCAGACAGAAAATTAATAAGGATGAAGAATACCTAAACACTATCAACCAACTTAACCTCACTAATATTTATAGCAAACTCCACCTACCATTAGTAGGAAAAACAAAACAAAATACGACTTTTTTTTAAATGCACAAAGAACATTCATCAATATAGTCCATATTCCATGCCATAAAACAAACTTTGACATATCTGAAAGAACTAAAATCATGCAAAGTATATTCTCTGATGTAAAAGAATTAAACTGGAAATTAGTAACAGGAAGATATCTGGAAAATTCTGAAAATATCTGGGAACTAAATAACATACTCATGAGTACTTTTACTCATGAGTAAAAGAGTAAGTTATAAGAAAAATTAAAAAAAATATTCTGTACCTAATGAAAATATAAATAAAACATCAAAATTTGTGATCTATAGCTGAAAAGACTTTAGAGGGAAATTTACAGGATTAAATACTTAAACTGGAAAAAAGAAAGGATTCAAAGCAAGAATCTAAAATTTTGTTTCTGTTTATTTTTTAGAGAGACATAGACAGACCACAAGCATGGAAGGAGCAGAGAGAGAGGGTGACACAGAATCAGAAGCAGGCTCCAGGCCCTGAGCTGTCAGCACAAACCCATGAACCAGGAGATGATGACCTGAGCCAAAATCTGATCCTCAACCGACTGGGCCACCCAGGCATCCCAAAGCAATAATCTAAATAACCACTTTAAGAAAATGAGAAAGCAAAAGCCAGCTAGCACAAGAAGGAGATGACATCAGAAATCAATTAAATTGAAAATTGCACCCTCCAATTCAGTGAAACTAAAAGCTGGTTCCTTAAAAAGATGAATAAAATCAGGGGCACCTGGGTGGCTCAGTTGGGTAAGCATCTGACTTCAGCTTGGGTCATAAGCTAACAGTTTGCAGGTTCGGGCCCCACCTTGGGCTCTGTGCTGACAGCTCAGAGCCTAGAGCCTGCTTCAGATTCTGTGTCTCCCTCTTTCTCTGTTCCACCTCCCCTGCTCACACTCTGTTTCTTCCCCTCTCTCAAAGATAAAGATTAAAACATTTTTAAAATAAAAATGTAAAAAGATTAATAAAATCAATAAGCCTATAATCAGACTGAAAAAAGAAAGACAAATTATCAGTATCAGGAATAAAAGAGGGCACATCTGTACAGTTCCTGGAGAGGCATTAAAAGGCTTGTAATGGAATTCTATAAACAACTTTATGCCTATAAATTCTACTACTTAGATAAAATTTTTTAAAAATTCCTTGAAACTCACCAACTACCAAAGTTCACTCAACAAGTAATAACCTGGATAATAAAAAATTTATTAAAGAAATTAAATCTGTGATTCAAAATCTTTAATAATGTAGGTTCAGAGGTTTCCTTGGAAAATTATACCAAACATTTAAGAAACAAAGAATTACAATTCTACACAATATCCTTCTGAAAACAGAAAAGGAAATGGTTTCCCAACTCATTTTTAGAGCCCAGCATTACTCTGATATCAAAACCAGACAAAGATATAAGTAAATACAATTACAGATGAATATCCCTCATGAACACAGAAGTAAAACATCTCGATAAAATATTAGAAAGTGTAATTAAGAAATGTACAAGAAGGAAAATAGACCACAACCGAGTATGGTTTATCCCAGGAATGCAAGGTCGGTTTAAGACATTAAAAACCAATCAGCAAAACTCACTATATTAACAGACTAAGGGGAAGGGGGAGACTATCTCCAAAAGATGTAGAAAAAGTAATTTTTTCCAACAGAAAAGGCAAGTGACAAAATTCAACGTTCCTTCATAATAAACAAAACTCTCAACAAAATAGGAAAAGAAAATAACCTGATAAAGGCATCTGCGAAAGAAATTCTACATGAACATCATAATGGCAAAAGACTGAATGTTTTCCTTGAGATCAAAATAAGGCAAAAATGTCTGCTCTTCTTTCTCCTGTTCAGCATTACATTGGGAATTTCAGCAAAGCCAAAAATGTGAGAAAAAGAAGTTAAATGCATAGATACGAAAGGAACAAATTAAACCAACTCTATTTGCAGACAAGTGACCTATAAAAATGCTCCTAGAACTAATAAGTAAGTTTATCAAAGGTCATGATAAAAATTCAAAGCAAAAAAGCAAACCAAAAAAAAAAACCCCTCAAAATTGGGGTGCCTAGGTGGCTCAGTCAGTTGAGTGTTTGCCTCAAGATTTTAGCTCAGGTCATGATCCTGGTGCAAGAAATCGAGTCCCACTTTGGGTTCTGCACTGAGCATGAAGCCTGCTTGATACTCTTTCTCTCCCCCCTCCCCCCCCCATTGCTCTACCTCTTCCCCCTGTTCATGCGCGCGCGTGCTCTCTCTCTCTGTAAAATAAAACATACTCAAAAACCAACCGTAAATCTATATGCTAGAATTTAACCAAAAAAGTACCATTTATATTAGTACCAAAAATACCCATGAGATACTTAGTTAAAAATCTTACAAAACATGTGCAGAGTCTCTATACTAAAAGCAAAATACTGACAAAAGAAATTAATCTTAAAAAGCAAGTTACTATTTTCATACATTAGAAATCGTAACAATTTTATCAATTCTCCCCAAACTGATCTATATACTCAACACAACCTCACTCAAAAGCCAAGCAGGTTGGTTTGTACATGAAAGACACAAGAACAGATACTGAATAACCAAAGCAATTTTAAAGAAGGACAAACTTGGAAGACTTATAGTAGCTGGTTTTGAAACTTCGTATACTTATAGTAATCAAGACAATGCACAACTGCTGAAAGACACACAGATTAGAAAGCTCAGAAATAGACGTACACAAATATGGTCAATTTGAGGTCCAAAGGCAATTCAATAGAGAAAAGATACATGTTTTTGACAACTGGTACAACAATTAGATATTCTTGTGAGAAAAGTGAACTTAAACCCATACCAAAAACTTTATTAAAGAATTAGCCCAACTAAATGTTTTTAAACAAACTCAAAATAGATCATATGCCGAAATATAAAGTCTTACCATAAAACTTGTTAGGCGGGAAAGAAAACTCTTAAGACCTTGGGTGAAACAAAGGTAAAGTTGATACAGTATCAAAAGCAAGATCCATAAAAGATGAAATTGAGAAAGCAAACATCAAAATTAAAAACTTCTGCTCTAAAAAAGACACTGTTAGGAGAATGAAAAGATAAGCCACAGGCTGAGAGAAAATATGTGCAGATCATACATTTGACAGAGGATTTGCATCCAGAATATGAAAAAGTCCTCACAAAACTCATCAAGAAAATGAACAGCCCTATTAAAATGAACAAAAGATTTCCAAAGACACTTCATCAAAGAAGATCTAAAGAACCATTTATAACAAGATGTTGCCGATGAAATAAAACATAATAGTAAACTGCAGATGAAAATGTGCTCAACATCATTAATTAGGAAAACGAAAATTAAAACCATACAAGATACCACTACACACCTATTAGAATAAAATAAAATCAGAAATAAATAAAACTCAACACTGTACACCAAGAAATTCAGATGTATGTATTTTTAAAAATAATTACAATAGACATTTATTTAAAAGTAGTACATTTGCAGTCCTAAGAGTTCTGAGCTGTACATTTCAGGTTTAACCAACTTCCTAACAACACTTTGAAAGCAGCTGCAACCACAGATTCCAACTACATGATTCTTTCTTTGCCCGTTTCTCTTTCTCTTCTTTCCTGCATAATCTCTTTCAGATATGGTTTGGGGTAGAACTTATCCTCCTCTTCTGTCCACTTCTTTTTAGGCAAAAATCTGCTGTCTCATGGTCAGGTATAGCGCTCCCTTAATAAAATCATGCTGTCCTTATAAAGGTTCCCAGGAAGCTTTCTAATGCTTCTTTTCCACCATTGTTCTCACATACTGTATCACCTTGCAATAACCCCAGTTTATTGAACCCTGCAGCACTATAATACTATATTCAAATATCCCTAAGCCACCAGCTTGATACTACAATGGCAGACCTACTCTCCATCATGACCCAAGACCATAGGTATAGGTCTATATATTTTTATAGTAAATATTTGTAGTATATATTTTACAGTAACAATTTTACGGTATGTAAATTACAAAGCTGTTGCTACATAATATCTATACCAAACAATACTGTCTACTGGTACTCCAAAGATTTAAGTCTGGGTGCACTCTCAGCAGGAACCTTCTATTGAGCCAACAGACATTGCATAAGCCACCACCTTATTAATCCTGTGCCTTTCCCATGCCCAGAAACAGGACAATCAGCTTCATATGAAATACAGCCATCCAGCTTCAAATGAAACATGTCACGAAGCAAGAGCCAAATCAAAATGGTATCCAAACAAGTTAGAGATAACTTAAAAATAAAATCTTTAAATAAAAAAAAAATTTTAATGTTCTTTTGGGGCACACTCAACTCAATCAGTTGAGTGTCCTCACTCTTGATTTCAGCTCAGTTATGATCCCATCTATGATTTGAGGAAAACAGAAATCCATCCTAGATTTTTGTGCTTACATTTCTCTAATTAGAAAATTTCCATTTTGCAGAATGAGAAAAAAAAATTTAAACCAAGGCTTTATTAATTTACCTCTAACATTCTTTTATTGCTCACCTTCCCAAAAAGAGGTTTCATCTTGAAAGGATGTTCTTAATGTTAGATTCAAGTTCAGAACTATAATAGATATTGTCTTTTATCTTAACAGTCACCAGGACAAAACCTGTAATTAGCCTTAATAACCAAATTAACCAAATTGAGTAAGTCATTCTCCAAATTTTATTAATTCGGAGTTCCACTTTGGGCATTTATCTCTCCCTCAAATACATGACTGAAACATTTGTAGTTTTAAAAATAAAGCTCTTCAATAATTAAACACTTCATTCTGCTGTCCCTCAGAAATATTAGTAACCCTTTTAAGGACTCAACCAAAAATACAACACAGAACTTAGTGAGAACTTAGCATTTCCAGCACCTACCAGAGGATCTGACATCTATAAAGGTATGACTGGGTCTTTCACAAAAGATGCTTAACTATTTGCTATGATTTATAATGAAACAAATTCAATACCTTTAAATTGCTTTCCTAGCTTCAATGCCTCAAAGTGTATACAGGCAATTATCAAATCACTGGTGTGTACATCATCCAGTTTCTCAATTATCCACAGCACATTCTGGCTCCAGTCTAGCTTTTTCCAACCATCCAGCATGCTTTTACTCTTCTTTCCAGAAGACCACCTACCCTGTGCCCAAAAGATGCACTTGACCAAAAAGATGCACTATAACGTACAAGCCAAAGTAAACCAAAACTAGGAAGGCAACTCTGCTGGGAAGAAGAAAAGAAAGTATTCTTTGCCCAAGGTGAACAGCCGCAATCCACTCAGTGGTCCTAGCCTGCTGACATCCCCTATCTGACCAAGTCACCAGCAAATATGGGCAGACACATAGAGGCAGAAGATCAATCATCACAAAAGCCTTTTTGGTTACTTCAGCAACGCAGTAATAGTGCCAACAGACAAGTACCCATACTCCCAGAAAATGTGGGTAACAAGAACTAATGAATTCTATACTCCCCAAAAACCTGTCTTTTCCATCAAACATTTAGATGTACAAATCACTACCATTTTGCCCCACCTCAAATATCCTTTGTTTTACATTGGCAACTAGAAGAAATGGATCAACAAGCTCTGATCCGGAAAGGACACAATATGCCCCAGGCAAGCCTAACATTTAGTGTCTTTGAGGTGGCAGATCCCTATTTAAACTATAGGGATAATAATTCCCATCTACCTTGTAGGGCTATTTAGACTTAAGATAATATATAAAGTGTTTGAAAAGTGCAGAGTTCACTCAGCTCCAAAAGGTGCAGTCCCTGCAAACCTGTGTAGAAGACTTCAACGTTGAAGAAACAAAATAGCACTGACATTGAACACTTAAGCTAGTAAAAATGGGTTCCTATAAATAAATTAATTCCCACTTGCTGTGTGATTTTAGCAGGAACTATCGTTTAGTCTCTCCCACCTCAGTTTCAATGACAGGCTTTTAAATGCGTTTTGTTTTCCTGCACTCATTGTTCTCTCCAGCTTCCCAGGGCCAACTGGGACGCATAGGGGCGCTTAGAGGTCAGAGGTGATTTGGGTAGTTTTGTCCTTATCTACTCCCATGGAAGAGGCATTTCTCAAATTCATCCCCATCCTTACAACATCATGTAACATTTTCTCTGCCCATGGTAACTTCATGCCACTGGATGGACAGAGAGTGCAGCACTGAAGTGTGTGCTTATTCTTCCTTTAGGACCCCCTTCCTCAGCTGCTGAAACTTATAGCTACCATACACTCTGTCTCCCTTTTTCATTTTTAACACCCAGGGTTCCATAGTCTTCTACAGGAATGCAAAATTAAAAGTTAGCTGAACTCGAATTCTTATCATCAGATGAGAAAAATCCAGAAGCCAAGCCGGGTGAAATTATGAAAATATGATGGTGAGGAAGAATTACTGTAGAAAAAAACCATTAAAAATGGAGATGCAGAATATGTTAAGATCATGGTACCCTACTTATTAGTAATAAATATTCAATTCGGACAACCATCTGACTTATTCCAACTTAAGGGAAAAACTGAAACACAGAACTTCATTTTCACACATTGTTATATCCTATACTGCTGGAGAAATTTGGCATTTGGAAACTAACCATGAGAAGAAGCAGGAAGCACTGTCAGACAGAAGTAAAAACCTACTCTAAGCTTACTGGCTTAATACAGAACACACCATTCTATTTCATGATTCTGCAAGTCAGAAGTGCCTTCCTCCTAACCCTCCCCCTGCCTCAACATGCCTGTCCATGTGGAGAGCAGGGGCTTTCCCAGAGCATGGCAGCTTCAGGAGAACCAGACTTCTTACATGAAAACTCAGGGACCCAAGATGGAACCTTCTACGAGATAGGAAGTAGACCTGCTGCTAGTCACTTAAAAATGCTTGGGCCCAGAAAGTGGCCCAGCAACTATTCTGCCATATTCTGATGGTCAAATATTTTTTTTTTAATGTTTTATTTATTTCTAGCAGAGAGAGGGAGAGACAGCGTGAGCAGGGGAGGGTCAGACAGAGAGGGAGTCACAGACTGAAACAGGCTCCAGGCTCTGAGCTGGCAGTCAGCATAGAGCCCAACGCGGGGCTCGAACCCACGAACCGCGAGATCATGACCTAAGCGAAAGTCGGACGCTTAACCGACTAAGCCACCCAGGCGCCCCGGTCAAATATTTTTTTAAAAGTTGACCAAGGAAAAGGGGGGAAAACAAAGACCCCATGTCTCAGTGAGAGAGTAGCAAAGGATCTAAGGCAATCTTTAATCTATCACAATTACCAGGAAGATTATAAACCTGCTAGCTTATAAAATGGAAAACTAAGCTATTTTCCAATGAGTAGGAGAATGTTGTCAAACTAATCAAACCCTAAGAAACCATTGAACATATGGAAAGAGCTGCAAGTAAAGGGGGAAAAAAAATGCTGGGATGCCTGGGTGGCTCACTCGGTTAAGCATCCAGCTTGGGCTCAGGTCATGATCTCACAGTTCGTGAGTTTGACCCTGCATCAGGCTCCACACAGATAGTGCCTGAGATTCTGTCTCTCCCTCTCTCACCCCTCGCCTGCTTGCGCTTTCTTTCTCTCAAAATAAATAAAAAAACTTAAAAAACAGGTCATTATGAAAACTTAACAGCATAAAAAGTACCCCAACACACAGTGCAATATTAAGTGCTGGTTTGTATGCTAATATTTTTATCCCTTCAAGGAAAATCCTAACAATATCAAGTTACACATGTTAGGTTTCTAATTAGAGTCTACATTTAAAGTTTTAAAACGCCTGTCTTTAGGGTACAAACCACTCTATCTAGTTCAGCTAACATAGTTCTAAAAGTGAACGGCATCTTTACTTATCCACCTAACAGTAACTGCTGCCGTTTTTGGAATATTCATGTCACACTAACCCTGCGCTAAGTATTTTACGTACATGATCAGCTTCAACATCACAAAAACTAACTTTACAGGTAAGGAAACTTAAGAGACTCAGGCTCCCCAAACACCAATATTCTCAACACTCAGGTATTTAGCCTCTGCCTATGTATGTAGTCAAAAAGTACTTCTCTAAGTTAGGATTTGTGTATGTAGCTACGCATACATAAATCCCGATTAATCATTCTTGTCTCTTGACAGAATCATCATTTTATTCCACATATTTTAGCAGCGTAATATTAAAGGGTTATATAATTGTCTAAAATATGAAGATACAGGGGCGCCTGGGTGGCGTAGTCGGTTGAGCGTCTGACTTTCGCTTGGGTCATGATCTTGCGGTTCGTGGGTTCGAGCCCCGCGTCAGGCTCTGTGCTGAATGCCAGCTCAGAGCCTGGAACCTGTTTCAGTCTGTGACTCCCTCTTTCTCTGACCCTCCCCTGCTCATGCTGTCTCTCTCTCTCTCCTAGAAATAAATAAAAAATATTAAAAAAAATAAAAAAATAAAATAAAATATGAAGAAACCTTAAAGGCACAGCTACAAGGTCCTGTACTTTAACCATGTATTCTCCTATACTTAGGACATGTCTCTACCCTGTAAAGAAAGCATCCCCAACAAAAACCTACACAGATCCATCCTAAAAGAGCCTAATTAAACAAAAGAAAACTACATTTTCCAAGACTCTGACAGTCACAGCAAACAAGAAACTCCACTGTAGATTAAAACAACAGATAAACAACCAAAATTTGACTTACAATTCAAGAATGATTATTCAAGTCAGAAAAAATGTGTTTTCTCTGAAAATATGATCTACTATGAGGTTTGTTAGAATACAGTCACATCAGCATTTCCAGGATAATGCACTTGCATGTAACTGAGTGTGTTCTTTGCCTGCGGGGTGTACTCTGCTGGGTGGAGCATTATGATTTGTGACTGAATAAAAAATGAGTTGGCCATTCTCTAGTGGTAGAGTCAATAACACTTGTTTTAAAGTCCCTCTACTTCATGTTTTTTGTTAATATGCAAATCAATTCAGTAATTAAAATAAAAGGTGCATATTTTCCATAAAAGACACTTTGGCACTTTTGATAAATGTGGTTCTTCTCCCTATTTTCCAGAAGATACAATGTGTATAATGCTAAGGGAGCAGCAGAGGCACACTGCCAAGTGAGCAGTAAAAGGCAGAGGAGAGGGGCAGCCAATGCCACCTTCTCTAAAGGTGAGAAGAAAGGTTAGTGATTCTCTATTCTCACTGCCTCAATGGAAGAGAATGAAGACTGTTACATAGTTTAATTTCTACTTTTTAATAGCATGTTTATTCTTTTTAAAAAATTTTTTTAATGTTTTATTTATTTCTGAGAGAGAGAGAGAGAGAGAGAGCGTGAGCAGGGGAGGGTTGGAGAGAGAGGGAGATAAGAGAATCTGAAACGGGCTCCAGGCTCTCCAAGCTCTGAGCTGTCATCACAGAGCCCGATGCAGGGCTCGAACCCACGAACCGTGAGATCATGATCTGAGCCGAAGTCAGACGCTTAACCGAATGAGCCACCCAGGCGCCCCAATAGCATGTTTATTCTTATGAAAGAGCAACAGACAAAGTAAAACAATTACTTGTGGTATTTCCCAGGATTCCACAGTTATAAAACAATTCATAATATTTATCATATTTATTTTGTTCTCAGAGGCTATTATGAGAGGCTAGAATTTCACGCATGATCCAATTAACTAATTATACTTATTTAGAGGCCATGAAATGCCTAATTGCAGTTACAAATAGGAGATCACTGATATAATTAGTTGTGCTACCAAAACTATAGTCACAAAATTTTTTGGGTCAGACCACACAAAACCTGTGACCCTAATTATAGTATTCTCAGTACAATTCAGTCTTAATTTATTAGTCACTAGTGTGTGAAAAATAAGTTTAACTGGTAAAACCATTCTCCTTACTTTAAATTTGGTATGCTACTTTTGAATGCACTAAAACATTACTGGGCAAATTTTCAAAATAATACCTCAGGTACACTGTACAGAGAGAGTTTTTGACATCATTTAGGTCAAGCAGGTCTAACTCTTTTTTCTTTTTTAACTTTTTTGTCTATTTTGTCTATTTTGTCTATTTTTGAGGGAGAGAAAGAGAGAGCATGCGTGAGCTGGGGAGGAACAGAGAGAGGGAGACAGAGAGTCTCAAACTCCAGGCTCTGAGCTGTTAGCACAGAGCCCGACGTAGGGCTCAAACTCACGTACCGTGAGATCATGACTTGAGTCGAAAAATCAGATACCTGAGCAACGCAGGTGCTGCAAGCTGGTCTAACTCTTAAGCCAAAAGGCAGAAAATCAGTTATTATTTTAACTAGGCTCTGAGAAAAGACTGAATGAAATAACCATCTTTTTGCTGGCAAAAAAAGAAAACAAACCAGATACTCCAAAACAGTTAACAGGTAGCCTTGATAATGTTTCCTCCTGGCAAACCTGTGGCCCTCATCTAATATGCAGTCTTCCTATTCCATTTGATTTGTCAATGCTGTCAGGTCAACATGCAAGATTCACCAAAAAGAGCCTGCCTGACTTTACGGGGAATCTGGTTCTATAGGAAAGGCCACAGCCAGCTCTTCCACCACTCATTACCATTCTCCTTTTTGAGGGAGGGAGGAAAGATAGGAAAAATCAGAGAGAGAGAAAGCTACAATGACAGACAACGTCTTATTTTCGTACGCAAAAAGGGCAGACAGTGTTATTAGTGAGGGGAAGGAATGTGAACTGTGGTAACCTGCAAGAGCATTTTCCATGCACTCTGCATTGGCTGCTTAACTAAGCTGTCTCCACAAACAGTTCCACAATTCATTCAACAGTCCAAGTGTATATAAATCTATTTCTGAAAAAGACTCCCTGGGTTTTCATGATGTCTCTCTCCTATTACCTTCCCATTGGGCCCACTTTCCCAACACAGGTGAAAGACCTTTGGAATGAAAAAGAAAATGTAGTGCATTATCTAATCATCTTACTTTAGGCCTTAAGAATCCTCATTATGGTCATTTTACAGATAAGGACACTAAAGTTCTCTCTAAAATAAGGGACCTGTCCAGGGATACAAAGTTGGTAAACATGGGGATCAGAACATACTTAGAGACCACTTGACTTCAATAAGTCTTCTTTGTATTCCAGTCTAAGGCTTTGGAAACTACAACAATCCTGATGAGCTGTTATCTTTCCCTTTGAAAAAGCAGGGCTGGTTAGGTATATTACATTTGACTGTTATAAACTGACAAAGAAGACTGATTCAGAATATGAAACATATTAGGTCTTCACATTTTTCTGAAACAGGTACTACATTATATAACTTCATTTCTTCAGTTGTCTTAGGTGGTTTTGGGCTGCTTTTTATTTTTCCCTTATTCGTTTTTTGTTTCCCAACTAGACTATAAGCTCCTAATGACAGTACCTATCATAAAGCGATGTAAACAGCAGGTTACTGTTAATTTATCTGCCTTCTGGTAAGGAACTCTACTGGCCACCAGCTATATCTACAGACAAGTGCTTCCCTGAGCTAGTAGGACAAGGACTGCCTTTCACTTAACCATGGAAAACAACAACTTAGAAGATCATCAGGATCCCTCAGAAAAAAATAATCAAATTTACCAACGGTTATGATTATAGAATACTGATGAATACATTTTAGCACTAGACTTGTATAACAAGTCCCAGAAAAAGAGATTGCAATATTCGGACATAAGAGAACTTCAATTTTATTCATAAAAACAGTTTCTTAATGCACTGACTTTTCTACAGAGTTGAGAAAGAACCTGTGATAAGTGCTGAGTTCCTGGAGAACAGAATGTTTCATTTTGCTCTAATTCATTCTATTACTGAATTAAACTTTGATGTATTGGTCTTGACAAGTGCTTCATGCTGATTGTATTGTGTATGATAGTATAATCACTCCCCATGCATTTCCCACTGGCTGGCTGATTAATGCAATAGATTACCTGCAGCATTGATGGCAAGGGGGAATCACTGCCCTTCTGTACTCTAAACTGTATTTCAGTGTGCACGAGTGTGTGCGCACGCGTGCATACACATGCATTCATGCATACACAGGCACCCATGAATATCCACCTGCATGTGGGAGAGGGCGAGATAAGCCAGAAGGGGAAGGAAACTAAAGACACGATGAAGATTAAGGCCTTTCAATCACTATTCTCAGTACATCAGAAATACTCAACTTTGTAAGGCTTCCAAATAGGTGTTTAGCATTTGGTCTTCACTATTTTATTGACAAATACTTAACTAAGCACCAACTATATGCCAGGCACATTTTTTTCACCTGTACAGGAAAACAGCTTTTTTATTTTTCTTAATGTTTTATTTATTTCTAGGAGAGAGAGACAGCGAGAGCAGGGGAGGGTCAGAGAGAGAGGGAGACACAGAATTGGAAACAGGCTCCAGGCTCTGAGCTGGCTGTCAGCACAGAGCCCGACGCGGGGCTCGAACCCACGAACCGTGAGATCATGACCTAAGCAAAAGTCGGACGCTTAACCGACTAAGGCACCCAGGCGTCTGGAAAACAGCTTTTTAAAAAGTGTCATTTCCATAAGTCAGGCAGAGAAGGACAGATACCATATGTTTGCACGTATAGGAGGATCGGGAGGAACTTAATGGAGGACCATGGGGAAGAAGAAGGGGAGAAATAGTGGGGGAGAGGGAGGGAGGCAAACCATGAGAAACTCTTGAATGCCCAGAAGAAACTGAGGGCAGATGCGGAGGGAGGGGTAGGGGGGTGACGGGCATGGAGGAGGGCACTTGTGGGGATGAGCACTGGGTGTTATATGGAAACCAACTTGACAATAAACTATTAAAAAAAAGTGTCATTTCCAGTAATTAGTGGACAAGAAGCGGGAAAGGGGATGAGATTATCACATAAACACTAATATAGACATGAAAAAGGGTAGCTCTGGAATTAGTTTAAATGCTCCCAAAAGACAGTAACTGACAAGATTATTAAGGACAGTGAATGATTTAAATGATTTCAAAACAAACAAAAATCTCTCAGTCTAATTGGTGTACACAGGGCCCTAACATTTAGCAAAGTGTATCCTCTGTGTATGATCAGTATGTATGGTGAACAGGTTACCAGATACATGATCATCTTTAAATGTCTTTGTGCTGGAGAGCTGGGGTGTCACACTTCTGTGTTCTTGGCAACATTCTGAAAGCATTGTTCCTAACAGGATTTTCTCCAAATTCCAAACTTACATTGGACCCAAGTACCCTGTTTACAGTCCTCCTACCCAACTCCCTCAGCCTATGCTCATTCATAAAGAGAAACTGTGGCTTCCAATCTAAGCCATTTCAAGGTTGCTGATTACTTAAGCCTGATTCCTAACTGATGAATGGTCATGCTCTCCTCCAGGATTGCCCAAAACAATTTTGAAATTTACTACGATACCCCAAAATGAAAGGGGCTAGGAAACACAGCCAAGGGTCAAGAAAATAGAGCTGACATAGCTCAATTTCAAAGATTTGAATTTCTATTTCAAAGGTTATCTTTGCAATAAGAGACAGGGAGACTGGGTGAGTTAGCCACATTTTGGGCAATTACTACCAGTACTCCTCATTATTCATCTCTAGATCAGAGTCTGAGAAAATAACCTAGAACCAGTTACTAACTCATCCAAGCAATTAAATGTCAGAAGGCACCTGTATTTACTAGACAGCGTATTATTCTTATTCCAATTTGGAATTTTTTTAATGTTTATTTTTGAGACAGAGACAGAGCTTGAGGCGGGGAGGGGAAGAGAAAGAGGGAGACACAGAATTGGAAGCAGGCTCCAGGCTCTGAGCTAGCTGTCGGCACAGAGCCCTATGCGGGGCTCGAACCCACAAGCCATGAGATCATGACCTGAGCCGAAGTCGGACGCTTAGACGACTGAACCACCCAGGCACCCCTCCAATTTGGAATTTTTAAACACTGAAACAGTGTTATGCAACTGTTAGATAAGCTTACAGCAGCCTCACAAAAATTCACTTGCTTCTCCTTAAAATGGTTTCCAATGCCTTCTCCTTAAAACAAAAGAGAAAATTATTTATATAAATAAAAGTCATTCTTTGGTACACCTTTAAGAAGAGAAGCTATTTAAAAGCCTACTAAAGATAATAAGAATCAAGCATGTATTGTCAATCTTAGAACCCTATGTTCTAAAGAAATCTTAATAGAATGCTTACGTGTCAAGTGGTGGAAGATGCTCTTGGGATAGAGAGTACCTGCCTCCCCCCATTCATACTCACTTCCTCCTAACCCCACTTCAGGGGCTCTGTGAGGCACAGCTGAACACCCCTTGTCTAAGAGACACCCATTCATCATTTACTTTGTTCTCCTGACTCTCACTGACTCACTTAAGCTTTAATCAACTGCACAAACATTTGTAAAGCACCTTGCACTACATGGCACCCACAGAGAGCAGCCTAAGTGGCTGCTTCAGTTCTTCCATGACTTCTGCTTCCTTCAGTCTGGCTCCTGGTATCTCCGATTCCCCATGAAGGCCGTGGGAATCTCAGAGAGCTTAAACGAGGCTTCTCAGACCTCATTAATTTTTGTGTGCTGCCACTTCAAGGTAAGAAGTGATGAGAGGAAATTATCCCTAGCCCATCTTCCTTCCTTCCCTCCCACTCTCTCACTTCCCCCCACCCTACTGTGATGGTGACCTCTAGAGATCCACAGTTGAGCAAGGAGGCCACCGGCTGCACTTCCCTGTGGTGGCAGTTTCTTGAGGGCAAAGTGCAATACTAACTCTTAGGAAATGGAAAGAGAAGAAAACTTGTCTAGAATTTTTGTGAGGAAGAAAAAGACACTTCATTCCAATACTCTGACACTCCTAGTGGGTGCTAATATGTGAACAATACCTACTACCAATGGATTGATAAAGATTACATACAATAAAGAAACCAGAACTCATCCTTGGTACAAATGATGCTACCAACACACTACATAGATAAAATAAGACCCTAACATGTACTACCATGAGTCATAGGCATCCTAACTCCTAATCAAATCTCTATGGTCTATATTTAGAACAAAGTTTCATAAAAATACACAGGGGGTGATCCCCAAATGTTGTTACAAATTATCTACTTGTACACCTAAATAACTTGGAGAATGACAATCATTAGGAATCTCCAATTGGTTAGATAATTGGTCTGTAAAGATCTCTTTTAATCTTGAGAAGCTACCATTTCCTATTAATATTTATTAAAATTTTTTTTCTCCTTATTTCCACTCTTTCCCATAAATGGGTAATGAATGGGTAATTAAACCCTAGCAGTTGCACTCAAGAGAAGGATGGTTGATGGCACTGCATAGGAAGTAAAGAAATATACATTCTCCCTTTTGATTAAGTTCTGACCCAAACTAGAAGTTAACTCTGCCTACTTAAAGGATTAGAGAACAACCCGTCTTCCCATTTCCAGAGCAGAGCAGAGCAGAATCCAGAGGCCTCTGACCCAGGAAAACAGAAGTCTCAGTTTTAAGAGACGGAAAGCAATAGGCCCATAAAAAAGAGAAATACAACAGGCCCAGACAGTGAGGAATCAGCAGCAAACAGGCATCTCAAACACAGCTGGACAGAAGTGAAGCCTCCGGAGCGATACACTGACAAGGCCTCTGTATTTAGACGGAGCTATGAATAATAAGGGGAAAACCACAGACTGAAACAGGAAGTATAACCCCACTCCAGAGAAGGACAGCCTAGCCCAAGTGCAGGAGGGA
This sequence comes from Proteles cristata cristata, assembly GCA_017311185.1. Taxonomy (NCBI): domain Eukaryota; kingdom Metazoa; phylum Chordata; class Mammalia; order Carnivora; family Hyaenidae; genus Proteles; species Proteles cristata. The sequence continues at coordinate 408,761 of JAESUZ010004954.1, read as the reverse complement.
TCTGCAGAGCTACAGACCACAGGACATAAACAAGTACTGACAACCGTGTTATCATTAGGGCTTGATACAGGCCAGGACAAAGACCATGACCTAAGGGTCTCACTGGCTCCTTAGCAAAGGTGCCTGAAAACGAAAGGAAAATTCAACTGTTATCCCATATCCACTACGTACTTTCTCTGTATTTTGTGATAAACATAAGTTTATTATAACAGTTCTCAATCAATAGCATGTATCTGGCTCCTCTACTTTGTATTTTTTTTTCAGACACTGAATTTAGAGGGTCCCTAGAAAAGAAGATGAGCAACTAGAGTAGGTAAGCTTTGATGATTGTAATTAGCCCTGCAGGACTATGGGTGGGCAGACCAGGCCATGCAGTGTTTCCAGGGTTTACTGCCATCTAGGTTGCACTCCACCTTGCTCTGGCTCTGCTCGGAGCAGAGACCACTCAGCAGAGAGGCAAACTAAAACAAGTAAGGATGGTATCTAGTTTGGTGGTTTAAGTCTTTAAAGTCACTGACCTGGGATCAAATTCCTGCTCTGCTGCTATGAACTCAGGTAAGTTATCTAGTCTCCGGATGCCCCAGTATTCTCAAAATGAGGGCAAATAATTATACCTATCTCATCGGATTAAGAATAAAAAAATAATGCATGCATTAGGTGCTCAGCACAGTGCCAGATAAATAAGTGCTGACGTCTATGTCATCTTTAGTAGCTGCACTAAAATGGGAAATAAAACAGCAAATATCTAGATCCTAGGTCTACTCTCTCTCCCTCTTACCTCCCTTTGGAGTAACAACAAAAGACAATAAAATTGGACTGAAAATCTTGAAGACAACATTTTTGATAATGATTTTGCACCCTTTATAACCCTCCCACATTGAGTTCCTCCCTGTCCTTGTTTATGTTATTCCTTCTCACTACTACTTCCTACTTCCTAACAATTTGACTCCATGAACATCTTGTAAAACATGTTAAATTCAGTCTGCACAAGTATTTGTACTAATATGCGAACAAATTACCTTATCAAAGTGCTCCTCAGTTCGGTCATGCCTATTCTAATTTCTGTCTCCTGAAGGTTCCATCTCTTTATTCCCTCTTACTGCCAGGACCATCACCAACAGTAAAATCAAACACTTAATACATGTATGGTGCTGAACATAGCAAATGCTTAATACATACCGATAGAGAAACCCCAATAAGACTTCTGAAATGAAGGGTTAACGACATGTCACTGAAATGGTTTAGGTGGTAAAGGTGTCTTCTCCTTACGGCCAGGGAAGACAAAATGGCAGGTGAGAAGCAACCCCTAACGTGTAATTCATTAGGTTTACACTGTACACTCAGCTACATTGAAGTTTCCAACTTTGGTGCTTGCATCGGCAGCACATATAAAAGTTTCCAACTTTGCGCCTGACAACTTTTTGCTGCAAGAGGGCTCTGAGAATTGCTGTTTTCTCCATGGCACTAGCAAAGAGAACACTACTTATATGGCAAACCACATTGGAATGCTTCCAAGTTCGCAATGAAAAGCAGTTACTCCTCAGACATTCACTAACCACCATCAGCTTCAAACTTTGGAATACCTAGATTTGAATTTATCATATAAACTTAAGTAGTGGCTCAAAACAGTGGATGAAATTATTAAGCCTATTCCTTTTGGAGATGTTAGGTGGCATTTCTCAGATACTTCTCCACAATGACCTCCAAAGCAGAGTCTTTAGGATCTTATTTCTCCTGAATGTGCAAAAAAGCCCTTCTAAGTCACTTAGAGCTTCATTTTATATGTGTGACTTAAGCATATGATTCAAGAATAATGTGGGTAGGTGCAGAAGAGGCCCACAGACAAGACTACTTGGGTCTGAGGTGGTAGATGAGACAAATGTTCTGAGTCCACGAAGTAGGTAATTTTTAGTATTTGGAACAAATTCAGTCTCAATGGATGAATGAGAGGCTAAGCTCTCTACTGCTGAACAAAGATTTATTGCGACTCCATGCACCCTGAATCTGTACACCCACTCAATCTAACCAGTACCCTACCAAGGAATACTAGAGTTGCTGCTTAACAGGGGTCAAACTAACCTTACAACAGATTTCAAAAGAGAAAGAAACTTCCAACTATCACTATTTCTGCTCACACAGAATTAGGTATACATTTCAAACTTTTACTTTTTAGATTTTATTTTTAAGTAATCTCTACACCCAATTGTGGGGCTTGAACTAGCAACCTCAAGATTAAGAGTCACATGCTCCACCGACTGAGCCAGTGTGGCACCCCCATATCAAACCCTTGGAAAAGAATTCTGAAAGATAACACCTTGTTCTTATGAACTGTGAGTAAAGCTCAGAGTAGCAAAGCTCTTGCAATGGTAGCTCAGCCTCTCCCTAAAAAGCAAGGTTGACATGCTAGAAAGCAAAACACATGACTCAGCTCAGAGAGAAAGTATTTAAAATTCTGGGAAAAAACACATATATAATACTTGAAATGAAAATTTAAGAATTTTTCCCTATGATAAAGCTGTAATTAAATCTTATTTAACTGTTTCCTCTAATGACATCCATTTTAATTAGATTTTAATAGACTGGCAGCTACAACCTATAGTTTTACGAAGTAAAAGTAAAATTACAGTCTAGGAAGACATTTAAGGAAAGAGACCCATCGACATAGATAAGAGGTTACAATATAGCCCCTCATCCCTAAAGACCTTCATGGTAATTAAGTGTGTTGAAAAGACAGCCATTGGGGCTAACAGTAGGTGTGCTCACCACCATTAGACACTGGATTTGTTCTTTGCAATCTAAGGTTTATTTCTATGATCTGCTTTCTAGAAAATTTGCATTTCATAGAATAAAGAATGTAACTAACAAGGTGTATATTCTATAACTCTACCAAATATGTACCTTCTACCACTGCAACGGGCTTTCTGTCTTAAGATTTTATTTTATTTTTTGGAATTTATTTGAGAGACAGGGCATGCATGCACACGCACATGTAGGCAGGGATGATGGAGGCAAAGAGAGAGGGAGAAGAAGAATTCCAAGCAGGCTCAGCACTGCCAGCATAGTGCCTTTTGTGGGGCTCAAACTCACGAACCATGATATCATGACCCAAGGTGAAATCAACAGTAAGACACTCAACCTACGTAGCCACTCAGGCACCTCCTGTCTTAAGATTTTATTTTTTTTTTTAATTTGAAATTTTTAAAAATTTTTTAATGTTTTATTTATTCCTGAGAGAGAGAGACAGTGTAAGCAGGGGAGGGTCAGAAAGAGAGGGAGATACAGAATCTGAAACAGCTCCAGGCTCCGAGCTGTCAGCACAGAGCCCGACGCGGGGCTCAAACCCACGAACCGTGAGATCATGACCTGAGCTGAAGTTGGACGCCTAACTGACTGAGCCACCCAGGCGCCCCTTAAGATTTTAATGTATACATTTTCTTTTGCTGATTATGATACCATACTCACCCTGAGAAGACTGCCATATGGTTCAGAAAATGAACATTACATAGAAAAAGTACTAATTAATATATGAAAAAGACTCATTTGTAAGAATAATGTATCTGCAATGAGATGCACTGAACAGGATCTTAATAGTATGTATCTGTATTTATTTCATACTACATTATGAATATCAGGGAATAAATCACAAAAATTAACTCAGACCAAATGAATATCACAGGCACTTATTTTAGAAAAGAAGAAGTGAGTGTAATTAATCCCTCTGTACCCAATGGGAAGAGAGATCGGGCCTGTTGCTACTCCAAAGAAGTTTGTGTATACTTAATTGAAAGAGAGACAAAGTTATATGAATATATATTATTTTTTAAAACTAATTTTGAAACATCAAGAGTTAAATTTTAATAAATCACATATACTCAGTAAGCTGTAAATATTGGGGAGGGGAATATCTGATCCTATCAAAAAAAATTAAATTTTGTAATCAGGCCGACAATCTGATGCCTCCATAATACCTCTGCCAAGAAGCAGAGTTACTTGGCTAAGACAGTCTTACTTGTACACTTTCATCAGATTAAGGCTTTCATGCCAGGAATCTTTTTTTTTTTTCCTGGTGTATTGGCCATTGCCAGAAATGGACCCATCGAATTCACCAGTGCTAAGGAGTTAAGCATCTGAGATTTAATTTAACAGTTTCAGCTTTATTAAGCTGTCACAGAGCGGCCCCACTTTGATAACAGTAGCTGCTCCAATTATGGCTTGGTTTAGGGTTGACAAGTATAATGATTCATTCGTGGCACATGAGAAGCAATAAAAGGTTGTTTTGCATTACAGCTTTAAAAATGTGGGCACTTTTTTCATTTAATTTGTCACTTAGCTTTTGCTAAGAGGACATTTAAATTGCAGTAAAAGGCAAATGGGGCTTTTAGTTTAAATGTAATCCCCATATTTAAATGATCTGTAATGGTGCAGTGTTGGAGTGGGAACACTATTGTCTCACAGTGGGTCCTGATGGTGACATGTGACATTTGTATTCAGGTCCTGTATTATCCATGTGGCTAAAGGGCTTCCAATTTCATTTCACAGCCAGAAGCCTGCAGAAAACACCAATTAACTTGCAGATCCCATTTGCCGACAAAACTCAGCCTCTTCTCAATGTCTGGCATCTGGCAGTGCTCAGCATTTAATTCCAAAGCAGAGCCTTGAAGCAATGTGAGCCCTGTGCAGGGGCACAAAGTCAAATTCTCCCATTTTATTAAGAAGCAAAATCCTTTCATTCTGTAGTCCAGAAGCAACTTTTAGTTAATTTTTTGGTGAATGAATATTAAGATATGATAGTTATTGTTACTTCTACATGGGATTCTTCACAGAACATAGACCCCATTAAAACGGCTAGTGACCTCTGCTTGCCATCAGAGTACACAAGAGAATTTACAGTAGTCTAGTAATGATTGGGGGGAGGGGTGATTTGGGAAAAAAGAAAATACATGGCAAGAAAATGTATTCTTCATCCTAGACTGAAATAAAAAAACTTGAATAATATAAAGCTTGGACCATAATCAGAAAGCAGTTCATCATAGTGTATAATAAGAATAAGCTGGTGGGAAACTTTCACCTAATGAGAATTTATACTTCAGACTGAAGGCTGAGGGACATAATTTTCAAAACAACTTGGAAAAGCTGAGATGTGACTAATGGATTAAATATGAACACTGTAAGTTTTATTTAACTATATCACTTGCATTTTTTTTTTTTTTTGGTAACCAAAAAAATTAGTTTGCCTTCTCTTCCTAATTAGTTATTTCCAATTCTAATTTCCTCCAGTACTAAAGCTCTTAAAATGTTATTCATTTAGGGACTCCTGGGTGGCTCAGTCGGTTAAGTGTTCGACTTCAGCTCAGGTCATGATCTCACGGTTCATGGTTTCAAGCCCCATGTCAGGCTCTGTGATGACAGCTCAGAGTCTGGAACCTGCTTCAGACTCTGTGTTTCCCTTTCCCTCTGCCCCTCCTCTGTTCACACTGCCTCTCTCTCTCTCAGAAATTGTAAAAAAATGTTATTCATTTAATATTGATCCAAAATTTTTTATTTAAATAATTCCCTTCATTCTAGCTTTTTTGTAATGGTAGTCCTTATGAATGTCATAAACCAACCAATTTATTCAACATTTACTGATGATTTATAAAATTCCAAAGGGTTTAACCTAGAAAAGTGTTATCACTCAGTATTGTATAAAAACATGTTTAAACCTCACATTGCACTGTGTTTTCCAGTCACCAGACCATGCTCCCAAACACTCTTCTAATATACTGAAACACTTACTACGGTTACAGACTGATTTAAATTTAACTGGGTTAGAGGTCACTAACCATTACTTCAGGTGACCCAAGGAAAGTACCAAGATTAAATTATTACAAGACAGTTAATAAAAATACCAGGGGAAAAGGTCAGCAAATAACTAACAGGTAGCAAGTAGCAGGTCTGTTAAAAAAAAAAAAAAAAAAAAAAAAAGTTGTCATCCAGACCAAGTTTCTGAACATACATCCTATTAACAGGAAAGAAGAAACTCTAACGGCCAATTCTCTACCAACTTGTTTTTTTTTTTTTTTTATTAATATTTTTATTTATTTCTAGGAGAGAGAGAGAGACAGCGTGAGCAGGGGAGGGTCAGAGAGAGAGGGAGATACAGATTCCAAAATAGGCTCCAGGCCCTGAGCTTGCAGTCAGCACAGAGCCCGACGTGGGGCTCGACCCATGAACCGCGAGATCATGACCTAAGAGAAAGTCGGACGCTTAACCGACTAAGCCACCCAGGCGCCTCCAATTCTCTACCAACTTGTTACATATCCCTAAGTCAGTCAATGTCATTTTTGGAAGTCTTCTGAACTTCCCCAGAATTCAGTTTCCTTACCCATAAAAAAACTTCACTTCAAAGGTCCCTTCCAATCATTACAATCATTGCACAAACAACAGTTTCCCTTGGACTAGACTTAACATGGGATCAATCAGCAGGATGTGGTGTATTATTAGCCAAGAGAGAAAGAAGGTGAAGATATGAAGAGTTATTCTATTCAATTTCAATGAAACTAGGATCTTCTAGTAAGCATATCCAAAACATAAAATTAACATGGGCACTGAGATATTTGTCACAACTCCATTGTTCCATGCAGATTTCTTAATAGAAAGACAACAAATGCATCATTTGTTAATTCCCAAGCAATAGGCCATTGGGTAAAAATATTCAAGCCCCAAATTTCCCAGGGAATGAGATTAGTGGATTTCTCATTTTTTCAATCACCTGCTATATTTATATATTCATCACAGAGATTTGGGAAGCAATAAAAATTATAGTTTGATATATCTTTTCCATTCTGACCATCAACAGTTCATCTAAGTCTACAGTACCCAAAAGAGAAATGTTCAAACTATTTCTGATACTGTTAATGTAGGCAAAGGGGGAAAAAAGCCAAATTTTTGGTGAATTGATTATAGTATTATTCTAGAAATAAGTAACTAGTTCTATTATACAAAATAACTATTTTAAAATAATATGGCATCTTTTTTCAAATATTTAAAGGCAGATTCCTATGCTTGCTTTCAAGATCAGACATTCCCCCAAACTCTTCCAAAATTATTTCCTGCAAATGCCAGCCCAAGTCCTCCTTCTTCTAACCAGTATATAATGGCAATTATATATGAGCCATATAAATATATGAGTCCATATAGAGCAGCTCTCTCTTCAGGAACACACTGACTATGCTATTTAAATGCTCCACCATGATCTTTACCCAAACACAACTCAATGGCAATCCATCAGGAAACTCGTATTTACCCAGCTCATCCCAGAGCTGCCTATATTTGTCAGTCATTGCAGTGCCTTGTTGTCTCCAAAGTGACAGACGAGGGTCAGCCATGAATTGCTCTGTTATCAACGTCAACATGCGGGCCCCATTAGAGTCCCTCATCTTCAACATCTCCCGCACCTAATGGGGAAAAAAACAGACCTTTAGAAAAGTGTTCAAAAATACACAGCAATATAGAAACAGACCACTTTATTTCTTTCTCTGGAGTCCAGGGCAGGTAATTTTTGACACCAGCCCTCTTAAGCAAACAAAAGTTATTAAAAACTGGTCTCTATCCTAAATGGCAATTTAATCAGAGAATTAACTTAAATTTTTAAAAATCATGTTTCATAATCCACATGAGGAAATTTGGTTACCTTCCCAATTACAAAGAAGAAATTTTGCCAGCCTACATAAACATACCAAATTAAACAAGACAAATCATTTGGCACCTTCCCGACTCTTCCAACTGATTGTACTCACCATCAGAATAGAAGAGCCAAAAGCAAATCTACTGATAACTCTTTAGTGATCTTTAAATCGAATGAGTAATGTTTATAATAATAGCATCTATCTTTCTGTTTTTAAAAAACTGCATTATTGAGACATAATTTACATGCCATATAATTCACCAATTTAAACTGTACAATGCAATGCTTTTTAGTATATTTACAGAGTTGTGAAGTCCTTCAATTTTTGAGATAAATCAGAATTTTGGTTAAGTTCTCACACCAAAGTTTTCTGACAAGAAGAGCAACATTATACTTTTATGTTTACTCAGGACTCTTTTTGCAACGGTCAAAGGAAATGGACTGCATTGCAGGTTAAAGAATTTTCTTGCTCTAAATGAGCGATGCATGAAGCAAAATCATAACCTTTAACCTGGTAAGCTAACTCAGCCTCTCAAAGCTGGAACTTCAAGCTCTGTCCACTACTCTTATGCCAAATTCCCCAAATAAAATTAAAAAAAAAAAAAAAAAAGGAAGAAAAGAAACACGAGACTAAGTTTCTAGAAAACCCTAAACAAATCTACCTCAAAATGTTTACTGCTATGTGTTCAACAAACAAGAATCTGAGCTGAACACCACCAATTCTCCCTACTATTATTTGAGCAAGGTCATTAGCAGCAGAAAAGAGAGGGGGTCCTTTTATTCAAGATTCTATGTGAAAGGCAAATGAAGGAGGAAATGGCAGATATTCAATTAAGCAGACCAAACCTCAAGATCAACAGATCCTGTGACAGGCCTGTACCCAGACAAGTAATGGAACCCCAACACAAGTTTTACATTTGAGCCTTATAAAGAACTCAAAAGCACTTTTACACTAAATCACAAATGATGTGCTTCCAAGATTATTTCAATAACCTTAAAAAGTTATTTTCAATATGGAAGCACTAAAAAGTCATGAACAGATGAAGACTGGGAGGAAGAAAGGGAGTTGTCGTTTACTGGACACCATGCTAAAGAATTTCACCTTTATACCTACCAAGTAATCTTTACAATAACTATGTAAAGTAGGCCAGATTATAATCCCATTTTATGAATTATAAAACCATGCTTCAGAGAAATGAAGTAACTTGCCCAAAGGACAAGAGGAATCACTGGGATCAGAGCCCAGATCTGTCTTAACTCTGAGTTATGCCAAAAAAATTAAAAAATAAAAGTTATTCCATTTCCAAAATTAGATGTTACTTCATACGGCATATATAAGGTGTACATCATCTACAGGAATAAAAATAGCAGCTGTAGGCCAGTCTAATACTACCTCTTTCACTTTGCTTCCACTAGGCCAAAGTGTACTATTCACTAACATAAGAATCTATGAAATATTTCCTGAGTATCAAAATATGCCAAACTTTAATATTACCACTACATCATGATTTGATTTAATGTTTATTTTCCTGATAAAACGTCTAACCTATTATTAAGCAAAAGCAATGAAAATATACGCTTTACTATTAAGCATATAAACCACAACTATCAACCAACCCTCAAGTACATCTCTAGTCTAATAGTGATTAATTTTCAGAAGGCAGACTCTGATCCACTACATGAGTTGGACATACCTATTAATTACCAAATGATGATTAAATCATGTGTGAAGTAGTTTTAGGGTTAAATGTATTTTATTATAATCTAATTCTCAGAAAATTGGCAATCTATATAGTAAATGAGATAAATCTTTAGCAAGAGGATACTGATTAATTAGAATACACTATTTTCTGGCCATAACCAATAACAGAATATATGGTAATTTCTCAGAATTTAAAAAAATGCAATTATTATAAATATTAGAAAAGCTTTTTAACACAAGTATCAGTGAGTTATCAAAGTATTAATCAGTTATCTTTTCTGTTAAAATCAATTTGGAAACATGACCCAGAACAGTAGCTGTATCCAATATAAAAAGACAGTGATTTAATATTACTAAAAAAGCATTTTACTCCGTATTTAGAATTGTGTTTATGGACAGCAAAAGTTCTGTATAAAGCAACAGACAGAGCATCTACTCACACAGAACTAATAACAATGATACCTCTGTTTCTTAGGCCACCAAATTTTGGTGATGAAAATTAACATTTACCAAGGCTAAAGCGACATGTTAGACACAATTATCATTTAATCCCAACTTGAGAAGATATGTTATCATTAACTAATTTTAAAGATGAGGAAATGGACTTAAATAACTTGCCAAACTTCATACGTTCAGTAAGATTTAGAATTTATATTTAAACCTAGGTCTGTAAGACTCCAAAGTCCATGCTTCTGAATCTAATTTAAATATACTAACATTATTAAACTAAACTTATAATATCTCATATGCATGTATAAACTGTTCAAAAATAATTATGTAAAATTTACTGAATATGGATTAGAAAAAGAGATACTCTGGAACCTCAAAAAAACAACAACAAAAAAAACCCCCTAAATATACAAAGCACATTATAGGGACTGTATTCAAAGTTATCCTGTACTTGAAATATTAACTAGAAAAAGTAAAAATGTGAAAAGATAGCATTTTTAATAATATTAAGCTATTTACTTTTGAGTATTGAAAGGTTGTTCAAAATTGTATATAAGCTGTTACCATTTTAGTAATGGGAACCAAGAGAAACAAAAATGCTCCACATCTTGTCTAAGGACACCTAAGTAAATTAATGCATTACAACATAATAGTTTCTAATTGGTTGATTAACTCATACTCTATTCTTTAAAAAAGTAAGTAAAAAAGAAGCCTTTATTCTAGTGTACACATAATCATATATAGATACTTTCTATATATGTATATATATAGAATATTTCTTTTAAAAAAATCATACCTTTGCAAAGAGCAAATTAAGCTGCTTCCCTGATCCGTGGTACCCGCCCTGGGAAAGGAACAGTTTAACCTGTTCTTGAACCTGCTCTTCATCTAAGTGCCAGCAGTTTTCATCATCTATACTAGCACCTGCTGTTGGATCAGGAGCACCTAGAAATAGAAAGAAAAAATAACACATATGCTAGATAAAAACTCTGTGCTAAAGGGCTCTGATAATAAATTTGAGAAGAATTAAGATTCTGTACTTTTGGTGTACACACTTCATAAGCCAATCTCAATTTCAATTATACATACAAACTTATGACTGAAAATAAATACAAAAATCATTCTCTTATTTCCAGGACTTTGCTGATTTGTGCTAAGCTACAATGCAGATTACTATAAGAACTGAGATATTTTCTTTTTAAAGATCAGAAACTAAACCTTTGCAGATGAGTTTACAAGTTTTATCTAAAGAATTAAAAAGTCACAAAAAGGTCTTATTATAAAATGCGTGGTGTTTATAAAGCTCTACTGTGTAGAACATGTAAGGAAGCTGTTTTTCAAAGACATGAGAAAAATGTGAAACCAAGTAAACTGAGCAGAGTATTTCTCTTGACTGTTAATTCAAGAAGCTTTCACTGCTATCTGCTGCTGTATAAACTACATGCTGACATAGTCTTTAGTTGCACAAAAACTGAAGATTAAAAAGGGAAATCAAGCCACATGGGAACAGGCAGTGCAGCTGTTGTACTAAACCAGGTTGTAGTATCACCTTGCCAAACTGCATAAATATTTTATTGCTGAAGCACACACAAAAGATAACAGCTATGTAATAAGCCCTACATGTAGACTCCCTTAGAAACTCAAACATTATCCACATATTTAGGCAAGTAACAATTAAGTTTCATTATTTATTCAAAAAATAAAATGCTATTTAAGGCCTAAGATTTATAAGTAGTATAAAAAATTTAAATCTAAAAATTGTCAATAGTGTTTAATCTCATCAACCCTTAAAAAATACATTAATAAGTCTGGTTTTACATTCCTTTTCTTTTCTTCTAATGATCTAATAATAGAGAATGAATTGGCCAAGGAAACAATCCCTAAATTCTGCTTAGAATCAGGGTTCATGAATCCGTAAGAGGTAGGCAAGAAGTCTGGGAATCTCCCCCAAAAGGTGTGCATTCATTTATTTGCTCATTGGGCCAACATATTTACTGAGTGTCCTCTGCTAAATTTGGGGACGAAATCATGTATAAAAAGAAAACTGGTGTCCTCATATAATTTACCATCAAACTTTTTTGACCAAGACCAACAACAATAACTGACATCATGCCCAATACATTTGTGTATCCGACTGCTTATGTAATCACATCTGTTAATCTGAAGCGAAAAGTATGGTACGGGAAAAAAAAAGACCTTTACTGTAAGTGAAAGACTCTGATATTCTCTATTTCTTTTTGTAAAAAGAGCTTATCATAATTTAAAAAATTTTTTTGATGTTTGCTTATTTTTGGGAGAGAAACTCAGGGCATGAGCAAGGGGGGAGAAGAGAGAAAGAGGGAGACATAGAAACTGAAACAGGCTCCGAGCTGTCAGCACAGAGACCCACGTGAGGCTTAAATTCACGAATTGCGATATCATGACCCGAGCAAAGTCAGACGCTTAACCGAATGAGCCATCCAGGTGTCGCTTGTCATAATTTTTTAAAACTGATTTCATAACGCAAAGTGGGTTGCAACCCACTCTATGGGAAACATTATTTTAAGTGTATGAGATAAACATCAATCTAATAATCATACTTATAAATATATAATAATAAATGATAATAATTGCTCAAAGAAAGCAACCAAAATGCCAGAAGACTGTATCAAAAAGCTCTGACTTGGCTGTGGATCGCCAGGGTAAGCACACCTCTAGGAAACGGAAACTAAGCTGAAATTTCCCTTCTGTAGATGGGAGGTTAACTAGAAATGGGAAAGGGAAGGAATGGGTGGGCTTGTGAGACTAAGAGCTTAGGCAGAAGTCCCAGGTGGGAAGGAACACAGAACACAGAGGAGATAAAAGCTAGTCTACATTCATAGAATCCAAAAGTAGAGGATGAGAAGAAGACAAATACAAGACAACCCAGAGAAGGGCTAGACCTTGAGAGCCCTGGCAAGTGAGGAACTTAGATTTCTCTGCCCTAAGCATAATAAAGTGGACTTCATGACAAGGTTATCCGAAAGAGAAGAATGAATTACTCTACATAGCAAAGATGTTTTGCTCTAATGTGCATCAATTTCAACACTCCTACAATGGAACATACTCAGCCACAAAAATGAATGTGGAGACTTTCTATGTACTACACAATGGAAAAAGTCCAAGATATGATGTTGAATGAAAAAAGAAAACAAGCTGAAGAAAAGCATACATTTAAAAAAAAACTTTATATAAATAATGAAGTTTTAGAAAAAGCCTAAGTGTCAGCATTTCCTTACATATGCACAGAATGGGTAACCCAGGTACATGAGGGAAGAAAGCTCTTCACTGCATCTTTTCATATTTTTAAAATTTGAGAACTATGTGAATATATTTAGGTACTTAAATATCTCTCAAGTATGGAGGATGGACTAGGAAGCAACAATACATGAGAACAATGAGGATGATATTTTCATGGTCTATACAAAGGATGATGATGGTAGCTTGAAAAACAAGAGTGAGAACAGAAATGGAGAATCTGACAGGAATTCAAGACATAAAAGCAACAGGACTTGGTAAGAAGTGGGTATGTGAGATGTGTAAGATAAGGGAGTGAAGAAAGACAAGGGTTTCTGGGTTAAACACAATGGACAACTGATGATGGACAACTCAATGACACACAGATCAGAGCAGGACCAGGTTAGGGGGTGGGAGGGCAGTGTTTAGGTCATGAGTTCAGGTTCAGACATGGTGAATTTTAAGTACCTCTGAGAAAGCCAAGAAGAGAAGAAACAATCTCAAGGAGGGGAATGGATATTTTATAGGAGGCTCTACAGATAGGAAGAGCATCTAAGACAGGGCCTCAAAGAAGGTCAACATTTAAAGACCAGGAAAGAAAATAAGTGAGAATGGCCACTCATTAGGAAGAGCTGGAGAGACTGGTTCTTCCAGAAGTAAGACAGAGAAAGTTGTACCAAGTAGGACTTGGCATGTAGGTATATATGCTACCTGGTATGCCACCACTGCTTCCTGACACCTAATCAGTTTTTGCCTCCATGAGGAAGTCAAGTACCAGGAGGGGGAGAAGGAGGGAGGAAAAAGACATGTGTACGTTCCTCCCCTAAGAAAAGGATTCCTATCAAAGAAGAACCACTGCTAAAGCATTTTCACACACATTTATCTCATGTTTGCCTTACAACGTCTCCTAGAGGTGAGTTAAGATCATGATCCCTATTCTACAGAAGCAGAAACAAGTTCAGGGTGATTAGGACTTGTCCAGAGCCACACTGCCAAATCCAGTCTCATGGTTCTCTCCCCTGCTGAAGAATTCATCCCAGAGCCTTGGAGCTAAAGCTGAACCCTGCCAATATCAAGATGTTGAGGGCATTGTCAGCCCTAAATCAAACATAAATTTAAGGAAAGATACTGGAGTGTTTGCAAGCATTTATTAACACGTTTCTCTCTTTCACAGGAAGATGTTAAGGACACACAGGGATGTAAAGAGTTAACTACTGGGGCTACATCTGTATCCCATAGAGACTGAGAGCCCCTAATTCAGCGCATCCCCTTGATTCTAGAGAAAGACACACACATCGAGTTACACCCAAATACAAATGCACAGTGACAACTACAGATTCTTTTTATTTTTAAGTTTAGTTTCTTAAGAGAAAGTACACGCATGCACCCCTAAGTGGGGAACGGACATAGAGAGAGGGAAAGAGAATCCAAAGCAGGCTCCAATGACAGCAAAGAGACTCACACAGGGCTCAATCCCATGAACCATGAGATCATAACCTGAGTCAAAATCAAGAGTACCTTAACTGACTCAGTCCTTAACTGACTGAGTCATCCAGGCGCCCCTAAAGATTCTTTAAATGCATCAGAAGAGACTTTCCGAAACAACTCAACGATAGAATGGCAACCTTCATATTTAAGCTTTCCCCAATATCTTGCTACACTCCTCCTGGGAAATCTGAGGGGAAAATTCTGACAAGCTACTGATTATCACTCTCTGTTCCTTCTAATGAGCTGAACTAAATAAAGTCAAATTCTATGCTCCCAGTGGTTGTTTCCCCCAGTACTCCTGACTTTTCAGTTGTCCCTAAAGGACTGAGATGGGGACTGACCGTTCTGTGTAGCAGAAGGCATGCCACCATTCATTGCTTGGGTCACAGGCATGTGAGACTTGGCTTTTCTATCTGTCACATAAATATCCAAATATTTTAAGTAGATTTCAATGTGGTTTAGAGAAAACCCCAGTCTTCTTGGCCTAAAGTGGCAAAGGGGTCAACATTCAGCACTTCTATGAAAACTTCAGGATATATTCAACTCTTATTTTTCTCATACTAAAAGAGAAAAGCATTAGAAAGAATAACCCAGAAGTCATTTTTATTTCACTTGAATTACACAATGCATTTTTCCTTGGAATTCAATACATTATAAAACACATTATATTTTTTAAAAATACGATGATTTTTTTACGTTTCTTTAATGGAATATTCAATTTACACACAGATTTTTGTTCTTGCCTAGCTGGGAAGATATATAAAAGAAAAAGTACAAATACGTGAGTAATGTTTCTCAATTTTTCAAGAAACTAAGGTTTTTTTCTGTTTTCATGTTGAGGGCAGGAAGGGGGCGGTGGGTTTGGTATGCTTGTGTTACAATTAACATATTTCTTAAAAAGCATGTGGGAGGAGGGAGGCACTGGAGAGGGAAAATGGCCCAAATAAAACTTTCCTACAAATAATCTAATAAAGTCTACATGTGAGCCAAGAAGATCTAATCCTAGATCAGAATTCGGAAGACTTTAGTTTTAGGCATAGTTTGGAAAAACTATGTCTCCTTCAGCAAATCACTTAAGGTCCTCAACCCTCCCATTCCCTCAAATCTAATATTTTGTAATGTAGGAATAAAAAATTAAGTAGGTGATAAGAGCTACAAATATTCTCATGTGACTGTATAGAAAACATCCTCACTTGGTAATAAGAATGCAAGCAAACACAACCAATTAGTAAATAAAACCTAAATTTACTCTAAACACAACTCAACACTTTAGGAATATATAATACTATACATTATAGACCAGGAAATTAAATGCCTACAGTAATAACCTCTCTAAAAGAGCATATTCATTTAGTAAACTTTAATGCTTAAGTTTAATTATTTAAATCCTAATTTGTCTCAATTACACGCATTGAAGTGTTGCCTAAGCCTGGTATGAAATGTAGACTTGCAAAATTTATTTCTACTTGCTAGTGGCTACCTACTAACAAAGAAAACCTCTTTGAGAAAGGTATGCAAAGAAAAACATTATTCATGTATTTATATATTTGCTATTAAATACTCTCCCAGTTGGGCAGGAGCCAGAAACTGTGTATGTATATTAAACGGTTCATTAAACTGTTTTAAAACCTATCATATTTTTTACCCTTATTTATATTTATAATTACAAATGCTATAACTTTTACAACTATATAATTAATCTTTGTGAGCAATTTTATTACCAAAGCTTAATTCTTCAAAGTTTCAAGCCTTCAGGGAAAGTAAAATTATCTGGTGAAAAAAGTCAGTTTAATTGTCTCTCATTCCCAGCGAGAGATGTGTACATTTGATTTACCCTCCTATGTTATGTAATACTATAGGAGGTGAGCAAAAAGAGAATTCATAAACATGAAAGGGCACTTGGTCCATGTCCTTGGCTTCTCCTGTCTGATACTCAATTTTGTTTCTCTGAGTATCAAAACGCCCTTATCCGGGCAGTTCTCAAAATTGAGAGTATATCAAGATTCCTGAGGCACCTTGTGGAAAAAATAGATACCTAGGCACCACACTTCAGAACTACTGACTCAGAATCTTTGCCAGCAGGGTAGGGGAACTATTCTATATTTGGAGAGAATGTTAAACATGTTGGCACATTGTGGATCTTCATACTGAAAAGTATTCAGGGTTCAAAAGCATCAGAGAGCCACCTCTCCAGTGTACTGAATGAAGCATATTTAAGACACACCAAATGAAATATCTGTCTCATGTCAAGTTGCTTTTAAGCATTAAGCGGCAGCAAACCATCCTGTAAATTTTAAACTGAGAAACTGAGACATAGTCACAACTGGCTTATGCTATGTTTGGTATGTGGAATTACTCACAGCTTTGGGTTCTAATAAGAAACTTAATGCTTTCTTTTCTCGTCTTAATCTGCTGGAAAACAACTCAAACAAAAAGGAAATGAAAAGCTTTAATTTACCTCTTCACCTTAACTGTGACTTAACTGCTTTAGCAATGCGGTTGTCCAAATAATGCTTTATATTTATGTAGAAGTGAGGGCTTTTTGGTTAAAATTGTTAAATTTAATCTATAAAGGCAGAATGTAGACAACAGATGTCAACACTGTAGAGGTGATTAATGAAGACTCTTTTACGGCACCTAGAAGAATATCATTTCCTAAAATTTCAGTGCCCGCTGCTAAAGCTAGGCAACGTTAAGTCTGTGGTTACAAAGGTACCAGTACAGCTGTCTTACAAGCTGAAGGCAGAATCCTGACATCAACCACTGGCACCAAGAGGGAAAAGGCAAGGCAGCAAACTTGAGTGATTCAGACTAAAAAAAAAAAAAAGTCTTTCTTTAGAAAAAACCATAATTAGAAGATGGCTGGAAAACAACATGCATTGAATAAACACACGCTTGAAAAAAGATTCAAATTTTATTATTCCTTAAATCCTCATTTCAAAGTAGTGGCAATGCCTTCATTTCAATTTACAGTTTTGTGATGGTTTCAAAAGCCAGAACCTTCCTCACCTTCGACTCTCAATGGTCAGCCCTATGTAATCTTACTGCAATAACAGAAGCAGGGTGTTCTCTCCAGAAGCTGTGAGAGGTCAGCCCAGCTTCTTTACCTTGGAAGCTAATGACAGAGGGGGCCCTGGCATGTGCCAACCTGTGCCCCTTAGCAAGCCACCTTCCCTTCAGTTCAATGCCAAGGAAGAGAATAAGTAGCACTGCAATCAGCACATACCTCAGTGAACTCACAGACAGGCCTTTCAGGGTTTATAGCTGCTCCTCTATTACCTTCCTCTCATCTGACTTTATTACTCATCTTTTATCATCACTTAATTTCCTTCAGAAGTTCAGTAATACATTTATTCATGTACAGAAATAAACATGTGTTTTATGTGGATGAAAAGGCAATACGGTAGTTGTACACTCTCCAGGCTCATTTAAAAATGCAGAGTGTAAACACAAAGTGCATAACAGGTAGGTCACTTTCTGTAACTTAGCTAAAAATGTATTACTTGGTACATAAATATAAGTATGTAAATGCAAAGTTCTCAGAAAGTCTTATTTTTACATAACCTAACTCTTCAGATTTATTAAAAGAAATCTACATTTGCAAGCTTCGAGAATGGTCTGCTCAGATTATTTTAAAAGGTGTTGTTTAAAAAACAGCTCACAAATATTTTCCTCAACTGTCAGCCACTGCCCTAAAACTCACATCAACTGAGTTCTCACAATGACAGTGATAATAGTAATTCAAATTTATTCCAGTAACCCTTCTGACCTTATGAAACAGGCACTCTTCATAATCCATGTCTTAGAAATAAGAAAACTGAGGTATGAAGAGACTCAGTTACTAGCCTCAGTAACAGAGTGGAGAGCAAACGAAATGATACTCTTAACTTGGGCTAACTTTTAAGAGCATCAACACTCTTCAGTCTCTGAAAACGAGAATCCCATTTGTGGAGGAGGTGGGCACAAGAAGCTCATAGAGCCAACATGGACAGACTTGGGGTCAGGTCAAGGACAGAGGACTACAGAGGAAACTGATCACAGCTGGTAGCAATCCTTTGAAACGCATGAGAGTGGGGAGAGTGTCAGAGAGAACTATATGGTGTGAGGGAAGGCGAGAGTTGGAGGTGAAAAGACAGAGAATAAAGGGTATTGGGCTAAAATTAACTTGGCCATTTCTGTATTACCCTAGCAAATTCCTCATGGACTAGAGACATGATTCCTCCAAATTAAGAGATATAAGTTCTAAGATTACTTCTTTTGTTGAAGTGAAATGTTTTTTCATATGAAGACAGTCATGTGTACATGATCTTGCATTCCATCAATTTTATTAAAAA
The DNA here is from genome assembly GCA_017311185.1 of Proteles cristata cristata. Lineage (NCBI taxonomy): Eukaryota > Metazoa > Chordata > Mammalia > Carnivora > Hyaenidae > Proteles > Proteles cristata. The sequence continues at coordinate 389,866 of JAESUZ010004954.1, read as the reverse complement.
TTTTTTTAAATCATACTAGAGAAACTTCTAGTTTTAGTTAAAACTTAAAAATAAACCCAGTGATTCTTTGAGAGAAATGTGGCAGTACTTACTCAAATATGCACATACCACTTGTCCTGGCATTTCTACTACTAAGGACCTATTATTCAAAAATACCTGCACAGGGGCGCCTGGGTGGCTCAGTCAGTTAAGCATCTGACTCTAGATTTTGCCTCAGGTCATGATCTCACAGTTCATGAGTTTGAGCCCTGTGTTGGGCGGGCTCTGTGTTGACTGTGCAGAGCCTGCCTGGGATCCTCTCTCTCTCTCCCTCTTCTGCTCAAGTACTCGCTATCAAAATAAATAAACTTAAAACAAAATATTTGCACAAATTCACACAAATACACACAGACACACACACAATGTCACAGCAGTACTGCATACAGTACAAAAGCAAAACAGAAACAACTTCAAAATCATCCAGTAGGTTAGTAGTTAAATGTATCTATACTAAGGAATACTACACAACATTTTAAACAGTAATAGACATGTTTGTACTAACACAAGATATCCACCATATATTAAGAGGAAAAAAAGCAAAAGGGAGAAAAATATTTTTATTTGTTCTTTAAAAACTACATATGTGTGTGCACAAAGAAAGTTGTCTCAAGGAATACAAACCACACCATCAGCAGTAGTTGCCTCGAGGGATAAGGGAACTGTTGGAGACTAAGGGAGGAGCTGTTGGAAGAAGGAGCCAATGAGGATTTTTGTCTTTTTATCTTCACATAATTCTTTACTACTATACATTTTTCCAACATACTTTTTTTAAATTGTTTTAAAATTTCTCTAAGTTTCACACCACTGCACTTTAGGACAGCAAATTCAATTCTCTCCTTCAGAATATATTTCAAATTGTATTAATCACCAGTAGATCATACCTTTGTTTCACCAACTGTCAGTGCCTGAATGTTCTACCACAGAAAGAATATGCTTGTAATAACCAAATTATCTCCCTAGGATACTTGTAAAAACTGGTTGCTAATGCAAGCCCAATTACAATGAACATGACCATCCACAGGGAAACAAAAGGAAGAAACATGTGACATAAGGCCTCAAACAACTCCAACTGTCGCTCACTGCTAGATTTGGAACATGTATGTGTACAAGAATGAACGTCCAAGTTCCTACGAAGAACAAAACAGAATGAAAAATGACAGTGTTACTTTTTATTTAACAAATTCTGAGTGCCTACTGCTTCTTAAGTACTGTCCTTAGGGAGGCCACCAAGATACACAGGTCATAGTTTTGGACCTGATGGAGTTTACAATCAACTAAAAACAAGCTACACAGTGAACACAGGATTGCTGAGTTGGTCTGCTTGTTTGTTTGGAATATCTAAAACAGCCTGAATGGACTGATACATAAGATGGCTGGGACACAGAGGCATTTGAAGGCTAAGTTAAGCAGGGCTGGCAGGCATGAATGGAATTTATGATGTTGGTTTTATTAGAACCAGACTCAAACAAACTGAAATGTCTCATCAAAGAACATGTAAGTGCACACTTGGGCAGACCTACAGGAGGTGCACCTTTTGCAGTATACTAAGTGCCTTCTGTTTCTCTGTAAAAAGACCACCACCAAAGTCATAGAATCAGAGGTGGAAGAGATCTTGGATATCATGTGTTAACTGCATCTAACACGTGAGTATATTCCTTCTGCTTCTAGATGACTGAAATGGTATCTCTGGGCACATGACAGTGAAGTCAGGGAGGAGTCTAGCCTACTTCTGGGACAGGTCCAAGCTCTAAGGGTGAAAGAGCCACTAAAATGACACCGCCCCGGGGCACCTGGGTGGCTTAGTCGGTTAAGTGTCCGACTTTCGCTCAGGTCATGATCTCGCGGTTCGTGGGTTCGAGCCCCGTGTCGGGCTCTGTGCTGACTGCCAGCTCAGAGCCTGGAGCCTGTTTCAGTCTGTGACTCCCTCTCTGACCCTCCTGCTCACGCTATCTTCTCTCTCTCCTAGAAATAAATAAAAATCTTTAAAAAAAAAAAAAAAATGACACCGCCCCAACACACACACTCTGTTCCCAGCCAAGACCAATGCCAGCTTCACCTCAGTCTGTTCTTCTTTGCTGTAGTGTACCCAGTACAGGCTAGCTCATAGGAAGTGAGATTGGGGCGGGGGGGGGGGGGGGTAGGGTAGTCTCTAAAACAAAGTACATAAGTGAGAAAGTAGAAGAAGAAATATATGCCCAAAAATCAGAGTTAAGTAAGATGGCCTCCAACTGCGATATCACTCACCCCCCGCCCACTGGTTTCTAGTCTCTTCTATGAGTACTTCTGCATACCCTAAACAAGAGGTAAACTCAGTAATATTTCTATTATTATTATTATTATTATACATGTATACCTTATTAAAATTCTTCCAATGCTGTTAGAGAAGATCATGACTACTTTAAATGAGAAAAAATGAGCTTCACCCAAGGTTACTCAGATAATACATGATAGAGACAATGCTGGACTCTCTAAGCCTGCAGATTTTATGTTCGATATTTTCTGTCCCTATACCACAATTTACCCATCTATATAATATATCTCCTTTAATAGGAAACAGAAAGGACCAGAAAAGGTTGAGTTAAGTAAGAGAGTGGACTAGCACTTGGAAACCAGTAAATTTCTAGAAAAGTACTTAGCAAAGACACTAGCATCTGTTTTTAAGAATGTGGAAGCTAGACAGTTTTATTAGAATTTTGCTGGAAAAAAAAATGCAAGACTATAATGGGCAATCTCCTTGGAGGGCCATTACCATCAATTATCTTACAGCCACTATTTAGTATATAGTAGTTAGAGTTTTATAATCTAATCCAAATTATGTGGGGGGAGGGGGGATGTTATAAAAACACAAAGAAATGGAAAAAAATCTTCTGACAAGGACTGAACTATTACAATAACTAAGTCTATATTCCAACTACCTTTGCTCAATCTGAGAGCTTGGATGTACTAACCCATTCTCTTCAGTTTCTTCATCTAGAAACTACTGCAATTATAAATTTGCAATATCAAGCTTATAAGGAAATTGTTAAGAATAATGTGTCTGAAATAGTCTTGAGAAAGCTTCTAATGTCTCAGGACAAAATTCTTATAGAAAGGAAATACTTCAAAAAACAGAGACCCTTGAACAATGCAAGGGTCGGGGTGGGGGAGGGGTCAACACCCCAAACAGTCAAAAATGGATGTTTAATTTCTGACTATGCAAAAACCTAACTACTAACAGCCTGCCGTGGACTTTCAGAAGCCTTACCAATAAGGTAAAGTCGATCACCATGTATTTCATATGTGTATTATATACTGTATCTTTACTAGAAATATGCCAGAGAAAATAAAATGTGAAGAAAATGTGTAACATAAATACACTTACAGTACTATACATATTTATATGGGAAAAATCCAGGTATAAGTGGATTTGTGCAGTTCAAATCCATGTCATTCAAGGATCAACTGTAATAAGGAAAAGCAACTAATAGAATTGTAAGCAACATTAGAATAAATAAGTTCACAAGAAAAGGGAACAACCTGTTATCAACATAGTTTGTATTTATGTAAATTATGACATTCTTCTAAAAAGCATTTGGATAAGCCAAACTTGTCTTTAAGATACCTATTAAGATAACCGAATCTAAGTCCTATCCCAAGTCTATTATCTAACCAAATAAAACTGATGCTTTTCCTTAAAGAAAAAGTAACTAAACCAGTATCTGTGTTCACGACATCTTTCTTCTCAAAGAAAAACTACACCCAAAAGAGCATACAAAAAAGTCCTGCTTTAATGGTTTGGAGACTGCTTTAAGTACAGGTGTTTGGAGGCAGGTGAAAATCATGTATTCAAATAACTGCAAAATATTTTTAATCCCACTCTCTAACTGGTCATCAATCTAAAAGTTAAAATAAGACTTTCCAGGGTTCCCTTTTTGTCACTTAAAGTCATGGCCTGCTTCCTATCTGTCTTGTCTTTACTGTGTGTCATACAAGGATGGAAGGCATGAAGGTAGCTCATATAATTGGCCCATTCCCAGACTGGGAGCAAATCTGATGATAAATTAAGTGAAGACGAAGCTGGTGGGATAAACTGCTCAAGTTCACTGCTCTAGTGAAGTTGTTCTCATACAAATGTTATTTGAAAATCACACTAAGCCTAAAGCTAATCAGCATTCTGCCCTTGCTATTTCCTTGGAAAACTTTATCTTCTGATTTTAGAAATTTTGAAAGAAATATAATGTCATAGGAACAATTTCTTGCACCCAATTCTACATTACATTAATTCATCAGTCTTACTCTTTGAACATAAAAATGAATTTTCAAAGCTTTTAGATAAGAAACTTTAGGGGCTGCTATTCTTCAAAACAAGGAAGGCACATGCAGAACAAGTAAGTGACTGTTGACATGGACCTCCGATTAAACTAAAACTCAGAGAACAAAGTAACCCTAATGGATTACATAAATTCAGAGGGAAAAAAGGAAAAAAGAGAACACATAAAAGTTTGAAGAAATGGTATATCCTATTCTTCTGCCTCAACTGAACAATTTAATAAGGAGCCACAGACAGACTCCTGAAAAATCTGAGGTGATTGTTAGCTAGCCTGAATTTTCACAAAGCAGTAATACTGAGGGAGGTGGTATGACAGAGCAGAAGCCTACTTGAACAAGTCCTTAAATGCATGTGCTTTTGGTGGGTCAAAGGTACTGCCACAGCTGTTTACAACATTGTATTTAACAATGGCAGGCTCTACCAAGTAAAATGCTTTACACACCTTAGGATAGCACTCTAATAAAACTGAGCCTAATATGGGGAGTACTAGAAGAAGTATGGCTATGGGGGTGTCCTTCTGACATAAAAACCATTTTAAAAGTATATTACAGCACTAGGGGACTTGTAAAAGAAATGTTCACAGCAGCTCTACTCAAAACAAGATCTATCAACAGTGGAATGGACAAACGGTGATGTTCTCAGAGCTAGACTATTCTAGAGTTCTGCTGTCCAGTAAGGTAGCCACTAGCCACACGTGGCTATGAAGCACCTGCATTGTGACTCTGGTGTGGTTTAAGATATGCCCTAAGTATAAAATAGACACCAGATTTCAAAGACTGAAATATGAAAAAAGGGTAAAATATATCAGCTTTTTGTTGACTTGATATTTATGAATACACAGGTAAGTTATTTTTAAATTAATTTTACTTTTTTCTTTGTAAATAGGCTATTACAATATTTTAAGCTACACAAGTGACTCATTTTACATTTCTCTTGGACAGTGCTGCTCTAGAGTGAAAATGAATGAACTACAGGTACATAAAACGGTATGCATATATCTTGCAAACATGATTTGAATGAAAGAAGTCAGACAAAACTCAACTAGTATTTAATGATGTCAACAACAAAACACAAACCATCAAGGAAGTGATTACCATAAAAAACCATGCAGTAATTACCACAGGGAAGAGAAAGGAGCTTGTGACAGAGAGGGGACATATGGAACCCTCTCAAGTGCTGACAGCAGTCTATTTCTGGTACCTGGGTGGTTGGTTCACTTTACTGAAACTACACATTAATATTTTATGCACTTTTCTACATGTTTAACATCACAATTTTTAAAGTTTTCAAGAAGTAACCTTAAAGCTGCTTTCCTTAAATATTTACATTCACTACAGCAATGACTTTGAAAAAATCTAAAAGAACAGAGCTGAGTCCTATATCTCAAATCAATATAACTAAAGAAATGTAAAAATGTTAGGCCCCAGAGTTGCTTAGTAAAGACTGTGTTACATTCCTCAGTGTATTTTTAAATCTTTTTAAAATTATGTCTAAATGTTTTTAAAGCACAGCAACCTATAGCTTGGCCATATTATTTATCCTGTTTTAATGTACTCCATGAAATAGGTGGTAGGTGTTATTTCTGACAGGTTGCACATACAGTCTTATAAGTCAACATATTGGCAATCACAAAATAAACACCTATTAAATGTGTTTATAAATAAATGAGATAAGATGTTCAGTGTATAAAAATGTTTAAAAAACCCGTTTTTGAGATGTCTTATACACAGTGATAGTCATATCCTAAATTCCCTCTGAACAAGTTGTAAGTTTTTTTAATGGTCATTTATTTTTGAGAGAGCACAAGTGGTGGCAGGGGAGAGATGGGGGTACAGAGGATCCGAATCAGGAACGCACTGATAGCACTGAGCCCACTGTGGGGCTTGAATCCACAAACTGAGACATCGTGACCTGAACTGAAGTCGGACGCTCAACCGACTGAGCCACCTAGTTACCCCAGTTATAAGAATAATTTACTTTTCTTAATATGAGGCATCCTGTCAGAAACACCCTGCCCTGGAAAATAAATTTTAAAAGCAAATGGAAAAAAAAATTCGTAGTATGTCCAAGTCAACATACCTAGTCTGTGTTTTCCACAACCAATATCTAATACTTGATGACATTCTGCCAAATGTAAAAGCATAGGTGTCAAGCTTTAACAAATGAGATATTTTTCTGAGCACAAAAGGTTTGCTCTCTAGTAGAATGCACAAAGCACTTCAAAAGAAATGTTTTAGGATACAAAACTAAACTCAAAAATCTCTGTCAACTACACGTCAGTAATAAAAACATTTTTAAATCTCTCTTGGCTACTAAGAGCAATGCTCATGACCTAAATTCACATTTAATTCACTTTTATGCAGAAGAAAGGAATTTATAAACAAAAAAGAATACAGAGAAGAAATCTTACAGAATGAATGTCTATACTCACCATGAACTTGGTTGATTTCTGAATTCTGCGAAAGAATTTCATCTGCTAATTTCTGAGCAGTTGGCAAAACTTCGGTGTGGTGCACTGTGATCAAATACTGTACAAACTTTTGCAGTTGGTCTCTATTCATTTGAAAGAGAGTTTCTGAAATGGGAAGATGCAGTTTGACCTGATCTGGCTTGCGGATGCGGTATAAAGACAGTGCCACAACATGAGCACAATAAAATATGTCCTTGTTTCCACAGCTGCAGGTCACTGAGGTAATCTTGCAACGATCAAAGCTGATGGCCACGTTGCAAACAGTTTCTGGCTCCGATTGTATTGCAGGTTCTGTCACTGTGCCACTCAAGTGGAAACCTATGTGAAAGAAAGGGAGGAGGGAGTTTAGCGGCTGCATTCAGATGCTATGAAGTATTTCTAATTCTTTGAAATGGGCAGTACTTGACAGCAGCAAGAAAAAAATACGACGGTTTTTATTTTCAAGTAAAAACATTCAGACCACGCAAACATCCTCCCCACCGCCCGTTCTCCACACTTTACAGGGGAAAAAAAGAAATGGTATTTGACAGACACGTGAAAGTATTTTACACAGCTATATGAAAACACTTATTGCCGTATACCACCATCACACCTATAGGAAGTTGTTAGATCGCAGCACTAATAAGCCATTATCACTCTACTCTGAATCTGTCGTATACCTGACAAAAATACCCAGATCAGTGGTTTTCTTCCTTTAAAAACAGAAAAAACAAGACAAGGCCAGCTTGGCTTTGTGCCCAACAAATTCCTCCCGTCCTTCCTTTATTCTAGGCAGCCACTAGCATCCTCCAACCAACAATGCAACTCTGGGGCAGGTCATTCACAGACATTGATTAGATATATTTTCTTTAAGGTTTTGTTGTTTTTTGTTTCTTTAAGTTTATTTATCTTAAGAGAGAGACAGTGTGGGAGGGGGAGAGAGGAGAGAGGAGAGAGAATCCCAGGCAGACTCCACACCAGCAGTGCAAAGTCTGATGCAGAGCTCAAACTCACAAACTACAGGATCATGACCTGAGTGGAAGTCGGATGCTTAACCGACTGAACCACTCAGGTGTCCGTGATCTGACAATTTTTTCAATTCAATAATCCGTGCATAACTTATGTCCCAATACGGCAATGTCTATGAGGGATGTCTACTGGCAGAACTTCAAAGCCCACCCAATCTCATGTATACCACAGTCTACGTAGCACACAGTGAGCTGGTATAGATGTAAGGTTATTAAACACGCTGACACACACAAGCATGCAAACACATACAAACACACAAGCACACGGAATGAAAGGGCCTTTACAGCTTAAGGTTGGAAATACACCCTCCCTGACCCTCGTTGACCATGAGGCCATTTGGTAGCTGCTTACAATGGTCCAGAGATGAGACACTCAACCCACACACACAACAACTCTCCCTCTCCCCAGCTTAAAAGCAACTGAAAACTGCCTCCCACCACACTGACATCAGTCAGTCCTTGCCTGTCTGGCCAGGGGACAAAACCTCCTCACTATTTTTCCATAAATATGTGGAAAGCTTACCGTAAATTATTTTTAGGCACATCCATTCAGTTTTACCTTCCTTCTCTGACAACCACATTCAGAGTTAAGGGTTAAACCTTTAGGAGATAATTCTGGGAACCTCCACGACACCAATTTACTTCAAGATTTTGAGTAACTGACAGAAACCTGAGATCCATAATGAAGCCTTGACTTCCTTTCAGCCTTCCACTATCTATGCCACTTGAATAAATTCATCAAGCAGGACACTGTCTTCATTCACAGAGAAAACGATCTTTACCATGTGGGAAATTTGAGAGGGATGGCAGACATAAGAATGACAACTAGATGATGCCTAGAATTCACGTACGGGGCACTTGAACCCACTTACTGTCTCCCCCAAGAGATGATCAGGCCACACCACAGTGCTGGAAGAAACACTACTCACTATTCAGCTTAAAATTTTTTTAATGTTTTATTTATTTATTTCTGAGAGAGCGAGAGACAAACAGACAGACAGTGTAAGCAGGTGAGGGTAAGAGAGAGAGGGAGATAAAGAATCTGAAACAGGCTCCAGGCTCTGAGATGGCTGTCAGCACAGAGCCTGACGCGGAACTTGAACCCACGAACTGTGAGATCATGACCTGAGCCGACATCAGACGCTTAATAGACCGAGCCACCCAGGTGCCCTCTCACTATTCAGCTTAAAAGAAATCTTTCAGAGTAATATAATTTCATCCTAATAATTCATATTAGTAACACAGAATGAAAGAGAAAAGTGTGGTAATAAGTTTTACCAAGTTAAGACCAATCCCTAAAAACAAGTTACTGCTAAATTTCATGATAAGGAATTTAGAGAACTGTAATATGATAATCTTGTTTTTCTTACAAAGAGATTATATTATCCCTGTTTCAGAATGAGTATTCCATTCTACTTCTTTTGGTCAAGAAGAGGTTTTAAAGACCACGACAATTAAAGAAAAGATACACAGTAGATATAATCATATGTTTTTTAATTTAATGTATTTTCCCATGAGGAAAAAGTCACAGAAAAAATAAATACCCAGAAAACTTAAAGAGTGAATAATAATAAAGGCGAACTTACCTTACTATATAACAGATGCACTATAAGCCTATAGTAATTAAAAATCCATGGGACAGGCATAGACTAAGATAGAAAAAAAAATCAATGGATAAAAGAGAATTCTGAAAGTTCTAAAGTATATTCTGTACGTGCAAGAGATCTCTATGTTTTCTACCTTCACAGACATGTATGTATACAAAACAACAACAAACAAACAAACAGTTATCAGTAAGGGAAAATTGTTACCATAAACTGACCATTTATAAAATTGATCTCTCCCAGCTTCACAGTATCATATCTCTTCTCGTTCACCAAGTCAACATCTTTGTCTCTCCATGAAAGCAATACTGGAGAACTTCTCCAATCACAAGCAAAGCCAAGATGTTTGAGGATCCAAGAGTTAGACTAGACAGTATTTAATCTATAAGGGTATAACATAACATGTACTTCAAGACACTGATTAACTACCAAAGAGGCCTTTACGAAAAATGGTGAATCCCTCCAACGGTTTTTTTGCAAAAGGCCATACAAGTCAGAAGGAAGTAAAGTGTATTGAATGCTGACATCATTAAATTATGCTGAAGGAAAAACTCATCTATTATTCAAAACAATCTAATTCAAGAGACACATGAGAGCACACATAAACATATACATGTCTTACAGAGGAACACTTCATTAATCTGATATCATCAAAGATTAAGGTGCTTCATGAATGTTCATTTTCGAAGCAATTCTAGATTATCTTTTAAGTGCCCCAACTCCTTTAAAAATTCCAACCATTTTTCTTAGAAATATTTCAAAATTTGTTAAGTTCTACCCTGCCACCCTAACCAGCTGACCACTTGGTGTTACCAAGTGAGTGGGGCACCTGTAACAGCCAACTGGAGGTGGGAGTATTTTTTCAGCAGGCTTTTTGTTACTTTTCTCCACTATCCGCTATCACAAGGACTCCTCTCCTATATTGCTAGCCTTTTCAAAGAAAATTATTTGCCCCAGGTCAGCTATACCTGTAATTTAACAAGCTTTGTGGAAGCTATTAAACCTCTGGGGTTAATTTGTTTGGGGGGTACCCCGCCCCTTAGTTTTAGGTTGAGATGGTTGATGTTCGCTAAGGGGAATGGCTTTACTTTTAAACACAGGAAAATTACACACACACACACACACACACACACACACACACACACACGACAGCCTGTATAACTGCTTTTTAAGACTAGGCAATACGGAGTCAGTGGTAAGAATGTCATCAAGCCTTGCTTCAGGAACGTGTACTCATACATATATTCTGGCCTCTCCAATTTGAGAAACCTTTCAAATTCCAACTCACTCTCAGTTAATTGGACCTATACCATGCCGGAGCACCCACAAGAGAAACAAGAACATTGTTTCTTCCCTCAACATCACTAGAGAGCTACATAAGCCATCCTTCCTCTGCCCCTTACTCCTCCCGACCCATAGCTGATCTTCCCTCTTAGCCAGTGGATGACCTGAAACAAAACAATGTTCCTAAGAATAGATTTTGCCTTTCTGGAGTTCTTACAAACCTTGAATAAAAACTCTTTCTGGAATAGCTAACTGTTCTGTACAACAGATCTAAAGACAAAGAAAGGGGCAATTCTATACTCTGTAGTATAAAAACATGAGCAATTAATTTTCAAAGAACTAAAACCAAAAAAACTTTCATAAACCTTTTACTATAAAAGTAGTTATTTGACTTTACAAAATACAATCTGTCAGAGATAGTTAATCCCATAAGAGCAAATCTCCCAGGGCAAATTGTTTCATCATCATCATGTTTTTATCAGTGAGTCCCAAAAAACATTAGTATTCACATTCTCCATCTGCAGAAAGTGAAGACAAACAAAGCACAAACCAAGGCACAGTGTTGTATGGGCTTTAGTAAGAGACACTCTGATTCGGACAGGCTCTGTCACTTAAATGCTGAGTGCTCTGGACATGTTATTTAACCTCTCTGAGTTTTGCACTATTTGCAAAATGGGGCTAGAAATACCATCTAGGGTTGTTTGGGGGAATTTAAATGAAATAACATATGTAAAGCACCTGGCACATAGTAAAAGTGCTCGTTAAATTTTATTTCCCTTTCCTTACCTTCCCAGCTGGAGAAACAGGAGAGTGGTGGTGGATACAATCCCTTCATCCATAACATTTTTTTATCTATGCTACTGAAATCTCAGTGGAGGGCGGGCGGGGGGGGGGGAGGGGGGTTCCCTCACCTGAAAGGTGACTTGTAAAGTAAGCGTGGCCACTGAAAATGTCTGAGGTAAGTGAACTGGAGGACACTAGAGGAATTCCACAACAAAGCCAAAAATCTTCAGAGTGCTTTGCTTACATACCACCTTTCTTTCCCCATTTTCTATTCAGTTCTACCAACACATAAACATTAATTTTGTGAATGAGGGTTACTTGGTACACAGAGAAACCGCAATACTGGGGAGAGATTTTTTTAGCAGTCATACATATTTCTAAAATGTTATAATGCAATGATTCTCAAAACGTGGTCCAAGGACAAACTCACAGAGTCCCTAAGACCCTTTTTCACAGGGTCTACAAGATCTAAATTTTTGTCATAATTCCAGCTAGGCATTACTGACCTTTTAAACTCTCCCTCACAAGTATACATTTAATTTGCCACAAGCTACATGATGTGTGCTATCACGAGAAAATGAAGACAGGGACAGGAAAATCCAGGTATCTTCCAATAAGGACAGACATTACAAAGATTTTCAAAAATGTAGTACAATGCCGCTTTTTCCACTAGAATATCTTTTGTCTGGGGGACTAATGTTTTTTCATAAAGGCATGTTATTTATGTTAATGACTTTATTACTGTTATTTAATAAATATGTGATTTTTTCTCAGGTTTAATTTCAAACAGTAAATATCGATAGGCATAATCCTCATTAGCAAAGGACTCATTAAGAATAAGATCAGAAAGACAAAAAACTGCTCTCAGAATGTACCACTAAGAAATGGAAAAGATAAATCCTCTTCACCAAATCATCTTTTAAAAGGCATTATTTGCACTTGTATCTTATACTCGATCAGTAGTGAATAAGACTCAACAGAGAAACATGGAAGGGGCAAATTTCTCACATATGAACACATATTCATATCATCCACACTGATCTCACATTAACAAGGATTAATACAAGTTTTTAGAAAGCAAGTAACTCTGTCACTAATATTCTATAATGAACTTTCCTTGAAAGCTGATTTCCCATATCTAAGGTTAGATTTCTGTTCCATTTTTAAAGGGGACAAGGAGACCCATGATATCAGACTGGGAAGACAACTGTTTTAAAATACACAAAGAATTTCTAAAGGTTGGTTATTTTGTGCGTACATACATATATGTATGTGTATGTTCAGTTAACTGAAAAATGGTTACAAACTCAAAGCAATAGAAAATTTCTAAACTAAAATATACTGGGAGACATGAAATAAATACACCCTAAAAACTACTACTTTCAGGGTACATTCTTTTCAGAAAAATAGGTACCCTGTGCATGAGGCACTCAAGTAACATATTCTTTGTTGAAAAAGAATTTAACAGAAGCACTGGTGTAGCACTTACACAAATACATCTTTCACCCTTTTCCTAAATAAAAAGAACCCCTGGGGAAATTAAAGGCAGAAACCAAGGCAAGGTAATGTGATGGCTGAAAGGGTGGTAGGGGGTTATGAGAGGGTGTTTTTGGATTTTTTTTTTTAAAGCTAGGTCTAAAAATGCAAAGGTGTTAACATTTAATACTCTCATAACAAACTAGTCACTGGTTGACTAAACCCATTATATCGGCGAATTGCATAGTAACTAATCTTTGATTGTGTATCCTTGGTAAAACAGATGAGTTAATCATTGCCTCTGAACACCTAACTTTCATCTTTCCTAACTCTAATAAATACTGCACACAATCTAACATGCCATACTGCAATTATCGATTAGAAAACAAAAAAATCTAATTCAAATCAAGCACAATTTCTAGATGAGTACTACACATGCGATAAGAGCCCAAAATGGAGGCACTAAATAACTCAAAAATCACCTTGTCTAAAATATGATATTCCTTCTTCAACTACATAATTTTCTCAAAGGGAAATCCTAAATTAAAGAGACTGCATCCTCTGAGCTGGCTAATTAAATTCTCTAGCACTAATTTCTAATACTAAGCTTAAACAGCTTAGGAGACATTAGGAGATTTTGCCGGCAATCACTAATGAAGCGGTTTTTGTCTTTTAGAAAAATTATTCTTTAAAGGGAAAGCTTTATTTTTAAGTTCACCTTAAAAATGTCTATCTGGGATGGAATCACTCCTTCACTTCATTAATATTTGAGAGAAAGACAATGGCAAATTAATGCAAAGACCAGACTGTAAACCACGGCACACCATATAAACAACATAAAAATTTACGGAGCATGCACTGGGTGGGTCCACCCAAGAGTTCCCAGTGGCATTCTCTTCAGTATCAGGTTTATTTTCTAGTTAATGTATATTCTTGTACCGTTTCATAAAAGGATCTGTATGATCACAATAACTGTGTTCGATATGAATGGCATTAGATAGTTATTTTAAATTATTTGTAAAGAAAAGACACTTATCTACTAATTTAGTTATTCACAGTACACACTTAGAAGGAACATTAGTTTACAGGGAATGCACTGGATTAAAGAAAAGAAAAATCACATCACTCTGTCATCTGAAATCTTGAATTACCTAAGGATTACCCACTACCACCATTACCATAATTTTCCAGAATGCATTTCTATTTTAACATGCATGTGTGAGGGAAACAACCACCAGTGAACCTCAGGATTGGGGGAAGGGTGGGGGAGGTAAACAGATTAATAGAATTATATTTATGTGCACATCTGTAAAACCGCAAGGTGCTTAAGAATTTAAATTATTTGCTCCAATCTTTTAAATTCCACTTTCTTAAATGCCAACCTTTTCTAATACAAGCAAAGGAGTTCTAGCCTTCCACTCTTCTTAAAGGCCAGATCAGCCAGGCCCCCTTGCTCCATCTGCATAGCCTTCAATACTCCACCATTGCACCCCTACAATTCAGTGCTTCCTCCTCTTCCCCTCCCCCACTTAGTCTCTCACCTGGGTACTCAACTTCTGAAGTACAGATGGAGTTCAATTAGAGCACCGTGGTGCCAAACACCAACCCTTAGCACCTTTACACACCTTTGTCTTACTTTCCAGGGTCCAAGCCTAAATCAGGAGGGGGCAGAAAATCCTTTTTACCTGTTTATTTCCTGTTGTTGCTTACAGCCAAACAATCTTCATGTTTGGTTATCTGCTACAGGAGCAGAGGTAAAGGGGAAACTCTAGACACTAGTTCTGTTTCCCAGAGCCAAGAGGTAAGGTGAAAATTTGCTCAGACCAAAGAGGGGAAATTGTAGGCTTCAGTGATCAAAATCCTCCACCCACAAACTGAAGTTCCAGCCTGAGTCCTCAATTTCAACATGAGCCCCCACATCTTGGCCCTCACCAATCCCTAATGCCTAAGGCCCAGAGTCTGACACACTTAGCTCTCACAGGCATCCTGCAGAGTGGGCTATAATCGTCCACTCCTTGTAGAGGTAGTGACAGAACACTGGATTAGGTAGGGCTCTGAAGGACTATCAGGAACATGGGTTTCTATAATCCAAATGATAAATCTGCACAAGTAAAATCTCCATGCCAACACATAAATGGTTTAAAAGATGAAGGGAGGCAAATGAACAAATCTAGACAGTAAACAGTGTTAAGGTTGAGGACCTTTGGAGGCAGGGCACACGGTATTTCATCTCTGCGGCCCAAAAATCCAACACAACTTCTGTAAGAGGCGAGGCCCTTGTAACTGTCAAATGAAGAAAGCGATGGGACTCTTCCAAGCAATGCATGACCTGCCCTGCAGAAGTCACAAATGAGAAAAACCCAAAAACGGAAAGCTTTGGCCCCAAGCCCAGGATACTTTAAACTTAACTAATAATTGTTTCTTGGAGTCCATTCTCCTCTTATACTGAGTTAAGCTAGAAACAGAGGTCTGTGACATCATCTAAGACAGCAGAGATCTGTGGCACTTCATCACAGAGGACTATCCTGAAGGAAAAAAGAAGCATTTGTTAGATGAAAGAATGCACAAATCCTCTTAGGCTCTTGGTATGTGGAACATACAGAATGGTGCTTCTCAAACTGGAATGTGCATCAGAATCACCCAGCAAACTCATTATATGACAAGACAGCTGGGTCCCGTTTCACCATCCCAAGTGATGCTGCTGCTGCTAGTCCAGAGAACCAGTGACCAAGATGAGTAGAATTAAAGCCTTTTAAATTCTTTTCTAGTCAAAAATATACTTCAGTGAACACAGTAAAGAGAACAGAAAAGAATACTTATATATATATAAATATATAGCTTGTGATATAGAGAATGTATACAATTTCTAGTTTACTATGTAACTTAGATGCTCCTCATTTCAAGAAGGCAAGTATGGTATATTAAACTGGTCTCCGCATTAAGAAAGAAAAATAAATGAAAAAAAATCCATAAAAATAACAATCATAATTGTTAATACAGCTATACCATCCTATTTTAAGTAAAACCTTCATTCAAAATGAAAATTAAAATATAAAAATTAGAAAACAATTAGAGAGTATTTACTTTTACAGACAGATTATTTCAGTGTCCCATGGATTCACTGTAATTGATGGCTCTTTGTGTATTCAAAGCAATCCAATTGGGGCTCCTGGTTAGCTCAGTCTGTTAAGCATCCGACTTCAGCTCCGGTCATGATCTCACCATTTGTAGGTTCGAGTCTCACGTCAGGCTCTGTGCTGACAGCTCAGAGCCTGGAGCCTGCTTCAGATTCTGTGTCTTCTCTCTCTTCCCCTCCCCCACTGGCGCACGCACTGGCGCTCACTCTCTCGCTTGCTCTCTTTCTCTCTCTCTCTCAAATAAATAAAACATTAATAAAACAAATTTTTAATGTAAAACAGTCCAATTAATGAGAAAAAAGTGGCAAGTATTTTATTAACACACTTTTTGTCTAAGGGAAAGTATACCCTATATGAAAAAGTAAAAGGCAACAGAAGGTACAGGAAAACAAAAGGTAAGGTAGGACCTCAGAATTTCCTTCCAATTCCAACACATTTTTGTTAAACAACCTTAGGCAAGTAACTTAGCCTTGATTTTCTTATTAAAAGGGATTAATAATACCTTATCTTCCAAGACTGCTCTAAGGGACAGAACTGACAATGTATGTTAACCACCACAAGGATTCCTTTTATGGAATGCCTGCTATCATCATCATTGTAATAGAAATGTAATGCTCTTGGAAGCTTGGCATTTCCAACACGTGTACTAAAACCCTAGCCCTTTGGCAA
Source organism: Proteles cristata cristata (assembly GCA_017311185.1). Taxonomy (NCBI): domain Eukaryota; kingdom Metazoa; phylum Chordata; class Mammalia; order Carnivora; family Hyaenidae; genus Proteles; species Proteles cristata. Next base: position 373,088 of record JAESUZ010004954.1, on the reverse strand, counting down.
GTGCGTAAGCTGTTGGAAATGCCAAGCTCCCAGAAGCATGCTCGCATTTCCATAACAGTAGCGTATAAAGGTTTGCTGTTACTGTAGTAATTCTAATATACTCACTCCAGATTAATGAAACTGTTATCATTTTTCTAAATTGTCCACATTTTACATAGCACATTCTTAAAATGTGATTTGATTCCAAACAGTAGAGAAAAGAAGAAAAATTAGAAGACTTATAAATTTTATCTGAAGATAGCTTCTAGTTTCAGTAATTTTTCACGCTTACCTTTGAAGATCTCTAAAATGTAAAATGCCTTTTTTTATCTCTAATGTTTGCCTTCTGTGTCACTGTATATAAAATTATTTTCACAGCTCAAGTCTGTCCTGTCATGGAGCTGGAGACTAATTCAAAGTTGGATGCAACAGTAAGGAAACTTACAGTTGTTATTGTGAAATAAAAAGTGACCACAGCTTTTCATTCCCGGTAATTTCTGGCCTGACAAGCAGACTGAAGTTAGAACTTATGCTCTTTTCAAAGAATCCCAAGAAACACGAGCCCTGCCAGAGCTGTACATATTATTATTATTTCCCTGTATGTGGAGCTCCAGCTGAGAAGAAAATCCTTTCTGCTACATGTGTGTATCTTTAAGAACAATGAGTAGATGCATTTATACCTTGGCTAAGTGGTGTATTTTAAAAAAATTTTTAGATGTTTATTTCTGAAATACAGAGTGTGAGCAGGGGAAGGGCAGAGAGAGAGAGAGAGAGAGAGAGAGAGAGAGAGGAAAACACAGAATCCAAACCAGCCTCCAGAATCCGAGCTGTCAGCAAAGAGCCCAACGCAGGGCTCAAACCCATGGACTGAGAGATCATAACTTAAGCCGAAGTTGGACACTCAACCAATTGAGCCACCCAGGTGCCCCAGTACATTTTTTTTCTTAAGTACATAGTCATAAAAGAGAAGCAAAGAGACTGACTGATCACCTGTTCAAAATTTAGATAAAATTTATTAAAATATTCCCACTCCTATCTTGGCCCAGTGTAAACACAGATGATTTTTTCCCCTTGTTTTGGTTGGTGTGGGAGAAATGTTTCTTCTAAAATTTCTACAGTGAACAGGAATTACTTAGGAGATTAAAAAAAGTGCTTTTGGTAAAACTGAAAAAGTGCTCAAAGTCCTCCTGAGGAAAGAATCTGCCATATAAAGGATGTCTAACACATGCTCTGGGAGCCTGGTAATGACCACACACCAAGTGTAAACAGTGACAGTGACCATCCATGAGGCTTGGCCCTACTACCCGGCCCAGCCTACTTTACCAACAGGACACTCCCAGGCTCTCCTTAACCCATGGATGCTCAGCCTTCCTCGTGGTTCAGCCACTTTCCAAAGAAGAAGATGGATTGCAGCACTCAAGGTAAACAAGGCAGAGAGATTGGGCTTCTGGTTCTAATTTCAGCCATTAGCTAATATCAGCCCCATGGGCAAGTTGCTTCATATCTATTTCTTGTTTTTTCTTCTTTTCTCATGTATTAAATACAGAAAATAGATTATGTTCCATGATTTCTAGAAAATTAGGAAGGTTGGCAGCAGTAATGGAGAGGATCATGACAAGATGAAGGATGGTAGCTGTCACAGTCACTCACGCAAGACCTTTGACTTACCCTGGCTGCCTTGTACAAAGTTGAAGCAATGGTCTTCTCAAAGGACTTAGGAGGTTATGGCTCAGGTAAGGAAAGACAAAAAAAGACAAATATCGCTATTGCTGCATTTATGTATATATGTCATTGGCATGTGGGAGAATTTTTTAAAACTTTGAAATTTAAATATAAAAGTAAACAATAACTATATAATTTTTAACCAACTGCCTATAACTGATATTCCTAAGGCATAATAGCTTTTTGTGTTCTGTATCTAAAATCTAAACTAATCTTAAAAGTCTCAGAGTGTATAAACGTAGGTAAAGTTTATCAGTGCAAAATATACAGAATAAAATGTAGAATATAAAAACATGAAAGCCCATTAAAAATGAAATGAAACAAATGGATTAGATCATCTTGTCTGTCTCCACCACCAAAACAGCAGTATTCTTTCCCTTCCTATCCATTAATTAAGAACATGAGTGGCTATACCATTCAACAATGCTTCCCTAATCCCGTAACTTGGTAACAAGCAATGTACAAGTCTCCAGAGAAGTATCCATGAATAACACATGGGCTTCAGTTCTGAGAATTCATTGGATTATTGGCAACTGATAGCTAAGAGGTCAGATCAGGGTTGAATTCAGAAATACGTAAGAACAGACCCCCATTTCCCAAACTGTGTTCTATATATGTTAACAGGTCTAACAGGCAGGGGGCTGGGAAGTGGGTGTTCCCTTAGGTCAGAGAAATTTGGATTAAGTTGCATCCAGCACCACCCTTCTGGGGACTGACCATGTAGGGTCACTCAGAATGGTAAGCGCTCTAAGAACTTAAACAGTACACGGAGTCCTACTGAACTTTATTTACTAGGACTTTAAAGAAGAATGGTAGTAGGTGCCCAGGGTAGCTCAATAGGTTGAGCATTCGACTTTAGCTCATAGTCATGATCTCACGGGGGCCTGCTTCAGATTCTGTGTCTCCTTCTCTCTCTACCCCTTGCCCACTCACACTCTATCTCTCACCCTCAAAAATAAGCATTAAAAATTTTTTAGAAATGCCACATTTCTTAAAGAAGAATGGTAGTGCAAGGTCTAGAACAGCTATAGGGAAAGAAAAAAAAATGTATTTAGTTCAAGAGGAGCAGTAGGATGGCTTAAACTACAGGTTCAACTGAGAGTTTAGAATCATAAATCAGACTGAGCCCACTGACAGGCTTTTGTTACTTTTTCTCCAGGACTTTAAGCCAACTCAGACATGAGTGTCTTAAAGGCTGGAAAAGTCTTACCAACAATATTCCCCTTCTACTATTAAAGAACCAATCAATTATTGGGAAAAGTAAGCCTATTGATGAAAGCCAGTCCCCTTTATATCACGCAATACAAAAGAAAGTACACCAACGTTGTTATGTGCACGATTATAGTTAAAAGTTCATCTGGAACTCTCTCAACTAGAAATATCTATTCATTCGGTTAACCCGAATACTAAACGCAGTCAACCCATAATGATCAAGAAAAGTGTTTACGGTATTTTACCTCCAGAACCTAGAAACATGAGTGGAAAAGCTCAAACATATGTTTGAGAGAGGACCTGAAAGTCTTAACGTGCAAATTCTGTACGAGAGTTTATTCCATAATATAAAAGAACAGTACATGGTATCCTATGAAGGATGGACTGTTAAGATCCTAATGGCACTCAGAAGTATCTAGAACAGTGCCTGACATATGACATGTACTCACTATTTGAGTGAACAAATAAATGAAAAAGTAAAAAAAAAAAATTAGTAGATTAAATAAAACCTGAATACCGTATACCAAATTGTTCTACTGTAAGAAGCTGCAAGATAGCAAAGCCTGAAAACAAACAACTGTATGTGCCTCACACAGGAAGTATTTGTGGAGCAGTTAGAATTAAACTCTTACTATAGATAATTACGTCGTGTAAGTGTGACTTTTTCAAAATCTCACAAAAGTGCCACTAATGAAATACACTATTTTAAATAACAACTTTGTTGTATTTTATTGCTTCTGAAAACAAAGTTTTTAAAATCTAAACAAACAGATATATTCCATTTTAGACGAGGAGAATATTTCTGTCTCACGGGGGTACTGGTTAACATTCTAGAAAGAATCTGAAAAGTGCAGATTTTGGCCAGGAGCTCTCTCTAACCACAATTTTCTTCTCAACATCAAATAACTGTTAAGTGAAACTGCTTATGAATAATATCTTATGTTAACAAACTTTAGGATTAAAAGTAATAAGAATTTAAAATAGGTAACGGAACTCCTGTGCCACACTTTTGAACACCGTTCATTTTAAACAAAAAATAGAAATCTAAATGGCTTCAAATCTTAAGAGTGCTAATTAAGTAGCAATTACATATACAGTGGATTAATGTGTTTCAGAATCAAAATAATGTGTCTAAGGATTGTCAGTATAATGGAATAAGAAGTGACCTGGGAAAGAGACTGGAGTTTTAATCCCAGCTCTGCTACTAATTAGCTATTTGACCTTCAGTCACTGGCCTCATTTTCATATCTGCAAAAAGAGGCTGAAAGACTAGATCAATGGTACCTAATTGTCTTTTTTGGGGGGGGGGGGGCGTACGGAGCGGTTACTGATCCTTTCAGAATCTCAAAAAGGGCAATATATGTTTTCCCCAAATATGCACAAAACTAGGCAGAGTATTTCAGAGTTCAAGACCTGTTATCTTAATTTATTTAGCTTAAGGGCATCCTTGTAGATGTCCCCAGACCCTCAAATTCTAAACTTTACGTTCTACTGAGTGAAAAGCAAACAAAACATGTATACTCGGATTCAAAATAACTAATGAAAATCCAAACTTTTGCCTCAAATTATTTTTTTCCTTGGTTTACATTGGACTTAATAAGGAGTTTTTAAAAGAATTTAGTTGTATTTAATATGTATATGTGGTTTATTTTTAAGTTGTGTAGAAGCAACTGTTAAACCTATACAAGTATCCATATACTTGGAGGCAACCAAACTTATCCAGGCTCAAGAGGCTATTTTTTTCATTCATAAGAATAGGGGACTTCAAATTTAAATATAGCCCACATAATACTGGGAATCAAATGATGAAACAAGACAAATTCTAGAACAGGTTTTTAATGGGAATTAAAGGGGAAAAATAATGACGAATAACAGACGTGTATACAATCCAAGGACTGATTACATCATAAAGCTCTAACAACATACAGATTAAACGCAGACAAAAATACAGAACTTTGACAGCTAAGAAACCAGCCAAAGGTATGTGGTCTAGTTCTTCAACCCAACAGAATTAATGTGTTTATAAAAGCTACTTTAATTGCCTAAAACACGAATATATTGGATACACTGTCAAAGAAAACTCCACAGTATAAAACAAAAGCAAAACACCTGAGGAATGAACTACGTGGTAGTTTTCAAATTCTGAGGAAAAGGCAAATGGCCATACATTTGTAAATCAAATACATTAGCTAAACAAATGTTTCATCGTAATTCAAATTAATTTCTCTGGCAGAGTATGAACTCTGCTATTGAAGATTAAAATAAATTTGTCCCTTTTATGCAAAAAGGTAGTCAGAAATGTCTCATGTCCAACAGAAATCTATTTCCCTGCTTCAGGAACCTACAAACAAACGTTATGACCCCAAAATATGGGAAGAAGTAAATACATGATAAATGATAAATGAGAGCAGTAGCAGCATCCTTTACTAGTCTACCTAGTCCTTCTCTTTCATTTCTCTCCCTCTCCTAACATTCTATCTTTCAAATTCTTTCCACACATTCAACCTTTGCTAAACACATTAGTACCTCACTCCCTTGTTCCTCCAAGCATTTGGAAAAGGCTAAAAGAATCTTCTCTGGGGGCAGCTGTACTCCCCAGCAACTCCAAACTCCACCTGGACCATTTATAAACTAACTGGGGATTGTCTGCAGTTACCCTGAGCCAAGAATAGTTTTTTCCCTTGAAGCAGCTCTACAAGGCTAGAAGGGAGCACAAGTCTAAGTGGACTTTTTTTTTCCTTACACATACCGAAATTCAGCGTTTTATTAAATAAGAAAATAAAAATCTAGGCAGGCCAGAAAAATATTAGGCTTAATACTTTAGAAGTCCTAAAACACTAAAGAATCCCACTTCATTCTCTTTGATGACTCTTCCTCAAACAGATGTTGGGGCTTTTCCCCCTAAATAAATATATAAAAATTGTATTTATACATTATTTTTGAGAATGCCTCTAATACATTAAATATTCCTAAGAAATTGAGTTCTCGTGATACAAAAATGACAGCCATGCCTAATGATATATTGTTATGTTTAAGGGAGAAGATCAGAAATGAAAAGTTGATACTTTAAGATTAAACTAGCATAATCAGATTAAATGAGAATCCAATTTTCCTGATCATGACCTCACTTAAACAGTAGTTCTGTATGCTTCAAAACTGGCTCTTAATTCTTCAGAACAAAAGGTTCAGCTTGAAAAACTGAGGATTTTCATTTTATCAGGTTGAAGAAAATCTTTCAAAAAATTATCAACACTTCATAACTTCTTAAATAGTAACCAAAAAATCTAATTTAACACTTGCTTGACCACTCAAGGTCATCATTAGAACAATATTCACTATACTGTGTCTTCGGGGTAACCTCAGCCAGGTTTACTAGCCCCTTAGCTGAAGACTTGAAGAGATAAAAGGTGCCCTGCCGGCCGAGAGCCTGGTCTGCTCTTTTTCTCTCTCCTCCCTTCCGGAAGTCAGACGCCCCTTCTCATGCTGACCTTTTACTTATTAGTTACATCCCCTATACTTCTTCTAAAATGCTGGTTTACATCCTCTAGGAGTTTGGAAACTAGATAACCATCGTTTGTAGACCTGTGTATAAATAAGAGTAAATGACGTCTGAATACAGGTCTGAGGTTTCCTCTTGTGAGTTATGTGCTTAAGCTAGAGTTTGGGGATACTGGTGGACTTAGATTGGTGGCTTCAAAATGCAACATTTGTACTGGTTTGTTCTCAATTATATTCCAGACAGAAAATAATAGAGAAACAGAATACATTACTTTTCAAGTTTTCCATAAAAGCACCATGAACTCAAAAAGGTAAATCCTAAAAGTACTTCTCTTTCATTACTAGAAATATGTGGTATAATGTCTGGTTACTTTAATCACCACTGTCAATAGCAGTAAGAGTTAACTCTATTACCTGTCACCATATAAATGTCACTTTTCTCTCAGGAAAAAAAAATGATTTTTAAGATAAACATCATTAAATCTAACACAAGAAAGATTTTTTAAGATGAATACCTTTTTGGGGCACCTGGGTGACTCAGTCAGTTAAGCCTCCGACTTCAGCTCAGGTCATGATCTCACAGTTTGTGGGTTCAAGCCCCGTGTCAGGCTCTGTGCTGAAGGCTAGCTCAGAGCCTGGAGCCTGCCTCAGACTCTGTGTCTCCCTCTCTTTCTGACCCTCCCCTGCTCACGCTGTCTCTCTCTCTCTCTCTCTCTCTCTCTCTCTCTCTCTCAGAAATAAATTAAAAAACATTTAAAAAAAAAAAAAGATGAACACTTTTAAGAAAACCAGGCACACTCAGATCTTGCTTTCTAAATACCATCCTCCAACAAAAGGAACCAAAACTTCTTAGAAAAACAGTTGATTCTACGTCTGGGATGAAGAAAATACTAATAGTGTCCGAAAAGTGTCTATCTGGGGCCCCTGGGTGGCTCAGTCAGTTAAGCACCCAATTCTAGGTTTCAGCTCAGGTCATGATCTCACGGTTCATCAGTTCCAGCCCTGCAATGAGCTCCATGCTGACAGTGTACAGCATGTTTGGGATTCTCTCTCCCCTCTTCTCTCTCTGCCTCTCCCCAACTCGTGCACAATGTGTGTGTGCTCTCCCCCGCCACCGAATACATAAACAAACTTTAAAATATTTTAGGATTTTGAAGTATTTGCATGAAACAATTTTCTAAAAGCCACAAGTTATTCATAAATGGTCACAAAATTAAATATTAGGATTTTTTTTAGATTCCTAGAATAAATGCCACAAGTTAGCTATCACACCTGGGTATAAAATGCATCATAAAAAAAGCCAAGATAAAGGTACTTCCTTTAACTTTTTAATTCTTTCCACAGCCAATATTAATAAAACCAGTAGGCTTATTCTAAATTCATAACACTAAGTGGCCCTAGGCTCAATACCCACACCTAAATATAGTATTGCCAACAAAGAGAACTGGTCAAAGTCTATCATTATGACTAGACTGAACTATTAGTTACCAAAAGTATACTCAAAAAGTGCTAACTGATCAATATTAAACTATTTTCTTAAATGTAAGTTAGCTCAGTCTAAATTTACTAAATCCCTTACTCAGTCAGAAATAAACTTGATTCCACATGAAAATAATTATTTACTTAATTATGCTTTAAGGTCAACTTCAGAGTTCAAAAGAAAAAAACTCCCAAAACACCCAGGGGGTACAATTTTGGTAGATGTACTGCCATAGTGAGCACACACCCAGGGGGTACAAAAGTAACCAGAGCTTAAAAACCACATTTCCTCTCATAGGGGGATTTTATTGCATTGTGAGATTTTGCTTTTTAAAACCTATAAAATTGAGAAATTAAGGTCACTAGAGAAATTAAAAGAAAATAAAAAACTTATAGAAGGTTTTACTACTTCCCACAAGTCTCTTGAAATATGAACAAACTTTAAATAATGTATTTAATAGGATTATAATTTAAAGCACAATTAGGATTAAAAAAATATATATAATCTAGTTAGTCTATCAATCTAAATTACTCTAACATTTGTATCCTGACTTCCTGAATCCATTAAAACATTCCTGCCACGATGCCAGATTCCTAGTCAGGCTTTCCGAAAAGACTAAGGAATCTCAAGTTTCTCAAGATGAACAGGAGCCAAAAAGCAAACCACTGCCTCTTTTGTGCAGTTGTGAGCAGTTAACACCCAGGATAAATCACTCCTAAATCAAAGCAGTTTTTACTGATCACAATGACAATAAGCCTGCCCGTCAGTCTTTAGGAGTCCAGACATACTTTTAAACGAGAAGCTTCAAACTACAGTCTTCTGGAACACAGACTTCTTGGAACCCACATTATCTTTAAATAAATAAGCCTCAATTGAATGAAGTAAAATTATAGATAGCTCTAAGAAATATATTTGATTACTTAAGTATTCCCAAAATGACCAATGGCAAATGTTTCTAGGGTTCCTTCTCTGTGCCCTCATTTATTTCTCCCTTAAGTGGTGGCTTATCCCTGTCCCAAGCTTCACCTTTATGAATCTTTTTTCCCTGTTCATGAGGTATTATTTTGCTTTTATACTATTTACTACTTTGGAGTCCTGTAAATATTTAGTGACAACAATAATAATCAACTGATTGTGTCAAGCATTCATAGCTCACAGAAGTGTAATCAGAAAATGGTAAAAATCTCCAACAGTAGTCTGGAGAGAGGATTTTTTATTAACCCACTTTAGGGAAAATGTGTTAAAGGTGGCAGTTCAGTAGAATGCATACTCTATAGTGCCCTTTGTTTGTGATACCAATTAGTTATTTTTTTTAATAAATCATACAAGTGAGAAATAATTTCAAGCGAGAGTACTTACATAAGTCTGGGAAGCATTCCCATTTGTTCCCACTCCTTCCCCTTCCCGGCGGAATGTGAAGGCTGATCAAATCATCTACAGCCATCCATTCCCAGTGCCTTCAGCAAGACCCATCTCATAGATGGCACAGAGAAGATGCTGAACAAATCACCATTCTTCCTGCCACCTGACACTACACCAAATTATTGGAAAACGTTAAGTGGTAAAGACAATCCAAAAAGAGCAACAGAAAGAAAGGAGACAAATGAAGCTGAGGATGTCAGAAAACAAGAGGCTTATGGGTTGCTACTAGGTTCAGAGCTTCTAAGCGGCAGCAGCGGTCTATTAATTTGGAAATGTTTCTAAAAAGGAGGATGTTCTTTCAATCCACTTATGTACTTAGCAGAGTCAGTCCAAACTGTTTGGCACCCTGGCCCATCTCTGCCTTTCTGGTTAAGTTGGCAGTGAGGTAAATGATAATTCATACTTCCAGTCAAGCCTCCTTGTTAAGTTACTGCCTGAATCACACCTAGAGAACAATCAGGGGACAGGTGTTTCACTGAGACTGCCCTCCCATCTGCTTCACATCTGCTCCTGTCCTCAAATAGCCACACTTACAAGCAGAGGCAAAGAGCATGAACGGGATGCAGTGGGTCCCCACAAAGCTTTGTACATTCAGCATCATTATTCATCCCAACTATGCTGGAAACATGACTCTTGGAACTATGACAACAAAGTCCCAGTATAAACTACGACTAGTACTACTACCACCACCACTATCACTACTTAACACCTTTTGAAAGGCAGAATGGGATAATTTAACCAGAAGAGAGTTGTGAGATGGTATATATGGCCTTATTCAGACTTAAGCTATTAAAAACAATCAAACCAAAAAAAGGATTAAATGTCTGGAAATTCAAGAAAGTAAATTAGAAAAATAATAACAATTACTTAAAAAGCTGTATAATCCTAATAAAGAACACTTTGTTATGTATCATTTGGTAATATTAAACACTGAAGAAAAAATTTTTAAAAATAAATTAAAAAAATAAACACTGAAGAAAAGTCAACTAAACAGCTAAACGCTGGACCTAGAACTCAAACAAAAAATAGTTTTCTCTTATAAAACTCATTTTGGGTAACTCAGAATGAGAAACCAATGTGACTGAAAATAAATGGTGGGTACATCCTATGAGTATAGGTGCTATTTTTTCAATTACTGTTCTACCATATTATGAGCACAAACCGAGGATTATAGAGAACACTTACCAGGAATCAACAGTCTTAAATTTAAGTGCCAAAAAGAAATCTTACAGAATGGCCATAGGGATTCAAAGCGCAAAACGATGCTTCTGGTTACAAGGACAGTCAGGATGACAGTTTTACCATTTTTGAGGTCTCCCAGCATATTCCCCTTGTAAATAGCATTTCAAGTACCATAATGTCAAAGTATCCCATATTCCCCTATTACTCTCTACTCCTACTGGCACCATGAATTTGCTCAGAATACTTCAATGTCAGAGAGAACACCTCAGTCAAGGTTAGTCTAGTCTCATTCAGCTTCCACTGCCAACTATAGTCTTTACTTCTAAAATATGCTTAGTTTGACTTCCACATGACAAGTAAGTCTTCTCACCATGCTCTCATATACTTCTTGGTACAATGTTTTTATTTTATTGTCTCTAAATGTATTAGATTAGTCCTGTATGCCTTTCTGAGGTTGCAAATTCCTTGAAGGGTTTCTTTCAGACTGCCTACCAGCATCTCTATCATCTCTCCTCCTCCAGCCGAATCTTTTTATGGTCACATAGGCTATCTCATTTATACCATACTGTCTCAAATACAGCTTCATCAGCTAAGTCTTCTAAACCATAACTGCAGTAAATAAGAGACTGCTCTGTAACCAAGAGGATGCATACAGGAACTATGAATAGTAACCACATGAAAAAGCCTGGGCCTGCGCAGTCAGAGGCTCTGCAGAGCACCATCTCCTCAGCCAATCCCATCCTGCAGCTGGGCTGCGTGGCTCTGGACAAGACCTTTAGCCAAGTAGGCCTTACTTTCCTACATATAAAAAGTGAGAGATAAACTAGGTAATTATTAAGATTATGTCCACCACTATTTCAATTAAATTTTAATTAAAAATCACCACCATATAAAGGACTAGGTTGATTAGACTTTCTTTATACTCTCCTGAGTCCAGATGATTTGCAATCAAAAAATAGCTCTTGAATGATGAAAGGTGGACAAGAGTCTACCCCCTGAAGTTATCTCTACATTCTGGAGAAAGTGAGTCTGCCTGATTATTGAATTCTGACTGTGTGAAAAAATGTTATGAGTATGTGTATTTCAGGGAGGTTAAAAAAAAAAGAAAAAAAAAAAAGGTTAACAATTTAAAACTCAGAACCAGTGCCATGAAATGTGAACTTTTACACATAATATAATTGCATGTAGATTATTCACAATCTAGATGAACAACAATTCATGAGTCCATACACTTTCTTCAGCTAAATATGTCCCTTCTTCTCCCTCTTGAAGTCCTGGTCACTTGTATGATGTATTTCAAATATGATCATCCATGCAGTGTGAGATCACGCCTATGTAAAACTTCACCTACCTATCACACAAAAAAGTATTTGTTCTGTCCTCTATGCACCAAAGTACTTTCCGCATATTGTTATTACAGCCTCAGCACACAAAACACTATGGTGAATTGTTTATATGCCTGTCTGTCCCAGTGCACTGTAAACTGTTTTATTCATCTTTGTGTCCCCAGTACCTACCAGGACCAGGCACATGGCTGACACACACTAAATGTTCACTGAATTGAACTGAATAAACAGAAAACTTCCTATTCACCCAACCAACATAGCTTTGGGTCTGAACATCCCAAATATTCATGCTCAGACATGTTTTGCTACACTGGGTGGCAAAGCACCCTGTAAATGCAGGTCTTAGAGAAACCTGGGGGAAAATGTTTGTCTTTTTTTTTAAGTAGTATTTAAAAAGTCTTCATACCTGTGGAACAGAAGGTCAAAAGCTTCTTTGATCTTGATTTTCAGTATGAATATAGATTATAAAAGCAGAGCCTCACTATAATTTAAAACTAAAACAAAAATAATCATATTTCTAATGGATTTAGAGACCAAAATAATTAAATTGAATGTCCCTACCACTTTTAAAGTAATGCGTTGCTAACTGTTCTAATATTCGTGACATTCTTCTGACTGGAAAGGTAACCTGAGTTGATTACGTGGAATATCCACTACCTCTTATCATCGCCATTCCTACAGTATGAAGAGTTAGTACCTCTCCCACACCACCTCCAATAAATAGCACCTAAGAAACTGTCATTTTTCAATTTCACACAAAATCTGAAAAGAGATATGGGCCTCATGCCAAAGAACTGTCAATTTTTCAGAGTACCCTACCAAATCAGCCCTCTTTCTTCTTCCATTAGGGAAGAGATTAAAATAGATGTATACTTCAAAATGTGAGGTCAACATTTTAAAACCACCAAACTTTTTGTATCCTAAACATACTCTAGCTCTTTTTTTTAATCACCTTTTGTTCATAGCATTAAACAAAACCGTGGCAGGTCTTCTAGTTTCAAATATCTTTCCCATATTTCTCCATTTGCCAAAGATGGTTCCAACTACCACAGTAAAATATTAACTCGTGATATGGCATTTCAAGAAGATTCCTGCAGGTTAAGGAGAAAAGACATTTTGAACTATATGTTAGCTACGGCTCAGGTCTTGATCCGACAGTTTGTGAGTTTGAGCCCGGCATCAGGCTCTGTGCTGACAGCTCAGAGCCTAGCGCCTGCTTCGAATTCAGGGTCTCTTTCTCTTTCTCTTTCTCTCTCTCTCTCTCTCTTTTCCTCTCTCTCTCTCTGCTACTCCCCTCCTCACACTCTGTCTCTCAAAAATAAATCAACATTAAAAAAATAACCCACCAATATCAAAAATCCTTCAAAAGTCTTTTTACTCTAGAACAAATCATTTGGAAATAATAGTTTGTCTTTATCTAGTCAAGTTGAAATTATATACCCTCCATGACTCAACATTTTCATTGCTAGGTATATATACACTAGAGAAGTGTGTGTACACACCCACCAAGATACATAGTCAAAGATTGCTCTTAGCACTATTGTTAATGATACCTCAAAACTGAAAGCAACCTGAAGTAGGGTAGAGATATAAAACAGATTATTATACAGCAATGAACATGCTACCAGCAACCACACAGATGAATCACATAAAGCTGCATAAAAGAAGCAAACATAAAGAATACATAAAATGCAATTCCGTAAGTATCTGTAGGCATATTTCTTATGCACTATTCAATATTTATTTTATACTTCACAATTTAAAAAAAGCAGTCTTTTGGCTTAAAAACTCTAGTCTCCACACATAAAATCCTTATTTTCCTATCAGTTACAGCATTTATAAGTCTGTCTTTCCACCAGACTATCAACTGCTTGAGGGTGGAGACTGATTTTATTCATTGTGGGTCTCCCACAACATCATGGTACACAGCAGATGCTCAACAAACACTGAAAGGCTAGATGTATGAATGAATTATGGACACAGGGAGATCTCACATGGCAAGAAAATATCCTTGAGGCAGAAGAAAAAAAGCCACTTCCCTTTTCTTATATATAAGTTAGTCCCAAAGTCAACAAGTTAAATACATTTTCAGATGCTTATTTCTAATAAATGGTTCCATTCAGACAGAGCATAGTTTTAGTACGTAATTTATCAAAAGTGCAAGATATTTTTGAGCTTAGTACAGTCACCAAATTCTGATTTTCCCTTCTGCAATATTGCTGCCAGACTCCTAGTTGTCTAACTGTATTAATAATTCCTTAATTTAAATACAAAAACACATGCACAACCCTCTTTATGAGTTTACCCCCAAGAGTTCTAAAATGTTTCTCCATTAAAAAGCACATCTCAGCACATCCTGCTGTTCTTAGAGCTGGAATGCTTTCCTCTTCCCAGTTCCCCGTCAGTCTCCTATGGACCACAGGACTGAAATTAGCTATTCATTACATGTGAAGGAGCGCTGGCTAGAGCAGAGTCCTGCAGAGAAAGACTGCTATTTTACATGTCAATTTCAGAACCAAAGCATCTGCTACCTTACTAATATGTATATTTAATGTCTCTGCATAATGTACAGAATTATATGCTGTTCATTGCCTGTTTGTTCTGATATTAGGTACTCTTAAGTAGCATTATTCTAAATTATTCCCCTTAAAAAACACAGGATTCTTTTATCAGGTCTCTTCCCTGGTGCTGTCTGTAACAGAGGGTCCAAACTAGAAGCATATTGAATACTGAAGACCAAAATAGTCATGATTCAGAGAAATGTAATCAAACGTGACAAGTTTCTGGCCTATAATTAATAACAATTTACTGAGAATCCTAGGCTCCCAGGATATGATTTAACATTAGGTTACCATAGCAGGAGGAGGGTCTTGGGGGAGAGGTGTTAAGTTTTTAACAACTATTAATAAACCCAGAATATTGGAACTGTTGTTTTTCTGGAAAATCTGATGTTAAAAGTCACATTTCTAGCAAGTCTCTCTCTTATCAGCAACTCACTCCACTTTAAATATACAGGTTTTTTTCTGTAAGTTGTGGTACTACATGTCACTGAATAAGCCTCTGAATGGGGTGAGGAGGGGTTAGCTTTAACCTCTATAGTCTTCATCCCATAGATTATAATTGGTTTTGTTCATTAACCTTCATACTGAGCAGGAAGCTGAGAATATTCAATATTTAAGAAGCACCCTAAATGCCAGTATTATATCAGTCAAACCTATGTGATACTAGATGTATGATAAAGAATTCATACAAGTGTTAACAAAATTAATAAAAGTGTCACACTGGCACAATCATCTGGATCACTTTACCACACAGTTAGTATTGCTTTGACTAATACAACATGGCTTAGATGAATAAATAAGGCTATTCTAACTTTATCAATCATCCACAGTGCTTAACGAATACCGCATTTGATCATAGAAAGCAACTGGCAGATTTTGGTTTTATATGTAGTTGGATGCTAATATAGGTCTGTTGTTATGATGTAGATACAGCGGCCATGTGAGGTGCCCACAGCGAATGATTGGCATTGTACCATTTGTTTCTACCCTAAGTCCAAAACGTGAGACCTAAAAATATGGTCATAAACTTTAAGAGATTAATAATTTTTCTCTCAGCTGTGTAAGTTTAGATTCCAAAGTTCAAACACTAAATCTATCAGTGCTACTCCGTCACCATTTACCCCACACCACCTTTCATAAGCTGCCAACCAGGCTTGTGACTGTGGAAGCAATTGTACAGCCTCTACTTCCTTTCCCTTATGTTGTAGTGTGTTTTTTGTTTGGTTTTAGTGTAGCTTTCCAGCAGCTAATGTAGTTAGGAGTGTGTGCAATTTGAACCAGATGTTTATATTCCTTTAGCCTTCTTCTCTCAGCTAGAGATCGGCTAGAGATCGGTAGGGCAAGATCCAAGAGCGGTTTCTGGACAACTGGCAAAACACAACTTAGATGATGGGCAGTAGAAATGGGTGCAGGTTGATAAATATTCATGATGGTTTTAATCAGGTTGGAAATCATTATAACCTGGGATAACAAGCCAGTTACACCGTTTTTATATTACCATCAAAAGAACTAGCTCTAGTTCTGAGGAGCAGAAACCATTAAGGTACTTCTACTTTCAGGCACTTTCTCACAACTGCAATTTTACATTTGTTATATATTTAACATCTATCCTCCCGCTAGGAGGTAAGCTCCAGAGAACTAGGATCACCCATTAATCCCAGCATAATGCTTAATATTTGATAATGATGACTCAGTAAATATTTGTTTTAAGTGCATGTGGACATGAATGCTAGAAATAAGTGACCTGAAATTGGTAGGAACTATCATACAAACCCACAGATCTGGACAGAATCTACCATCAAACCAGAAAAGAGTTGATAGTGACCAAGACTTCCATGTATAAGCTAGTTCACAGTCTGACTAATGTCATAATCTGAGGCTACAGAAGCTTCATATATTTAATGAATGGTATAGCACCTACCTAGCAAAGATTTTGACAAATAAACCCTAACAACAACATACATGTAAGGAAGAAAGAAAAACTAAAAACGGACAATATAATCTCCAACACTATCAAACCTGTAAAATTTAAGACTAAGATTACCACCACTGTATTGTTTAGTTCAAACACTGGTCAAGTGATATCTAAATTGCTACCAGTATCTCATTTGGCAATAATTAAATAGTGACTCAAGTTTTTTTTAATATGTAAGTAATTGCTCATCTTAGAAATACAGTGTAATTAGACACCAGAAAATAAATTTTAGTTGATCTTTCATCCCATGTTTAATCAGTATTTCAAAAACAAAATTAAGTTCTTTGTCATCTTAAACCTCCACAAACCAACAACCTTAGAAAACATAATAAATCAGCCTCTTATTTAATCAACAATGATTTTAACATGTAATCCTTAACAGTTGTTTAAAATATGCATAACTAGGTTTGCAATAGTTATCCTGATTTAAAGCAAAAGCACATCTGTTTATGAGTAAGTAAATATAGTCTGACAGCAATTTGGAACATCTATCAGAAGGAATCAACTGCAAGCTTAATAAGCATTATTTGTATTCCACATAATACTCTATTTGTTCTTTCTAGCTACTGCAGTAATAAAACACACTGAAACTCATTTAGTGTGTACTAAATCCAATGTACCTAGGCAAAACACTGAAAATTTCATTTGGATGGTTCCCAGCCCATATAGCCTAACTTTTTAAAGTATTACTACCATCTGGTTACTAGTCTGTGTTTACCAAAACAGTAGCTGCACACATTTCTGTAGCAGCTGTGGTCAAAAACTTTAAATCAATCCATTTGGCTAAATGAAAACTCTTCAATGGAAAAACAAATATAGTATTTTGAATTTATACCTAAAATTAAGTTCCATTACTGATTTTAATAACATTCCCCAAGGACAAAAATAGTAAGATTCTAAGTGGTATTTGAGACATCTTCATTAGTTATATTTTCTAAAAATCATTTATCAAATGACAAAAGGTCCACAGAACTCAAGTGTATTACCCAAGGTCATACAACTACTTAGTAGCGAGATTCTGTCCAGAACATGGTTATCTTCTGGTTTCCAGTACAAGGGTCTTTCATAAAATTGCTCCAACCAAATACTTAAATATTAGAAACAGAATTAGGTAAAAGGAAAATTACCATTTACTAAATGTGAGTTAAAATTATTTTAAGAGCACAGCATTTTCATAAAATATAACAGCTCATGACAAATTATAAAACCTGACTTGTATTTGTTTCCTGTGGTAAAAGCTTAAAGGAGTCTATGAAATTTGTAAGAATTTGATTTCATATACTCTTCCCTTTCTTTTCACTTGCTTCTCCCTCCCAACCCCTTCCCCATAAATAAATAATAAAACAAAGTCTACAAACCTATCCTATGTTTTGGTCAAAAGTAATTATTTAGCTCCTACATACATCTTAATGTTTGTCTTTCTACTATAGTATAACTACATGGCACATTGTACACTTTCCTGTAAACAGAAAGTTTTTTCCTAATTACAACTATCAAACTTCCAAATGATTCCCTTACCCCTAAGAATAAAACCTAATCCCCAAATATAAATTAATGCAGAAATGTTATATGCCTAGCTTAGGCAGGAATGAAAGGCAGTAAGACAAATGTACCCAACAGAATTCGTCTGTTGTTATAGCACCAGCAATATAAACTTAAGAAAAACAAAATTTCAGGGCACAATGGTGACTCTTTTAAGTTTATGTGGGTTAATGACAAAAAAAAAAAAAATGCTTTGACAAAAAATGAACTGTTTCCCTCTTAATTGCCTTTTCATGATACCTAAGAAGAAAAATCAAACTAACAATCCACCAAAACAAAGCACATGTTTCACTCCTCTATGTCAAGTATTAAACTTTCAAAGGGATATTAAACTATTTAGGGGTAAGGGTACAGAAGGGGTGATTTGTATTTATAGGTGGACTGTTTTTTGCTTTGTTGGCTTCCTGATTACTGGTCATTTTATTTTAAAACATGAGAACCCAATGAAAAACTGAAACTCAGAATTTTTATTTACTTCCTTACATAACGAGGAAAAAAAGATTTGGTATCTGTTGACATCTAGAACAAACAGGGCAGAAGGTAACATCACAGCTATTGAGACAAATGTACAACAGGGTTTACACTTCTACATCCATGTCATACAAACATCCTTACGAAGTTGTCAATGGATTAGAACAAGCAGTATTATTTCCATTTGACAGATAAAGAAACTCAAGAAGGTTAGATGACACGTCAGGGCCAAGACTAGTTAACAAGCTGTGGTGAAAACCAAGTCCAGCAGTCATTCCACAATACTCTCCAGTTCATTTCACTCATTGCAATTAGTTTGCAACAAGAATAACAGAAAAGCTACATACAATGCCTCACTCTGTTCACGTACTGTTTTTGGTCTTCCTTTCTCTCTTCCAACCCAGTGACTCAACTACATTTGAGCCCAACATTGGGCTGAGAAGCCAGGCATGTACTTCTACACACATCTACAAATTCTAGAAACTGAAGCCTATGGTTCATTTTGCACAGGTGGTTGGGAT
This sequence comes from Proteles cristata cristata, assembly GCA_017311185.1. Lineage (NCBI taxonomy): Eukaryota > Metazoa > Chordata > Mammalia > Carnivora > Hyaenidae > Proteles > Proteles cristata. Next base: position 354,177 of record JAESUZ010004954.1, on the reverse strand, counting down.
TCCATTTAACTACTTGTGTATATAGAACTCCTACTAAATTCAAAGCTAGTGCAGGCCGAAGTTTCATGTTTTAGAGAGGAGGGAAGCAAAATTGTTTTGAAATTCTCTGTGAAAAACAGCCTGTTGTATTAGAACAAACAGCAGCTTGTTCCTATCATTCCTTTGTTTGACAAGTCTGGGCTGGCTAGAAAGGTCATTTATGCCTCAAAGCATCAAATTAACATTTGAAGACATGAATTTTAAAAATGGCTATTTGCTTCTGTTCCGTGAATGGCTAATGTGGTTCACAAAAAAGGAAAGAAAAACCCACTGCAGTCTTAGCCAAGTCCCAACACAGACTAAAAACCAGTAACAAAAACAGAAAAAGGAAACCCAAAACTTTCCCCAGGCAAACTAAGCACTGATTTTATGTCCACGTCAACACATGCTATCTTTTTTCTTTGAGAGAAAACTTAAGAAGGTAGCTGAAATGGTCAAATGTTTACATAATGGGGGGGGGGGGGATCGCTATTCAATTATCGTAAAATGACTTTCTGCTATATCAAAAGGTTCTTCCCTCTTAACCCTTCTACCCCAACACTAGCAGTGACTGTGCAGATTAAACTAACTTAGTACTGTCTTGGTTTATACACAACACCTTTTTCAAAACATGAAGTTCCTATATTATTTTCTCAACACAAATTTATGTTCCTATGTATGTGAAATGTAAGCTATCATTACCAACTACAACTTCAACTTCATAAATATGCATTCAGGACCCGAAAATACTTTGGCTCCAGTGACATCTGAGCAGCTCAGTTGGTAGAGTGACTCTTGATTTTAAGCTCAGGGCATGATCTCATGGTTCGTGGGGTCCTTCCCCACATCGGGCTCTGAACTGGAGCCTGCTTGGGATTCTCTCTCTCTCTCTGCCCCTCCCTTGCTCACACTCTTTCTCTCAAAACAAGTAAGCATTTAAAAGAAAATACTTTAGGGGCGCCTGGGTGGCTTAGTCGGTTAAGCATCAGACTTTCGCTTAGGTCATGATCTCGCAGTTCGCGGGTTCGAGCCCCGCGTTGGGCTCTGTGCTGACTGCCAGCTCAGAGCCTGGAGCCTGTTTCAGTCTGTGACTCCCACTCTCTCTGACCCTCCCCTGCTCACGCTGTCTCTCTCTCTCTCTCCTAAGAAATAAATAAAACATTTAAAAAAATAAAAAAATAAAAAATAGTAATAATTAAAGAAAATACTTTGGGGGGCATGTGGGTGACTCAGTCATTTAAGCGTCTGATTTTAGCTCAGGTCATGATCTCGCAGTTCATGGGTCTGAGTTCCACATCAGGCTCTGGGCTGACAGCTCAGAGCCTGAAGCCTGCTTCAGATTCTATGTGTCTCTCTGTCTCTGCCTCTCCCCTGCTCACTCTCTCTCTCTGAAAAATAAACACTGAAAAAAAAAAAAAAAGAAAATATTTTGGGTCCACTGGAAAGAACAAGGAATGTAAAGTATGAATTTCACAGTACAGCCTTACAAAGGTAATTCATTTTTATTAGAACTCACTTTCTACAAACAGTATATATACCAAAAATACCATAAACCAATTTCTAGAATATTATAGGATATGTAATATTTTAAATTTGTATGAATACAAGAAAATATAAATATGGAAAATAAAATTTGAGAATCTTACTAATTCCCAAAGTATTATAAGAAAATTTTGAGGAGTGTCTGGGTGGCTCAGTCAGTTGAGCATTTGACTTCAGCTTAGGTCATGATCTCATGGTTCACAAGTTCGACTGCGCCAGGCTCTGTGCAGACAGCACACTGCACAGAGAATGGAGTGTGCCTTAGATACTGTGTCTCCCTCTCTCTCTGTCCCTCTCCCACTCATACTCTGTCTCCCTATCTCTCTCTCTCTAAAATAAATAAAATCTTGAAAAAAAATTTTTGAGAAAATTTATAAAACATGAGGAAAATATCAAAACATTGTAACAACTCAAAATAATCTCTAAAACACAAATTTATTTTTAAATAATTACCTCATCTAGAAATATCCTACTTATATAGTTAATAAAATCATGTCACAATGATGATACTTCCTCAAGCCACTTCCAACCTCTCCTCTTCTGTTTAACTCCTTGCAATCTGTCTTCCATTCCAAACATCCCATGGACAGGATTCCTTTAGAGATAATATATAATTTCATAAATGTAAAGCACAAAGGTCTTCGTCGTTCAGGCCTCATTCGCTCTGACATCTCTACATCATCTGACACTTGCTCCATAAAACCTTCTGACTTGGCTTCTGCAATACTGCACTGGCATCCTTCTCCATCAACCTGTCAAAACACCTCTTTCCCACTACCTTTCACTTAGCATTCATGGATCTAAATGATCTTAAGTAGGAGACTCAAACATAAGATCTGCTTTTCTTATACATCTGCCCCAATGCACAAATCATAGCGGTGCCAATCACACAAATGACAATGCAAACTGGTACCCACTAGAGCTGAGCAATGGAGTGGCCCTATCCTTAGGAATGTTCTCAGCCTAATCACAGATAAGGCTTCCTCTTTATGAACAACATCCATTCCCACACTTTCTACTGCAAACTACACAACACACAAAATACATACACACACAATAGATATATACACACACTCATATCCAACAAGCTCCCAAATCTGTATTTTCATCTCTGTTTTCTTCTGATGGTCAGTCCTCCCTGCCCAAGTGTTTGCTAGCTATCTCCATATGTACAATACATATTTATTTCCACTTGTACTTAATTCATCTCTTGTCAAAAGCACTACTACTTCCATGCCATGTCAGACTCCTTCGTTTCATTCATGTTGGTCACACTGGATCTTGAAAATGCTTTCCTCTACATTCTCTCTTGCATCTATTGCTTCACCTTCATTCTCAAAGGCCTTCTAAATCAGGCTTTACCTCTCACCTTAATGGATGAGCTCTCCCTGCCTGCCTCCGCCATCTTGCCACTGCAATCTAGACTACCAATCTAAAGCACAGGTAGGAGCAGTGCATTCCCCTATGCTCACACTAACTTTATATGCTACACCAGAAGTGTGATTATATTCTGTGGAAAAATTGAGGGCTTCGGATTGTGACCCCCCACCCTTTCCCTCATCTTCAGCTTCACATTTTCTACCTCATTCACTTTATACACATTGTTATTTACTATATCAAGAAATCTAAAAATTTCCTCCACTAAATCCGCACATAAAAATTACAACACAGTCATGTGAAGCAAATTAGCTGTGATATATATTAATACTTAACCATGTCAATGTTAATGTTTTCAATTAAAATCAGCTTATTAGTTGAACTGTTTATTTCTAGATCTGCTTTTTTAAATAAATTTAATTAAAAAGGAAGATACCTCATGTTTATTATGCAACATTATTTAAAATGACCAAACTACGGAAATAGCCTAAATGTCTATCAAGAAATGAACAGATAAAGAAAGATACACACACAACACACATATGTGTGTGGCATACATGTATATATGTCATACACATATATGTATGTGTGTATATCATGGAATATTATCTAGCCTTAAGAATGAAATCTTGCCATTTGCAACAGAGCTAAAGAGTATAATGCTAAGTAAAATAAGTCAGTCAGAGAAAGACAAATACCATATGATCTTACTTACATGTGGAATTTAAGAAACAAAACAAGCCAAGAAAAGAGAGACAAACTAAGAAAGAGACTTAACTACAGGGAACAAACTGATAATTACTAGAGGAGAAACAGGGAGGGATGAGTGAAACAAGGGATGCAGATTAAAGAACACACTTTCACGATGAAAGATATAAAGTAATAAAAAATACCATCCAGCAGATAAAGGAATTATCTGCCCAGTTTAAAAACAAAAGAAAAAAGAAAAAAAGGAATCATGCCACCTGATTATGGCACGAAGCACATCATCACTCTCTAGAACAAAACCTCCCCCCCTCGCATGAGCAGTGTTTCGTGCAAAGTGGGCACGCTTAATAAATGTCTCAGAACCTGAACCTCAAATAAGTGGCAACGCCTCACTGTCCCTCTAGCCAAAAACAGGGGTTGTTTTTAATTGAAGTTGGTTTCTCTGCCATCGGAAGGTAAAATAATAAAGATGTAACAAACCCAAGAAATGAAGTAACTTTTTCTCTAAATTACTGGCAATCGGTTTTATAATAGTAGCAATAGACCTGTAGCAAATCATTTACGGTATTTACTCTTCCCCTTCTCATAATGGAGCGTAATATAGTCAGCCAAAGTGAGAGGCATGGCCACGGTGATTAAGAAGCACAAAGCCACACAGAAAGCACACATGTGAAGCCCATTTTAAAATTAAAAAAAAAATTTTTTTTTTTTAAATAAAAACCAAAATGTAAAAGCTGGAGCAGAAGAGGTTACACAGTATGAACATATTTAATGAAATACGACTATGTTCTCCATCCCTTCATATATTTCTGGCATCCCTGTAATTCTGAAAATAAAAAAAGCCCAAGGGATTCACCAAAATGTGGTTCACTCAAGAAAATGACTAAGGCACTAATAAATTAAAAGATTAAGAAAGTCCTAAATAAACTAGAGTTGCCTTAGATACTGGCCATTATAAATGCAACGTCTCCTGTGGTCCCAGTCCCCTTCAACGATAATATTAAATCTACCACGCTCATAGGTAATCTATCGAGGAGCCATCAAGGTACAAAAGAAATAAGGAGGCCATCTTTAGTAGTTGGAAAGGAATTCTCAAAAGGGCAGAAGTGGGATGGACGATAAAATCCTTTTTTTTTTTTTTTTTAAATAAGGTGTAGGCCCAATGTGGGCCTTGAACTCATGACCCGAGGATCAAGAGCCACATGATCTACTGACTGACCCAGCCAAGTGTCCCCAAATCCCATATTTTTTAGGTTTATTTACTTAATAAATAAAGAAAGAGAGTGTGTGTGCAGGGGAGGGGCAGAGAGAAAGACAGAGCACGAATCCCAAGCAGGCTCAGCTCTCAGAATGGGGCTCAATCTCAAGAATGGTAAAATAATGACCTGAGCTGAACAAGAGTTGGTCACTTAACCAACTGAGCCACCCAAGCACCCCCGCTCAAAATCTCATTTTTTAAACTAACTCAGAAAGAATCATTGTAAATATACGATGTTTAACAACTTAAGAATTGTATTAAAATAGCTCTTTGATTACTATTAGAAAAGAAGCATATGCATTAGAATTTTCATTAAAAAAACCACACCAAACTTAAAAAATATATAGATGATCTAAACATTTTGCAGCTACTACTGTAAACATTAGTGTAAACATTGTTCAAGCACGAATCACCTGCAGATGTCACGTCTAGGGGAAATTTTGATGAGCAGCAGCATATTTTCATCTTAAAGTATCTCGCCATAGAATGCTCATTAATTCTAGGGGGAAATAAACTGTAACTATATAGTGAAGAAATTGGAAAACACTTTGACCAAGTAATGATCACAATTAACACCACCAATGAGGGGCAGATGGATTTCATGTGCCTCCAGATGTGATACCTTGTGAAGAACATATTACTTATGTAGCACTCTGGCAGGGAATACATAACCTGAATCTAATCATGAGAAAACCAAATAAGAAACATCCTTTTAGAAAAAGAGGAAAATTTCTATACTTTAAAAATGTCAAAAGTGATAAAAGATAGTCTTTGGAAATATCCCAGATTAGAGACTAAAGAGAGAGAACTAAATGCAATACCTGATTCAAGACTGTAGGTCCTGTTACCGAAGCGGGGGGAGGACAACTTACAAAGAACATTACTGGATCAAATGAAAAAAATGGAATATAAACAATAAATTGATTTTAAAAGTTTTCATCAGCGTTAAACTTGCAGATGACAGCTGTACTGTCTCTACGGAGGTTTCATAAGAAACTATTCCCATGAAACTCATGAGAAACTCAATCATTCAGAAAAAACTTGCATGTGTGTGTATATGTATAGAAAAAGAAAACAAGCTCAATAATAAAGAAAACAGGCTAAAAAGTCAAGTGAATAGAGGCAAAAAGTTATAGTCTTTATTACTTGTACAACTCTTCTGCAGTTCTGAAATGATTACATTTTTAAACTTAAAATATAAAAAGTGTATATGCATCGCTCAGTGTTCTGCCATCTAATTTGGTAAACACCAAATTAGTGCCTGCATTTAAATAGTATTATGGAAAAAGGACTGCATTATATTATCATTTTACAGCCTTAGAAAGCACACAACAGCCTCACTGTGCCAGAGAAGGGATACCTGTGTCAAAGAGGTGTTTCACACTTCCACAGCTGAGAATAAAAGAGCAGTTTCTGCTTCGACAGGAATAACTGTATAATAACAAAACAGAAGGGAAGAAAAGCTATTCTGCTCACATTGCCCAATGCTTAAAAACCCCAGTTATCTACCCATTTCCTTCCGGACAGAATGTAAAGGTCAGGTTCTCTAACTTGGCATACAACACACTTTCCAATCTGGGGGAGTTTACCTCTCTAGAGATTTACGTGCTGCAGCCACCACCACCACACACACCCTCAACTTCATAGCCAGGCTGATTATAAGCCCAATGCCTTTACACATGCATTCCCTCTGCAAAGACCATCCTTCTCTGATGCCCTTCACTTTCTAGTGAGCCCTTTTGTTACGCTTCCTGATTAAATGCCACAGCCTCTATGAAACCTTTCCTGACTCTCCAGGCAAAGTTAGTCTTATTCTTTATACCCAAAGAATTACATCCCTACTTTTGTTTTATATGAGGATTTCTCTCTTTCTGTGAGTTTCTCCAAAGCTCGAATGTAAGGCCCCTCAGAGCAAAGATTGTGGTCTTCTAAGCACAATGCTTCATAAACACGGACTCATGACTAAATTAACTTCTCTAAATAGAACAGGTTCAACAATAAACAACAGCTAACACCTGAAACACTGATTTTGTATCAGACACTTAGTGTAAGTGCTTTCCAAACACCAAATTACTCCTCACGACAATCCTAACTGGTAGGATTTTTGCTATTTTAACCTTCCTGAAGCTGGCATGTGTCATAATTAAAAGGGCAACATATTTTTCTTAGAGTAAAGCAATGGTGCTTCTTATAATCAAGGGGTGAGTTTTGATAAAATACGGTATTACTCCCAGATATTCCTTCATAGTTACAGACGAAGAAACTGAGGCACACAAGAGAATTTAATTAATTTGGTGGAAGTTGCATGGAAGAGTCAATTCTAGGCACACTGTCTCCAGAATCCATACTCTTAAACCATGAGGCTATACTATTTCCCCAACAAGAGTGATCCCATAGCATGGATAGTCTATGGGCACCAGAGCCAGGACAAATGCAAAAGGGAAGTTTGCTCTTTGAGGTCACCAGGATCCTGAGAAATGGCTGATATGAAGCTCAAGATTAGAGGCAGTGAATGAAAAAGGACCTTCAAGTGCCTGAAGAGAAAGCCAAAAGCCCCTGTCAGCCTCCGCTATCTCTGGGCAAGGCCTGGGTCTGAGTCCCGGCTCCTTCTCCGTCCCACAACCTTTCCCTTAGGTTTGCCCTCAAGTTCCCAATGAATGTAATCCTAATTCTCTCCCAAGGAGTCATTACAAAAAAAGTGAGTGACCTACTCAAGCCTTCTGCTGTGTATCTTAATCCCTATAACATCATCCCTGGCAGTTATCTAGCCTCAGCTCAAACACTTAAGCAGTTTCTTTTATTTTCATTAAGATGGAAAAAGATACTCCATATCGTAAAGTCCATCCTCCTTCTAATTTCCACCCCAATCCTTTGCCATCAGGGCCTGAACAGCAAATTTTACTTCCTCTTCCTCATGACTGTCCTTGTCCTTTCACAAACTCACAGGCACCCTGCCTACTTCAAAAAGTTGCCATCACCAAAGGAAGGGAGGGAGGGAGGAAGAAAGGGCTAGTGATAACTGAGACATAAGCAAAGTGCTAAAAAACAGGAGAAAGGGCAGCTCATTTGTGGGGAACAGAGAGTGGGGTGTGGAGAGGAAATAAAGGTTCATGAGGAAGTGGCTTTTGAGGGATAAAATTTCAGCTAGTGTCAAAATTCAGTATTAGACTGAGGCAAAATTCTATAAAAACAAAAAGCTGAACTTTTAAACATGTGAAATGTTTTGGGTTTCTAACAGTCTTGCTTTCTTTCACTTTATGATTTTGGGCAGAAGGCTCATTGTACATTGGCTTGTACAATTTGTTCAGTGTGATGCATAGATAACCATCCTACTGACAGTGGAGTCTGGAATAAACAAAGCAAAACTTACCATCTCGGTGGTGCCATCTGATCTGCAGCAGTATCACTTGCTGAAGATTTTATTTGTGTTCTTCACTAACAGAAAGTTGCCTCATGTACTTCTTTTCTACTGATCTAAGGTAAGAAACTGACACAAAAGCAACCTCTATAAATGCTTCTTAATCATCAGTGACCAAGACAGACTGATCCAAAACACAACTTCCCTACATACTACTGCCGCCACTCCCCAGTAGCCGTGGGTCCATGCAACCTGTCTGACACACTACGTAACAAGGATAATGCCCTAGTGCTGTGCTCTAATTCCCGGTGAAATCAGAAAAATTATGAATTCTGGTAAAAATACTGGAAACTTCTGTACAGAGAACATTAAAAAATGTTATTATAAGTGATCTTTCTTTCCGTGCAATGTTAAACGAGTAACCTACTAGTCCAGAAGCAAGTGAAATGTTTGCTAGAACTTTCAGATATACTATCAGGGGCACCAGTATCATTTTATCTTTAACACAGTTCCTAAAACTGTATGATGTCATTAGACAGCTACCTTCTTTGGTTGTCTTCAAGTTCTTTTTCAATTTTATAAAAATATTTATTCATTTCTTGAGAGGCAAAGAGACAGAGCATGAGTGGAAGAGGGGCAGAAAGGGAGACACAGAATCCAAAGATGGCTCCAGGCTCTGAGCTGTCAGCACAGAGCCCGATGCGGGGCTCCAATTCATGAACCACAAGATCATGACCTGAGCTGAAGCAGAACTTAACCGACTGAGCCACTCAATTGCACCTGGTGTTTTTTTATCAATCAATTCATGGTGGTGTCTTCCAAGCAGGTTGAAAGAACTTAAAGACTACTACTGCAAATTAACACTGCTGGTACATGCAGTTCACACCATACACTTACAGAGACTTCATTTATAAACAACTTCCCAATGCATTTGACACTCACAACAACCTTATGAAACAGATCCTCATTTTACGAGTGAAGAAGCCAAAGTTCAAAGAAATCAAGTAATTACCCCAACTCCCTACTGTCAGTAAGGAAAGAGGAGACCTGGATCTCAACCTGTATCTTCTGATTGCATTATTCTATTAATAAAATCTGTTAATCGATTAAATAAAATCATGGGTACTTCTAACCGGATTGCACACCTAACTCCAGCTAGGAAAAATTCCATTATCTGTTACATATCTTCTTCTGCAATGTGTGCACTTGGGGGGTAGTGACTATTTACTACTAGCACTGTGCTGAGGGGCTTTCAGAAAGATTTGTATTCTGTGGATGAGGAATGATACTCTAAACCAGTGCTGTCTAACAGAACTTTAGACAATGGAAATGTTCTTCTACACTTGAACTAGTTCAATACAGTAGCCACTAGCTACTTGTGGTCATTACGCATTTGAAATGAGTAACTGAGAAATTGAACTTTTATTGTTATTTAATTTTAACTAATTTAAATTTAAATGACTATGGGTAGTAGAGTAACTTATTGGGCAGCTCAGTTCTAGACCTTGACGATGTGAAGTAAAGCTTAATGTTAATGTCTTAATATTGTAGACTTAAGCACAACACAAATGAAAATCAACTAAACAGCAAGCCCAGAGCACACCACTGATTCATGGGAACTAGAATGGATATGATGTCATCAAAAGCAATACAACTAGAAGATAATCATAGAATAATCTTTCAATCTCTACAAACTCTTTGGTCAGCCAAATCTAATGAGTGACTGCCAAAGCCCAGGCCTGCTGACAGCATCAACTATGAAAGGCAAGGAACTCTATTTTATAGGTCATAATAGCTTTCTTGGGGGAAAAAGAGCTTATCACTGCATGGAAACTACACCAACTAAACTATAAACAGGAGCTGATGGATGTAAAAACCAAAGTATCTTAGTAAACCGGGCACTATTTCTCTAATAATACTGTATCTTTACATCGAAGAATGTAAAGGAACATCTTACAGGACAGGACAGCTATCTCTGTATTCTAACAGTATAATATCCATTCCTCTTATAACAATCCACAACATTTGTTACTGTGTCTTCCTCTCTCATTACCTAGCTAGGGCCTAGGAGGTTTCATTTAAATGAAACAGACCAGTTTGGCATCAAATTTTTGTTTTAAAATTATTGAGACTTTCAAAACCCAGATAGGCTTTATAAGTCCCATGAACAAAGCACTTGTCATTTCTTATTCCTTTGTCTTTATCCATGTTCAAAGGATCTTATTAGTGCTGGCAACAGAACTGAACTACAAAAAAAAAGCCTGGAATCTTCATTCCAATTCTTTGACTACTAAATATTTTGTCCTTTACAATCCACTTAATTTCTTATTGCCTCAGTTTTCTCATTTTTAATTGATGGGATGATTAGATAACCCCAAAGAAATGTCAGTTTTAAAACTCAACTCTTCTGTGATATTCTCAACTCTTTTCAGTTGGATTCATGGTCTTTCTTAGAGCCTCCTATTAAGAAAAATCACATATTTTGCTTAAGTAGCAAAACCTATGTATGGTGCAATCTGCTGCAAAAATTCACAGATCATCCCACTGTCCAAAATTCTGACTATACCAGTTTTTAAGTATAGAAAAAGACATCCACTTCTAGTATTTCAAAAGCACAAATCCTTCCTAACTGCACAAATTAAAAAGTACACTCTGAAGAGGTAAGGACATAATTACTTACACCGGTAGCAACTTGGAACACTAAGAAAAGTACATGCTATTCACGGACCTTTTCTGGTTAGTTTTGGCTTTTCATTTAACTTTCAAACTCTTCTTTTTTTTTAATTTTTAATGTTTTTATTTATTTCTGAGAGAGAGAAAGAGAGACACAGCACAAGCAGGGGGTTCAGAGAGAGAGGGAGACACAGAATCCAAAGCAGGCTCTAGGCTTTGAGGTAGCTGTCAGCACAGAGCCCTACACGAGGCTTGAACCCACGAACTGTGAGATCATGACCTGAGCCAAAGTCAGATGTTTAACTGACTGAGCCACCCAGGACCCCCTCAAACTCTTCTCATACACTGCAGGAGCAGCCTCTTCACTAGCCTTTCCAGCTCCTGTGTTCTGAGGCAGTAGATTCTAACAATATCTGAGAAAGATATTCGTAAGTAATGAACAAATAGCTTTTCTACCTATATGAAGGCTTTTTTGGGAACTTGTATCAATATATACTCAAAAAATCCACTTTGGATACTAAATTTGAGTGATCTTCTAAACCTATCCAATGTAGATGATATATACTGAAACAAGACCCTTGAGCAAGGACAGGCAGTGAGTTTCTTGTGAACTCAATCATTTCTACAACAGCAGTTCCAGCCTCATTTCACCAAATCCAACCAAATGTAGGCACTGTCTCTTTCTTCACTTTTAAACTTCATTTAATTATTTTGAGAGAGTGGGGAAGGTAGGGGCAGAGAAAGAATCCCAGACAGGCTCCACACTGTCAGCGCAGAGCCTGATGTGGACCTCAAACGCACCAACTGGGAAACCATGACCTAAGCTGAGTTCAAGAGACTGAGTCACCGAGGCACCCTTCTGATTCTTTGTCCATCTTTCTCATTTTCTTCATACCTGTTCACTTCCCTCAACTTCTGTAAAGACACATAGGCTTTATGTTTTTCTAGACTTAGTAACTTATTTTTGATCATTCATCTTTTCGATTAATTCTGTCTTGCAATCCAAACATTGTAGCTGGCAAGGCATTAGGCTAGGGCAACTGGGCTATGTGAGGCCAAAGGATATGGCAGAGCCACACTTAATCCCTCCCAGAGGGATGGGCCTCCAGGAATCAAAACCTTGATTTCATCTCACTGGCATGAGGTCTTAATCAGCTGGCTAAAAAGCCTAACTGCTGGTCACTCATCACTTCTAAAGAATCAAGAAACAGTATGCTATCACATCCCCAGGAGGAAATCACAAATATATAAGCTACGACAGGTATATAATCACCCAAGAGAAAAGACCAAAGGCAGCATGATATCAGAGGCTGTGGCTCTTAGAAATTACTGTGGAGGTATCTAAAATTCTCATTAAAAATTTCAAGAAGTCTCATATAGGGGAGGAAAGATGAAGCAATGAGGCTATGTGAAGAGACATTTCACTAGTAGGAAAATCTCAAGGGTAACCAGAAGTGACACATCTTAAGGCCTCTATAAGGTATATGAGCAAGTAGTACAGCACTGTGAGAACCCAGTCTTTCTGCTTCCTTTTACTATAATCCTTTCCCAGCATTTGGACTCATTGAGCAACAGAGGAATGCCTTTTGTTCTACAAGCTCATGTGCAGAGAGCCTACTTCTATCTGCCCTTTCTGTCCTCAGTGATTCCTACAATCCACATACTTCTCTACCCAGCCCATACGTAAGAAGGTTAGACAAAGATTATGATCTGTGCTTTTGGTTTTACAGTAAAATCAGGCTGCTGGTATTCCAAGCCCTGATAAGCTTATCTTGAATAACTTAAGCTCCTGTTACCTTTCATTGGTAAATTTTTTATGAAGGCTTTTTGCCCTTAAAGTTCTCAGTTGTTTAAAACAGAAAGAAGAGGAGGGGTGGGGGGTGGGGAACAGAAGTTCTAAAGACCTAACTACTCCTCCTGAGGTAGAATACAGTGTATACACTAACTGACTCAAGCTCATCAAGCAACACATACTGAAAGATTGCTTTTAGGTCACTAGCGATAATATCTTCTAACTGGGACATCTGCAAGTTATAGAGAAACGTGGCCCAGAATCTTTATGTGGCCAATCCTAGATCTCATCTATCCCACTGCAACAACAAACATACTCACATACAGGATTCCCCAAGCATTTCTATGCCAAATACTTCTATGCCATACATTAAAACAACACTGCCTTCATAATATATAAAGTACCCCTAAATTAAAGACTCCAGCTATTTTGGCTTCTAAGAAATGAAAGTCTACTTGAGCTCTACCACATTAACTTCTCTGGGTACCACATTATTGCAGAAAAGCTTGCAAAAACACAGACCTGTTAGTTCAGTTCCAGCCACAGAAAATAGTGACTCAAAGCAGGGGCTTTGGATCCAGTCAAATACGAGTTCAAGTCCCAAATGGCATCTGTTAGCTCTATAGCCTTTCCTTATCTGTAAAGTGCGGATCCAAACGCCAACTATTTTGCAGTCCTCTTTTGAGTATTAAAGCTTGAATAAAATAAGAGAGTAAGAAATCAGTATGATGTAAGAAATATAGTGTTCAACTTTTACTATAGTGTCTATTATTTGGGTCAGCTCTATCTCTGTTACTAGATAGAGGTCTTTGGTTCTATTATCCTATTGACCTCATTTGCCATAACCCCAACTTCAAGAAAGTCTTAGCTTGAACTAATGAACACAGCATTCCCAAACCAATCCAGTCTATTTAATCAAGTATCTCAACTACCCAGAGAAAAGTAGCAAATGAAGCATTATTTGTTCTGTTCCACAGCCATAACTTTATTGGCTCTGTCACAAACACGTAACTAGTTTTTACAGAGAATAACATGACAATATCTGTACATATGAGGACCAGAAAAAATAAATCAAGGGCAGGTCTTACAATGAATAGGTCAATGGCATCCTCCAAAGAAATAAAAAAATATATATGATAAACACCAAATTTCCAATCTTTTATCCAATACAAAAATGTACTGAGGCTGGAACAAAGTCCTCATGTTAACACTATTATAAAAAACACACCTGTACACTATTTCTAATTTTCATAAATAGCTAGCAAATATCTATAATTCTTTACTTTTTATTCCTATTTTATAATTTTATTGTAATATATATTTTCCTTAAACCTCCTAAAATCCCTTGGGGAGAAATAATCCAAAAAATAAGCAGAAAAATACCTTAAAATCAATTAATCGAAATAGGTAATGGGTGCTCACTGCTCTGAAACGTATATAGTCTTATTTAACTTCCAATCATATTTCATGAGCATAGCAGAGTTTTTTCATGCTGAGTTCTTCAGTTCAAGGGTTGTTTGTGCCAATTATAACAACCACAAGATATTTCCCCCTTCAACAGAGGAAAAAGAAGTCTCCTATTATTAACTCAGTCTGAGTTACAAAGTAATCCAACAAGTAGGAGTTAAAAATCCTGTATCCTCAATTTTTAAAAGCATAACTAACTTTATAAAAGACAGAAAGATTTCACCACTCTCCCTATCTGACCTCTCTGCTGAAAAGCTCAAACTTAGATGCAAAACTAAACCCTCAATTCCTCACACTCCAAAACCCCTCCAGGTCAGAGGCACCACCCAGATGTTCAAACCAGAAATAAACCCTGTTGATTTGTCCCCTTCTGTCTCCACCACCCCACAACAGCAAAAGCTAATACTGCCTGAACTACTGCAACCACCTTCTCTACAGGTTACCCTGAGCTTCTACTCTTGCATTCACCAACCTATTCTCCACAGAGCAGCCAGGGGGTGGCTTACCATTACACTCAGAATGAAAGCTCCCTATTTACTGTGCCTGAAAGCCACCTTACAGGATCTTGCTCTGCCCATTTCTCCTACCCTATCTGGTGTCAGTCTCCCTTCATCTTCTACTTCACCACCCTTCTACTTCACTGCTGGTTCCTTTTGGTTTCTTCGCGACATGAGGTCCTTCTTCCCTCAGGAACTTCCTTCACACATACTTTATTATCTCAACTTTCCATTAGTCTGCAAGGTCCATCAAGGTCCCTCAGGCAAGAGAACTGCTTTTATTCAGCAATATGTACCTGATACCTGACATAAAGGTTGGCACACAACAGTTGTTGAAAAAATTCCCGAGAAAAGAATGAATGAAATAAATTTTAAAGATAGGTACCTTCAACAACATAATGAAAAGCAATATATGAAACCAGCCTCAATGAGAATAAATTCAAAACAAAGAACCATTTTTAAATTTAATAGTCAAGATGGACACTTCTAAGAAAAAAGATTCTTGGTCAATGCTCTGAGGAACCAAAACAAAGACTAACAGAAGTTTTGAAAATTAAGCACCACATGCTTCTATTCTGGTTCTAACAATCTGTTGTCATGGCTGAACTTGTTCCCCTCAATTCCATTTCAGTAAAAATCAAGTAGCTCATAAAAGGAATATGCAAATAGTTAAAACACTAAGCAGAATGAAGACATAAATGTGCTGCCAGCTGCCTCAAACATCATAAACAATAAGTGCCTTCATATCACTATTTCGTGATATGCAAGAAAAGGAGAGGGGAAGAGTCTCAATTCTAGTCCTAAAATATACTGAACCCACGGCATTATGCCTGCATCATCAGTCTTCAAAGGATCAGAGCAAGGATGCTGCTTTTCCTCACACCCCATTCCAAATAAACAAGATGCCAGATCTGAAGTATGACAGTTGCAACTCTGACCTATTCAACAGCTCTTTCCCTATGTGAAAAGTAGCTCAACTTTCTCTCCTGAGGTTTTTCTCTTTTAATCAGGATGTCTCAGTATTGGGGTCCCAGTCTCAATCTGCTGTGACACACTAGAAAAGTGTCTACATGCTTTGCCCAAAATATCAAACCATCCACTAGAAATTAAAGATGTACTAGGGGTAAGCTACAAGGCTGACAACAGTTGTTTCTTTTTTTTCCTTGTGGCCTGGAATTAAATCAACTCAGTGTGGTTATATTGGTTATTTGAGACTGTAATGTCCCGGGTTGTTTTTTTTTTTTTTTCATTGAACACATAGTAATTACATACGCAAAGTATTTGTAGACAATATCTTTTAAAATATGAGTTACCTAGACAAAAAAAGTAATTTTCAAAGCTTCTTATGAAAGACAAGGCTGAAAATCCCTAAAACATAACATAGCATTTGGACAGTAAAACACACTGCAGTTTGGGGCCAAAGCTTCCAATACCGAGAAAGCTGCATAGCAATCTTTGCCATGTTCCCATCCTTTGCAACCTAAAATGTGCTCAGTTTACTTGGTATTAAATAGAGCTTAAAAAGCAGTCAATTAACTAAGTCATACTTTTCTTCTACAAACTCCAAGTAGACTCATTCAACAAGACAATAAGCATTCAGTCGTTATTTTGAAGATGTTCTTAGAAAAAATAATAACAATTTTTGCAACAGTAAAGAAGAAAATTTTAATTCTAAATCCACACTCAAAGCACTCAAGGCTCCCCTCCCAGAACACACGGCAGCCCAGTGAGGTCCTGGCAACAGCGCTGGGGTGCTTCAGACAAGCTGGGAGATGGAGATCAGTAAGTACTCAAATGAAATCATTTCTTCTGCTGCCTGGGGAGCCCAACAAGACTGTATCATTGCTCAGAATTTTTATGTTAATAACCTTTTCTGTCTTGAGTCTTTTTATGGGGGAACTAATTAAAAGCATTTCCTTCCAGTGAAACCAAGACAGAGTGCAATCAAAAGTGAGTGGACAATGCCATGTACTTGGTGGCTAGGTTAAGAATTCACAACCTCTTTCTGAATTCATTGTTGAATATGCCAAATATTCCTGTGGATACTCCACACGTTAAATGAAGTAACCATAATATTTGGATCTAATATAACAGAATGGGGTGCCAGAGTGGCTCAGTCAGTTAAGTGTCCAACTCTTGATCTCGACTTAGGTCACGATCTCACAGTTGTGGGATCAAACCTTGTGTCAGGCTTTGCACTGGGCATGGAGCCAGCTTAAGATTCTCTCCCTCTCCCTCTGCTCCTTCCCCAACTGCACAGGTGTAAACGCACCCTCTCTTTCAAAAAACATATACATAACAGAATAGTTTATAGTTTTTTATACTTCTGATATTAATCTACATAAAATGTATTATTACTGCCAAAAGATATCTAAGTAAAAAACACAAGTCTTTAATGTGTGGCCTGATACTTTAAAAAGAAAATAAATAAATATGGTACTATTCACAAACTCCAAACACTCTTAAACTCTGTCGAATCGACCATGTAGGGCTGACCACTTGAGCCTCTCTGAATAATTTAGGGCTAAGCATGTTGTCAGGCATGTTGTCTTTTGCCGAAGAGTGCCCTGATTTTCTGCTGCTTTGTCTTCTCCTTGTGT
This sequence comes from Proteles cristata cristata, assembly GCA_017311185.1. NCBI lineage: Eukaryota > Metazoa > Chordata > Mammalia > Carnivora > Hyaenidae > Proteles > Proteles cristata. Next base: position 336,887 of record JAESUZ010004954.1, on the reverse strand, counting down.
AATGCTGACTTCACCTTAGCTGAAGCTGCTAAACACAAGTGAAATCACAGTGAGACTCTAGAAGGTGAACACCATCAATGCGTAAGGAAAGAATCTCATCGTGCAGAAGCAGCTTCTTAGCAAGAAGGATAAATATGAATAACATTTCCTTTCCTGAAAAATTAAAACCTCCTGGGGCTCATGGCTACCTTGGCTCAGTTGGTAGTGTGCATGACTCTTGATACTGGGGTTGTGATGTTCAGCTCCATGCTGGGTACAGAGCTTACTTTAAATAAAAAAAACTAAAACTTCCTGTATTGAATGAAAGTCATAAAAAATAACTTATATTATAACAGCTACTCAAAGCCACTCAATTAAATTAGCTATACTAGCTAATTCCGGAAGCCACTGAAAGCAGGCATCCCTATTGGCCTGATGAAGTAACAAATCTTTCCGTCAACTTTAATGGCTCCAAAGATCTAAAGATCCTTATTTATAAACTTGTATTGCACTCTAGGCTGATCACCCACATCTCTCATCACCCCACATTTACCCCTCCACAAAAAATTAAGAAACCTGCATTCTTGACTGACTCACATTAACTAAGAACCAGAAGATTAACAAAACTCTTCAGTAAAGTAAGCAAAATTATCTATTTAATAAATAGTTGAGAAATACGTTTTTCAAAGTAAAATTAATCACATGAAAACAGGATAAAAGAGGAGGAAATGTAGCACCAAATCTGATCTTTGAAAGATTTCACCAGGAAAAAGTCCCATTTTTAAGAGCTGAAGAATCAGCAACAATAACCCATACCTGTCATGCCCAAAGGTGTTTTTTTAATAAAATTGTATTCAACTTTGGCAGTTTTCCACATAGTATTTCTTCTTTTTAGTGTTCTGTTTTACAGAACTGTATCTGAGAGCCTTTACAATTTCTTTCTGGTACAATTCTGAAATAAAGTGGACTTTAGATAAAGGAAAAACAATCAAGAATCTCATCATCCAGCAAAAAATCATCTCTCTAGCCCCACCACCATCAAAAATCGCCATATGTTTTACTGTTTCTCTCTCCCTCTCAGAAGCAAAAAACACAATGGTCTGTGAAATCTCACAATTTGATGTTACAAATATTTAGTTTTATGCTATTTAAACTGAAGCAATACAGAGCCCTGGCTTTCTAAAACGAGAGAAAAAAAGGTCTTTCACCTTACCACACGGAAAATAACCAGAATTTAGCATTCATTAAGGAATCGAAAACCCGCGCGCAACCCTGCCTCGGCTGTCAGTCACACACCCGCCGCCCCGCCCCTCCCTGTCAGTCACACGCAGGCCCCGCCCCGCCCTGCCCCGCCCCCTACGGTGTCAGTCCCGGGCTCTGGCCCGCGGCTGAACCGGCGGCGCTGACGTCAGCTGGCGACCGCGGCCGCATTCCTAAACAGTTCAGACAAACCCACTGGTGGGAAGCTTCGAAAGCCCTCAGCTGTAGTGAAGAAAGCAAAGGCTTGGCTGGCAGCCAGACTCCTGAGCTCAGCATTTTGTAATGCACTTCCTTTTTACTTAACAGCTTGCATAATGTCCTTAACCCTTCCTTTACCTGCATCACATATTTAACCCCTTCTTTTCTTGAACTTCAAAGTAAACTTCCGAACTCAGTCTCCTACAAGGGTGTAATATATTCTGCACCAAATCACAACTGACTGATTTTTAATATCGCTGAAGAGGCAATCTGATTAAACACACATGCTCCCCCAACAAGGCCCCCACTTATCCCCCTTAAAAATGTTACTTTTCGGGGCGCCTGGGTGGCTTAGTCGGTTAAGCGTCCGACTTTCGCTTAGGTCATGATCTCGCGGTTCGTGGGTTCGAGCCCCGCGTCGGGCTCTGTGCTGACCTGGAGCCTGTTTCAGTCTGTGTCTCCCTCTCTCTCTGACCCTCCCCTGCTCACGCTGTCTCTCTCTATCCTAGAAATAAATTTAAAAAAAATTTTAAAAAAATGTTACTTTTCAAGCAAAGAAATTAAAAATTTATTAAAACAATATAATGTTCAATTTTTTCAATACCCTTCCTTTATTTATCTGTTAGAACTTATTTTTTTCAAGAAAGCATAGCTTCAAATGGTCCAAACACAAAAATAACAATATACAGTGACAAAAATCTCCCTCCAACCATGTGCCCCAGTTAACCGGTTCTCACTCCATGTCCTTTATTTCCCCTGTATTAACCCAGTAGTAGTTTAATATATATTCTATCTTCTCCCTTTTGTACATAATAGTAAACACCACACATGCTTTCTCTCCTTGGCTCCCTTCTTCTCGAGAGCTGCATGGAGTTCCACCAGAACTAATTTAGTGGTTCCCTGAATACTAATATTTAGGTAATTGCCAATTCTCTGCTATTTCAAATAGTGGTGTAGTGAAACTCTTGTATGACAATATCTCTAGAATAAATTCCTAGATAGAAAATTGCTGGGTCAAAGCAAACACGCATTTGTAATTTTGAAAGGTGCCTGCATTGAGGTGTACCTCACCTCTTCCCCTCCCACCCGAATTGCAGAAGGATGCTATTTCCCTCAGCCAGCTCAGACTATCTTCCTGCATTAAATGGCTCTCCTTTATTTCATAGTGGTCCCAGATACCCAATTTTTTGCCAGGCCATTGTTACGAAGCTTTTTTTTATTTTTGGAAAACAGATCTGTTTAAAAAAAAAAAGGTATTTCAATGTAGTTTTATTTTACATTTCTCATATGAATAAAGTTGAGCATCTTTTTTTATACATTTTAGAGCCATTTCCTTGTGAACTGTTAAATTATAACTTCGTCCATTTTTCTAGTGGGTTGGTTGTGATTTTCTTACTGCTTTGTAGGAACATTTTTAGGAACATACCTTTTGTCTATAATGAACCTGAAGGAGCTTTTTATACATTAAGGAAATTAGCCCTTTGTCTGTAATAGGAGTTGCAAAAAACTTTTTTCTTCCAGTCTGGTAAATTACTTTGGTGGTTTGTTGCACACAAATATTTAGGAATTTCATGTAGGTGGATTGTTATCAATCAATTACTTTATGGCTTCTGTTTTTTTATCAGACATAGACTGTTGTTCCTGATGCAGTTTATAAAAGAACTCACCTGTGGTTTCTTCTAATACCTATTATGTTTTCAGTTTTACATTTCAATATTTGTGTAAAGTTTATACTTTGTTTTTTCCTAGATGAATACCCAGTAGTCCCAACATTATTTACTGAATAATCTATCTTTCCTCATTCAGTTTAAAATGCTACCTTTATTATATTTATCAAATATTATATGTGTGGGGTTCACAGGATTTTCATGTTGCATTATATTTCATGCTGCATATATAAGTCACTGATCATTTTAAAAACTAGGAGAAAGTAAGATAGGTGTTCCATAGACACCAAGATCTGATTGCCATAAATACATTTTAGATTTGGGGAGTTTTGTTCATTTCTAAACCACACTAAATCCTTTTCAGGATTTCTGGGATAAATTACAGCAAAGTATCACAGTGAAATAGTATCTACTGTGATTTCAAAGTGGCTATTTGAAAATACCCATTCAGAAACATGACTCCTGACCAATTATGGCAAGCAGTTTTGGTCTTCTTAAAGACTTCAGGCCATTACTAGAAGGATTTAAAACACTGAAAACACGGTTAAAGGACAATTTTGATACTCACTGTAGACAACCGTGCCTTTTAACATATCCTTTAAAAATATTCTATTTTCTTTACAAGTGAGAATATACTGGGCCACCTGGGTAGCTCAGTTGGTTAAGTGCCCAACTTTGGCTAGGGTCATGATCTCACTATTTGTGAGATCAAGACCCATGTCGGGCTCTGTGCTGACAGATTGGAGCCTGGAGCCTGTTTCAGATTCTATGTCTCCATCTCTCTCTGCCCCTCTTCTGCTCACGCTCTGTCTGTCTCTGTCTAAAAATAAACATTTTTAAAAAATTTTTAAATGAGGATAAACTAGTCCCTTCAACTAGTCTTTGACCTTCTTTCCAGATCTGTTGGAGATTATTACACCAGGCCCCTATGAAATTCCTAGGTTTTATATGTAAACCATCATATTAATAATTACTTACTCTATTAATTATACAAATTATTAAGCATACCAATGTTTTCATCAGCTGCTCAAAACACACCAGAATCACGGTCTTGAACAGGATCTCCTAAGGGTAGGCAAGTAGTTGCCAAAAAGTGTGGCAAGATGACACGCACTTACAAGCGTAAGGTTCAAAGTCCATGCATGTTAGCGGCAGAAGGCAGAACCGGAGAGACGAAGGGAGCAGAAGGACAAAACAGAACAGCTGAGGCAGAGAGAAGGCCCAACCCCTGAGAGGAAGGAGATCTGGATGCGGCTCCGGCTGCTCTCCACATGATGATTCCTCATTTATTTCAGGAGACCCAAACCCAAGTTTTCTCAAGACAGGCCTGACACACAGTCATAAGACCACAAAGTATGTGTCAGGAGAAAGCTGTTAAAGATGTTTGTTTTGTGTGAAACAGACACCTACCTGCGCATACGCAATTCTGACAGTTCTGAAATACAATTCATACAAAAGATTTTAGTCTTCTAAGATATAGTGCTACAATTATATTTATGAGGTTACTATTTTAAACTCTGAGTCCATTTCCCTATAAAAACTATGACACACAGCATAAAAGTCCAAATAGAAATTCTTTAAAGCTCCGGACACTCTGCCCCTAGTCTAGCATTCTACGCTTTTCTTTCAAGGAGCCTACATTTTGGCCCCATGGGAGCAGGGCCTGCTGTTTGTCAAACATGCCTGTTAACTCTGCTCACATTTGCCTACATCTGGAATATCCTCCTAACAAGAGAGAATACCAGTCTCTAACCTCACATCTTCTTCCACATTTTAGCGGCTTGGCTCAAATGCTGCCTCCTCCATACCTTCCTCCCTCTGTGAGGAGTCAGCCTCTCTCTCATCAACTGCATTAGCCCCCCCACGATGATGAAGACCGCTAAAGATGAACGTTGTCAAAACACAGGTTTAAAGTTCTCCCATTAATGTGAAGATAAAAGAAACTAAGAAAAAACACACTCCACTAACAGAAAAAGATGGATGACTATGAAGGAAAACAATGTAGATCCTATGTATAAAAAAATCTACTTAGGTAACCCATTTATGTAAAGAAAGTACACATTTTTTAATTGGTCTCACCTTTTTTTAGAGGTTGGGGGGTAATCAGCCTACCCATCACATCTTGAAATGGAGCTTTCCATCAATTTACAAATAGGAAAGAGGACAAAGACAAAGCTAATATATTTGCATATGACACTAAAAACACAACACCCACCAAGAGGACGACTACAGGTAAGTTCAAATGCTCTTTCATTCCCTGAAGCCCTCTTAGTTCATGAACCCCTGGGACCCATGACTTTACCTGTTGTGTGGTGGATCCCACTGGACCTATGACCTGTGACTCAGAACTTCCAAGGTTAGGATAAGCCAGGTATCCAATAATTATCAAATATAACTAGGGATCAAAAGCACCTGATATTAAGTCAAGAAATATAGAGATTTTTCAATATTCAAGTCTCAGACTTCCTAGAGTATAAAAGCTGACAGTGGGGCTGGGGAAACTGCTTGGGTAAATCAAAAACCAGAAAACAAAAATACTTCCCTAGGTGACTCTCTGATTTGTAAACAAGTAGTATGGAAAATAGTAGACTGGGAAGGGCCGTGAAGGCAAACAAGGGGGCTAGAGTAAGTGGTGAGAATCCTTCTTCTTTCTCGGATTCACCTACTCTGTCTCATGTCTCAGCCCCAAAAAATGAAAAGGCAGTTACTAGGAGAAAAGCGACAGCAAGAGTTACAGGAATAGCAACTATTAAAGCCCACCTGCCTTTGTCAACCTTAAGATCTGGTGTCCACAGCAAATTTGAACCAAAGGCAGTAGGACAGGGATAGGAGTTCTCCTGGTGAGGTGGTAGCCATGGCTTAAGAGGCACTGACAACAGGAATTCAGGAAGGTGTTGGAAGCCCTTTGAGGTTTTCCATCTGCCTCAATTTATGCCATTATTTGCTTTAAAACTTAGTCCTAGGGTACAAGAAGAAAATGCAATCATTTTAAGAATTCAACTGATAGATGAAGGGCTGGGGCTTTACCCTATGGTATAAAAAGTAACTTTCCAAACCTCCTAGGATGCCTATTAAAGAGACTGCATGAGGGTGCCTAATTTGTCTCTTAGCAAAGGCTACAGCTAATACTCTCCAGGGGAAGAAATTAGAAAATACACTTTAGGGGCTAAATGATTTCCAAATGATTAAACTGCTCTGACAAAAAACATTACTTAAATACCAGGAAGCTCATAAGATTGCAAGCTCTGAACTGAGCATTAAAAACTGCTTCCTTTTGGGGCACCTGGCTGGCTCAGTCGGTTAAGCGTCCGACTTCAGCTCAGGTCATGATCACACAATTCATGGGTTCGAGCCCCGAGTCCGGCTCTGTGCTGATAGTTAGTTCAGAGACTCGAGCCTGTTTCAGATTCTGTATCTCCCTCTCTCTCTGACCCTTCCCTGCTCACGCTGTCTCTCTCTCTTTCTCTCAGAAATGAATGAATGAATGAATGAATGAATAAATAAATAAATAAATAATTTGGGGAAAAAAACTGCTTCCTTTTAGGACAAAAATATACACTAGCCCAAAAAAGTTTTCAACTCCCATACAGAGTCTGAGTATCCATTTCTTTGTACGATTCCAGAATCTTGTTTAACATGCATAATTTCCCTTCTGATTTTATTCAAAACATTCTCTTTCCTTTTCCAAGTGTACTTCCTAAGCCTAAAGACAAAGCGTTCCTTTTCCCAGCTCGTCCATGTGATGATGCACCCACGCGACAACTAAAGGAGTTTTAGGCCTCTAGTGGTCTTACTTGTTATCCTGTGAAAAACTGAAGCTGCCAACTGCACACAGATTAGAATGGTCCTCTTCACAATGGTTCCCTGCTCTGTATCAAGAGAAATGGAACTGACCACAAGTCACATTGTTTAGCAGCTCCAGGCATTTTTTCACATTTTAGTTTTATTTTTCTAAATAATAACATAACTTCAACAGCCCCATGAGTTCCGAGCCCTTATAAAGTCTGAATTTTTTTGTAATATGAAAAGTGTCCTACCGAATAATCATTCGGTCTTTAATCACTGCCTAAAGTGAATGGGGTTTTTTAAGTAAATCCAGCTGATGGTTTCAAGACAGTCTTTGAGAACTAAAGTTACCTCAAGAAGGACACCAAAGACATGTGTCCTCAATGGAGTCTAAAATCGCTGTTTCAGGGTGTCCAAATTCGGCTCAGGTCATGATCTCACGGTTCGTGGGTTTGAGCCCCGCATCGGGTTCTGTGCAGGCAGCTCAGAGCCTGGAGCCTGCTTTAGATTCTGTGTCTCCCTCCCTCTCCGCCCCACCCCCACTCATGCTCTGTCTCTCTCTGTTTCAAAAATAAATAAAAACTATAACTAAATTTTATGAAATCATTGTTTCTTCTATGTCAGGTGTGTAAACTGGGCACGTAAAATCATTTGTAGACAACATATTATTCTTAGGGCAATGCATAATTACTCCCTTAATTTTACCATGAGATCACAGTTAGATACATACATTTCTCCCATACTACCTAAGTGTACAACATAAAAGCAAGGATTTTGTTTTATTTGTTAATTTCTATATCCCCAGGTCCTATCACATAGTATACGTTCAAATCATTATTAGTTAATGAATGTTTCCCACTTATACTATATACAGAAATGAAGTTAATTTCTCTCATTCATTTAAATATAAGACTCAACTGTGTATATATCTATGTATCTGTATAACTGTATGAAATTAGATATATGTAGACAGACATAGATAAATATATAGAAGTACATATTATACATTATGCCCAACAATGCAAATTTGAAATCTGCCCATGAGGACAAAGTAACATTTATTGTGAGAATACTAACTTTGAATTTCTTAAGTTGGGTGGAATCGGATACTTAATCTTTAAGGTGCAAAACCCTATGTATTTAATAAAATTGAATCCCATTAGAGTTTTAATTTCCACACGTACCCCTACAGCACTGTAATCTAGAAACCATACAGCATCTTGTTCTCTGCAGAAGGTTAATCGTTAAAAACACCTTCATTTGAAGAGCTTCTAGACATAGTATTTCCTACATTAATGGAGATGCTTATATACTGTCCCTGGAACCTATGCTGCAAAAATCTAACTTCAAGTAAATAAAGCCTTTATAAGTTAAAAGCCAAATCTAATAAACAAGGCAAAATTCCAATGATAATGAGGGATTTAATGCAAAATTCTATTGCAGTTTTTAAAGTTCTCCTGTAAATAAGAAGTACGTCAAAATTTAAAGCATTTATAGATACATGTTCAAAACCATTCTCACCACTTAATCCTAATCCTCCATTCCCCAGAATGTTCTTAAAGCTGTTATAAGTACAAGACATCTTTTCTAATCCTTACAAATAAGGTCTTTTTTGTGTGCTCTGTTACTGCTTAAAACTTTACACTAAAGAGCACCTCAAACACAGAAATATCTATTAACTGCTACCATTACTCTGGATATACATGTTCCATAAAGGGTTTTTTAAGAGTGATAAAATAATAGGAGATAGTTCCTTAAACTTTGCCCCCTTTTTACAAGACTTCTAGGGACAAGTGGGTGACTCAGTTGGTTAACCGTCCAACTCTTGATTTTGGTTCAGGTCATGATCTCACGGTCATGAGATCAAGCCCTGTGGCAGGCTCTACACTGAGCATGGGGCCCGCTTGGGATTCAGGATTCCTGAATCTGAATCTCTCTCTCTCTTCCTCTCTCTCTCTCCCTCCCTCCCCTGCTCACCCTCATGTGCATGCATGCACATGCTCATGTGTACTCTACCTCTCAGTCTCTCTCTAAATAAATAAACATTAAAAAAAAAAAAAAAAAGACTCCTGGAATGTTTTCTTCGAATTTCTCCTTCTACCCCTGGAGGATAAATTTAAATTGTCTAAAGTTACAGTCTTTTGAAAAACTCTGTGGTATATTTGTAGTGGTACCTCTGGAAAAAGATCAAAAACCTTCTTAACATAAGACATTTCCTCCTTCTTTTGGTTCACAAGCCAATGCAGTACTCAGTCCTGGGCATTCCAGAGGTCAGGAAGCAATAAGAAGACTGAGAACACCAAGAAAAACACAAGACAGGGACTAGCAGGCAATATTACTGGAGATCACTTAAGGAAAGGCTCACCTAAGTAGAACACAAGAATTGCCAAGAGAGCCAGCACGAGGAGCCCAGATGCACACGGAAATAAAAATTTAACAAATACAGACTTTTCAAGGCACATGATAATGTAATGAGAAACCTGTCTGAACGGAAGGCTTCAGACCAAGACAAATTACATCCATCCGTGATTAAAAACACATTGTTGGTAAGAGCCTGAAACCACTGTGACAGTTCCCCACATGTCAAATGTAAAGAACAAAGACCCTGGCATTCTTCCACAAGAATCTCCACTTGGCTTAGCCCTAGTCAGCATTTTCATCAACCACCTGGGATGGACTCAGGGGCAAGATCAGTGAGAACGAGGAGAAAACAACCTGTGGGACTCCCTAATATCCAGGGCAGATGGGAGGTTCAGAAAATTCAGAAAATTCAGCAGTCAGGAACAAGGAACAGATATAAAACAACTCACAAAAAAATATTTAATATAAAGTACTGCCCTGGAGCTAAAAACATAAGCTGTTCATCTATAATATAAGGCCTTACCTACGAGCAATTCATGTGAAAGACAACTCCAAGGATGACAGCTACATGCTCAACACAGCACAAATCTGTCTATAAAATAAAGCAACAAAAACATCAACTTGAGATATTTTAATTACAGTTTTCAAACATTCTTAGCATGTCCTGTGCTAGTCACATCCTAGCTAAAGCACTGTATGCTTCTCCGAGGATCACATTTTAAAAGTGGCAGTGAAAACCTGGAATATTTCAGATAAGTTAGCATGATTCTGAAGTTCTGAAATAATCAGAGGGCAATGGTTAGAGCTTTGGCAGCATAACCTGGAAAAAATTAACCTAACTCTTGTTCAGTATCTGAAGATTTGTTGCATTAAAGATCAAGATACAGTTAGGACTGTAGGAGGGCTAGGAATCTACACAACATGAAAAGCTCCTCAATATTAAGCAGTTCAAAGCTGTGCTGAAAACGAAGAGTTCCCCATCTCTAGAAGGGAAGGGAAGCTGAGGCTGAGTGACACAGCCAATAGAGACAGAGTAACGACCTGCCAAGGGTGCTTCAAGGATGCCTACCTGTGCCCTTATGGAAGGCTGTGCCTAATCACTTCCAACCCAAGACCCTGGAGATCACCTATAGCCCCTGAACTATAGAGACCAAAAAAAAAAAAAAAAAAAATGAAGCCAGACCAACAAACTACCTTTCTCATATATCACAATCATACAGTAGCAAAGCCAGAACCAGAAGCTAGCATTCCAGACTCCCAGATCCACACTCTTCATCCTGTTTCACCTTTTCACTCCAATTATCAGGCCACTTTGACCCTTGTCTTCCTAAGAGATCATTCACACCTGGGCAGTAGGAGTTGGACGAACCCAGGGGACAAGTGATTTTGTTTGTTTCTCACTTCTTTACGTACTTTCCAAAGTTACTCTGATAGGTCAAGAAACACCAACCCTTAATGTACACAGATACCATACATACTCTGCCACTAAGAATTCAGCTTTGAGAGCTTGCGTTGGGGATTCAGGTCCTTCAGGGCTACAAAGAGGAATGCCTCATGGCTGAAACCTTTCACCCAATTCAGTAAGTACTGACAGATTCTAGAAAAGGCAAGAGAGGATCTTATTTTCCCCCCTCAGTCAAAAACACAGAAATGAAATCTGAACTAGCAAAGAAACAGATTTCAGTGTGTAAAAGAATCTGCCAGTGTGAATAATTTTCTCACTCCAGTCACATATAAGGATTTAAATTCACAATCAGACAAACTCAGTGTTTTCAATCAAAAGCCATTTTCAAATAATAGATGTTGACTGACTTTTTAAAGAGCCAAAAAACTCGCTCCTCTTCAGCCCCCTTAAATGCCATTCAGCCACATGACCCAAGGTCATCCTTCCTTTTCCCACTAACAAGCACCCTAGTAACAATAGTCCACAAATTCAGTTGGCTCCCTAACTCTAAGAAAATTATTCTCAGAACTGCAATCACACAATGCTTGGTTTAATCATAAGAACACAATCTTAACGAACCTCTGCTGAGACTCACCAGGTGCCAAACGCTATGCTAAGTACTTTAAGGCATTTTGATAAGGTAAATTTTATCCCCATATTATAAATGAAGAAAACAAGGCTCCAAGAGATTAAGTTACTTGTCCAAGGTCAAGAGCTACTAAGTGTTATGACCATGCTTCAAACTCCAAGCCCCTACAAATGTCACCACTATACAATGCTGCCTGCCTACTTACTTGCACAAGGAGAGTGATCCTGTAGGCTACAAGGAACTACTGGAACCACAGCAAGGAAGGGGGTCCTGAGCTCATTCTAGACGTTCACAGGGGCCAGAAGACAGAAGGGACCAGGGGGCACAAAGTGCCACTCTTTGAAATTCTGAAATACTGCTGAGATGCGGTTTTATAACCAGAGACATTAACGGCAGCAGGAGGGACTAAATGTAGACATAAAAATGAACTTCCTTTATTATGAAGGTAAGCCTCTAATAGTGATTAAATTTCTTACTGCTTTGTGTGCTAAGCACTGGAATCAAATTTCTTCTCGTTTCACTCTCAATGTGGATTAAGTGGATTTAGATCATACAGCCCATTCTATACACTTGGAGTACATGCAGCAAGAACTCTATTCCCCTTCAGAAGTCACCCCTGACAGCTTGGCTGTCACTGATGGGCTGCGCGTGCCAACATCCCCAGAGGGCCCCTCCTGCAAGGCTGAGGATTCTCTGCACGTAGAGACCAACAAAACAAACTGTCATTTTTCTCCTGAAGTGTGGATTCAGCCACAATTGCCACCCCCCAGAGCATTTCACCGATTCCCTAATATAACACTCAAAGTGAATTTGACTAATCAAATGTTGTTAGTGGTAAATTTATTCCTATTTTATTATTTTTGATGCAAGTATAAATAGGATCATTTTATTAACTTCTCTGATAATTCATTATTGGTACATAGAAATGCAACAGATTTTTGCAGATTGTGTATTTTGCAACTTTACCAAGTTATTATATGTAAAATACTCCAAAGAGATTAACTATGTCCAGTTCAAAATTTCAATAAGGAATACTTAAAAGACATTAGAAGGATCAGTCTTATTTAAACCTAAATCTGATCTCCAAAAAACCTTGTGCTTTCTCAATGTTTTTATTGAGCAACATGTAGAAACTGTAACCAAAAACTTAAATTTAAAAATGTCTAATTAGTGTACTGGTGAATGTAGATTTCTGTCCTTCACGTAAACCAAGCTAAATTGAAGTTAAAATATGCTATGCCACTAAAAAAACAAAAAACAAAACAAAACAAAAAAACCTTCTTTAATCTGACACCTCATACTGCCATTTTACACCTGTAAAGTATTTTGCAAGCTAAACAAAATGTTTCATTCACATTAGAATGAGAACATTCAATTCTCACACACACACACAAAAATCTGTACAATTAGGAGGTAGAAGTGTTGAAAGGATAAGTCCACAAAAGAAGATGGAAGCACAGAGATAATTAAGACATCTAGGGTGTGACGCTCAAAGTTGTGGAAACCTAAGTGGAAACCCAACCTACTTGATCCACGCTGCCAAAATCACATCTGTGTCCAAACACAAGACTGTACCTTCTGATCTTAGTATACGCAGTAGGCTTGTAAAGAAGTACAAGCTTTCCAGATTTTTTCACTTCCAAGCAATACACTGGTTGAGAATTCTTTAAACTAACATCTGCCCCTCAAAAAAACATCTTTAAAGCTTAGTAAGATATTCAAGTCAACAGCACACTGACTGCCCTCCCCGAGTAAAGCCTTTTTATTTACTCCATCTGAATAATTTATAAAGGAATAAATTCTCTGAGAACACTTTAATATCAGGTTATAAATACAGTCCATGACCTACTGTGTCTTACTTAAAAACTGCTTAAAAGACCAAGTGAATAAAATGTCTTAATTTATACATTAGAAATTATAAATCCTAATCTCTCTTGATACATTTTAAAAAAATATTTAACCAAGTGTTTTTCAGTCTTTGAAAATCCATTTTGTCTTAAAGTCAGGTTTTTAAAAAAATCAATTAAGTATTTACTGAGTTATCACCATGTGTCTAGCCCTATGCTCATTTCATCAATTAAACCATTGATTTTTATCTTAACTCTGATAGCGCTTAGCATAACTCAGCATTCAAAGATGACACCCTGACAGATCCATATCTGTATGCAGGTATGAACTGGGGGAGAAAAAAGAAATCAATGCACAGTAGTCTTTTTGCACTGCACAAAGACTGCTCTTACCCTCTGCATAGCCTGCCGTCTGTCCTGTGTCAGGCTGTCAGGTGAGGCTGGGTAAAGACAACCTGCACCACCCCCCAAACCTACATCCATACACCCGGTTGGACTGCCCGGGTGGAAGTTTTCTCAGCACGAAGCAGTTATACCACCTGTCTGAAATGGTGTCCCCTTCATTAAAAGAGTCTTTCTGCTTATTTTACAGACAATGATAGCTGCCAAAGGGATGAGTCACAATATAAATGTACTCCGTCTAGCCCTAATGTTTAGCACATCCCCTAACTCATAAATGGGATTTTATCACTCCATGAAATGAACACAACAGGTTTTCATTTGCTGCTCATGACTGTGCCCGTGAATCAAGGCACAAGGCTTTGTGATGGTGCCCAACTATCGCTGGAAGATAGAATCCAACTCTTCATCACAGCACACAAGGCCCACTATGGTCTCTACCATCTCCTCTCCAACCACGCCCCTCTCCCCCAACACTAAGTGCACCAGCCATGTAAGCTGTGCAGAATGTGAATCACAAAAGAGGTGGAACTGCTTCCTGGCTCCACATTTTTGCACAAGCTTTACCTGCTGTCTAGAATGCATTTCCATACCCCCTATTCTGACTATGCTTCCTCCTCCTAATAGCAAATCTCTGGCCAACTCCTCTCATTTTCCACCACTAGGTACAAGTTTCCCCTTCTCTTGCAGAAGCCTTTGCAGATCCCCAGAAAGAACGGATAACTTGCCCTCAAACACACCACTCAAGAGGGTACTTGGTGTGCTATCAATCAAGCTACATGCCTTGAGGTTGTCTTACTTCGCCCCAGGTGAGGTCCCAGAAGAGAAAGGGATATGACTCAGTTTTGCATTCCTAGTACACACCCCGTGCTGGCACAAATCAAACACTAATCAAAGGAGGACGGGCACTGCTCAGTAGCCCAGGGCTCAGCTATCCCAGGAAAGTGTTCCCACACAGGGGTTGCCAGAGCCCAAGCAGTCAGGTCCTGACTGACTCCCTCATGACCAGCCCTGGAGAAGAAACCGGGGGGGCCAGCAGCCACAGGAGCATGCCCAGAGACGAAGATACACTTCCCCAGTGAGGAGCACAACAAGTAGGCGCCAGGCAGAGAAGGAACCAAGAGGCAAATACTCCATCGGCATTTCCACCAACCTGAAGGAAGGGAATTTTCTAACCATAAAGGCTTACCTTTTATCTCAATTCATACAGCCTTATCTCTGACATTCAGCAATAAATCGCTGCTTTGTAGTAGAAATAACTTAATACCACAGAACAGGGACATAAAAGAAACAGCCCCCCAAATGAAAATAGTCCTTACATATCCTAAATTCAACCAGTCAAATGCTTTACCCTCCCCCTATAACTGGAATATTCCACAGATTTTGACCCAGGGGCTACTTGATTTAATTTTATATATCAAATAATGAGGTTATTTATCTTGTTTCCAAGCTCCCTACAGGTTAAAAGCAACATGTTTGAGAAAAGAGTTTCATACGGAAGACCAAAAAAAAAATCTATAAAAAGGCAGACCCCCCCAAACCCCAAAGTCCAG
This sequence comes from Proteles cristata cristata, assembly GCA_017311185.1. Lineage (NCBI taxonomy): Eukaryota > Metazoa > Chordata > Mammalia > Carnivora > Hyaenidae > Proteles > Proteles cristata. The sequence goes on along the minus strand of JAESUZ010004954.1, from coordinate 321,804 downwards.
CAATCTGTACCATTTTGGTCCTATATATGTGGATGCTAATAACTACATTCAATCAAAAAGAGCACAGCTCAGATTCTTAAAGGGGGAAATTATTAGCTTTCTAGAAATGCTGACCACAAAAAATTTTGTATTTTAATATGTTGCCACAGCCAAAGTGCAGTTATATTTAAAATAAAATTATATTAGCATTTCTATTTACAGAAATCTGCCCTCAAAATACAAATGAGCAAGAGGAATATGCCACTGTGATGAGTGTAGCATTGTTCCCAATAGTGAAAAACTGACAACTAAGCACCTATCAAAAGAGTACTGATAAACAGATTATGATATATATATCAAGTGAAACACAATTCAGTCATTTTAAAACATGATACTCATTAACATGAGAAGAAAGTCACAACAAAGTATTAAGCAAAGAATTAAGACAGGTAAATGGCGTGTGTTGTAGAAGCTCACTCATTATACAAGAGTGTACACATGAGTATGCTCGTGTTATGTGCACATGGACACCCATGCATGCATATTATCAAACTGTAGACAGTGATAAATCTGGAATTATTAAACATTAACCATGATTTCTGCTTCCTCAGAACTTTCTATATTGTCTGAATTCTCTACAGAAACAAAAATCTTATATATAATGAGAACATTATGAAAAAAGCAAGTAGATGCATGTATGTAGCTAGCCTGGATGAAACAACCAGGTGTTGCTTTACATCTATCTGCTATAATAGAGAAATCAGCAAAAGGCTATATAGGTGCATCACTGTAAATTCACCAACAGTAGTAGAAAACACAATTTGGGGGACCCCTGGATGGTTCAGTAAGTTAAGTGTCCGACTCCTGATGTCAGCTCAGGTCATGATCTCACGGTGTGTGAGTCTGAGCCCCACGTCGGACTCTGCACTAACAGCACAGAGCCTGCTTTGGGATTCTCTCGCTCCATCTCTCTCTGCCTCTCCCTGACTCATGCTCTCTCTTCCTCATTCTCTCTCAAAATAAATAAATAAACTTTAAAAAAAAGAAAAAAGAAAACACAATTTTGAATGCTATTTAGAAAGAATATTATAAGGATATCTTATAGACAGCTCCAATCACCCTGTCAATTTCAAATAGCTTCTTAGTTCTATCTGGAAGAAATCCTTCATCAAATTTTCATTGCTGAAACACTATGGCATTTCAGTCTTAAAAGAAAAAAAAACAGTCTTGACGGGCTATACAGTTGACCCTTGAATTACGCAGAAGTTAGGGACACTGAGCCACAACACAGCCAAAACTCCCCATATAGCTTTTAACTCCCCAAATATCTAACTACTAACAGTCTACTGCTAACTAGAAGCCTTAGTGACATCAACAGTTGACTAATATTATATTTTGTATGTCATATGTATTACACACCATATTCTTACAATAAACTAAGGTAAGGAAAAAAGTATTAAGAAAATCATGAGGAAGAAAAAATACATCTACAGAACTGTACTATAATTATTGATAGTATAAGTTTATGTCACCTGTTTACAAGATGAATCATCTATCGGTACCTACACAATATTGTTTTATATGATATAAAACACTGTAGATGCCATACCTATTACTAGCACTAGACATCAAAAATGAAAAAATAAAGTGGAAAAAAATTCATATGTATTTATAGGTATAATGATTCATGCACTGATAACAAAAAAGCAGCAATATGGCTACTTTATGGTAGTCTAGTATAATTGATATGATTGCTTTAGAGAAGCCTAGTCTATACACTCTAATAAATTAATCATTATAAAAGTTTTACAGCATACAGTATTACAGTCATATTCAGAATACATATTGGAAACACTTACATTTTTAAAACCACTTACCTGTGATGATAAGCTGATAGGCATTTTCTCCAAATACAAGAGAGGGAGGCATACTGTACAATACTGTAATTCTTTGAAAGCAGTTATCAGACAGTAAGAAAACCCACATTATTAATTTTATATTAATTATCACTCACCTTAAGCCTATGTAAGACTAAGTTATCCATTTCTATATGAGTCTTGCATACAATATTCTACACAATTAATCCTTTGGGGGTGATGATGACACAAATACATCTCATACAGTTCTTCTTCTCATACAGTTACTAGATTTCCACGCAAAGACATACATAGACACAACAGATAAGTTCATTAACAAGACACATGTCTGATGATTATTTACTATTCATTCAGCAGGAATAGATTATCATAAAAGTCTTCATTCAAATCATCTTTATGTTGAGTAGGCTGACAAGAAGGAAGAAGAAGACAGGTTGGTCTTGCTCTCTTAGGGATGGCAGAGGTGAAGCAGGGGGCAGGAGAGACAGGCACCCTCAGTCACTTCATGGCAATTGTCACTTCATGGCAATGTTATAATTTCTGACTTTTTTTGCTTTTTCATTCCTTTCTATAGGGCACCGCCATTTGTTTTAGTTTCAGCACCTGTAAAATAAAAGGGCCTATGTCATGAAGGAAGTCAAAGCAGTCTTGAATAATCAGAACTCTTCTGTCCTGTGGTTTAATATCAATGTGTTGACTGGCACTGCTTCTCCTGTGTCTTCCTTCTCATTATCTGGCACTGGTTTAGAAGCACTCATCTCCATCAAGTCATCTTCTGTTAGTTCCTCTGATGTGGTGTCTATTAGCTCTCAAATTTCTTCAAGCTCCCTACCTTCAAACGCTTTACCCCCACCTTTTTTGCCATACACACAATCTCTATCATGATTTCCTGAACTGACTCTGTTGTAGAATTTGGAAGTCATTCACAACATCTGGATAGAAGTCTTTCCAGCAGGAATTTATTTTTGGGGTTGACGGCCTTCACAGTTTTTTCTAAAACAACAGTATCTTCAATGATGTTATCCTTCCAGACTTTCATGATGCTCTCTCTCTTGGGGTTCTCTTCCACAGCATTGACAATCCTTTCCATAAAGGATCATGTGGAATGAGCCTTAAAGGTCCTTATGACTTCCTCGATCTGGAGGCAGAATTAGAGATCCTGTGTTTGGGGGCAAGTAGACAACTTTGATGCACTGAGTGCTGAACTCATGAGGTTCTGGGTGGCCAGGGGCATGGACCAGTATCAAAAGAACTTTAAAAAGGAGTTCCTTACTGGCAAGGTACTTCCTGACTTCAAGGACAAAGCACTGATGGAATCAGTACAGAAAAAGGGTTCTCACTGTCCAGGCCTTCTTGTTGTACAATCAAAGACTGGCAGCTGGTGTTTATCTTTTCCCTTCAAGGCCGGGGAGTTAGCAGCTTTATAGATAAGAGAAGTCCTGATGATAAATTTGACTGCATTTCCACAAAACACTAGATTTAGCCCATCCCTTCCTGCCTTCTATCCTGGTGCTCACTTCTCTTCCTTACTAGGTCAATGTCCTCTGTGGCATGTTCTTTTCCAGAATAGGGCACTTCTGTCTGCATTAAAAACCTGTTCAGGCAGATATCCTTTCACCTCAATGATTTACTTAATGGTGTCTGGAAACTCGTCTGCTACCTCCTGGTCAGCAAAAACTGTTTCTCCAGGCATCTTGACATTTTTAAGCCAAACCTCTAAAATTATCAAACCATCCTTTACTTGTATGAAATTCTCCAGCTTTAGACCCTTTAACTTCATATGGTCATATGATGATTTCACTTTTTCAAATCACATTTAGAGTCCATAGGAATGCCTTTCTCGCAGCAATCCTGCACCTACATAACAACTGCATGTCAAGTATTTTGCAGAAAATACAAGGTTTTTGCATCTATGGCACAGTTGCAGCGACAGCTTCACAAAATTTCCTTTTCTTATTTTACAGTGGTCCTTAAGTTGGATTCATTTATCTTCATATGGTGGGCAACAATAGGTGCAGACCTCGGTCTATGGTAGATGTCAAGAAATTCCACATTTTCTTGTAATGTCAGGACTTTACTCTGCTTCTTGGGAGCACTTCCAGCATCAGTAGCGCACTCTGAATGGGGTCCCTCCTGTTATTCAAGGTTTACAGTATTGCACTAAACACAATGAAAAGTACATGCAAACCGCACGAGATAACTTTTTACCATGATACACAATTCACCATAAAGAATGAACTGCTCATGAGAAAAATCAGTGTTACACGGTGTTTTAACTGGATACTTGCAATGCTTGAGCTCAGGGCAATAGCAACAAAAGGGCCTACAAAATTTTTACTGTAGTACAGTAGGTATGTACTACAGTTAATTTTCTGTGGCTATGATTTAATAATGCATCTTTACATTTATATCTCTCAACTGTGAGTGGTGCCATGTACAGTCTGTGGATGTGTGCATAAGCTTTGATAATTTTTAACTTTTATAATAGATTTGTGTATACTTTATAGCAGTAAATGATAAAACAGACTAATATCTACATATATTTCATATATTCATGACATACTTTCCTCTTTTTTCAATATTTTTAAGCTATGCAGTTTATCTGGAGTTTTCTCAAATTGTCACAAATCTCCAAAATTTTTCCAGCATATCTACTGAAAAACATCCATGTGTAACTGGACCCACACAATACAAATGCATGTTTTTAAGGATCAACTACACTACTCTGGAGATCGCTACTCAACTGAAAGTGCTCATTTATAAAAATTTTGTCACATGTAGGCTCTCCAAAACAAAAGACAAAGACAAAAGTGAAGGAGAGGAGCACAGGGAAATAGGAATTTCCACTTTACTTAGAAAAGAATTTTGAATAACAAAAAATACTACCTTTTTATAAGCACGGGTTTATTAATAAGGGAAAGGTATAAGGTACCTGGAGGTATGGGAGCTAAAAAGCAACTGAGAGTGGGCACAATGTTGGTCACATTCTTTCTGAATTCTAATAATTTTCCCTTTATGAAAGGCATAAGAGGATAAAGAAATGTTATAGTAACCTTCTTTGTCAAAATTATTAGCCCGACATGAAAAAAACATAGGTTTGAAAGTAAATACGATAAAGAATTCTGAAATGTCCCACTCTCTTCATTGTAGCAGACTAGCTGCCCTTGGATTCCCTTGGGAAGGCAGGACACACTGTAAGTAGACAGGCAGAATGGCAGGCAGGCTGGCCAAAAGGCAGTCAAGGCAAGGAAAGAGAAACAGGAGATGAAGAAGAACTGGAGCTCTGTAGCAAATGAGAGGAAAGAAAAGGGGAGAAAAAAAGAAAGAAAAATTCAACTCTGCTTCATGCTGCAGATGCCCTCAAGAAATGTCATTAATGGCGCATTCTCATTACAAAAATTCCCTCAGATTGGCCAAGGGACTTGGTTTCTTTGTGGTTTCCAAATCAAACACTGCAAGCCTCTTTTGTGCATCAAGCTAGTATATATACAGCATGTGGCTATTCTCAACCCAGCATGTCCTCATCAAGACACATCTGTGGCCTGCTATAACCTCTAATGACAACACTGATAGCTGAATGGAAGATCAACACAGACAGAGGACAGACACAAAATGGATTTATATGTCAAACCTATATATTCTAACCTAACCAAAGAGGTGAAAAATCTATACACTGAAAACTATAGAAAGCTCATGAAAGAAACTGAAGACACGAAAAAATGGAAAAATATTCTGTGCTCAAGGACTGGAAGAACAAATATTGTTAAAATGACGATACTACCCAAAGCAATCTACATAGTCAATGTGATCCCTATCAAACTAACACCAGCTTTCTTCACCAAACTAGAATGAACAGTCCTCAAATTTGTATGGAACCAGAAAAGACCCCAAATAGCCAAAGCAATCCTAAAAAAGAAACCAAAGCTGGAGGTATCACAATTCTAGACTTTAAGCTATATTACAAAGCTGTAATCATCAAGACAGTATGGTACTGGCACAAAAACAGACACAGAGATCAGCAGAATGGAGTGGAGAGCCCAGAAATGGGCCCACAAACGTATGGACAACTAATCTTTGACGAAGCAGGAAAGAAGATGTAAGGGAAAAAAGACAATCTCTTCAGCAAATGGTGTTGAAAAAACTGAACAGCGACATGCAGAGGAATGAACCTGGGCCACTTTCTTACAGCATACACAAAAATAAACTCAAAATGGATGAAATAACTAAACATAAGACAGAAAGCCATCAAAATCCTAGAGCAGAAAACAGACAACAACCTCTTTGACCTCAGCCACAGCAACTTCTTACTTGACATGTCTCTGGAGGCAAGGGAAACAAAAGAAAAAAATGAACTATAGGACCTCATCAAGATAAAGAGGTCTGCACAGCAAGGCAAACAATAAGCAAAATTAAAAGGCAACTGACGGAGTGGGAGAAGATCTTCTGCAAATGACGGATCAGATAAAGGGTTAGTAGCCAAAATCTGTAAAGAATTTATCAATCTCAACAAGGAAGAAACAAATAATCCAGGGGGGGAAAAGGGGCAAAGACATGAATAGACACTTTTCTAAAGAAGACATCCAAAAGACTAAAAGACATATGGAAAGATGCTGAACATCACTCATCATCAGAGAAATACAAGTCAAAACCACAATGAGATTGTCAGAAAGGCTAACATTGACAACTCAGGAACAAGAGATGTTGGTGAGGATGCAAAGAAAGGGGATCTCTTTTGCACCACTGATGGGAATGCAAACTGGCGCAGTCACTCTGGAAAATGGTATGGAGGTTCCTCAAAAAATTAAAAATAGAACTACACTACAACCCAGGAATTACACTACTAGGTATTTATCCAAAGAATACAGGAGTGCTGATTCGAAGGGTCACATGTATCCCCATGTTGACAGCAGCACTATCAACAATAGCCAAAGTAGGGAAAAAGCCCAAATGTCCATCGATGTATGAATGGATAAAGATGTGGTATATGTACGTGTACGTACATGTACACACACACACACACACACACACACACACACACACACACAGAGTATTACTAGGCAATCAGAAAGAATGAAATCTTGCCATTTGCAATTACGTGGATGGAACTGGAGGGTAGTATACGAAATAAAATAAGTCAAAGAAAGACAAACTGAGGGTTGCTGGTGGGGTGTTGGGGGGAGATGGGCTAAATGGGCAAGGGGCATTTAGGAGGGCAATTATTGGGATGAGCACTGGGTGGTATATGTAAGTGATGAATCGATGGACTGTATTCCTGAAATCATTGATTACACTACACGTTAACTAACTTGGATTTAAAGAAGGAGGAGGAAAAGGAGAAGAAGGGGGAAGAGGAAGAGGGGGAAAGAGGAGGAAGAAGGAGATGGAGATAGAACAGAAGACGAAGAATACTGGATTCTGATACTGTATTCTGAGACTCTTGGGGTTTTTTCCTCCACAAAATAGTTCCCAAATGCATTTAGGCTTTGAACCACCACAGGTTTTTTTTCATTTCCCTATCTTCTCCATTAAGATGTGGAGCTCTTAAGGCAGCAAGGAAAATATACTTCCATTTCACTATGCAAGTATGGTACCACAAGTATCAGGTGAGGAGAGCCAACCTAAGAAAGGAACCTTACTGAGTGGGAGGAGCCCCCCAGAGCACACAGAGTTTGCTAAAGGGCAGGAGAACAGACCAAAGTCTCACTGACAGATGGTGACTTTCTTCATTTTTTTGTCTTTTCTCCTTTCTCTTCCCCAAATAAATTTAGGGGCAAGTGTTCCAGCATGGCAAAATGCATTAGTGGGTCTTCAAGTGACAAAGTACAAAAAAACAATAATCTACAATGATCCAAAAACAGATTAAAGGCAGTCTTTTTGCTTATTGCAGAACCAAATTCAGAACTGACCAATTTCAACTGTGAAATTGTCAATTTCACAATTATTCCTACATCTACGTAAAGAGTATAGATTTCCATTGTTAAGATTTCCTAGTAGGAAAATACCCAAAGCCACAATTCTAAGCCAAGAAAACTTAAAGCCTCTCAGTCATTATTACACAGAGAAGTGGTTAAGAGCATAGATCTTTTTTTTTTTTCCCAGCCACTGTGTGGGCTCAAGTTCCAGCTCTGCTATTTACCAGCTATGTGACCATGGACAAGTTACTTAATGTCTATCTGTACCTCAGTTTCCTTATATATCTCTTAATTTAAATATATTAATATACTTAAACTCTTAGAACATTATGTCGCACTGTAATAGTAATGACTGTTACTATTATCACTGTCATCATCCAGCAGGCTTACCATTGAGCATTTCAAATAAACTTCTCCTAAAGCAAGAGTATCATTGCTAAAGCATTCCAAGTATTTCTCAATTTCAAAAGACAGTATAAAGCTAAAGTGTTTCTTACATCTTAAATAACATTTTGGAATGTGGGGAGCTATTCAGCTAATAGTGGTGTTTAAAGGAGTTACACTCATCAAGGTAAGTTTTGAAATGAAACCTGTTCCCTCTTACACCTTGCAAAGGGGAAAAAGAAAAGGAAGATAATTGGGGAGGTGTTTTTGTTTTCTTTCGTTCTGTTTTTCAAAGAGTACTTTGACCAGCCACTTATTCAAACTAGTCTTACATACATTTGTAGAGTATTCAACACGTGAAGTACTTTTGCCTTACAGCTCTGAAGTACAGAGTGTTATAAGCACTCAATTTTAAAAAGCACTTTCTTAATTTGAAACTTTTGCATTTGAATCTCAGGAGTGTTGTCTTACCCCTTCTATTTGCTACATTTAGCATATTCCATTATTTTTAACAGTGCAGGAATGTTAATTAATGTGATCATAGTTTCTCCAGCATAAGGCATGAAAGAGAACAGGAAATGGACACAATCCTGGTTTTCAGGCAACTTATGTAAACATACAGCTTGCTTGGAGGTAGGGGTGGGGTCGGTAGCAGATTTACTTTATCTTATTACTAATATTAGCCACTCACTGGCTTCGGAAAAGTGTAGATACCTCCCAAAAGCAGAAGCCAATCTACTGAGGAAGAGTTGTTTTATACTCAAACAACTACAAGTTGTAAATTCTCAAAAGTTAGAACAAGCCCCTGTGAACTCTACACACTGCTCACTATCAATAGCATAAATAAAACAATGAAAGCAAATGCTCGTTTGGAAAGAGTCTTAGCAACTGAAGATAAAGGGGTCTGTCATAATCAAGTTGCACAGATGGCATCTGGCAAGAGCAAATGGAGGAAGAGCCTCAAAAGTAAATCATGATTTTGTTGAGATATGAAAATAAAGGAAAAGGAGAGCTAGCAATGTTTCATGAGAAAGTAAGATATTCAGAGGTATGAAAAACATTTTTTAAATCCACATAAGGGATTTTAAAATGGGAAAATTAACCCACAAGTTGTTGAATTATTTTGCTTAAGTGTACATGTTTTAGAGACTTCAGAATCACGAAATATATTCCTGATTAGCAACACTCAAGTTTCCAGCTGCCTTTACATTTGTTCACTTTGTCAAAGCCCTAATTCTATACCAAAGCCTTTTGTCCTACTCAAATGCCAGCTCAGCTCACCTTACTGGAAAGGCTCTTCTGGTTTTGTCAGCTGTGCCCGTGATAAGCAGCTGGGAAGTATGGAAGAAACATTAACTATTGACTGAAAAAGAGTGTGTATGTGGAGTTTTACCATTTGTTACAGAAGAGGTTATAAAAAAATGTAAATCCAAAAAACGAAATTAAAAAGACTATTCATTGCTGCACACCTGCTCAGAAAAAGTTACAATCACCAATCCATGTAAAATAAAATAGCCTCAGTTCAACTAAAGGAAGTATTAATCCTTGTTTAAACAAGGAGAGGAGGGAAAAAACTACCAAGGCACAAAGGCAAAGGCAGAATCACTCAGAAGCAGGAAGAGAAATGTCCACTGATATACTGGGAACAAACCCAAAGTCTCTTGGGGGTCTGTGTTTCCTTGATGCGGTACTTAAAACAAACAGCAAGCTCGGGGCATAGACATTAATCTGGAATGTAGGCGGAACTTTTCACAACTTCAAAGCATAAAACGTGTTCTCAATTAGTATGTCATATAGAAATGCCAAATGCAGACTGGCCCTCAAATATTTACCATCTTTAGCCTGAAATGTTCCCATCTTTAGCAAGGGGGAATCAGTGCCATTGTTCCCATTATCTGCTAGGCCTATCTGTGCCCACCATTCCAAGTGTTGTGGCTGTGAGGGCAGACTTCTGAGTGTGACTGCAAATCTCTGTATCTGGAGCTGGCAGTATATTATATCCAACCAGGTACCAAAGAGTCTGGGGTATTCGCTGCTATTCAAAAGACAGCCAAGTTAGATGCTCTGTAAGACACTCTGAAAGTGGGCATGATCATCAAGGCTGGCAAGACTTATGCACACCTCTCTGCCCATGGGGTAAAGGAGCTGAGAACGGGCTCCCAAAAGAACTGAGATGCAGGCGGATTGTCAATGACAGAGCCAAGTAAACTACTCTGCCTGGTTATTTGAGACATTATGTGCTGTGTAAAATATGTGCATTCCATCATGAAACAATGGAGGAAAAGAGCATTAACAATGATAAAGCATCAACACACTGGCCTATCTAGATATGAGATATAAACTACCTCAATTAATGCAAATGAGCCCAAGAGAATTTAAGTAACTTGCCCAGGTCACAAACTCAGTAAGTGCTAGAACCATAATCCAAACACAGATTTCCCCAACTACAAAGAAAATGTTCTATCAAATCACAATGTCTTGTGTTATTTTTCTTCTCATTATGCTGTGCTGAAATAGTTACACTCCCACTGGAGGCATCTATCAAGGTGGGCTAAAACTTAAAAGGAACTAAGCATTTCCCTGACAACCGAGCAATACACACTGGGTTGGAAGAACTCCTTTAATCACTAACATTTTTCTATTTTTACCACTTTTGATAAAAATCTTTCTTGAAATCCATAACTACCTTCTCAAACATAATACACTCACCACCAATGAACAGTAAGTGTATTGCCTCACGTCCATGGTGTTGCACCATTTGGGATGAAAGACTGCACTCATCTTACAGACAGAAGGGGCCACAAAGACCACCTAGTCAAACCCCATGATTGCAGGATCTCCCTCATGAGATCTGTTCAAGGTAGAGAGCTAAGGTGTTAAAAATATGAAAAGAAAATATGAAAAATATGAAAAGAAATGCTTAAATACATTTACACGTAGCTCAATGTATCTAAAATTTATTTCAGCAGCTTTGGGGACACAAAGGTTCCAACATACCATCTAAACTCAAAGCACTCCACCAACACTTGGATTTCAGTCCAGCAAAGAGAAACAATGCCCACCACAGACATACTGGTCACCTGTCAATCTTAGCATTTCTTAAACCTTAAACTAAAGGTGTGGAGGAGTTGTCTAGTCCCCTTCCTGATGGTAGATTATTTTAAAACAGTACTATGCTGGGATGCCTAGGTGGCTCAGTCAGTTAAGCAGCAACTTTGATTTCAGCTCAGGTCATGATCTCACAGCTCATGAGTTCGAGCCCTGTATCAGCCGCAGAGGCTGCTTTTGATCCTCTGTCTCCCTATTTTGGGATCCTGTCTCCCACTCGCAAGCACTCTCTCTCTCTCTCTCTCTCTCTCTCACTCTCAAAAATTAATTAACGTTAAAAAATGTTTCCAAATAAATAAATTGAAATAGCACTATGCCTGAAACTTGAAAAGAAAAAAATTCCTAAAAATAAACAAAATATTGGGTGTCAAAAGCTTTTTCAAAAAATAGAATAAACTTATTTATAAGTAGTAGGTAAGTTACATTTTCAAATAACATTCTCAAGCAATAAGCACATTATTTTCCCTGGGTGTCCACACTTTTTGGAAATACCATTTACTATACTAATTTCAGATTAAGAACTGCATCCATTGCTTTGAATTCAGAGAAGCTTTACCTGGAAAGGTATTTGGAGGTTAAAGAATTATACTGAGCATGTTATCTGAAAGTAAAACTAACATGCTGTTTTAAAAAAAAGACTATTCAGGGGTCCCTGGGTGACTCAGTCAGTTGAGCATCCAACTCTTGATTTTGGCTCAGGTCATGATCCCAGAGTCATGGGATCAAGCCCCCACGTGCAGCACAGAGCCCGCTTAAGATTCTCCCTCTCCCTCTGCCCTTCTCCATTTCCCATGCTCTCTCTTTAAAATTAAAAAAATAAAAATAAAAAGAAGTCTATATCAGGTTTCCTATTTTCCTGACCCTCTATTTCAGTTCACTGCAAATCACCTCTTTAATTTCCTACCTACACCCTCATTCACCCCCAAAATCAAATTTCTTTCTTCACAGAAGGCATCAAAACTTTACTGCTTTTGGTATAGCACTTTTAGGAAATTGGGGGAAAAAACCTGCTAAATAAAGAACTGTTGGCTCCGTTAGAGTCCAGTTAATAGTGTCACTGTCTGCTGTATAACAATAGGCAAGTACCTAATCATAAATAAAAACACATCTCAAGATTATCACTGTTGATGGGCGTGTCAAAGGCAATGGCAGCAGAGTACTCACATAATCCCTCAGCAAAAATCTCAGAGACGAGTTGAGCTGGAAAGGATTATCACTTTTGGCTCTGAAATATAGATGTATTTTCTGGCTATTTTACAACCAAATGACTGGTAACTATATGTACAGAGAGGGGAAAGGTGCAAAAGAGAGCATGCAGGGCCAGCCACACTTGTCCATCAAATAAACAAGATGCTACTAAGTCTTGGTTGCATTCATCTCGAACAGACCAGCCTGTGGCCTGCATTCCAGTTCTCATTTTTCTAACATATCTGTATCACTCCACTCTCCATCTCTCAACAAAGAACAATAAGTTCAGCAGGTGGACCTTTACTAGCATAACACATGTTAGTTACAACCAACTTCATCTGCTATACAGAAAAAGATATCTACATTCCACGTCTCCATGAAAAACTTCAGTAAATTTTATATTTGTTTTGAATGCATTGTATTACATATATCTATTCAGTAAACTACATAATCCACTGTGATGGAAGGATCTATTCACTCCATGCTGCAAGAAGGCTTCGATTGCTAAATAGGAAACACAGTCCTTCTCATGGCACTCAGAAATTTGACCATACACAGTTCCAAGTGAACAACAGGGAAAAATATATTCCTCTGATGATCAAAGACATAATACACTGTATGCTGGTTTTCCACAGCCAAGAGGCCACATGTCACAGACTAGAACAAAATAAACTACAGCAGTTGTCTGTTTACCACTGAGGCATGTGTGCGCCTTCCTTCACATTTTTAGATGAAGCCATGACATCCACCACAGTGTTACTTTGAGCTCTTTGCCCAAGACACATGTACCTTACTGTAAGTAAACTCAGTGTCCTGCACAAAATAAAACTTTCAAGTTGATTTTCACTTTAAAAAATACTGCAATGGCATTCTTTAAACATAAGTCTTGGAATGACTCTAATACTATAAGAAGCAGCAGAAGGAGCAATAACTCCTTATGAACGTAAGGCATTTGTGCTTACAGTGACAATTCTAAAGTAGGGACTAATAATTACTGGCACAAAAACCAAAGTGCAAAAGTCAACATTCAAGAGGGATTAATGGTTAATAATGATTATAGAACTAATCTCCCTGGGCTCCAGTCAGCATTTTCCAATAATCAAGAATTTCTTCAGTACCTACTGTGTGCCAGGAAATCCTACCCCACTGAGCACTTCCCACACTTCCACCTCTTGACCTGACACCCAGAAAGGGCTCCAGACTTTATAGAAAATGCTGACCCGGATGCAATACACTCAACACCCTCAGTTTTGTCAAGATTTGAGGTCCTAAGAACTATCACTGGATTTTACAGTATGAGTATTTTCAAAACTAGCTTAAATATGGTAAGAAAACCATTCTACACATGCTGCTAGGAATATTTCCTGGAGCTCTACTGTTATGAGAAAACTACTACTGGGTGCCCAAATGTTGGGCATAATTTAAAGCTCTACAAAATCTGGTGTGAGGATAGTGAACAAAATAGGTCCAAGCCTATTTAAAATCATAAAGAATAAACAAAACCACTTTCTCATCTTAAACATCACACAAAGAGGCTTAGCAGTTTTGTTTACTATCAGATGTAACTTGACGTTTGCGTTGCTAATAGTCGTCCTTCAAAATGTGCTCAGACTTTCAGGTCTTCTTGAATACCAACGACTGGATTTCCTACCTGCCCTGGACCAGGACATGCTAGGAACATCAAGATGCAGATAAGCGTACTTCCAATTTTGGTATGTTACCAGAGGAAATTTTTTTTGTAGGAGGATGTTTATTTTCCTGGGAAGGCATCGTAAAAAGGAAGGTCCGTACTGCTTTGTTCTAGTGTTCACTTGATATCCTATAAGGGTAGGTCCAAAAATAATTTATTCCTCCTTAAAGACATCCCTCACAAGGCAAGAACTGATGGACATGAAAAATTCCTAAAAGAGCTGTTTTTCAGATACACAGTAGGAAGAAAAGGGCTGCCATTTTTTGTGGTATCAAATTTTTTGTCTTCATGCTGTTATCAACTCAAAACTAGTCGAAGGACCCTCTGGAAAATGAAACTGTAAAAGGCAATGGATTACTCGACCACAAGTAAATCCTTACAATTTTAAGATGACAGTGTACTTCTGTGTAGTCGTTTAGACAATAGAGATTTAAAAGAAAAGAGAAGAAATAAAATACACTTCACAAATCCAAAAGATGGTTCCCCAGATAGAAAAAGAATTCTCTTCACAAGGTCTAGCCCAAGAAAATGTAGTAAGAAATAAAAACATTTCTCAATTGATAAACTGAAGACACAGACTTTATGTTAAATTCCCAACTGCTTTGTATCTACTTTTCTAATTTTTATTTGATTTTTACTATAGCTGAAAACTGAAAAAAATGTGAAAGGGTATGCTTGCCCCCCAACCTCTCCCCAGGAAAACTAAGGTTACCATTTTCTGGCGAATCCTTCCAGAAATACTATATGCACATACACGTAAGCAACATAAATGCTTGTATATTCTCCTTTCTACTCAAACGGCAGCATAACACATACTTTTTACATCTTTTTTTTTTTTTCCATATAACAAACACCTGTATCATTACGTATCAGTAGTATGGTCTTCCTCGTTCTTTTTTACAACTGCACAATATTCCACTCCGTGGAAGGACCATAATTTATTTAACCAGTCTCCTATAATGAACACTTAGGTTGTTTCCAGTGTTTTGCTACTATAAACAATGCTTCAATAAACTATTTCATTTCAATTCAGCATAAATTCCTGGATGTGGAACTGTTAGGTCAAAGAGGTCTGTACATTTATAATTCTAACAGATGTTATCAAATTACCCTCCATAAAGACCATGCCGATTTATAACCCCACATTTATCTAGCCTATGCTAACAATGTGTTAACCTTTTATTTTATCAATGTGATGGGTTTTTTTTTAAAAGGCATCTGATGCAGTTTTAATTTTCATTTCTCATAAAATGAGTACCGTTAGATTTAGTGCCATTTGTATCTCATTTATAAGAAATCTCCACACTACTCCTTTGCTCGTCTACTGATTTGCAGAAAAATTTTACATATAAAGAAAATTTGCCTATAATCTTTGAGGAGTTAAATGTTTTTCCAACTTACCTTTTGACTTGGCTTGTGTTAGTTTTTGATAGGCAGAGACATTCATTTTTTATAAAGCCACCTTATGAGTCTTTTTCTTTTATTGCCTCAGAGTTGTGTATCAAAGTTAGAAAAACCTTCACTCTAAATTGTAAAAAATTTCTCTATTTAGTTCTATTTCTTTTGTGACTTTGCATTTAAAATGTAAAGTATGATCTACTTAAAGTTCATTCTGGTAGAAGTATGAGTTATAGATTTCACTTTATTTATTTTCCAGTTGGTTCCCCAGTTATGCCAAAACCACTTATTGAATAAATCTCATCACTGATTTGAGATGTCTATTTTATCATGTCCTATGTGTCTTAAGGTCTCTTTCCAGTATTCCTACTTTATTTCATTGATCTGTAGATCTACACATGTGCCTTCATCACAGTTTTAATTAATGTAGCTTAATAATACCTTTCAGTATCTTATAAGGCTAGCTCTACCTCTCATTACTTTTTTTTTTCCTCTACATTAATTAACATTAGTTTGTCAAGCCAAAAAAATCCTTTCGGAGTTTTTATTAGGGTCACTTCTAATTTACAGACAAACTTAGGGAGCTCATTTAAATACCAATGCCAATACCTGGCAATTCTGTTCCACTGAGTACTAACGGTGTGATTCAAGACTTAGCTAGAGCATTCATATTTCACATTAGCATATCTCCAATCACAAGATGATGGTCTTCTTCACAGGTAGTGGTGGTATTTGGCCTTAACCCTTCTATAGACAAAAGGGTTATAAAAAAATGTATGAAAACCAGAAGTACTGCTAAAACAGCACATTCACTGATTTTATCCATAAATTAAACATAAATAGGAAATTATTCTATGTTCATCATATGTTTTCTTAAAATGGAAGCTACAGACACAAGAGATAAAAAACTGAAAAAGACTTCTACAGATGATCCAACCAGGTTCTAAGCAACCTTTTCTTTGAAACATATCACACCTCTCATGAAGGTTTATTTTATGGACTGTTCCCTAATTTCCCATTCAAAGGACACTCTAAATTGGAAAATCATGTCCATTCTCCCCCAACATTCCTACAGAATTGTTACCACATGTATAGTATATTTTACCATCATGTAGATGGAAGCAAAAGGAATGATAGGTGGGAGCAAAAAGTTGAGAGAAAAAGTATTTTATATTAACATTTACAAATCATAAACACCTTAACATACACTACTCATTTGATACACATATGTCTACATATGAAAAAATACAGAAAAATGAAGAACAGTAAGTTTTATAATATTTTAAAAGCAAAACATTCATTTCTACTATATTCTGTCACTTTAATGTCACAAGTCTTAGATATCGAAAGAGAAATGTGTTCTCCCTGTTGAAAAGTGAGGGGAGAAAGATATGAGATTAAAGATGTAGGCAAGACCAGATCAAGCAGAGCCTTAGAGACAACAGTAAGAATTTTACACTTTAGCCTCAAAGAGATTTTAAATAGGGAAAGAACATGATCACAGTGGCTTTTAAAAAAAATTTTTGTGTACCATACGGAGGATGGGGGTGGGGCTGATTATAGTATGGCATGGGAAGATAGAGAAAAAGTTATTGCAATGAACCTGGATTTGGGATAGTAGCAGCAGTAATGAAGAAAGGATTTGTTTCACAGATACTGAAGAAGTAGCAATGCTAATAAGGCATCGATGGCTTTAAACCAGAAGATGATGGTGCCATTTACTGAACTAGGGACAAACAGGGAAAGGCAAGTTTAGAAGGAAAATACTAAGTTTGAGGCACAAGGATGGGAAGTAAGTAAAGACATCCAGTGAACAGACTGCAGGCTGCTGGAGCTCATAAGAAATAAAGATCTGAAGCTAGAATGTGGAGTTTTGAGAGTAGGTAAGAGTAGGAAAAGGGCCCAGAAAAGTGGGGAGGTGACCCAGCAAAGAGAGCTATAGTTAACCAGAGAGGCAAGAGAATAACCAAGAGAGTGTAGATATATAAAAATCAAGTAAAGACTGTGTCACTAAAAAGAGTGGTCAGGTCAGCTTCATTAAGTGTTGTTCAGCTATTAAATAAGATGAAGAATGAGAAGAGTCCTTTGCATTAGTGACAATGGGTATCCTTAACAGGCACAGCTTCAGTGAAGTGACAGGGGCAAAGACCAGAGGGCAGTGAAGTGAGGAATGAAAATGGAGGTGAAGAAACAAAGTGACATCACTCTTTCAAGAAATATGGATATGAAAAGAAAAAAAAAAACAAAGCAAAAAAGGTTACTTCTGGAAAGAATGAAGTGGGAAGGCTTGAGTGTCAAAGAGAATTTTTTTAAGGTAGAAAATGCTTAAATGGTATTTATGCATAATAGTAATAAGGTAAAAACAGTAATCCTTTCCTTTTGATGATGTCCCCAAATTAATATAGGAAACAAACTGGATTGCTGCTCATTTCTGAGGATGGTCTTTCTTATTAAGGTAGTGAGAAATATCAGCTATCAATAAATGGAATATATTTGCTCCTAAAGATAAGCTCTAACAAATCAATAAAAAACATCAACAATAAATCTCCAAAAAAAATAAATCGATTCAAAAACCTTTTATGTAGACATCTAATAATTCATGAGAAGCTTACATACATGTAAATCCTATCAGAACTTTAGGATGTTCACATCAAAACAGAAAATGAAATCCAAAGTTCATATTCCTAATGTTCACATAGGAATTGGTAAATTCTGAAATATACTTTCTCAAAACAATCACATGAAGGAAAATAATCTGTAAATCCAATAGGTCAATTTCCTCTGATTCTTCCACAGATTAAAGGTTTTACAGTTGCCTTGAAATAAAAGGAAAACTGATGATTTCATGAAAGGTCTGGTTATTTACACCCCTTGAGGCTCATACACAGCACAACTAATGGTTTTGCCTTGAGGCAAGAGATTTAACATATTGCCCTCCTAATTGCTCCCTGGACACTGTACACAAGGCCACATGTTTCTGAAGTACAGATTCTTCTATAAAATTCACCTTTAGGAAAAAAATCAAAGATAAATATCTCACCAAATACTTCTGAACCAATAAAACTGTTTGTAATAGCCAAAACCTAACAAATCACCGTGCCAAACACTAGCTAATACACCCAATAAACTCTGGTTCTCTGACCAAGTTTCTCAAAAATAAAAGTGATTTATTTTTATCTTCTGAACATTTAGTTGTACTACAAACGTAGTGCCAACTGTGATATTTTAAACATGACAAATTTCATTCCTGAGGAATGTCTCTTATGCCTTCATAATAAGCACGGGCACTTGGGAAACTGATCCATTTTATAAGAACCTAAAATATAAAATAAAATCTCAGTAAAGAAATCGTTTTTAAAAGGAGAACAAAAATAGAACTGAGTATTAAACTTCTGGAAAGGTGAGAAATACTCCCTATATTTAGAAAAGAAAGCACAATGGAAAATTGTTTAAATTCCCCCCCCCCCAAAAAAAACTTACAGATGTCCAAAAATGGCAACTAAAATCTTGGCGAGATGACAGCACCTGCCCAACACCCCCCACTCATGGAGGGAGATGCGAGGTGTGGACTGAGCCAAATGTCTCCAGAGGTCACACTTTTCACCACTGCATCCCTTTACCCAACCTTTACTAACAGGTGAAGAGGACAGGAATAAAATTCATGAAATAGGAAATGTGATGAATAAGCAAACACACAAAAATATTCAACTTCCTGAGGGACCCAAAATTTTCACATTAAAACAACAGGTAACTTTTGTTTTAGGTAAACTTTTGATAACTTGCTAACTTGGCAAAAATATAAAACCACAATAATATCTAGAACTGATTGCTGGTGTGTAAAACTGGCAGGGAATTTGGCAATATGTACATAGAGCCTTCAAAACACCCACATGCCTTTTCATCCACAGTTTCCACTTCTAGAAGTCTACCCTATGGAGAAAATAAAAACTAAACTGTGGACAGAGGGGGGTGCTTACTGAGTATGCACAAAGATGCTTTTCTGACAATTATTCGTAAAATGAAAACCTGACAAAAAACAAAATACAAAATGGTTATGTAAAATAGAATACATCTACCGGTTTATTATACATGATCACTCATTAAACTCTGGGGCACCTGACTGGCTCGCTTGGTTAAGTGTCCAAATTTGGCTCAGGTCATGATCTCACAGTTCGCATGTTCCAGCTTCCCATCAAGCTCTGTGCCGACAGCTCAGAGCTTGGAGCTTGCTTCGGATTCTGTGTCTCCCTCTCTCGGCCCCTCCCCTGCTTACGTGCACAAGCGCGCATGCGCGCACATGCACGTGCATGCACGCGCTCTCTCTCTCTCTCAAATAAATAAAACATCAAAAAATAATTATAACATGTATATAACAAGAAAAATGCTTTTCTAATATATTCCTTTTTTAACACTTATTTGTTTCTTTCTTTATTTTGAGAGAGAGAGAGAGCACATGAGCTGGGAAGGGGGAAAGAGACAGAATGAGAGAGAGAGAGAATTGCAAGCAAGCTCTGCACTGTCAGCACAGAGCCCAATGTGGAGCTACATCTCAAGGAACTGGAAGACCATGACCTGAGCCAAAATCAAAAGTCAGACACCTAACCAACTGAGCCACCAAGAGACCCAAGAAAAATGCTTTTCATACATTGCATTGTCAAACCAAAAGAGTTGGACACAAAAATGTACAGATGACAGAAACCTTTTTTTAATGCACAGGAAAATTCAGAAAAGGAAGACACTAAAGCTGACTATGGTTGGTTAATGGGATGGTATAGAATGTTTCTTTCCCCAACTATCATGCAAAAAAATTTTTTTTTAAATACTGTTTTGTTTTGTTTTTTTAATTTTTTTTTAAATTTATTTCTAGGAGAGAGACAGACAGACAGAAAGCGTGAGCAGGGGAGGGTCAGAGAGAGAGGGAGTCACAGACTCCGAAAGAGGCTCCAGGCTCTGAGCTGGCAGTCAGCACAGAGCCCGACGCGGGGCTCGAACCCACGAACTGCGAGATCATGACCTAAGCGAAAGTCGGACGCTTAACGGACTAAGCCACCCAGGCGCCCCTATGCAAAAATTTCATAATGTGGTTTAATTACTTTTATTTTAATAAAGCTTTGAAAAATAAGTGCTTTACAGAGGATGAGCAAATTTAAAATATAAGAACAGAAATCTGAGTGTTCTCTGACATTCTTTTCCCAAAAATGAAAAATAGGAAGTACAACAATAAAGATTCCTCAGGTAATTTGTTCTATATGATCCAAGACCCACTATACAGAGAATGCAAAACACAATTGATTGTGAGCCTACTTAGGGCTTTAGAAATTACTTCAGTAGTTATTTTATTTTAAATGCAGTCGGAAAACGATTTGATTTTTAAGCTGGCATGTTTTATTACATGATTTATGCTACAGCCTCCATTTTCTAGTTTGGTTTTTTGTAAAATCTGACATCTTAAATACTTTGCAAAATGTTTGCTGGAAAAGAACTACTTATACTAAGAAAAAACTAACTTTGTTAGGTAAAAATCATACTAAATACTATCCTAAATCTTAGTAATGTCTCCCACACTAGCATGACAGCTCCTGAGACCACAAGGGGCATAAGGAGCTACGCTTGAGTAGAGGAAACACTAATGTCCCATAAGTCAGGATAATCAGGAACCACAACTCAAGTAAGCAGACGCACTTAGATTGTGCAAATCCAAAAACACCTGTGCATGGTCTTAGAGTATATACTTAAGAATTGGATAGGCTACCCAAATGACTAAAGTCGACCCAAAGTACAGCTAAACCTCCATGTCACCTTAAGCCTGGCACTAGGAAGACTCAATTCTAACCAACCATAAATTAATAAATTTATTACAACAGACTCTGAGACCTGTTTCTTTTAGTTATTACATAAAATGGTGGCTGGGATTCCTGGATGACTCAGTTGGTTAAGTATCTAACTCTTGATTTTGGCCTGGGTCATGATCTCACAGTTTATGAGATGGAGACCACATTGGGCTCCATGCTACAGGGCAGAGCCTGCCTGGAATTCTCTCTCTGCCCCTCACCCACTCTTTCTCTCTCCCTCTCTCTCTCTCTCTCTCTCTCTCTCTCTCTCTCCCCCTCCCTCCCTCCATCCCTCCATCCGTCTCTCTCTCAAAATAAACTTTAAAAAATGTGGTTTGTAGCTCAATCAGTTAAGCGCCTAACTTCAGATCAGGTCATGATCTCATGGTTTGTGAGTTCAAGCCACATGTAGGGCTCTGTGCTGATAGCTCAGAGCATGGAGCCTGCTTTGGATTCTGGGTCTCCCTGTCTCTGCCCCTCCCTGGCTTGTGCTCTGTTTCTCTCTCTCAAAAATAAACAAACATTAAAAAAATATTTTTTAGGGGGCACCTGAGTGCCTCAGTCAGTTAAGCATCTGACTTTGGCTCAGGTCATGATCTCACGGTTTTTAGTTTGAGTCCTGCATCAGGCTCTGTGCTGACAGCTCAGAGCCTGGAGTCAGCTTCAGATCCTGTGTCTCCATCTCTCAGCCCTTCCCATGCTGGTGCTCTCTACACCCCACCCTCTCTCAAAGAATAAATGATGAAATTATTTCATTCAACTTGGGCTTTCACTCACCTATGTTGAAAGATATTTTGATTATTATAGGAGATAAATTCTTTAATAGGAAAGGAGAGATTTAGCTCCCAAAGAACTGCCACATTTATTACTAAAACCACTGGGTCTTAAGATCTTAGAACAATCCATGAATCTATACTAGTACCAAAGGAAGTGATGCTATGTTACTAAATCCACCAACAAACATCTACACAACACTTTCAGTTTTAAAAAAGCATCATATATAAAATATTATTTGATAACTAAAATGTATCTAGACCTTTCTTTATAGCACTCTCTGAAGGTGCTCCCTTCACACATTATATGCCACTTCACATTCCAACCAATCTTTTAAGTTAAGCAAGGCAGGTATTAGATGATGAAGCTGAGGCTCAGAAAGCTTAAGTGATTTGCCCAGGTTCACACAGCTATTAAATGGCAAAGCAGAAAGTACACTTTGGGGTGAAGGACACTTCTGCGTGCCTCTCCTCTCCATGCCGGAGCTCCATCAGAGAGCCGACCGACTTTGCATCTTGTGTAGGCATTGTGATCAAAGGGAAACTTTATGATGACATCCCAGATATACGTCCTTTCTTGGTCGCCAGCCAGCATAAGAGTTGTTTCATCTACTGACACACATAATAGAAAACCCACAGTTCTTTACCCAAAAGGCAAACTGATAATTAAAAAGGTAAGCCTCCTAGTGAGCCAAAGCCCTGACTTTTTTTTTAAAAGAATTATTTAAAAGTTCAAGAGTGAATACCATAAAGGAAAATCAAAGGCAGACCTTTTTGTTTCTTCTTTTCTGACGTTTACATCAAGTAAAACAACTTCTCAATATCCAAAATGGCAATGCCAATTATCCTAACTTATGGTGATAAATGATGACCCTCTGTAAGAATTAATACTCTTTAAATATTTCAGCTGAGTAAAATGTTTCTAGGATCTATTAAACATCTATCTTCTTAAATATAAAGGATTATTTATGTGTCTGCTGTGAATCATTTGTAATTGTATTTTATATAAAGTATAGTGCTTAACATGTGTTGAGCTCTTAACATGTGCTGTGCACTGTGTTATTTACATACAAAGTCTCCCTGAATCCTCACAACAACCCTATGATGGAAGTACAAACAGCTTTAAAATCCAGTGTAACATTTCATAAATACAGAAACAGAAGTAATGAGCATTAGTTAACAAATCAGAAAGTAACAGAACTACAATCTGAAGCTTAGAAAGTCTAACCACTACATTATACTGCCTCCCTGTGCTCTGGCCTGTTCTCTTCTGGGGACTGAAATTATAAGAAAGGCTTGAACTCTGGAATCCGACTACCTAGGTTCATATTCTAGCTCCCCTGCTCAATAATGTCTTGAAAAACCTGGGGGGGAAATCTGTCACATTTCTCAGCCACAAAATAAAGGTAAGAGTTGATATAATAGTTCTTGCATTAGCAGCTGTTATGAGGGGAGTACGTAATGCTTCGTAAACAGAACTGGCTCAAGTAGAGGACTCAAAAACATCAGTAAGCAATAACACAGTGATCCTTCAAGGAAGAGGGAGGTGTTTGGGGCTTTGGTCCCACACCAAATGGCCTCAAAATGCTTTTGCTGAGTTCTTGAATCTTTTTTGTTTTTTTTAAGTTTTACTTTCTCGAACTATCGCTTTCTCAAGCTCGCTCTCTTGACTGCTAACGTGCCTGTAAGCGGCATCCCCTCCTTCCTTCTCCACTTCTACATCTCCTTCAAATACACTGTTAACTAGAAAGCTACAAAGTCAGACTTTCTAAAACGATCTCTAAGGAAGAATATCCAGATTGTAAAGGAGGTTCAGGGTCTCCTAACAAGTGAAGGGAAAACATCAGTGCCTGACTATTTGGAGTGCTTTTTGTTGTTTAGTCAGCTTCTTTGTGATTTCCCCCCACCCCAAGAGGGCAGGCTTACAGAAAAGCAGGGTCTCGCTGGAGCACACGAGAATGTGACACTGCTACGGTCCCACAAATCAGATACACAAAGATGGGGAGGGAAGGCAGGCTAGTACACTGCATTGGCCAAAACAGTCCACATAAACACAAACAAACCTTTTCCTGTGGCTCACCAAGGCCTAGGGGAGGTGAGAGAGGCACCTAATATAAGGAAGGTGCCTGGGGTCTGCAGCACCGTTTTAAAGGGGAACTAAAGTACACTGAAGATCTCCTCCTCTTAGACACACCCGCCCAGGGCCTGCCAGGTGTAGTGGCTCAGGGGAACAACTTTTCTGCACACGACTGCAACCCTGTGCTGTGTTGCAAGGCAGCCCCCATGCAATCCCACATGCTCTCTAGCAAGGCAGCAGAGAGAAATGGCTTTGACTTTTAGTGATGGGCCCATTAGACAAACTTAAGTACCAAAACCACTAAGTGTTAGAAGAGAATATAATCACACTGTTTACTGTGAGGCTGTCTTCACTGGATTAAAATAAAAGCACACAAGGGAGGGGTGAAAGGGAGGGGTGAAATGGAGGTGCTCATACAAAATGTATTTGAGATACCTCAAAAATAGAAGCTGTCAAATCCGAAACGAAGTTTAAAATATTCCACTTTTATTACAGCAACTATATCAAGCACTGCTGTGTTTCTGTGTCATACCCTTGTAACCACCGTTTCTCAAAATCTGCCATTTTTCAAAATTCGGCAACTCACTCATTCCTTATGCAAGAAGCTGGTCTAGGAATTATTCTCTAAACCCTTATTACCTATGTTTATGAACATGATACTGCACAATGGAATCCTTTAAAATAATTAAGTTAATTGATATAACTGATAAAATATGTTACACTCCAAAAGACCAGAAAATTTTGAGGCCATGGAGAAGAAAACTTTTTCAGTAAAGGACTTTTTCTATTTTAGGTTTTGCAGGACAAAGTGTCTGTTGCAACTACTCAAGTCTGACCCCATACCACAAAAGGAGCCTCAGACAATCTGTAAAATAATAAGCACAAGTATGTTCCAATCACATTTTATTTATGGACTCTGAATTTTAAATTTCATAGAATTTTCAAATGTCACAAAATATTATTCTTCTTTTGATTTTTTCCTCCGGACTATTAAAATAACATAAAACCCATTCTTAGTTTTGCAAGCTATGTAAAAAATGGTGTCAGGTCAGATTTAGCAGTGGAACATAATTTTTGGTCTTTGACATACTACCCTAATATTCAAAAATGAAAATGCAGGGACACTTGGGTGGCTCAGTCAGTTAAGTGACTTGCTCTTGATTTCGGCTCAGGTCATGATCTCGTGGTTCTGGGATCGAGCCCCGGGTAAGGCTCTGCACTGACATCATGGAGCCTGCCTGGGATTCTCTCTCCCTCTCTCTCCCCCGTTTCCCCAATTGCATGCACCCACACCCACTCTCTCTCTCAAAAATAAATAAAATAAACTTTAAAAAAATGAAAATGCAAAAAAAACCACCTACTTGCAATTTTGAAATGAGATTCCCTTCAAGTCTGAAGGTGGTTGTTAAACAATGTGCTATTGTGCTTTTGAATTAGAAAAGATGCTTTGCAGACAATTTAAAAATCCTGGCTTCTAAAGTCAACACCAAAATGTTAAATAAGACTGTGTATTTGCAATAACCTTTAAACATATATAAACTTCCCTCAGGAATGACTTAAACTTCTGCAATGTTCAGATTATTAAGCACAGTATTTTTAGGTCCATCCCTGCATAGCTAAGGGGCCCCCATCCCTGCATAATCCCCCATAGGTCAACTAACCAACCAGTAAGTCACTGTGCCAATTATAAATTTCCTTAGCATGATACCAGCTATTTCCTGAAGCTTCATTAGAATCAATGTTGGGTCTAAAATATGAGAACACTCTTGGATCACAGAGGAGGCTTTTGAGAACATTGGATTAGTCAACCTTCTGTGAGCTTAGCAGAAGCATGCAAGGTAAGTACCTATAAAATCTTATTACAGTGAGTTCTGTCACAGATACATTCAAATCAGGTACTATATAATCCGACAATTTCCACATGTCAGTAGGTGACTGAGAGTATCCTTACCAATTCTAACATAAACAATTCTGAACAACCAAACGCTACCTCTGATTTCATACTGAATCTCGTGAGGATTTTACATGATCATTTTAAACTGAGGCTGTTGCCTGTAATGACCCTATTCAATTTGGTCCGCCTCAGTGGACTCTGATCCACCATCTTCCCTGTGTGCAGTGATCCCTGTGGGGTGGGGAGAGAAGGGTGCAGTCAAATTAGAGGAAATAAGCTTCTTCATTTTAGCA
Organism: Proteles cristata cristata; assembly: GCA_017311185.1. Lineage (NCBI taxonomy): Eukaryota > Metazoa > Chordata > Mammalia > Carnivora > Hyaenidae > Proteles > Proteles cristata. Next base: position 295,400 of record JAESUZ010004954.1, on the reverse strand, counting down.
ACTTTTTTCAAGCAGGTGTCAGAGCTGCTAAGTAGGCAGGTGGTAAAAAAAACCAAAAAAACAAAAAAACAAAAACAGAGCTCTTCATCATAAACCTCAGGGGAATGAGAGACAAAATGAAACCAGAATGATTTACTCAGGTATCTGAAAGTCAGTGATTCACTTGGAACAAACATATTTTGATCTGTGATACCAAAATCTCTTCAGTAAGCATTTGAAAGAAAAAATATATATATGCATATATATATATACATATATATATATATAGGTGCCAGACATTTGTTTTGTACCTAGGATTTCTAATTCGATTCATTTTCATATCTTTTTTAAGTCATTAGTAATTCCATTTATGCAGATCTTGCTCAAACAAGGAAAAGGGGAAAAATACATTTTCCTAGGAGGGTCATCCAGCTAGTGGTTGGATTATCAGTGACCCCAATAAGAGCAGTCCAAGAAGTTTTGGCTTCCTGAAATAGGGAAAAGGAATCTGTTAAAGCCTTCTTTCATAATTATTTACTGCACTCTAAATATTTATGGTCCCCAAATATGTGGACCGACTCCTCACAACCTGAAATATCTCTTACATATCTAGTGGCTCAGGAAAGGTGTTTTTCAAATAGCAGGTCACAATCCATTAATAGGGTAGAGACTGGTGTTTTGGGTCACAAAAAATGTCTTTTAATGAAACAGAATAGTTTTGGAAGCATCCATTATGTCACGTTTTAAAGGTAATTACTGTCTTTGTGAAATTTTTGTTCCTATTATTTACAGTAATAGATGTCGGTGTATGGCTGTGCTATAGTTTCTTAAGGGGCGGGGTGGGGGAAGGAGACAATTTTAAAATGGCTTGAAACTCCCACCAAATCTAAATAGACATAAGAGGTAAAAAGCAACCGGGACAGCAGTCAGACCTGGAAACAAAAATTGGGGAGCCATCATCACTTGGTGGCATAGAAGAATTTGGGGGTGACTGGCATCTCCTAAGAAAAGGGCAGGAGCTAGGAGAAAAGAACCCAGCCTCAAGTGCCGGGGGGCACCTACAGTCAGAGGTTGGCTAAAGGAAGAACTAATCACCTAAACCAAGGTGGAAGGAACATCCAGGGAGCCAAGCTTCCCCTACAGGTATCCTCTAAAGCAGGCAAAACCAGTAAAACTGAAAGTTAAAAACAGAGGCATAAACCTTTCAATTTCCCATTTTTACAAAATAAGACATGAATGAGGAAGAGCTGGAGGATATCTATGGGCTGGAGTAAAGAAGAAGAAAAAATTCTAGAGAACCTGGAAACATACTCCATTTTTTTTAAGTTTGTTTATTTATTTTGAAAGAGAAGGAAGGAGGGAGACAGGGAGGAGTGAGAGAGGGTAGAGAGAGAATTGCACTGAGAAAGAGACTCTGCACTGTCAGCATGGGCCCAAAACGTGGTCTGACACAGGGCTCGAACTCAAAAGCTATGAGATCATGCATAACCTGAGCTGAAATCAAAAGTCAGACACTTAACCAAGTAAGTCAACCAGGTGCCCTAAAACATAGTTACTCTAATTATATATATATATTAAAAAATATTTTTTAATATTATTTTTTATTTAAATAATTATATTTATAATATAATTTAAATATATATAATTTAAATATAATATAATTTAAATAATTATATTTTTTATATTATATTTATATATATATATATATAATTAGGATTATTTAGCTGAGTATTTTATAGTGTGTCCTTTATATCAAAAAAGTATATCGGTACCCACTTAAACCATCTATTTGCATGTCTGAAGACAAGACATGGGTGAATCACATAATAGTTAATCATTTTAGGATTGTCCATTGGCTTTATAAAGAAATCAAACCACATCACAGTGAATATTATCTTTAAAATGTATTTTTCACTACCTTCTTGCAAATCTCACACTAAATTCTTCCAAAGAAAAGGATTCTTAATAATCTGGAAGCACATGCTTTCAGCAATAAAGTATAATGGAATAACTGGATTGCCCTTCTGTTTAGACTGGAGTTGTTCCAAAGCTATTATTCTGAGCCCCTGTCAATAAGAGCCACAGCCTCTAATGTTCTGGGCAGCAGCCTCATTTGGAGGTAATGGGGCTCTCCTGCAACTTATATGAAGATCTATCATCATGACTACTTTAAATGCCTTTGCCCTACTTCATAACTTTTACAAATAACATGTTAGTACTCTTGGTCTTAATAAAACAGGATGTTTCCTGAAGTGGGATGGCAACTTCCTTTTTCAATACGAGAAGCAACTACTGCTGGGGACAACCCATTTGTGGCAAAATCCAAAAATGATCTTGCCCAGATTCTTTACTTAACAGATAAGAAAGTGAGGGCTTCTCTTAGGTGGTCCAGAGGAAAGAATCTGGCTGTCAGAGCAAATCAGACGAGGGTTTCTTTTTCTTTTTTTAATTTCTGAGGGAGAAAGAGAGAGAGAGAGAGCGAGCGAGAGAGAGCGAGCACGGGAGGGTCAGAGACAAAAAGGGAGATACAAAATCTGAAGCAGGCTCGAGGCTCTGAGCTGGCTGTCAGCACAGAGCCTGACGCAGGGCTCGAACCACAAACCATGAGATCATGACCTGAGCCTAAGTCAGATGCTTAAACGACTGAGCCACCCAGGCGCCCCCAGATGAGGGTTTCAACTCCAATTCTATTACTGGTTCATCACAAAGGCTTAGTTTCTTCACCATAAGCTAACAACCAACCAATCTCACACAGGACAATTTAAACAAAGCAACACATTTGAAGCCCTCAGCACAGTATGGACACATAGTAGTTACTCAGAGTGAGTTTGTCTCCTTTGGTCACCCTACTCTTTTCCTTCTTGCCCAGGACAGAGCACAAATTGAGACCCTGCTCTGACTTTGTCTGACTTCATAACACACAAAGGAAAAAGGCCACAAGAACTGTATACTTGATGTTTTTATTGGTCCTAATTTAAATATGAAATTAACATTAAATAGGGGCGCCTGGGTGGCTCAGTCAGTTGTGCGTCCTGCTGCGGCTCAGCTCATAATCTCGAGGTTCATGCGTTTGAGCCCCACGTCTGGCTCTGTGCTAACTACCAGCTCAGAGCCTGAAGCCTGTTTCAGATTCTGTTATCTCCCTCTCTCTCTGACCCTCCTCTTCTATCTCTCTCTGTCTCAATCTCTCTCTCAGAAATAAAAAACATTAAAAAATTTTAAAAAAAGAAATTAACATTAAATAGCTTCTTAATACACTGAAATCCAAACTCAAGGCAAGATATGGCAATGGTTTAAGGAATGGGAAGAAAATTAGAGCCTCAGTGAGATAAGGGGAAAATGAAGCACGTCAGCATCATAGAAATCAAGGTTGGAATTCCATATAAATAGGTCTCCACAGCAAAAGCCAAAAATAGATTAAAGCGAAATAGAAACTGAAATAACCCATTATATTGGCTATGAAATCAATAGTGACCAGAAGATAGAGGTTCCAGAGGTTGTGGAGAAAAACTGTTGCCAGTAAGAGATATCAAAAGAAAAGTAAGTGCAGGATAAGCAAAATCAATGGAAACAGCTGCTCATTTGAAGTGCTCAGCAATAAGGAGAAAAAGCAAATAATAACCATGTGTGGAGGCAAGATCAAAGTGCAGAGGCTAAAAGCACACACTCTGAAACCAGACTACCTAGATCCACATCACAACTCTGCCAAGCTGTAGCTGTGTGACCTTCTCCTGTGACTCGGTCTCCACAGCTATAACATAAAGATAAAAATAGTACCCACTGTGCTGGCTATTTTTCTGTTGGTTCTCATCTCTTCTCTATATTACATAGGAGCTGGAAATCTATAAACTATATTTTCCAAACTCCCTTTACCAACTAGCTTCCTCTTGGATACCACACATGGGCAACCGTGGCAGGAGATCCCAAGGTAAAAGGAAGAAAAATGTTTCCTGTTCCTTCCTGGTGGTACCTCCAAAAGCAGCAGCAGACAGTCACAGGCTCCAGCAGCATCTGTGGGGGTCCCAAAGCAGTAGAACCAATGAGGATCTCCAGCAAATATGGAAAGCATACAGTTTATGCAGCAGCTGTCTGACAGCTGATTAACTAACGTTCCCTTCTCCTTTCTGCTCCTCCAACATTCATCTACACACACACACACACACACACACACACACACACACACACACACACAGACACTTTCTTTCTCTCCTTCTCCTCTCTCTCCTCTTCCTTCTTCCCTTCTTCTTTTGGCACCTTTTTCTTTTTGTTCCTCCAGCCCTTACAATACCACTATAACCAATTCCCTGGCATTAAATCCTTCAGTGCTTGAAACATCCCATGCATTTTATTTTCCAGACTGGACACTAACTGGTAACATGTACTTTCTTATGGCTGTTATGAGGCTAGAAGGAGTTTTTAAGTGTGCTTAGATTACAACCTAGCATTTTATAAATGTTAACACTTGTTTCTCTGCAAGCATCTAAAAATCCCCATGTCCGAAATCAAGTTCCTTGTCTGCCATTCAAGACTCTAATTCTGAAAACAGTCTTAAGTTATCCTTTCCTTCAACCAGGTTCCAAATCTGAGTTGACTTTCATAAGCAAAATTGCGGGTTCCCACTTCAAGGATCACTTCCAACCTCCATTCATCAATAATAACAGCTTGCACTTTACTCCTCATCTAGCCTGGATCTGTCTTTCCCTCCCCAGGGATTCACCAGGTCACAGGTTTCAGTTCATTCTACATTGCTCCAGAAGGATTTTCCTAAAAGGAATAGGGGAGGTGTCACTACCAGTGTTGCACAAAGTCATGAGCTCATTCAATCTCATAAAGGCCTTCCTGAAGCCAACCGCAGACTACTTTCTTAACGGCAGTTCCCACTATCCTGCTTCCTATTTACATTCCCAAATCTTACCCTCCAACCACATCAGAAATCATTGGCAGTCCCCAAGCTCCCTCTGCCCTTTGGTCCCACTCTACCTTTGCACAAGCTAAGTCCTTCCATGCCCCACTGCCTCTACAGAGCCTTTACTAGATCCTTTCCACCTCAAACAGAACTAACCTCTACTCTTAGTATTTTACCAAATAATATTATCATAACTTAACACTATATGCCTGTGTTATGACTTGTAAATATTGAGCTCTTCACAAGACTAGGACCTCTTGAGTGCACTTCACAGAGCAGAACTTCCCAGTGTAAGAGCTGAAAGCTGTTAAGATACTGATACCTCATCTCTTGGGGCAGCCATCTGGGGCTACCAGCCCAGGTGCAGCTAGCTTGTCTATAGTTTGAAACCTCTTACCCAGAGCCCTGTACAAAATATTACTTTCAGTGTGTTCTGAAGTAAAAGAGGTTGGAAGTACTGCTCCATAAGCATCCCACTCAGCACCTTTCACATAAAAACAGCTCTGGTCTTCCACCAGACCTCATGAAACACAACTCCTCCATTTCCATGCCTTAAGTGGAAGCATTCACTATTATAAAAACTTAGAAGTTAAGGGTGCCTGGGTGGCTCAGTGGGCTAAGCATCCAACTTCAGCTCAGGTTGTGACCTCACAGTTCATGAGTTCGAGCCCCACATTGGGCTCTCTGCTGACAGCTCAGTGCCTGCTTCAGATTCTGTGTCTCCCTCTCTCTCTGCTCCTTCGCCACTGGCTCTCTATTCCTCTCTCTCAAAACTGAATAAACATCAAAAAGATTAAAAAAAAAAAAACTTGGAAGTTAAATGAAAACTATAGCAATTACCTACAACTTTATTTTCTTAACTTATGTAATGTGAATAGAAGAAAGCCAGTGAAGAAAAAGCACACATCTTTCAAATATAAGAGAAACAGATATTCTAGACTCATTTGCATTCAGAAATATTAGATTTGATCTTGGATCATTAAACACGTAATTGGATTCTATCTAAGACAGTCAATTGGCATTCAGAACATAGTCCCCCTGAAGGGGGAAAATTGTGGTTAGCTTCATAGCTTCCATTTATTATAAAACAGTATAAAACAATACTGTTTCAAATATTAGCAGTTAAATACTGCTGTCTGGAAAAAAATATTCATTTAGAAGGATAAGGAAATGCATGACTTTCTGCAGAGATTCTGAGATCTTCAGGATCTTATCAAGGACTTAAAAGGTTCAAGACGCAATTTCTAACTTCACTTTGAAAATGTAAAGGTTGCATTTTCCTTATTATAGGCCTATCATTGTAATTACCCTTTTCCTATCAACTATAGTTTAATCAAAGCTGAAACAGCAAAAGAAAAAGGGAGAAGAGAGAAGACTGGAAAATTCAGGGGGAGAAATGTAAATAAATATTGGAGGCAAAAAGGACATAACACAAAGGTAGAACTAAACTCTAAGAAACAAAGGAAAAGGGGACAAAAGAAAAACATCCAGGATATTCCAGGAGAGCTGTCAGAGAAACTGAGGAAACAAATTTCCCACATCTGTCACACGACAGTGCTAACAATCCAGGACAGCTTTGTAACTCTTCAAATAAAGGGAGAATTAAAATCAGTTCTAGAGTTGGCACAAAATAAGTCTTTCAAAGGTATATAGTAATATTTCCCTCACTCACAGATGATGGCCCCTGAAAATACTTCCCTGGACAGCAATGAAATTACAAAAGGACATGTCTGTGTTTATAAAGCTTAATTCATCCCAATTAAGAAGACTGTCCTCTATTGTGAGATTATTTTTCGGTATTAAAATGCCTTAAATATTTTTTAATTACCAGCACAGAGGTGGCTCAGTCAGTTAAGCATCTGACTTTGGCTCAAGTCATGATCTCACAGTTGATGAGTTCAAGTCCTACATCGGGTGAGCACCAGTCCTGCTACAGGTGAGCCCTGCTTCTCTCTCTCCCCCTCCCACCCATGAGATTCTCTATCTCCCCCTCCCTCTCTGCCCCCTCACTCACTTGTGTCCTCTCTCTCAAAAAAAAATTTTTTTTTTTTACAAATAGTTTATTGTCAAATTAGTTTCCACATAACACCCAGTGCTCATCCCCACAAGTGCCCTCCTCCATGCCCATCCCTCCTCCCCCCACATCCATCAGTCCTCAGTTTTTGTCAGTATTCAAGAGTCTCTCATGGTTTGTCTCTCTCCCTTTCCCCCATCATTTCCGCCCTTGTTCTCCCCCTTGTTCCTCTGTCAAGTTCCTCCTAATCCTCCTATACGTGCAAACATCAAAAAATTTTTTTTAATTATATCAAAATATTGGGTTTTTCTAAGTGTAAACACTAAATGTGCCAGGCTTGAGTATTCCCACAGATATATCCTTTGAGAGTTCCTTAGCTCAGGAGAGCTGATCACTGCAGACATCACTTCTCAGGCTCCGAGGTCACCTGGCTTTTCTCTGGGTTCAGTCTATGAGAAGCATTCCTGGAGAACTGACAGGTAGGAAGAAGGGAGGAGCCAAGATATGTCTCCTGTTTACTTCTCCACTTCAGGCAATGCCCCCAGCAACAGCTGCATTTCTTCCACGGTTTCAGCGCCTACCAGGAGATTCCAATCTCAGAGCAGTCCTGGCTCCTAAAGCTCACATAAACACCAGTGGTACACTATTCTCTTCTTGATGCTGTTAATCTCACCATCCTATCTTGCCGTCTCAGCTCCTCCATCACAACCAGGAGGCTGTGTAACCAATCTCTTGCACTGAATTCCTATTTTAAAAACTTAAAATGGTTGGGGCGCCTGGGTGGCTTAGTCGGTTAAGCGTCGACTTTTGCTTCGGTCATGATCTCGCGGTTCGTGGGTTCGAGCCCCGCGTCGGGCTCTGTGCTGACTGCCAGCTCAGAGCCTGAAGCCTGGTTCAGTCTGTGACTCCCTCTCTCTCTGACCCTCCCCTGCTCACGCTGTCTCTCTCTCTCCTAGAATAAATAAAAAAAGTAAAAAAAAAAAAAGAAAAAACTTAAAATGGTTTCCCATTTCCTGGCTGGACCCTACCCAGTACATTAAGCCAGAGCTTCCACATGTATAAAAATCACCTGGAGGGCGTATTAAAACCCAGATTCTGGGCCCCACCTCCAGCGTTTCCCAGGCTGTGTGTATCTGGAGTAAAAGAGAAGAATGTGCATTTCCAAGAAATTTCCAGGTGATGCTGGTGCTACTAAACCAGAGACCACACTATGAAAACTACTGCAAAACAAAGAATTGGCCATCTTAATGTTGGTCTGTCCCCCCTCCCTTTTTATTTCACTAGACAATAAGATCCAAAAAACACTCTGAAACACAAGGAAAACCCCACTCTTTTATCTTCATATAAAAAACAAACCTTTTAAGACAGCTTCTTTACATTATTACATAGGCCATTAGGCTTCTTTTTCTTTTTAATAATTTTTTTTTTTTTTTTTGAGAGAGACAAAGCATGAGCAGGGAAGGGGCAGAGAAAGAGACACACATGGAATCTGAAGCCTCCAGGCTGTGAGCTATGAGCATAGAGCCCAACATGGGGCTCGAACTCATGGACAGCGTTTTCATGACCTGAGCCGAAGTCAGATACTTAACCGACTGAGCCACCCAGGCACCCCAAGACCAAGAGGTTTCTAAAGAACTACTTTTGAAAGTAAATATAATTTTAGCTTTCAATGTGTACCTTACCTAAAAATAAAATCTCAATCTTAAATATCATAACCAATGCACTGAGCTCTCCTAAGAAGATCAAATGGATTTAGATTCTTAGATTATTGGAAATAACTTAGCCAATGAAGTTTCAAATGTACAAAATAATCAGTTGGCAGATGGTTCTTTTACCTTAGAAATTCAAGACTGAAAAACAGTCCTAAATAATCCACAAAGAGGAATTCAAGAAACAGTGGCTAAGAACCATGGTTTAAGAATCACTACAAGATACTCAGATTTATGGTTGGCAGGAAGTTAAAATCAAGTTATATGACCAAATGACAGCTAAAATGTATACCTAAACAGAAGGAAATTATGAGACCACAGGGTCTAGTAACCAGCACTAAGAGAAAAATGTGAGCCACATATATAATTTTAAATTTTCTATGAGCCACGTTAAAAAAGGTAAAAATAAACAGAATAAAATAAATTAATGTAATTAATATATTTTATTTAACTCAAATACCCAAAATATCACCATTTCAACAAATTACTGACAATATATTTCACATGCTTCCTTTAACTGCTCTAAGTCTTCAAACTCTGGTACATGCATTACACACTTCCAGCACACCTCAGTGCATTCCAAATGTAGTCACATGTGGCTAGCAGCTACCACATCAAAAGGCACACCTATAAACAAAGTGAAATTCACTTCTCTTCACTGAATAGACTGATGCTTGATACAGTGGTTGTGTCCCAACATACTGATGTAATCCCAGCATGTAAGTTACATTTTTCACAAATTACTTGTAAATTATATTTTTAAGAATTTAAAGCTGTAAATATTTTGTACCGTTCTTAGTTCCAAAACTAAGCAAACATTTGGCTCCTGCAAAACAAGAATATTTTTAAAATACTGTATTAAAAAAATAATTTAAAAACAGCTCCCCAAGAGAATCACACTGTAAACAGGTAAGGTAAGCTGCCATCAACTGCTATTTTACTTGGAGTCCCAAAGCCAGCAGCATCTCAACTCGCCTTTCTCTAGCCCAAGGGAAGACCTAGCAGCCACTATGGGCCTGCACTGGTCTCCACGCTAAAGGAATTTTCATCTCCTAGGCTTAACAGGGAGCTAAGTCATAACTACCAACCAAATCCCCAAACTAAAGTATCTGGTCAGTTGCTGGGGGAAACTGATGTAACCTGATCGCTTTACACTATTCATTCAAAAGGAGTACTGTTAACGCAATGGGACTAGTAGAATTGTGATTAAATATATTTTTAATGAGATTGAAATATAATTTTAACACAGAATTAAAACTGGAGAGGAAAAATCAGCTTGAGGTACTACCTTTAATTATTCACCATCTATAGAAAGAGATGACACAGATAGCCTACACACAAAATTAAAAATTTAAGTAAATTATAAGATTTTTTATTTTCAGTAGGAAGCCAGAGTACGTTTAATGCCTTTAATTAATACACCTGATGGTCAAAATAGAGTTCAACAATGGAATATTTAACAAGTCAATGAGTACACAGCAGCTGACTATAAACTATAAACATGGTGCTTTGAGAAAATCTCTACATTGTCCTTCACACCTGAAATCCAGAGGTTGATACTGGTTTACTCTAGAATCCAGTGAGGTAGGATTTTGTTAGAAGGGACTGAAATGCTGCCTCTAACACTAAACAACCTCTGAGCCTCTCAATAATAAAGGACTGTTCCGTTCCTTCCCTTTTCAGAAGTGAGTTTTCTTTTGCACATAAAACTCCTGCCATAAGCCTAAGTGTACTTGTGTGTATGTGCAAGAGTAGTGAGATAATTACATGCCTTTGGGGCTTAAATACATCTGGTGTCACATCACACCTTAGGCATATAGTTATTTCATTGTTAACCATTCACTCTAGAGAGTAATTACTCATCCCATAACTTGGTCATAAAAAGCAGAGCTTACTCAGTGTTTCAGCAATTATATAGCATAGGTAGGCTTTTATATGGTACTTTTGTAAATCAGATAATCAAAACATATACCTTAATAAGGTAAAGTGCTAAAATTATGACAAGTTATATAGACTTACTAAGCTTTTAACTAGAAACACGTCGACACAGTAAGCTGCAGTTATTACAGACAGGCCCAGCTATGGAATAAAAGTTGAACCCATATGCAGAGTTTGCTAATTTCAGGAGAAGGCATGGTGGCTGCAGGAATGAGGTCACAAGAAGACAACTCTAATAATCCAGGTCTGCTAAGGAAGGATAGAGTCCTGACTATTTACTATCTTACATTAGTCAGTCTTATATAAGTCATATCTTATATATAGTAGTCAATATAAAGGTGCACAACCTTTATATTGACTACTCCCAAATGAAAAATAAAGGTCTTGGCATCAAAGACTAGAAGATTCGATGGCCTCGATAAAAGCCTCTTTACAGAATCTCATGGTTACACGCAGGAAAGAATAAGGAAAAGGCAAAGACCCTAGACATTCCCTGGAAGGACACATCTAAGCTTTCCTCACCTGCAGCAGAGGAGTTCCCTCAAACAAAAGAGGAAAAGGAAGTTTTAAGGCTTGCTCTAGGAGTTAGACAGGCCTTTAGGCTAGAATTTATTAGTAAGAAAACAATGTTCACAGCACTTCAGCAAACTGCTAACTCTCCATCAGTGGGGTCACTAACACAACCCGCCAGCACCCGGAGCCGCCTTCCAGGAACAGTGCTGTGCACCCCGCGGCAGCCCCACACGCCTCTGTTACACTTCCTTCCCTTTCAGGTATCTCCTCCACACACTGCACCCAGGTCTCCCACTAAAACCAAGGAACCGATGGAAGAGAAAACGGTAACTGTTTCAGGCCAAACCATTAATGTCATCAAATACTGTGAGTAAAACTCTTTTTTTAAAAAGCTCATAAAGAGGGGCGCCTGGGTGGCTTAGTCGGTTAAGCGTCCGACTTTCGCTTAGGTAATGATCTCGCGGTTCGTGGGTTCGAGCCCCGCGTCGGGCTCTGTGCTGACTGCCAGCTCAGAGCCTGGAGCCTGTTTCAGTCTGTGACTCCCTCTCTCTCTGACCCTACCCTGCTCAAGCTGTCTCTCTCTCCTAGAAATAAATAAAAAATACTAAAAAAAAAAAAAACTCATAAAGAAAAATGTCATATTCAATGTAGTACCAGCTCCTAGAAGCAGTAAGGTACCATGGGTCATATACATTGCTACTATCTAAACCTAAAAAATAAAATGCAGCACATCCGGAAGTCATGGACCACTGTTCAAAGGTTGGGGAGCCGATTCTGCATGGTGTCACAGATCAAGAAGGTCCCTCAATGGCTTCTTTGGTGCAGGTACAGGAAGACAAGCTGCCCGCAGCAACACCTGAAGAGAAGGAAGTACAGTGAAAAGACCCCGCTTGAGAAGGAGGCCTGAGTGTCTGGGTCTGGCACAGAATGGCTGAGTGCTCTTGGACGTGTGGCTTTGTATCTCACGTCTCAGTTTCCACAGCCACAAATGAAGTGAATACCTTCTTCTCAGAGTTGTTATGACAGCTAGAGATCATGCCTGCAAAGTATTAAAACGGATACTGAGAAAGTGGGAGATGTTTTTGTGCTGAAACTACACAGAAGAGTGAATGAATCCAGGTTTCAAATTAGAGTTGACCCCCACTACCATGCCAAACAAGAGGATGAAAAAAATTCGAGTTTATCCAAGATCACTTTAATAGGATAAAAATACCTTTATGTGGTAGATGTGTGATGGATATTTCATCCATGCATCATTCTAGCCTGCCACTTTTGAGGTGAACTAACGCAAAGATTCAAAAATTAACATGACCAAAAAACAAACTGAAAAAACAGAGGCTCAAGCCCAGGCAAGAATGCACAGAATAATGAACAGAAAAGAAATGCAGCCCTGCTACGGGGCCCACATAGTGACCTGCTCACGAGCTCTGTCCAGAGCCAGTGCCCTGTCCACCAAGATGAAACACAACTGCCCATTCAAGAGAGCTGACAAAAAGATAAACGAGAATGGACCCACACGTGGGCCAGACAATCTCCTGCTCTAACGCATGCCCTACCGTCCACTCAAAACCTTTGACCATTTGGATTTTCCCAGGTGCTGCAGGACAAACTGAAATTTCTCAGTCATACAGACCCACATACCAACACAAGTGACCCTGATAAAGGAGCTTCTCAAGTTCTTCTAAGAAAGTCCCTATAATAGCAGAGACACATGAAAATGTACCTCTGGGGAATCTGGGAATGGCCCAAAGCAGCCACAAACATACAACTGGGCTGTTTTTCAATCTAACACGTTCTTTGTGGCATAGATGTGGGATAGAAGGTAGATGGAACCACTGAGTTAAAGCAGTGCCTCTTCCTGGAGAGTTAAGAAAATATTTTCAATGTAAAACATGACTTCCTTCATCCACGTATTCAACAAACTTCGAAGAGTCGAGTATGTGAAAAGGGTTGTATTAAGAATAAGAACCATGGGGCGCCTGGGTGGCTCAGTCGGTTGGGTGGCCGACTTCGGCTCAGGTCATGATCTCATGGTTCGTGGGTTCAAGCCCTGCATTGGGCTCTGTGCTGACAGCCAGCTCAGAGCCTGGAGCCTGTTTCAGATTCTGTGTCTCCCTCTCTCTCTCTCTGACCCTCCCCTGCTCACACTGTGTCTCTCTCTCAGAAATCAATAAAATGTAAAAAAAAAAAAAAAAAAAAAAAAAAAAAAAAAAAAGAACTATGGATATAAAGGTACACACACATACATATAGACACACAATCTAATGGGGGAGATAATCCAAAAAAAAAAAATCACACAGAAAATTGTGATTATGGTTACAAAGGAGAGAAAGAAACCTTTGCCAGATTTCTCTAAACCGAGATGACAATTAAGGAGTGAAGCAGGCAAAAAGAGCATCCCAAGCAGAAAACAGAACATGGGGAAAGGCAGCTAACAGGGCAACTTGGAGGCAACAGAAGGGCAAGGGAGAAAAATGTGCAAGAGGCAGATGAGAGTACAGGCCAGCTTATGCTAAGCCTTGTATGCCCTTCAACGACCTCAAGTCCTCTGAGCAAAGGGAGGCCACTGAAGTTTCTGCACAAGGAGCAAATGGGCAACAGCATTCTGGCTGTGGTACAGCCTGCAAGAGCTGATGCCTGCCTGTCCGAAGTTTACAAGCTGATTCTAATACTCTTACAAACACATTAAGTCCACTCTCACACAGGTGCATACACACACAGAAAGGAAGCACATTCTTTGAAATAAAAAAACCTCTGTGGAACATATTAGAAGTGCAGAAAGGCTATGTATGAAGTTCACTGGGCAGCTAGAAAAGACAGTGGGCTAGACAGGCCACATCAGCACAGTTTTCGAGGACAAGACTTATGCGATATATAAAAATAGAATGGGGGGTGAGACACCCAACAGTCAGTTCATAGTAAGCTCTTAAATTTTCACTTGAAACTATTTTTCTCAACACTTCATTTGTAAATGTTTAAATCAAGAAAAAATGGTTAATCAACTCCTTTTATTGATTCTAGTTGCCAAAAGAAGGAAAGGTAGATCTCAGTACAGTCATGACTGGAGAAATTCAGAAGTATACCTGAAACTGAGTGCTTTGTGTCCTCTTCCATTCTCCACTTGCCTATGGTAAACATTCAGGGAAGCCCAGAAACTAAACCCCAAGTCACAAAGCTAATCCATAAACTGTCCTTTCTATTCATGAATATCACTGACTTGCTATTAAACATTCCTCTTCCCACTTCCAGGAAAATAATTCTAGAGTTCCATGTAAAGACAGAATTCATCAATCAATCAGGTCAAAAACAAGAGAGGCATAGGACACCAAGGCCAAGGCCTACTTTGTGGAATAATATATATTGTTTAGTTGCACTAGGTCAGAAAACATTTACAATCATAACAAAATATTAATAGATTAATCTGCAGATAGTGAAACTTAATGTTTTAATGGTAATGAAACAATTTTTGAAACAATGTTTTCCCTATCTGATTACAAAATCAACACATGATGATTGCAGGGTTTTTGGGAAATACAGAAAACTAGAAGAAAATAATAATGGAGAAAATTAGATAAATTGAAGAAATTAGGTAAATAAGAGAGAAAATTAGGTAAACTGGGAACACTGCATAACAATGTATTTTCCTCCTGTGTATTCACAATTCAAGTACTTTCCTGTATTCATTCCCATGTGGGTCTCTAAACAGAATCATGATAGAGGTGACAGAGGTATATTCACATTTTATAAGGGGTCAAGAAAGCCCAGAGCCAGTAAGTGATCTGCCCTAGGGTACACAGGTAGTTCAGACAAAAGCCTGCAAAGAGGACTCTAGTCTCCTGATGGGTCAGGCAATCAGGAGATGGGTCTAAGCTCTTGATCATGTGATGAGCAAATAGCACGCTCACAGAAGTGGCCAACTGCCTATACCTAAAATAAGCAGTAACTGTGATCAATCAAAGGTAAGAAAAAGTGCAAAGAAAATTGCATCATTAATACAAACATGCTAAAATACTATGACGCCAGAGGCGCCTCAGTGGCTCAGTCGGTAAAGCGTCCGACTTTGGCTCAGGTCATGATCTCGCAGGTTCATGGGTTCAAGCCCCAAGTCAGGTTCTGTGCTGACAGCTCAGAGCCTGGAGCCTGCTTCAGATTCTCCCTCTCTCTCTGTCCCTCCCCTGTTCATGCTCTGTCTCTCAAAAATGAATAAATATTTAAAAATAAATAAATAAAATACTATGACACCAAATAAGAATAAGAAATTTTACATATCTCTAAATTGAAAAAAAAAAAACGGGGGACAGTAGGGGAGAGAGACACATCAAACCCAGAGTTTGAAAAATCTCTTAATTGTTTCCTTTTAATATGACTAAAAACCCAGACAGAAATCCTATATTTCCTATCTGAAAGAGACTGAGTGGAGTCAATGATGAAGACCAGGGCTAGCATAATGGTTTCCTTTCAGTCCCAAACAACTCTTCAACTTCCCTCCTTCGTTTCTCCCTCTCTCCCTACACACACACTCGAGTGGGCATGTGCAACCACACAGAGTATAGTTTTAAAATGATTTAATTGTCCTGTCCTTTGTGAAAAACAAGGTATGTATACAACTCAGTAAATATATATTTTATAATTTGAACAAGAACACTTACAAGAGTGAAAGGGGGACTGTTGATAATTACGCCAGGAAATGAGGCATAAACGAAGATTCACTGGACCGGACAAATGGAAACACGTGATCACCCAATATCTGGATAACCCATCCCCCTCTCATGAGCCAAATGTCTGTAGTACACATTTATTAGCAAATTTTTGTTCAAAAAACTTCTTGGTTGTCCCATTTTAGACAAAAGTGAGTCTGAAGCATATTCTACCTCAAGAGAAAGTCATCAGCACTTTGCAGACCAGTTTATTAATAAACCATTCTTAATAATTAGCCGATGTCTTTTCACAATATGTGATTTTGTGGGATGTTTTGAAGTTATATGTGCTTTGCAAGTCATCTGGAAAAAAAAAGTTAAAAAAAACTAATTAAATTTCTTTTTACCAGTTTCTTTAAAAAATGAAATAGCAAATAAAAGGAAAAAGCAATCTCTTAATCCCTCAAAGGCATTTGTAATTGAAAGTTATTTTCCTGGGTAACTCAAAAGTACTGTTCTATACAGGAATGCCCAAATTATTTTCTGTTTAGGGTTGGAATCATCAAATAAACTGCTTTTAGAACAGCTTTTTGGCCAATGTTATTAACAAGTTAACAACCATAAAGAATAAGTCCCCTCAACTAACAAGCTTGAAGAAGGAAATCTTACATCTCTAAGGTTATTTCTATCTGTAGAAAAAAGCTGATAATAATAAATCAAGTCCAAAAAATTAAACTGTCTAACTTGTGGTCATATTCCTATTCAAAATACCTCTTAAGAGATTAAGCTATAATAACTCAGATTCAGAAAATCAAACAGAAACAGAACTGGGAGGGTTTATTTGTTTTGTGTTGGTGCAAAAAGGTAATTTTATTAAAGCATGGGGACAGGACCCATGGGCAGAAAGAGATGCACTGGGGTCATGTCAGGTAATGGAGGTGTTTTGGGGTTTGTTTGTTTGTTTTGCATCTAAGAGAATTTCATACAGGCACCCACAAAGACTGGCATATAATCTAAGCTTATTTCATTTAAGTAACATTTCAATGTCTACTAAGTACACTGCATGGGCACTATTAATAGTTGGCTCTCCTGAATTTAAAATTTGCTAGTACCTTTTTTTTCAATCTAGCAGATACATCTTTCACACCAAAAAGGGACTTTGTATTTAAATACTCTGGGATTCTCATCCCAAAAAAAAAGGACTAAAAATAAACAATGGGCAACTCAAAATGACTCTGTAACTGTGCATGGCAGAATATTTTTACATTTGTTTGTTAGCACTTCATATTTTCAGTCATTTGATAGCCAACTGCTGCTCCCTCTATCAAAGAGAGAGAAATCTGCAATCCTACACAGGATTTGACTTTCTGATTTCTCATAAGAAATCATCCTTCATTTCCTCCAATATTTACATTAAGGGTGAGTTCCACAGTTGTGTTCTGAAGCTCGGAAAAGGTCATGAATCAGGCCAGTGTCAGTTCCCACAACGACCTCTTGTAGATTTTCAGAAGGCCAGCCTACTTTCGGCGGAAGAAAACCAGATTATTTAAATGCACCCAATATACTATATTATATCTTTTTTAAAAAACAACAAGACAGTTCTAGATTTCTTAAGTAAGGCTTCTTAAGAATCAAGACACAATAGAATTTTCTAGATTTATTAAATAAGGCTTCTTGGGGCATTCAGTGGCTCAGTCAGTTAAGCTCAGTCAGTTAAGCCTCCGATTTTGGCTCAGGTCATGATCTCACGGTTCGTGAGTTCGAGCCCTCCATCGGGCTCTGTGCTGACAGCGAGCTCAGAGCCTGGAGCCTGCTTCAGATTCTGTGTCTCCCTCTCTCTCTGACCCTCCCCTGCTCGCTCTCTCTCTCTCAGAAATAAAACATTAAAAAATTTTTAAATAAGGCTTCTTGAAAGAGTCAGAATCAAAGCTCAATTCTAAATAATAAAAAAGGCAAAACTAAAAAGAGAAAACCAGTTGATCCACAATTGTAAAGGATCCAAAGAGGGAAAGAGCGACTCAAGGAAATAAATTTTTTTTAACTAGCCTTTTAAAGATGCAATACAAAATACATCCATAAAACGATAATACAGACTACCAACATACATTGAACTTTCAAAGATTACCTTCGGAATTGTTACTGTTTTTAACAGGAAAAACTAGTAAAGTTAAGTAAAAAATAAGTTTTTATATGACAATATAAATATGCAACCCAAAGAAATATAAATTCTTAAAATAAATACTGTATATTTGAACACAGCTACTTGAATTTGTTGTGCTCTTCTGACTTTAGCTCACCACAGCTTGGCCCACCAATACCACCGTTCCTTCCTAAGACCCCCAACACACAAACACACACACACACACACACACACACACACTCACACACACAGAGTTTTAAAAATACAAACCATACCTTTATATGTCAAAAAAACAAATTTCACAGAAGGGCACAAGAACTCAGAAGTCTCAGGATTTACCAACATCAAAAAACAAGCTAAGCTATGAGCTACTAATTCAGACTTAATGCATACACTGAATTTTTAACAAACGCATAATTACTGGCTCTTGTATCACCAATTTTTTTCCAACACAACTAAACTTATAAACTATGAAAATAAATTTGAAAAATGAGCCTAAAAATCATAAATGAAACAAATTAGTATTAAAACAAAAAACTGTTTTAAATCTGTCCATTTTAAAATATAAGTATTTTGCTATAAATTATTAAAATAAAGAGTTTTTAAAAACTTTTTTTCCCATTGCAATCATCCTTATTGGAAGCAAAAATGCAATACTACTACACAGTACTTTGGAATTTCCTGCTATTTATGAAACAGCCTAGACAAAATGCTTTTTTAATAAGTTGCTAATAGAGAATCATGAAAACTGCAAAGAAACTGTACCAGCAAAGTTCCAATAAGAAACATCATTTGAGCACTTTGCTCCTAAGGAGGCTAAACAGCACTAGTCAAACTACCTTCTAGGCTTTGGTTTTAATCAAGCTTGTTAGCTGACCTGGTGCTGACAACATTTACATGACTCACCTCAATAAAATCTAAATTACATTAAGGATCCACAACTTAGTCACTTACATACGATCATCCAGTAGTTTACGATATTCTATGCATCATATTACTATGTATAAATAGATAATCTAGATAGATTACACATACTATTACACACACACACACACACACACATATCCCTACAGAAGCATACATGTTTATGAATCAATAGCTCTTTTTCTAAGACACCTTTGAAATACCTACAATAACCACTAACTGCAGAAAGAAACTAAATGGTACAATTACTACACTGCGTTAGAATTCAACGTACTTGATAATCTATCCCCAAGACATTCTATTTCCTAACGAAATTTTTGTTTTTGCCCCAAGTAAAAAAATAAAATAAATTATTCTTAGATCAGCAACAGCAAGCTGCCCAATTTGCTCTCATCCACTAAGCACCTTGTTTTAAGATGTAAAAATGTAAATAAACTCTAAAACATCTGCCTTCCCTATTAGATCAGAAATTCACCTTTCACTAAATCCCTCTAAATGAATTGGAGCAGAATTCATCCAATAACTGCCTTAAAAATAAAGTGAAGGAAAAAAAATCAATCTGATTCTATTTCTAGTTATTTTCACCAATTATTTTGTGCTATCTTAAGAAGGACATCAGATCAATGCACTAAATGTTATCCTGCCATTCAACAGGCTAAGTATATAACAGCACTACTACTCATTGAATAAGAAAATAACCATCATCTCTAGTTCTATTCATATTCACTGTAGTCCATGGTAAACAGAAAATCATACCTAGCATAAGCTCAAGCTTTTCTATGTACCACTGTGAAAAGGATATAAACACTGTTCTTTACCAAAGTCCCTTCCAAAGATAAAGATTCACATTCTGACATTCTTGTTACTTTTTTTCCAAAAAATATCCAAAAACAAATACAACTTACTTTTCATTTTGAGCACAACTAACAATCAGGTAAGTACTGAAATTCACATGTGCATCCAAAATTTAAAACTCAATTTGCAAAGAAAATCCACATGATACTGGGTGAATCCAGACCCAGATACTGATATTCAAAAAATATCTACCTGCTCCCCACAAAAACAGAATCTAGACCCAGAAACTGATATTCCAAAAACCTAGCTGCTGCCCATGAAAATGGTTTTTTGTGAAACACTCTTACAGCATTAACCAAACCTAAATACACACAACTGAGCTAGCAAAGAGAACACAAACAGCTGTAGAAAAATATAGTACGTTTTTTAAAAATGTCTGATGACACCTATAATTATATAAACCAATTCAGACTTCAACAGCAATGGCAATTTTAAAAGCTGCCCAAGACACATTAAATAGGTCAGGCATGTTTCACACTTGTTGGTGCCACCACAAAACCAAAATTACTGAGCAGGATGGCTAGAAGCAGGACCTGATAGTGCAATTCTTAAATCTTGCTCCTATCTCAAATAGTTACAGTACTATGACGACCCCTATCAAAACTCAATCCTTTCTAAAAATAAACACACACATCCTGTTTCAAAAAAGTAGAGATAAGGAGAATATCATTGTAGAGACTATGTCTGAATATGAGTTTAGTTTGATAACTGAAAAGTTAGGTTTTTGACATTTGCCAGCAGTCCCACAACGTGCTGGCCCTGTGCCATCGTGGCCTGGTGCCAGCCTGATGCAGGGCCAGGCTAAAAATAGCAGCCAAGCAGCAGCTGGAACACATAGGTCCTTGTGACCTCCGCTTTATTTCCCTAACTCAAGGGAGGTTCTAGGGGAGGAGACAACTGAAGGTAAAGAAGGAACAGAATAAGCTTCAGCTGGTATTTTCTACCTCTTCCGGATTTCTGGTTTTTTTTTTCCCTACCACTCCCTCCCTCTACGCTCAAGAAAGGAGGAGAGAGAAGGCAGCAGAGTGGGAAGGAGAGAAACGAAGGAAGACAGTGGAGTGCTGAAGAAGGTTGGGTTCAGAGGCTCCTCCACCTCCTACTCTCAAGTTTTTCTCACTTGATTCTACCATCATCACAAAGTAGCCACTGGTCATTTATTTCAGTCTTCAGGTTTACCATGGTCTAGAGAAAGTAGAAGAAAAAAAATCACACAGGTGATTGGCAGGGAAGGGGTGGCCTAAAGCGTGCCAAGAGGACAAAATCCAAAACGCTCAGAAAGCCTTAAGAATGCTAAGAAAACAAAGTCCTAAAGAAATAGGGCAAATGTATTTAAAAAAAAACAAAAAAAGATACTTATTCACATACATCAGTAAGATTACAAATTTCTGGTATTTGAGTTTTACGGGGTTATTTTATGACAAATATTTAGGAAAACCATGACCATCTTGTCTGTAGAAATTAGTTAATACAAAGCGATAGCAGGAGCAAAGGTTGAGTATAAGCAAATACAGTGCTGCCTCAACTTCTGTAGTCCGTCACCAAGAAAGATCGACACAATACCTGAAGAGGCTCCAGGCTCTGCCTGTTACACTGAAATGATAAAATATCAATATTTCATTTATAAAAGTGCTGGTCACTGTTAGCAAATATTTTAACAGGTAGAATGTGGCATGTATAGCATTCTAAATTGTACTGATCTCATTAAGTAAGAGAATTTAAATCTTGCTTCTGTGGACTCACTCTACATGCTACCTTCTTATGCATATTTTCTGTATAATATCTTCCATCATTAGAAATCTGACACCAATTAACAATGAAAAATGCATTAAGTAAACAGGGAGACTGTTAAATAAGGAAAGACCAGGCAGTGAGTCACCTGAATTTTAAGCGCATTAATTCACTAAATGAGCTTCCAATTTATCTGATCAGCTTATTCAGTTAGTACCAGTTTAAATGTACTGACAGTTAATGCTGCATCCTTCAAACTAAGAACTTTCCAAATAAACTCTCTGTCTCTCCAAGAATGTGAAATCTTTTTACCAGCCATAAGAAATAATACGATTTTTAATTAAAACATTTAAAAAGGAAAAAGAAAAAAAAAACATTTAAAAAGGGCCTTAAAATGAGATAAATACATAATTTCTAAAATTTACCTTGAAAGATTACCTTTGCCTCACATATGCCACATTTAGATCTAACCTACAAGTTATTCCTCTTTCAAAAGTCAAAAAAGGGGGCACCTGGATGGCTCAGTTGAGATACCAACTCTTGATTACAGCTCAGGTCATGATCTCAAAGTTTGTGGGATTGATCCCCACATTGGCCACAGAACCTGCCTGGTATTCTCTCTCTCTCTCTCTCTCTCTCTCTCTCTCTCTCACACACACACACACACACACACACACACACACACACTCTTCTCTCTCTCTCTCTCTCTCTCACACACACACACACACACACACACACACACACTCTTCTCTCTCTCTCTCTCTCTCTCTCACACACACACACACACACACACACACACACACACACACACATTCTGCCTCTCCACCACCCCCCCGTGGCCCATTCATGCCATGCATGCTCTCTCTCCCTCTCAAACAAATTTTTTTTAAAAGTTAAAAACCGCCCAACGGAAAATGATCAAAATCACCCCACATAACAATCTTCCAAAGCTGAAATTTATTCATAAAAAGAATTTGTGGAGTTTCCAAGTCAAATTTTAAATACATGTGAATAATCATAGCCTGGGTGGCTCAGTTGGTGGAGTGTCCGACTTCGACTCAGGTCATGATCTCATGGTTCCATTTGTTTATCAGTTAGAGACCAGCATCAGGCTCACTGCTGTCAACACAAAGCCCACTTCGAATCCTCTGTTCCCCCACCCCACCCCGTCACTCTCTGGCCCTCTACCAGTGGTGCTCTCTCTCTCAAAACAAAACAAAAAAACACATTTCTTTTCAAAAAATCAGAAAAGTTGTGGCGAGCCTGAGTGGCTCAGTTGGTTGAGCATCCAGCTCTTGATTTCGGTTCAGATCATAAATTTCATGACATATGAGTTCAATTCCCACATTGGGCTGTGCACTGATGGTGCAATGCCTGTTCCAGATTCGCTCTCTCCCACTCCCAATCTGCCCCTCCCCCACTTCCACTCACTTTCTGTCTCAAAATAAAATAAAGTTAAAAAATCACAGTTGTGACCATAACTTAAAATTCTCACTACTGGAAAACATCACTTTGTAAAGCAGAAAAGACTACAATAAATCTAAAGATAACCCTCTAGAATAGTTAATGATGATGCATCATGGGCAGTTTTTTCTTTAAATTTTTTAATGTTTGTTTATTTCTGAGAGAGAGAGAGACAGAGTGAGAGTAGGAGAGGGACAGAGAGAGAGGGAGCCATAGAATCCAAAGCAGGCTCCAGGCTCTGAGCTGTCAGCACAGAGCCAGATGCAGGGCCCAAACCCACAAACCATGAGATCATGACTGGAGACGAAATCAGATGCCCAACCGACTGAGCCACCCAGGCGCCCCTCATGGGCAGGATTACTTAGAGGGTAAGAGTACCACCCAGAGAGGCTGTATCTGGGTCAGTAATGTACCAATCTGTGTAAAAGGGAAAAAGTCACTTTCATTTCTTTTCCAATGCTTCTGTTTCCTCATCTGTAAAATGAGAATGATAAAAGTACCTACCTCATAGGACTGTTAAGAAATACAAAGTGCTTGGACAGTATGTGGCACAAGGCTAAGGGTATGAGTGTTAATGCCATTATTACTATTACTGTTAGTAGATGTTGCTGTAGTAATACTAAAAAGCTCACAGTAAATCATGCTTACTTCAATAAGGAAAAGCCTCCAATCATACAAGAGAGGTCTTTAGGAATTAGAGAGGTTACCAAAGTTTTGAGACCAAAACCTCAATTACATGAAAGACCCTGTACATCTAGGGATTGTGTATATACCACTTAATGGCCTAAGGGGAGGGGACACTGACAAAAACACTGAAAAACCTTCAAAAACAAGTCAAATGTAGAGACTGGTTAAGTTTTCACAAACATACTAAATTCAGAGCAGCCAAATTCCTCATGGGGTATTAACTTCTGTTGTTCTGCCTAAGCATTTTAAATATTTAGTCAATTCTTTATTATATAGATATACAGGTATAGGAGTGCATTCACATATATTCACACAACTATAATGTAGTTTCATACAGTTAACACTCATAACTAATTTTTTCAGAATTTTAGTCTCATCTTACAGCCTCTACAATTTTCAAATGTCTACAAATACTTCACACTAGCATGTATTCGGCATGCTAGAATCATTGCTTAACTGAAGCCATTAGACTTTGCCCAGAAACTGAAATGCTATCTAGAAATACTTTCAGAACATTCAATAAAACGTTAGCCAAATAGTCTCTCCAACAGTCCTATCATTTTACGTTCAAGAATATGCCTGGCCTAGGGCATGTGGGTGGCTCAATCGGTTAAGCATCTGACTCTGGATTTTGGCTCAGATCATGATCTCACGGTTCCTAAGATCGAACCCTGCATCTGGCTCTGCACTGAGAGCCTGCTTGGGATTCTCCTCCTCTCTCTCTCTCTCTGTCTTTCTCTCTCTCTCTCTCTCTCCCTCCCTCCTCCTCCTCCCTGCTTCCCTCCATCTCTCTTCCTTCCCCTCCCTTGCTCACACTCACTCATGCTCTCTGTCTCTCTTTCTCTCTCAAAAATAAAATATTTATTTTGAAAGAGAGTATGAGTTCAAGCAAGGGAGGGGCATAAAGAGGGGGACAAAGGATCGGAAGCAGGCAGAGCCCGATGTGGGGATCAAACCCACCAACTGTGAGATCATGACCTAAGCCAAACTTAGACACTCAATCAACTGAGCCACCAAGGCATGGTGAATAAATAAACTTTGAAAAAAAAAAAAAAAAAAAAAAGAATAGGCCTCTCCTGGGGCCTGGCTGGCTTAGTCAGTGGAGCATGCAACTCCTGATGTCAGGGATGTGGGTTTGAGCCCCATGATGGGTACAGAGATTACTTAAAAAGAAAAAAAAAATCTTTTAAAAAATAAAGAATATGCTGAGTTCTGAGGTTTTGTGAAATTTACCAAACATCCCGATCAAATTAATAGGTGAACTGAAGAGTGGAAACACAGAAATTCAAAATCTAACTTTGCGATTTACTATCCCTCTCTGGACAAACTACTCAACATGTTTGGGCCTCAGCTCTGCAAGCAGATAATAACTATCATGCAAACCCATTTTGTAAAAAACAGCTTCTCATCAGTTAGCATAGTTTCAGAAGAAACAGCACAATGCATCTGCACACAGGGTTACTGGAATGTGCTTTGGGTAATGATACTCAAATGATACTGAGTTCATCTCCTTTTATGTGCACTTGTAAACATCAAATTAGTTACAAATACGTAAGTAAATATATATAATACATATTAACTGACAAGAATCTATCACTGAGGAATCCCACACATTTAAAACATTTAATATACCCTTAAAGCTCACTTAACTATTTGCTGAAAATGAATCTTTGCATTTCAAATGAAAACAAGTTTTTGCACTGCATTCTCTCTAAAGCCTGCTTTAGCTACCTTTTCTAGATGAGAAAAATAAAAGGAAGCATCCTATTTTTAAAGAACTAAAAACCATATATAAAGCATATTCTTAGCAGAACACACAGCACTGAAGGCAAAAATTGCAAAGATGGCTTTTTCTTGTTTTTTTCTCAGCTTACGTATTTATTTTTGAGAGACAGAGACAGAGAGAGAGCGAGAGCGAGAGAGCACAAGCAGGGAAGGGGCAGAAACAGGGAGACACAGAATCTGAAGCAGGCTCCCGGCTCTATGTTGTCAATGCTGAGCCCGAGGCTGGGCTTGAACTTACCAACTGGGAGATCATGACCTGAGATGAAGTCAGACGCCCAAACAACTGACCCACCCAGTGCCCCTGCAAAGATATGTTTTCTAAACAAATCTAAGACACTTTATTTGTGAGACTGGCTAGGATTGAGGAACTAGAGTCTCTTTCCATGAGACAAGACTATTTAGTATTTTTCTCCAAATTACCATTTGAGACTGATTTCTCAACAGGAGAGTTTTCCCATCCACTTAAAGGAAACTATGTTTCCTAATTTACTGTAATCCCCAAACGTTTACATATGTCAAAAAATTAATAAACCAAGAAAATTAAATTAGTTTTTTTTGTTGTGAAAAAGCACTGGTCTTGAAATTATACCACAATAATTTGAAAGATAACTAAAAATGGTTTTGTGAGTTCCATATTATTTATTATCACTTAAAAAATAGTTGCCTATAATATGCTTTGTTTCTGTGATGTTTATAGTTACCTATGATTCTTTTCTAGGATGTTTGTCCCCTTAAATATAACAGTTGAAGGTCAACTACAGTTCAAGTTTAACGACTGCCTCTATAAAAAACTTCTAACACTACAGGAGTTTGCCTCCTTTTATGTGTATATAACTAAGCTTCTCAAAGGTACTAAATTCATTTTGAATTATTAAAGAAAAATGGTTTTCTAACACAAAAATATGGAGCATGTAAGCATGTGGAATTACTACCGATCCAATCGTGTAACTTTTAAAAGGGGTAGCTTTCTTAAAAGACGACATCGGTATTCTTCCACCGCCATCCTTTTCACTGAACATACTGCCCAGTGAAATCAAACATTATTAACTAAACCCTTAATATGAGTGTGACCAGAAAAGATGTGCTGGCCTGCATCTTTCCAAATGAAACATTTAGAGTCAGAATTGATGGCAATTGATTACCCATTGTGAAAAGAAAAGAGGCCCAGGATAAACATCTTAAAAATCAGCCAGGACATACTTAAGACAATAATGACTTGAGTTGGTCAATTAATTGCAATAATTCTTCTATTAAAGGACGTGTTCCACAGACACCCTGAGGTTTCTAAAAGGAAAGGCATCAAAGTCTTTACAGAAAGGATGAAATTCAATGCACAGTTGAAATAAAATAATGGGGATGTCCTTTTCCTCTTCGGGCCGAGGGTATACTCAGAATACAACTATATGGCAAGAAATTAAAGCCTGAAGCTAAAGTAAAAATGTTTGCTTAATTCAAATGTTTGCTTAGTTCACCTTCTGGTATTACTGAAATCTTTTGGTTACAACAAGTATTGTTCTTCCCTGAACACTTTAGATTTCCTCACTGGACCAATAAATACTAGCCACCAGAAATAGAAATTCCAAGATTTCCCCACATAAAATTGAAAACATTGATATTTTAACTTTCCTCAGAACGATGCTGAGCATATACTAGGTACTCAGATACTTTCAGAAATCAATTGTAAGCAACTCAAACATTTCAACTGGCACAGAATAAAAAAATACATTAGTAATTAGTTTCAAAATGTCTTCTTTTGTGTACTTTTTCATTAATCAAAAGGCAGAAAACATATAGGATCTCATTTTTAAATTTTCTATATTATCACTTCACTCCTGAGAATGTTCTCAATGAAATATACTACCACCAATAAACAAAACATCTAATTCTGTAAGTGTATCTAGAATCTCATTTTCATATAACAATCTCTGGTCTATATAGAAAATCAAAATACTCAAAGAAATGCCAACAAATTAGCCTTAAGTAAAGTGATTAAAACATTTATCCAAACTGATTCTAAAAAACATTCCCTTTTACTGCCTTGCCACTCTCCAAAATAAGAAATTTTAAGTTATAAATCTGAAAAGTCCATAAAAATATGTTGACCAAAGTGTTAATAGAATTCTGGGCAATATTCTTTTCTCCCCAAACTAACAAGCCAAACAAAACAAACAAAAAAAGCAATCCCTTTTAAAACTTTTCTTCTTCCTGCCCACGCTAAAGACAAGACCCCCGTGTTATTTAAATACTTCTTGCTTTTAAAATGATTAGTCACAAAGTAAGGAAACTTGTTTGTTTCAGTACAAAATCGAATGCACACCAATCTTCAGAAGGAAAACACACACATCCCAAAACAAAAAAATATATATATAATAATTTAAAAATACAGAATAATTTGTCTAATATTTTTTATTACCAAAAAAATGCATGCTTCTGATTTTAAGAAAAATCCAACCATACGACAATCATAAAATGAAAAGTAAAACTCTCCCCAAAAATTCACCCATCCACCTGACAACTGCCCTTCTCCAAAGATATCCTCCCTATTCAGTGGCTCCTTATATAGCCTTCTGGAAATTTTTATGCATCTATAAGTCTATCTTTTTTGTTTTAAACAGAAATTACAGCCTACTATATGAACAGCCGACTTGTTTTTAAGTAAAATATCCTGGTCACCTTTTCTTCTCAGTATATGTATTTATCTCTTTCCCTGTTTTTCATGGTTGCATAGAATTCCATACAGTACTTCTTAACTAGTTTCCTTCTGATGGAAATTTCCACGGACTTCAGCTTTTCAGCATTACAAATACTGCAATGAGCATGGCTCAATGTACACAACATCTTTGTGCATTAAAATCAATGAATGTATAAAATAAATTCCTAGAAATGACATAAAAAGATGGAGCCAAGCAGCTGGGGAGGCAGCATCTTCTCCCACCTCCTCAACCAATTCTGCGTACTATCTATCCATCTTTTCTGTCTTCACTGATGTGGCAGAAGAACATGGCATGTCACCTTTACTAAGAGTTAGGAGTGAAGACAAATTGATCATTTCTATTTCTTTGTGAAATGTGTTCCCCATTTTCTAACTAAGTTATTCATCTCCCCCTTCTGTTTTTTAAAACTACATTTTCAGAATTCTCAGTAGCCTTCAGCAAGCTGCAAATATTTACCCCCGTTCGCTGCTAACCTTGACTTAATCACATTTTCAGTCCTACAGAAATTTTTATTTTTTATCCAATTAAATCTGTCTGTCTTTTGAGTTATTTGTCTTTACAATTTGAGTTCCAGGGTCATATTAAGAAAGCTCTTTCCCAGGCAAAACTGTGGGGAAATTGTTGTACGTGACTTCTCAAATTACTTCAGTGATGTCAATAATATTTACAAACAAGCACCCTCAGCAAGGCCTCCCTCTTAATATGATATCAATTAATAAAAATAAACCAACTACACTTCCTCCAAAACTTCCAATAATTAACTGATGTGACAGACAGTTCTGCACCAACTAAACATTGCTTACAGCTACTACACCAAAGACTTAATGTTTTTCCTTTAAATTTCTTCTTAAAATAAGAGTTGAAAAATAGCTAACATGTTTAATTTCTGGGAAGGCCCAATTCATTGACCCTCGATCCTTAAAAAATCTTCAAGAGTGTCAAACAACTAGATTTTCCCTGCTGCATCTATAATTTAGTCATCTTTACAAAAGTCAGTGAATACTTCCGGTACAAACAAATTTGTAATTTGGAATACCAGAAAATTGCTTATGGTCCTATCATGGTAGCTGCTGGTGTTCTTTTCCATGTCAGGTTCCGAAGCAAAAATGCCTTCTATCTCAAATCACAAAATTACAAAATAAGCCTCTTTCGTTACTATACCAATTCAAACCGCCACTTAAAGCTAAATTAGATGGTGAATCTAGCCATTCTCTCCATTCTTCATCAAGGAAAAGAAATCTTGGTCCTGAGTTTTGTATCTCACAGTGCCAGCTGCCAGCCATTTAACAGCCTTCCATCTCATAAGCTGACTGGCACAACAAGTAATACAGCTTGGAAGTTACGGAAACTGGCAAAACTCAGAGGGGGAAAAAAGAATATTTTCCACAATTTGTACAACACTTGTTTAGCACGTATGTAAGTGTTTCCGAAAGGGTGGTCAACTCTTCAAGCTCTGCAAGCAGCATCAGTATTTCACATCAACCACTGCCAACTCCATTCGGTGGCCTCCTTCCCCTTTGGGGACTATTCAAAAAGTTACTATTTTCTTTTACAACTCACCCAGGCCTCTTCACTGATGAAAGCAGGCAAAGCCCACGCTGTGTGTCTGTCTCCTAGAGAAGATTGCATCTTTTATTTATCGCCCCTTGGCTTTATTTTCACAGTGAATTCCTGGCTTAAATGCAATCAGCCAAGAAACCCTCCCTATGTGCTCCCCTATCATTCCTCATTGCTTGCAAGCAGAGTCAAGCACGGGGAGGAAAACTCGACATTGCCAGCCAAGCCATAAAAATTCCCAAACTCCAGTTTGGTTATAGGGGGAAACTGTGGATGTGCTTCAATCTGTTTCAGCCCAGCAGGAAACAAGGGGGTGGGACGTTAAAAAAAAAAAAAAAAAAAGTATAACTTTAAAGAATGCTAATTAGATTTTTTAAAGAAGGATGGATAGCCTCAAAAGTTAAACCCCTCTAGACAGAAGGAGAAGGTACGGAACCTAGAAAGGACAACACTGGAGGCTGCCTTTGGAAATAAATGATCATGCAGAAAATCACGTTTGCAGACTGCATTAGAATTCAAATTAACTAGAGAGAATTAAAACAAATCTTAATTCTCTTTGGCGGCCCCTATCTAGACATCCACCTGACTCCCAAAGAGAAGGATAAAGGAATGGACTATGTAAAGAAAAGATTAAAAATCAGAGACAGCGATGCTTCCAACCCTCTCCCCACTCATTAGGTACCATGTTAACCACCACCATACTATTTAAAGTAGACAGCAATACGGGGAGGGGCGGGGCGGGGGCAGAGAAAATGCCGTTTGCAATCAGGAGAAAAATATGGGGAGAGGGATATTTCATTATAGCATTGTTCTTTTCACACCATCCCAAACATCCCCATCCTACGACTGAAAAAGAGAACTGGCCAGGAAAAAAAAACACTGGGGGTAGGAAGTAAAGACAGGGAAAGCTTTTAAACTCGGTATTTGAGAAAACTCTCATGGTCTGTCAGAGAAAAGGAAGGCTGTGCAGCTTTAAATCACAAGTCCTTCTCGCCTTTGTCAAATATCTTCTACTTTACAAGCTCTGAAAAGACATAAAGAGACTCTTTTGTTTGGGTCCCCCTTTTCGGAGGATGACAGAGAACTGAAAGGGGCACAAATAAACCTGAAAACGAGAACAAAGTGCGGGGTCGCGCCCGACTGCCAGGCGGCCGCGCCTGGAGGGACGCTGCGCCGCCGGGGAGCCCCTCTGCCTCGCGCTCCTCCCGCCGCCGGCTGCGAGCGCAAAGCCCGTAACTGCTCGCCGCGGCTCGCCCCGCGCACGGCCACCGGCCACCCAGCGCCAACCAAACTCCGGCTGCAGAGGCCCCTGGGCACCGCCGGGCCCAACAGGAAAGGGAAGCGCGAGCCGCTCCTCCCCGGGCTCGCGCCCATCGACTCGGGGACGCCCTCGGGGAGAGAGGTCTCTAAGGAGAGGGGTCCAGCCCGCCGGCCCCCTCCCTCCTGCGCAGCTACTAGGCAGGGGAGGCGCGGGGGGTGGGGGGGGGGAGAGGAGAGACATTTAAATCCCGGGGCCGCCGGCGGAGCTTGTCCGAGCCAGAGCAGACGCCGCAACGACCCCGGAGCGCCACGGCAGCCAGCCCGTCGGAGCCCCGAGAGGAGCGGCAGCCGAGAGGCATTAAAATGTAGTCCCCACCCCTCCAATAGAGAAGGCGGGGAGGGGGAGAAAGGAGAAAGAAAGGGGAGCGAACGGCAGACAAGGGGAGAGAGCAGGGTGAGCGCGGAGGGCGGCCCGGCCGCCGGCTCGGCCCCGGCCGGCATTGTCTGTGCGGCCCGCGCCCCCTCCCCCGCCCCGCACGGCCCCGCCACACACACCCTTCGCCGGAGCCCGGCCGTCCGCCTCCGCCTTTGTCCACAAACACCCCCCAAAAAGGGCGAGCAGCCCTCCGGGACGTGCTCTCCGAGAGGAAGGCAGGGAACTGAGCGGGCCGGGGGCACCCGACACCCACCCCGCCGGCCCCGCCGCGGGGCGAGTCCTGCTGATTCATTTCCCACTCGCGCTGGCCCGTCCGGGGAGACGGGGGCGGGGAGGGGCGAGGAGGAAATGGGCGCTCCGCTGGAGACCACGGTCCCGGCCGGGGAGGGCATCGGGAGGGGGTGCGGACGCGCGCCGAACTGAGGGGCTGCCCGCAGGAGAGGGGGCGGGCGCCCCCCCGAGGGACTGACGGACGGACAGACGGCTCCGCTGCTGCCCCGTGACTCACCGACTTGCAGGACGTTGTCGACGCAGCCGCTCTCCAGCAGCGCGATGCCCCGGCGGAAGGGCAGCCGTGTCTCGTCGCCGCCGTCCGCTGTGCCGGCGGCCCCCACCGACGGAGCCCCGGCCCCGGCGGCGGCGGCGGCGGCGGCAGCGGCGGCGGCCCGAGGTGGCGGCCGGCGAGGACGGGAGCCGCCGCCGCCTGCGCCGCCCGCACCGCCGCCCGCGCTGCCGGGGCCGCCGCTGTCGTCGCCGGGGCCGCCCGCGGCGCCGCCGCCGGTGTTGAAGGACGAGTACATGCAGATCTCCCGCTCGCTGCGGGGAAAGGACCAGTAAACGATGCGGCGCTGCACCGGCTCCGGGATGCGCTCGAAGCGCTCCTCCACGCGCTGGAACGGCCACTTCTCCGCCACCTTGCGCGCCGCGATGTCCAGCAGCGACTCGGGGCTCTGAGTCTTGCCCGGCGGCAGCAGCCCCAACGCCGCGCCGCCCCCGCACGCCGCCGCAGCCGCACTGCCCGCCCGCTGGCCGGGCCGACAAGCAGAGCTGTAGCCGCCACCCGCTCCTCCACCGCCACTGCTGCCCCCGCCGCCACCGCCGCCGCCCGGCCGGCAGCAGAGCCGTTTCGCGGGAGGAGGCTGCTGTCCGCGCTCCGCCATGACCGCGCCGCTTCTAACCCGACAGCGGAAGTGCCGGGACCCTATAAACGGCACAAGGAAGCGCGACACGCACACGCCGCGGCGACGCCACGCTGCCATCTAGGGCCCGCCGCTCCTTGTACGGGCACGAGAGGCGGGGCCTGCTCCGTGACGTCGAGGTTGAGGCGGGGAACCGATAGGGGGACCTAGGGCCAGGGGCGGAGCCTATGCAAATCGCTGGGCTGAAACATAAATAGAGCACTCCGCGGACACGGGGGTAGCGGGGGCGGCGAGGTTGGGTGCCGGACGGGTTGTGAGAATGTCAGGCTGCTGTGACGCGGGGGGCGGGGCTCAGGCGGGGTTCCCGCGGGAGGGGACGGGCCGCCGGGCCTGGCCTAAGGTGGGTGGGTCTCTGTGCCCCCTGCCAACTCAACTTCCCCCTTCAATTCTCTGCCTCCGTTTGATGTCCGCCGAGTGAAGACGCGCCTCGTGGGTCGAAAAGCGGAGGGAAAGGGAGCTGGCGGCTGGGGAGATTTGGGGGCGAGAAGAGCCCGGGGAAGGGTCCGAGCTAAATGAGGGGCGGGGCCCGCGAGCCAATGCCCCACCCCCCCGTCAGAGCCGGGCCGCCCGGGGAAAAGCCTCTGGGCGGAGGAGGCGCTTTCAAAACAAAGAAATGCGGCGTGGAACCTGGGGGACGAGGGTGGAGAGGAAGGCGGAGGAGGTGCGGCCGAGGCAGCCTGGCTGCCCGCTTCCCCTTCAGTGAGCCCAGGGGAACTCCCCCCACCCCCACCCCGGCCAGGACTGCGGCGCTGGGGAAGAGGGAGGAGGCTGCGCTCGGCGGCTGTTTTCCAGTTCACTTTTGCAGACCCGGGTAGGGAAGGAGAGCACCGGCTCAGCTGCCCCGCGTGGCTGCAGTGCACCCATCCCGGATTCCCGTGTCCGCTCTGTCCCGGCGGCCGCTCTGGGGGCCAAGCCCACCAAAGTGTTCCAAAACGCGCAAAGCGCTTGGAACCTGCCCTTCAGCTGTGCAACGCGCGTCCCGAGCTGGCCGCGGCCTCCCCGCCCTAGCGCACTCTCAGCTCCGCGGGCGAGGAAGCTGGCCAGGCCGCTGGCGCGGAGCAGGGGAACTTGAACCCGCTCTCGTCGCCCCCGCGGCCGCGCCACCGAGACCCAGCTCCAGGCCCGGGCGCTCTGCTCGAGGTAGAGGGTACACCCGGGCAGTGGGTCTAGCGAACACACCTTTGTGAGTACACACGCCACGAGCGCGCGCGCACACACCCCACGGGCGCGCGCGCACAGCCCAGCCGGCTGCAGACGGCGCGCCCCGGCCGCTCGGCGGCGGACGGCGGCTGCTAACGCGCTCGGTGCGCACCTATGTCGGGCTCGGCTCGGCCCCGGGTGCCCGGCCGCCGGGAGCATAGGCGCTCGGGACGCACGCCGTCTGCTCAGCCGCTCTGGCGACTCCCGAACGGCCCTTCCACTCGGGTAAAGGTAGCCACGGGGGGCGGACAGGCGAAGAGCGCAGCTCGCTGGTACGAGGGCGCCAGCGAAGGCAGAGAGGCGAGTCCTGGGCTGAACGGGGAACCCTGCGGATATTGTTCGCACTCCAC
Organism: Proteles cristata cristata; assembly: GCA_017311185.1. NCBI lineage: Eukaryota > Metazoa > Chordata > Mammalia > Carnivora > Hyaenidae > Proteles > Proteles cristata. The sequence continues at coordinate 261,405 of JAESUZ010004954.1, read as the reverse complement.
AGCGCTCGGTCAAATCTGGGTCCAAGCCACAGACTTAATTAGCGCGTTGGAGACATCCTTATTCTCCGCCCCACCTTGTTTTTACTGTAAATCGTAATACTGATACGGCCGCTGTTGTGGAAGATAACCCGTATCTCCTTTGACACTTTCACATCTTTTAGAGTTCTTGGCTGGTGTTACCCACCTGCCTGTTTCATTGCCTGGGTTGAAATTAAAGGAAATAGAGTGCTTCTGAGTTTTAAAGAAAATCGTCCACCGAAGGCCGAGGCCCAGGGGATGTCGAACTGCAGGTCTTGGCTCTTAACTCTGGTCAGGCCTTGCGAAGCCCCAGGCTGCAGGTCCCTGGGGGACAGGATGCTGGCCGACTGTTCATCGCTGCCTTGCCTGTTAGGAAATTTTGATAACATAATGTTTTTGTATATCTGTCTAGTATTTGGGGGCGTACCTCTCAATGCTTAGGTAAAGGCCTGAGAAAAAAGCTGGAAGAATATAGACAAATGGGAGGGGAAGGCTCTTTCCTCTAGTTATTCCATTTCTGGATCTATTAAAGATAAACATAAGTTTTAAGTGTTTGAAAAACATAGGTGATAGAAGAAAGTAAACCGAAAATAAAATACAACTTGAGCTCTTATTCTTCTCAAATACAGTCACAGTAAGTCTCAGGCTTGTGTAATACTGTGTAGATTACCAAGCATTTTCATACGTATACACACAGAATCACTTATCTGGAAAGTAAAAGATGACAAAGCAGGTGCCCCCAAACAGGATAAGTGACTTTTTCAGGGTCATAGGATGTGTTAGTGGGAGACACTTGGGAGGTGCCTAACTTTAGAGACTTCGACTTTGTCATGAACCAAAGAGATTAGATTTAAGGCATCATCCTACATTGGAGGGATCTCGTTTAACTGTAATTCAAAAAAGAATCCAGAGCCACCAGCTCAGCTCAGTTTTCCCTCTCTCCAGTCGCTTAAGCTGAAACCACTCTCTCTCTCGTTCTCTCCCTAGTTTCCCTGACACTTTACTGCGGCTCCAGCTCATCTTTCTCTGCCTTGTCTTTGGTTTTCTCTTCCTGCAAACACTTTAATGTGCACCATTCCTTACAGCCTATCATAGTCCTTTTCTCCATTTTTTGTGACCTACTCCTTGGAGAGTTTCCACCATTCCGTCCCCCAGTAATGATCTCTGCTTCAGCTCACTTTCTTCCTGGTGGCTACTTCCCTTTTCCATTGCCAGGAAGGTACCCACGGCCACCTCAGATCCAGAGTGCCACCTTTCCTTGGAAACCAGGACCTCTTTCTTCCCCTAGGCTGTGATTACTATTGCTGCCTGTTACACGCTCCCAAGCTTTATTCCTCTTTTCCTTTGCCTGCGACTCCCACTTAGGCTTACTTTCTGTGTTGTATCTCCCAGTCCCTCTTGCTGCTCAATTTTTCCGGCTCTTCAGTCTGCAGGGCCTCCTCACTGGTATGTCTGTATAACCTCTCTTCTTCCAAATCCTCCTCCACCCAGCTGTTGTGCTTCCTCAAGTACAGTTCTAACGGTGTCACCCTCCTGCTCAAGTTCTTTTAAATGGCTCCATGCTGCCTACTGGCAAAAGACTAAACTCAGATATGATCTTGACCAAACTCAGCTTTCCAGCTTCATGTCCCATAAAAGCCAGTAGCACTTCCAACTCCACAACAGGATTTTTCTTATGCTCCAACTTCTCCCAGTTCCCCCAGAAGTCGTCCCCGTTTTCCCACAGCCAACATTTGCTCAGGACAAGTCTGCTGCCTGTAATGTCTCTCTCTTCCCTTGTAACTTGTCAAATTCCTACCCTTCTTTCAAATGCCGCTTCCTCTGGGAAAACCAACCCAGAAGTGTGATCTCTCTCTTCGAGCCCTTCTAACACGTTGGATCTTTTCTATAGCATCTATACCAGAAGCCAGCATCTGCCTGGCTTCACAGTTATGGTTACACTTGCCTGAGCCATTTGCATTCTCTCCCTTCCCTGGTTAGAAATTCTCTGAGGGTTGGGATTATGCCTCAGCCATTTCTGTAGCCCCAAGTGCCCAGCACCATACTGCAAGGCTTCTATCTCCCCGGAGGTTAACGATACCCATGAGCCAAGGAAGAAGTCACAGTATGTTACCATTGGTTGGTACTGTGCCAGCTCTCGTTGTGGGGGTATTTACAGTGTTTTTCTGGTGTTCATAGAATCCATTACTAAATTACTTATAATTGCCCTTTTCAAACAAGACCCTTCCCCAGGGACTAGATCAGGACTAGAGGCCCCTGATTATGTTCCAATATTTACCATGAGGCAATGGTAGGAAATGAAAGTACAGAAAGTCTACAGCTTCCCAAATGCTGTGACTCATCATATCACATCACACACCACATCAGCCAGTGTGGTCAGGAGCTAGGCTGACAGGCAAACTTTATTACCAGGACTCCCAATAGCTAAACTGATAGCCTCAAGAAGGAGATACTCCCTTCCCCCACACCAAATCTACCACCTGCCATGTGCAGTTGGATGCATACATGGAGGTAGAGTCCTATCCAGAGACCTAGCATGGCACCTGTGTCCACCTTTAATTTAAAAATGAAAAATTTGAGGTGCCTGGAGAGTTCAGTCACTTAAGTGTCCGACTCCTGATTTCCGCTCAGGTCATAGTCTCACAGTTCCTGAGATCAAGCCCTTTATCAGGCTCTGCACTGACAATGTGGAGCCTGCTTGAGATTCTCTTTCTCTGTCCCTCTCTCTCTGCCCCTCCCCTCCTTGTGCACATGTACTCTTGTGTGTGCACGCTCTCTCTCTCTCTCTCTCTCTCTCTCTCAAAATAAACATTTTAAAATGAAAAAATTGAATTAAATCAGTAGAGATTTATCAAATTCCTGGAGCAGTGATTTACAAAGAAGGAACACTTAGAGTACACCTGAGCATAAATGCTGGAACTGGGAACCATAAATTAACAATCAGTCACTCCCCACATAAGGCTTTTTTACACTCAAGTTGGAAAACTACTCTTCAATGGCAAGAACGTCACACAATCCCAGGGCTTGGGAGGAAGACTCCAGAAAGAAAAAAATGACATTGCCTTGTCATTATTGCTAGTCATCTCAGCTGATCAAGGGAATAATTTGCCTTTAGTAGGAAGATTCCAAGATGTGGAATTAGATTAAATTAGATTAGATCAAAGGAACTTCCAAGTCATTTGAAGATGGACACAAAGTTATACCCATGCACTTCCTAATACTGGGATATACTTTTTATATTATAACCATAGCCAATTATGTTCCCTGGAATATAATTAAAATGTTTGGAGAGGAAGCAAAGCCTGAAACAGCACGGTTAGCCTGCGAACCAGGCATTATTCACCCTTCCAGTGAAATGACAAAGAATTCTATTCTATGTGGCTAAAAAAGAGTGAAGAAGGAGATATTAGAGATGACACTTTATTGCGGCAAAATGTCCAGTGATAGGGACAAGTGCCCAAAGAATCTTTCTGTTCAGTCATTTCCACTGAATAGATTCTTGGGCAATATAAGAGGTAGGCATGGAATGATTAGACCAGAACTAAATGAATTAAAATTTTATTCCCCTGAAGAGGGGGAAATTTTGATTAATTTCACTTTGTTAAACTCCAGAAAATCAAACCACTAATATTTTACTGTTAATATGTTTTAGACAGTATTAGGTGCAGACATAGGGGTATGTCCTTTACAAACAGTAATTCAGTTGCTTTCCCGGTCTCCCTGCTCAAGAAACAAATGAACAAATTGAGGCTCTGAGAAATTTGCCAAATGTTTTTTGGCTCTTATTGGGCCAAGCAAGGATTCAAATTTTGTCCGTCTGAGGAGAAAGCCAGAACTTTCTCTGTCATCCAGTATTTCCCAAACTCGCAAAATCAGAATTGCTCTGAGTACTGGTTAAAAATTAGATTTTCTTGCAGCGCCTGGGTAGCTCATTTGGTTAAGCATCTGACTCTTGGTTTTGGCTCAGGTCGTGATCTCACAGTTTTGTGATTTTGAGCCCCACATTGAGCTCTGCGCTGATAGCGCAGAGAGGCTGCTTGGGAGTCTCTCTCTCCCTGTGTCCCTCTCCCGCTCATGCTGTCTCTGTCTCTATATTTAGGTAGGTAGATAGATTTTCTTTACCTCTTCCTTAGAGAGGGCTGGAGTAAGGCTTGGAATCTGTCTTTTTTAAATTTTTGTTTAATTTTTTTTAAATTTTTTTAATGTTTGTTTATTTTTGAGAGAGGGACACAGAGCATGATCGGGGGAAGGGCAGAGAGAGAGAGGAAGACACAGAATCTGAAGCAGGCTCAGGCTCTGAGCTGTCAGCACAGAGTCCATCGCAGGGCTTGAACCACGAGCCACTAGATCATGACCTGAGCTGAAGTCTGATGCTTCACTGGCTGCGCCACCTAGGCACCCCTGTTTATTTTTGAGAGAGAGAGAGAGAGCGTGTGCGTGCACGTGCGTGTGCACACACAAGCAGGGGAGGGGTGGCGGGGGGGGGTGGTGAGGGGACACAGAACCTGAAACAGGCTCCAGGCTCTGAGCTGTCAGCACAGTCCCTGTCGTGGTGCTCAAACCCGCAAATTGTGAGATCATGACTTGAGCTGAAGTTGGGTGCTTAACTGACTGAGCCACCCTGGCACCCCTTTTCCACCCTACTTCTAAGAACAGTGTTTCTATTAAGATCAAAGCCTTTAAAGTTACAATCTGAAATTTTGAAAAATCATTACATCTCAACATATACAAAATGATCAGGTTAGCAACTTGCTTACAAATAAATTTTCATTATATTTTATAATTTGAGGAGGTGTCTGGCTCAGTCAATAGAGCATGTGACTCTTGATTTGGGGGTTGTGAGTTTGATCCTCTTCTTGGGTGTAGAGATTACTTAAAAATGAAAATTAAAAACTAACAAGATAAATTTTCTGTTTGAACAATAATTTCTCCCTCAAGAGGTAAAAGGTGCTTGCTTGTGTTAAATATTAGATCATCTATTATTTTTATTTACTTACGTTAATTTTGAGCAAAAATATTTTAGTGTAAATACAGTCTGTGTACAATTTCAGTATTGTGAAAACTGACCAGACTGGTATCGTTGTGCTATTCATGCCACTCTCAAGTGCAGTGGTGAGTCTCATCAAATAAAAGCCATCTCAGAACCAGAATGTTTTACTGGCCTCCAACCAGGCGTAGAGCCTAGTGATAGCCAAAAGAAATAGGAAGTGCCGCATTTAATTAGAGCATTTAGTCTTTCCCCTTTATAATAGCTGTAACTTTTTACTAGGTCTTTTGTACTGCTTGTCACAAGATATACCCAAGAATATATTTAATTGGATAATGTGAAAATATTTACTTCCGTATTTATTTACCTATTTCAACTGGGGGAAAAAGAACAAAAACAACAACAAAAAACTCCTGCTGTTAAATACCGAAAGAGCACTGTAGAAGAATCACCACTTAGAAAATTAATGATTTCCTCAAAACTCCATCACTCTTTTGCAGATGGATCTGATAAGTAAGGTAGCACAAGAAAAACACATTTAAAACACCAACTACTACAGTGTCAACGTATTCTCTAGGGAGAAAGAAGATGCTCTGACATGTACGGAGGATATATTTGCCAAGCGTAATGTCATCCCCCAAATCATTCCATAAACATATAGCATGAGCATTTTCCAAAGTGTTTGTTCATGCTCCTTCCTGTCTGGAAGAAGTGAAAATATAAAGTTCAGACAACCACATAACTTTAGAGAGCACCTTATGCCTGGAGAAAGATTATTTGCATTTAAGAGAGCATGAAAATTAATGTTAAGAATGGGAAAGCCAAACTTTAAGATGTATTATGGAGGACACTGTATCACCTACAATATTTTTTTATATTTTTTTTTATTTATTTCTAGGAGAGAAAGAGAGAGAGAGAGCGTGAGCAGGGGAGGGTCAGAGAGAGAGGGAGACACAGACTCTGAAATAGGCTCCAGACTCCGAGCTGGCAGTCAGCACAGAGCCCGACGCGGGGCTCGAACCCACGAACCGCGAGATCATGACCTAAGCGAAAGTCGGACGCTTAACCGACTACGCCACGCAGGCGCCCCTCACCTATAATATTTTTAAATATTCAAGAACCCATTCATCATCCAAAATGGCATCATGACGATTCACATATGAAAATTGTCACTTCTGATGATTTCGTCCAAACCCAGAATTTGAGGGCTCGTGAAAATGAAGCAGTTTGAGCAAAAGCTGGTATGTCACATATTTTCTCAGCCCGGAATATGTATTAACACCTCCACAGAACCATACAGCAAACCTGTGATTGCACAGAACCTTGGTGAGAACCATCCTCAATGCACAATTTCCCCAATGACTGAAGATCTACTTCTTAAGTACCAAACCCCTTTTTAAAAGCTTGACTCTGTGGCCTAGAAATCTTTCTAAAATATGACTGACTTCTTAAGCATGAAGTCTTATTATAAACACAACGGAGCCCTCAAGATCTTAAGGCATGCAAGATTTGTCCGTAATTCAAGCCCCAGATTGCTTTTAGTCATTCTTTCTCTTTCTTCCATCTTTTTTTTTTTTTAACTTAGTTTTCAGTTCTTATGGGTTTCTTGTCTCAGGAGTTTTGTTTTGTTTTGTTTTGTTTGGGAGGCGGTTCTTTTTTGGTCTCCTTCTCTACAGTTGTTCTGCCCCCCCACTTACTTTTAATTATTTACATGTACCACCCCCATCCCTTCTTCCTTTCTAAATTATTTTCCCCTATGTGCTGTGCCCTTGGAACCCAAAAAACTCACTTCTTAGAAGTGTATGTAAAATGAAAATCAGGTTCTTAATGAGGACCTCCCCTCTGGTCACAGATAGAGGGGAAGTTATTAGATGGTCAAACTCTGGCTTCTGAGGGGTTAATATATGACGATAAGTGAAATTCATGATGATGATGGCTCCCAAGTGCCTACTGCATCTTCATGCATAACATCTCCTGAATATGATTTAGGTTTAAAGTATTTCATAAAAGTATAATCCTTTGAAACTTGGTGGTTCACATCTGGAATTTATGGATTTCCTATAAACCAGAAGCTTCCATTCCCAGATCACACAGAAGAAGGGCCTGTCATACATTCCTATTACAGCTTGAGTTCAGCCTGGAATGAGGAGAGAGAGAGACACCAAAATCCTTAACAACCCCCCCCCACCCCCACTCCCCGCCAGACTCTAGGCTCTGCACTGAGAATGACCTGGCTCCTGCTCACATCTCCAACTGGCTTTGCCCCAAGTTCATTCCCCTCACTCTCTGGGGTTCTGCCAGCACAGGCTGCTCAGGCCTGCTTTCAGTTCCTTGAACACTCGAGGCTCACTTCCTCCAAAGGGCCTTTGCCCAAGAGTTCCCACTGCCTGGAATGTTCTCCCTCCGCTGGCCCTGCAACCACTGCCCAGTTTCCTCCTACTCAGCTTAATCACACTTCCGTAGGATGGCCTGGTGACTCTAACAGGTCAGCTCTCCTTATGACACACTCTCGTAGTTCCACGGACTTCTCCTAGGAGCCCTTATCAGAGTTGTATGTTTTCATTTGTTGTGTGTGGAATAGATTACCTAGAAAATAGAAGGTGCTCAATAAATATTTGTTCACCCCACGGAAGAAAGGGAGCAAGGGCACTGTAGGCGGACTGGCCTCCTCGTTGTGGTTAACACTGAGGCTTGCCAGGAGAGAGCAATTTCCAACAGCTTACCTCTACTTAATTGCTGCCAAGGCCCACGGGTCTCTCTTTATCTTTCAAGAAAAGAATAAAACGAAGTACTCAGTGAGCATTTAGCAGCATGGCCAGAAGCTCCACAGCTACGTTCCGGACAGTGTTGCATTCTTGCAAGGAAAGAAATAAAATCTCCCCAAATTTCAGAAACCCGGCCACTCTGTCATACATGCTGTCTGTACCATTTGTCTCTTGTTAATTTTCTTTTTTCTGGCTTTCATCTGAAGTATCTCAAGTTTTGGCAATTTTGCGTCTTCTAGTTGCTTTGGAAATAGGAAACAATGATCTCTTAGGGATTAAGGGGAGGGAAATGGGTTTTTCTTGGGGCTCTAGAGTTTTCCTCCTTTGATAGTATCTGCGAATTGAGAGGAGGTCGATTTGGAGGCAGTGCTTCTGGGTCACCAACAAATACTTATTTTTGTGCCTAGAATGTGCTAGGCAATTGTTCTTTGTGGGAATGCCTCCACCTCCAAACTGCTGCCCTAAAGATAAACATGCCCTGTCCCAGTTGCAAGCTCTTGGTTTATCCTTAAGTCAAGTTCAAACTGTTGAGCATCAACTATCCACTCTAAATGAGAACCTTTACATCTTCCCTCTAGGCACCTTCTTAAGCTTCAGATACTTTATATGGCTCTTTCTGACCCCCTGGAAAGTTGGGTTACAAAGAGCCATGCTATATACATTGTCAGTTTTGTCTTTCCTTTTTTCACAAGTAAATAAGATTTCTGAACTTCCAGAGCAAGAAGTAAACAGTTGATGTTACTTTTCATTGTTGTTTCATTGTCTTAGTAGTTGATAGTTGCTCATACCCACAGAAAACGTGACTGGTAATAACTGACAAACTTCTAAAGATCTGAGAAAGGAAGAAAATTGTTTGATTCCTCAATAGGCAATGCCCATAAATTTACCTCCTCTCGGAATGGCTTCATTTCTTTCAGAAACTAGGAACTATGTGCATGGATATGGCTATATAAGGTTTGGTTTGTAACACAATGTACGGTATCCTTTATCATAATTTTCTTTCTTTTTAAATTTTTTTAATGTGAGAGACAGAAAGACAGAATGCAAACAGGGGAGGGTTGGAGAGAGAGGGAGACACAGAATCCAAAGCAGTCTCCGGGCTCTGAGCTGTCAGCACAGAGCCCGACGAAGGGCTCAAACTCACAAATCTTGAGAGCATGACCTGAGCCAAAGTCGGATGACCAACTGACTGAGCCACACAAGCACCCCTGTAATTTTCCATATCTCACGTCACCAGAAAGTTTCCAAGTTCCCTGTAGGACGGACATGGAATCAGCTACTACTCCAGCTACTCCTTCTTGCCTGTAATTCTGGCATTAGGAGTATCCAGAGGCTTCTACCTTAAAAGTGTGTTTGAGCAAGGCCACATCTCCACACTAAAGATATTCCTCTCAATTTATAATTCAAACATTAGAGATTTGGGTCTTTTGGACCTTAATGAGCCCCCTTTGAAAAATATCACTACCCCCTGAAAGGCTGAGACTTGAAGCCATTATCATTTTATAATGCCAAGGAATTAGTTCAACTGACTGCCGACGCCTCCACCAACCCCCATGGAAAAGTATATTCAGGACAGGCACTGCAGGGTGGTGCTAACAGAGAGAGGGTGTCTGGCGTGTGGGTGGAGAGCACTGAATGAACATCACTAATTTGAAAATGTTACCCTGGGTTTCCCATTCTTCAATTCATGTCTGTCCTTGAAGTTTCCATTTTCTGTTTTCCCCATCTTGTCCCCCAGGTTCTACCTCTGTTCCTCTTACCTAGGTTTATCTGCATGTGTGCATTATATCCATATGTGCAAATGTCTCTGTATATATCCCCAGGTCTTTGTCTTGACACCGACTTGCCTTGCAGTGTAACAACAACAACAACAAAAAACTTAATTCAGATTGCTACTTGGATGATTTAGATATTTTCAGCTTCATTAACAGCTAATCACCACACAATGGATTACTCAACCAGGGTTTGAAATATGCCTCCAAGGTGGCTAGACTAACTGGAATGATCGTGTAAGGGGACTTGAGGAGGGTATCCTAGACACACGGCTATTATGTCTTTGTGGGAACATGTGTTTGCGTATGAATTGTCTGTGCATGTTTTTGGCAGGTCCCCTTTCTTATTCTCCATTCCCTGCCCCCTCCCCCACCCCAGCCTCTGCCAGGTCTGCCTACAGATCCCTCAGTCATGAAGCCTCCCGGAGAGCAGAGAGAGCTCATTTAGGTCTAGCAGCCTCCCGAAAGGAGTGTCCCAATGTGCCCGCAGGTGAGCCAGACAGGCCAACTGCACCCTAATAGGGTTCAGAGCCTGGCTGGGAGGTGAAAGATGTGTAGCCAGAAGGCTTGGAAAAGTGCCACCGGGGACATGGCCAGGTATCTTGCCGCCCTCAGAAAAATGTTCCTCCTGCCTTACCCTAAGGAACAAATTACCATCAGAGATAGAAGTGTGACCTTGGAGCCAAAGTATTACATGGACTCTTTCTCCAACCACTGAAAATATTCTGGTGGGGATGGGGGTTTGGTCGGGGTAGGAGAAGATGAGCCCCACCCCTACATACACACGCACAACAGGTTGCCAGGTCCAACAATGGCTTTGACCAAACAGCAGTCAGTTTAGCCTAAGTGGCGGCAGACTAAGGTAGGCATCCACATGCAGGTTCTGTTTTTACAGGTCTGGCACCAACCACTAAGTCCTCTGGCCCGCACAAAGTGCTCTGTGGGCAGGACTAGCTGTTTGCCCTCAACAGAAACCACTTTCACGGCCAGTTGGATTTGTCAGGGATTTTTCTCCTAACATTTGTCAATGACCATTGTCAGGTGTTGCTAGGGTTGCAGGAGAAAGGTTTCACTTGATTGGCTGAGCAACTGTATTCTGTAACCAATCCAAATGCTGTGCCTGGGGGAGGGGAACTCAACATGATAGAACAATATCAAGCTCAGGCAGACACATTCCGGGTACTAATAAGGCGTCTGGAAAAATGAAATTATAGTGTGCAGGAATCCCTTGCCCTTCTACAGCTCCAGCCATGGCTTGGTTGCTGTTCAAACTGTTACAGCCTAAGTTAAAGTCATTCCCACTGATTGGAGGATATCAAGATTTCAAAACCAGGGAGTAGCAATTGTGAGGAGGAAGTAAAACTCCTTGCTCATTGTGTTTTACAGCCTTCCTTAGTAAAACTGCTGAATTGTAATTTAAAATATTCCACCCTTTAAAATAAATTAAGTGCAGCCCTTAAAAACAGGAAATGAGAGAGGCGCACACGTATTGTCAACTAAACATTCACAGACCTCGTACCACAGAGCAAAGTTGAAAATCACAGAACAGTCCTGTGAATTCACTGTAGATGGATGACAACAAGGGTCACCACCAAGGGAGACGTTCTGCCTCTGGCGGTGTACTCTTGGGCTGAAACCTGAATGCTAATTAGGAAACAAATGAAAGACAAACATCAGCTTGAAGGGAAATCTGGATCTCACAAGATCATAGATATTGTGAGATTCAGATAAACCTTATGGTTCTAAGGAAAAGTTAGAGCATACTTGACGGTAGCGATGGCTGTCCCCTCCCTTCGGAAAATACAACTGCTAGTCAGCCAGATGTTCCTGTGGAACTCTGGTAATACATCAAAAGAATTATCTTGCCTAAAAAATAAGCGAAGCTTCTGTACAGTACTGATTTCCTGTTCGGTCGTCAATATAATCGCCTAACTTTGGCATTTTTATTGTCAGTTTTTATTCAGTCACGAGAAAAGTTTCTTTAGTTTTCTTTCTTACCATGTCTCTCTCTTTGCTTTCAGACCTGTTCCTTAGGAGATGGAGAATAAAGAATCTATCCAAGAATAAAGAAAGGAAGAGAGGAGGGGCAGAAAAGAGGAGGGGGTGGGAAGGATGAAGGAAGGAATCGGAGAAAGAAGGAGGAAAGGAGGGAGCAAAGAAAGAAAGAAGGAAGAAAGGAAGAAAAGGAGGAAAGAATCAATGTACGCTTCCCATGGGTTCCATCCAGAATTAGCCATTTCTCTTATCCGACCCAGACTCTTCTGCTCATGAAGGACCCCGCAGCCCACCCAAGCCAACTGAGTTTGAGGCTGAAACAGGGTTTCAAGGTTCTGCATTTCACTTCATATGCATTTTGAAGTAGCTCAAAATGAAAAAAAAAAAAAAAAAAGGAAAAGAAAAAAGATTCCAAGACAGGGTTTTTGACACTTTCCCCTCCCACTCCCATTGGTATAAAGAAGAATATGCATGAGCAGAAACTGGGCTTGGGGAGGGCTGGCAACAGGACAGCTACACAACCCTCCTCACCACTTTCGAGCACCCACTTAAGTCCACCCACATGGCAGGCCAGGGACACCCACCTACCTGACTTCGCCTAAGAGCCCTTGAGTGCCTCACTGGAGACAGTAAAATAGCAGGAATTCCAAACGGGAAGAAAGTTGGAGAGTGTTTTTGGTTCACTTTTTGGTTGCATGTGTTGCTAAATGCAGATATTTGTGCTGTTGGCAACGTATTAGGAAGTGATTTAACCCACTTGCATAGCCAGGCATAATTTATCATGGGCTCCGTGACTTGAACCCCCATTCATTTCTCCCTTCTGATTACTTCAATCATGTTTGTGTAGGAATTACTCAGGGCATATCTTTATTTCAGAGGCCCTGAAATTGTACTTGATCTTTCTAACTCAGAACCTAGACTTCCCTCATTCTGACCTTATCTGCTCCCTTCATGAATAAATCCAGGAGGCCAGGAAGTCTTACCACCCACATCTAATCTTCATACTCAAGCAATTGGATGAGGACTGGGAGGTTAGGAAATTCATCGTTAGCCTAGATCCTCTCCAGGCCTGGCAGGCACACCCACATAGTCATTGAGGAGTATTCTCCAGGGTTAGAACCGCCTAGAGCTTTGCAAATTGGTGCTCTCTCTCCATACTTCATATTTCCAGATAACTTCTGATGATAATCATACAGTCAGTAACCAAAGGAGTTGGTTATAAAAACCTAGAAGATCAATGAAACACAAAAATCCTACTGCTCATTTCAACCCGTAGTCAAACAGCAAAGATCATCCACTCAAGTCTCACCCCTTTTCTTTCCTGAATCATTCTCTAATAAAGAAGGAAATCATTTCAATGATTAAAAAAAAACAAAAACAAAAAAAAAAGGACAACAGAGGGCCCAGGGTAACCCACAGCTAAATGAGAACATTAATGATCAAAGGAAAAGGTGGAATCAGAGAGGGAGAGAAACATAAGGGAGTTTGCATGAAAGTCTGCAAGACCACATTCCGCCTGCACCTTCAAGAAAGTGCCTAGGAGAAAGTAGGCCAGAACAACAATGAAGATAAGGTGAAAAAGATGTGGGTTTAGTTTTCAAAATGTCACGTTGGTATTGAGTGTCCCTTAGGTCCAAACAGGAAACAAAGGGAGAAATCAAACAGCTTTAGTGACAACACAGCAGTCGGCAAAGAGTCTGGGGTACAATCTTGGGGAAAGTTTCAATGTACAGCCCAAGAACAGGTTGAAAGAATCACAGCAGGTTGAATGTCTCTTTAGCTCGTCTCTATTTTTCCAAGCTCTACTTTTCTCATTGCCGACCATTCCCCTCTTCAGCCTGCTCTTAATTTTGCCCCATGCTGTCACTGACACTTGGGTCTCTCTGTAGCTTTCCTTCCTTTAGTTCAATTCCTTAGAGCCTTTGTGGGGAAGTCTTCATCCATTCATGCCACACATTCAAACTGTTTATAATACGATTTCCCAATAACATATGATTAATTTATTTTAAAAAAACCATTTATGATGCTCATAAGCCAAGGACTGACTTGATACCATAACATGACTTTGAGCAGATGGTGACTGTTTCCACCAATAAAACAGAAGACTTGGGGCGCCTGCCTGGCTCAGTTGGCCAAGCATGCAACTCTTGATCCCAGGGTTGTGAGTTTGAGCTGCATGTTGGGTGTAGAGATTACTTCAAACTAAAAAATAAAAATCTTAAAAATGAAACAAACAAACCAAAAACAGAAGCCTTGTTATCATAGTACAAAGTTGCAACGGAGGTCTAGAATTTGTTTCGTTCTCTGGGTGGTAAGAGTGAGTGTTTACATATCGCCAGGTTTTCCTCAGTTGTTCCAAAAATCCATGTAAATAGATGTGTTTTCAGGCAGACACATCTATTGCAATTAAGCCAGTGAAGCTTTGAGTGTTTTTGAGTCTACAATAAATTTTGGGTACACCATTTATTGAGATCAAGTTTGTTTGTTTAGGTCACAGTAACTGTAAAAGAAAAAACTGATAAATCAGACTTCATCGAAATAAAAAAACTTCCCATCATTAGAGACCACTAAGAAAATGTATACACAAGGGACGCCTGGGTGGCCCAGTCTGTTAAGTGTCTGACTCTTGATTCCAGCTCAGGTCTTGATCTTGAAGTTTGTAATATGGAGCTAGCTGGGCTCTGTGCTGACAGCATGTGAGTCTCTCTCACTGCCTTTTCCCTGTTCACACTCTCATTTTCTCTCAAAAGTAAATAAGTAAACATTTAAAAAATAAGATGAGGAATGCCTGGCTGGCTCATTCAGGTAACTATCTGACTCTTGGTTTCAGCTCAGATCATGATCTCACAGTTTATGCACTGGAGTCTGCTGTGGAGCTCTGCACTGACAGCACAGAGCCTACTTGGAATTTCTCCCTCTGTGTCTGACCCTCCCCAGCTTGCTCCCTAAATAAATAAATAAATAAACAAATAAATAAATTTTTATAAAAGAAAATGAAGAGGCAAGCCATGGACTAGAAGAAAATATTTGTGCAACATAAACTCCACAGAGGACTCAGCCCAGAATGTATAAAGAACTCCCACTTAACAAAAAAGACAAAGAAAATTTTGAATGAACAGAAGTTTTGAGCACACACTTCACAAAAGAAGATGTATGAATGACAACTAAGCACGATGACAATGTGTTCAATGCCCTTATTTATCGGGAAATGGCAAATTAAAGCCACAAGGAGGCATTACTACACCCTCACCAAAATGGTTTAAAAGTAAACAGGTGACAACATTAAATGTCAGCAAAAATGTGAAGCAACTGGAACTCTCCTACATTGTTGGTGGGAATGTAAAATGGTGCACCCACTTTAGAAACAGGAATGGCAGTTTCTTTAAAACGAAACACACATCCATCCCATGATTCGGCAATCAACAACACAAATGGGTCTTTTCCCGAAGGAAATGAAAACATAAGTCTTTAAAAAGACTTTTATAAAAATGTTCCCAACAGCTTTAGGCACAATAGCCAAAAACTGAGGACAGCCCAGGTATCTGTGAAGAGGGGAATAGCTATACACACTGTGGTATAGTCATATAATGGAAAACTACTCAGCAACACAATGGAACAAATGAATTAGTGTTACATAATAACATGACTAAATCTCAAAAACAGTATGCTGAGTTAAAGAAGTCTTACATTAAACAGCTCATTCTATTTGATCGCACTTACATGAAATTCTAGCATAGGCAAAACTAATCTGCAGTGACTAAACTCAAAACAGCGATTGCCTCTGGGAAAGGAAGTAGGGGTGAGGATTGACAGGAAGTGGCACGAGGGAACTTTCTGGGATGATGATAATGTTCAATGTGTTTGAAGAAGCTTAAGAGACACGGGTATACATCTGTCCAAACTCAGAAAACGTACACTTAAGAGTTTACATTTCATCGTATATAAATTTTACATCAGAAAAAAAAAGGAAATAATGAAGTTTTTAAGTGGAAATCGGCTGATGTTTACACTCTACTTTGGAAGGCATGACTCAGATAAGATGGATTAATAGAGGAGGGATGTATGGATAGGTGCTAAGAATGGTTACATGTTAAGGGCAGAATCCACAACTAGATGGTAGGCATATGGGTGTTCGCTGTAAAATTCTTTCAACTTTGTACTTGGAAACACTCCTAATAATGTGCTGGGGGGGCGGAAATCGATATGCTAGTCTGACCTGTGGATTCTCCTCCGTTGTTTGTCTGATCTGAATGCTTGATCTCTTATATTCATATTAAATTACAAAAGGGGAAGATAAAGGCTTGGATTTGGAAGGATCTCACATGTGAGTTCTCAATCTAGTCTTTCGTACCTTTTTATTTTAGCAGACAAAAGAAGCCAGACATAATAACCACCGTTATTATGAGAGGCAGGGAGGGGGAGAGACCTGTGACCCTAAAAAAACCCACAAAAAACTCCTACTGCAAAATATTGAATATCAAGAGCAGGCACGCACACCAGACTAGCAAAATCAAGAAATTAATGAAAATGCCCGGACTGCATCCTCAGAACCACTGAGGAATGATAATTACAGACAGTATTTCTGGAGCAGACACATAACCTTGATTCCCAGGACACCCCCTAAAGCAGTCTAATAGTATGCTATTTGTGGAAGGTTTTTCCACCTTTAATAACAGAGAAATAATGGTAGAAAGAAAGAAATCCCTTATTTAGCCACTGGGGTACCATTACTGAGCCCCAGCTAAAGGCCCCCTTAAAAGCATCCATATGGTAAAAGAACATGTTTCCCCACGAAATCAAAACTGAGTACATCTGAGACTTCTGAACATCTCTTTCCTTGGATCTTAAAATGGATTCGTGCATATTTGTGAAAAAAAATTTTATGATGTGCTATCTTCCAAAGTGAATGGTTATTTATAATTCATAAAAGACCTGAGCACAGGAAAATTCCTCCCTTTTATTAGCCCTGTAAAGTTCGACCAGCTGATCTTTTAGTGCATATTACAGACATCAAATTCTCTGTCTGGTTGAAGTTTCTCTCTTCGCACTAAATGCAAAGAGGCAGGGCTACTGAAGCTGTTGTTCAAAAGCTGGCGGCATCCAAATCTCTTTTGATTAAATGTTAAGTAAACAAAAAATCACTCTCAGAGCTGGTCTCTGCAGACACAAAAGGGAAAACACTTGGAATGCTAAACATGCTTTTTAAATCTTGCACGGCCTTTGTAAAATACAACGGCATATTTTTTAATGGGCTTTCTTTTCTATTTTCAACATTTAGCCATCGTCTTTGGACACAGTTGCCACATCATTTCCTCTCAGCTGCTGCTGGCTGGCTGTGAGTCATAGCACAGGTCCGTGAGCAGAAGTGACTTGAGCAGGAGAACACGGGCACCAGGGATTTGGACCCATTACTGGGAGCCCTGGTGCCAAGGGCTCCCGCCCAGCTGCACCTGCACATCCCCTCCATGATTTCATAGAAAGTTATTTCCTTACGAGAGTCCAGCTTGCTTAGCTCACCCCACCAGGATCACGTCTGCCTCAATTACTAGCGGGCTATGGACACACATGAGACGGTTTCACAGAATTCTTAGAGATCTACATTCATTCTGATAATCACACATGGTTATGCTTTCTTTGAAGTTCCCTGCCCTCTAATATTCCAGAGGAGCCATTTGAGCTCCGTGATAGAATTATCTGGAGATAGAAACTCTTTCTGTATTCCGACTCTTAAGTACCTTGATTTAAAATATAAATTTCTCACTGCCAAATCTAAAAAGCCAACCCACTTACAGGACAGGATCCTTGGCCAGAAAGGATTGCCTCGGCTTGAAAGGACAGGGGTAAATAATACGAATGCTTTTTGAGCAAGTTTTTCACCATCTCATGCTGCCTGACTCAGAAGATAAGAATGAGGAGATCTCAACCTTTCGAGGATACGTCAGCTGCACTGTGCAGAACCAGCGGTGGGAATGGAAAAGGCAATATTTATTCTGAGGGCCCTGACAACATCATCATTAAGTCATTTGTCCCCTCCTAAGTTGTTTGCATTTTACAAGATCGAGAGCGAGAGAGGCCCATGAGCTGTAATTCTAGGCCTCCTTTTCCCCTTCTACCCTCACTCTCATTCAACATTATCTAAGCACTGCTCAGAAAAAGCTAGAAAGATAACAAAACCAAATATGCAATCATATTAGTTTTAATTGAACACTTCCAGAATTTATTTGCCTATCACATAAATGAAATCTTTCTCCAGCCTTTCCTTGTCATCACCCACCCCCGCAAAACATCATTACATAACACAATGTTAATTAATTATCTCCTGTGTCGTGTCCCTCCCACCCGCCCTCCATTCATCCACCCACGCTGCAAATATTCCTGGAGTACTCACCACGCACCAGGTCCTGTTGTGGACGCGAGACGTAAATAATTTCTAATCCTTGCTCTTTGTGAGGTTACAGTTGTACAGAAGACGGGCTTGTCTGTGTGTCCTCTGCCTTCATTGAACACACTTAATTTTCCACTGCTACTTCATTGGGGCAAGAAAACAGGAGATCTTACCTGACCTGGATAATGCCCCTAGGTTCACGAACTTGCCTACCCCGTTTTCTTTGCTTACCACCCACCCCGTCTGTGGAAACCTGATACACAGTCGTCATGAAGAAAAGTAAAGTGTACTGCCATGGGAGCAAATGTCAGGACATAGTTTGGACAGGACACAGAATAGTGGCAAATACTCACTTCACACCGAGTCCAGTGTATTTGATTTTCTCTCCCCTTTCCAGGCTACTGATCCTTCCTCCAGAACCAGGGCTTTGGGGTTATGATTCATCTGGCTAATCAGCCCCGTGTATCCTTTGGTCCCATTATCTCTCTGGTCTCCACAGATGAGCCACGGGATCCTTTCTCTGTAGAGGCCCTAAGTGTAGCTTCCCTATCTAACATCCACCGAGCTGTGTCCTTTGACAAAGTGTTATACTTTTCCTGGGAATGGGTGTCAGAAAGACGCCAACTGAGCAAAAAGAAACCTGGCTTGAGGAGAGGATACCAAGAAGGTGCCCAAGGCTTCCCCTTTGTGCCACAATCAGCAAAACCTCTAACGCTAGGGTTTGTTTATCACGTTCCCCAAACAGACCAGAAAAACTCCCTTGGCTAGTACTCCTTGAAGAAGCTTCCAGGCTTCCACCCCGCCTGGATAAGGCCAGAGCTCCCTGTCTGCTGTCTACATCTCACAGCGGCTGGGTTCCAGGTATGCAAATATGCTACAGGTGAGTCAAGCCCTGGCTCCTCTCAGCCCCAGAGGCTGGGGAACAGAGCCTCAGGCAGCTGGGGCAGCCACTTGAGAAAGATAACTCAGCTTTGCCCACGGCTGGGCTGAGAGGAGTCTTCCGGGGAGGTGACTAAAGACAGTGCCCCCTGTTTGCCTAGGGCCCAGAAATTCTCATCTGCTCCTCAGTCCCATGTGCTGGCACCTGGCGCAGAGGCCTGCCCCAGTCCTCGAGTTTTACCCTTCTCCTCAAAACCCCCAACCTTCCAAGTCAGGTTCTCCCACACCCCTCATTCCTTCTCACCCTGCACCAAAGGTGTGCCGTTCTGTCCGGTCCTCTTCCCCGTGTTTATGACTTTCACTTTGGATAACACTAGCCCGAGGTTTCCATAGCCACTTCACCCTTGGTCGTTGGCCCAGAGGGTTCAACAGAATATACCGCCAGCCACTTAAGAAATTATAACCTTTCTACTATCTCATTGTTAAAAGTTTAAAAATAAACAGGCAAAATTAGCTTTCTTGCATCCAAAATTTTCAAATTAATTTAAATGGCTTTATTGAAATATAATTCACCTACCATATGATTCACCCATTGCAAAATGTACAACTGAGGGGCACCTGGCTGGCTCAGTTGAGGAGCATGCAACTCTTGATCTCAGGGACATGAGTTGGAGCCCCACATTGGGTGTAGAGCCTACTTTAAAAAATTAAAACTTAAGAAAAAATTAAATAAAATAGAATATACAACTAAAAAAATTAAAATAAAATAAATAATTAAGCAATAAATAAAATATACAACTGAGTATATTCACTGCGCTGTGCAACATTGCCACAATCAATTTTAGAACGTTTTCATCACTTTGTGAAAGAAAAAACAACCCATACCCATTAGCACTCACTTTTCATTTCCCTCCACAGCACCTCCCTCCCTGCCCCCAGCCCTAAGCAACCACTCATGTACATTTTGTCTATGGATTTGCGCATTGGCCACTTCATATAAGTGGGATCACACAATGTGTGGTTTTTTCCGTCTGGCTTCTTTCACTTAGCATAATGTTTTCAAGGTTCATCCCTGTTGAAGCATTCGCTATAATAGTATATTTTGTTTACCTGAATCTATCCCAAATATCATTTCAACATGTAGTAATCTTAAGAGCAATTAATGATGTTTTTAGCATCCTTTTTTTAATACAAACTCTTTTGAACTTTTACACTCACAGACCATCTCAGTCAGACCAGCCACAGTGTAAGCTTTCAATTGCCGCCTGTAGCTGGTGGCTATGGTGTTGAACATCACAATCCTTGCCAGAGACCTCCATTACTCTTTTTGTATTTTTTTTTTTTTTTGAGAGAGAGAGAGAGAGGCAAAGGACAAGTGGAGGAAGGGCAGAGAGAGAGGGAGGAAGACACAGAATCCGAAGAAGGCTCCAGGCTCTAGGCTGTCAGCACAGAGCCCAATGCGGGGCTCAAACCCAGAACTGTGAGATCATGACCCTGGCATAAACCAAGAGTCAGACACTTAACCAACAGAGCCACCCAGGAGCCCTGTTCCTTTTTAAAAACAGCAGCTCTCTCTGTTCACCACTGCACCCCTGCACTGACACTTGCTCTCTCTACCCCTTCAGTACCTAAACCACGGTTGACAGGTGGCTTTAGGATTTTAAAGCAAAGTCTACATTGTGCTGCTAAATTCCCCCTTCTCTCGCTTGTAGAGAGAGAGCCCTGAGCTCCTAGCCGCTGAAATTAGCACCTGTGCACAGGTAACTGGAGCTTGCTCTTGCCCGGGTTCCCTTTCCGCACCCAGGCACCACGGTTGGACGATGTATTTTGCCAAGTGAAACTTTCTGCAAAACAAACAAACAAACAAACAAACAAACCCAAACTTAACAAAATTTAACAAAAGAAACTTTTCTCTTTCTTTTTAAAAACAAGTCTGTCATTTCTTAATTTTCTCCCTGGTACATTTTCCAGCCATTGTTTTGCTAATAATAGCTCTAAGCACACAAATAAAGCTCACTGGTAGTGGTAGATTTGGGAAATTGCTACAAGCTTCCTGACAGCTTTATCCTGCTCCTGTCAGCCATTTCCCCCAAGAAAATGGACATTTAATCAGTGCGAGGCTGCATCTTATTAGTCTGGCTCATCAGCTATCACCTCCTTCCAGGCTCCAGAGAGAAGACAGAAACCTCCAGCATTGTCCCCACTGCCCAGGATGAAGGGATTTCAACAGGAAGCGGCACCTTCATGAATTAAGTACATTATTCATTGCACTGTGACTATGTCTATATGGTAACCCGTATGTTATTTCTTAACATTTGTGATTCTGAAGACTGGTACATGGAAATGTTTATGAAATTATCTTTTTGAAAGAAAAGCTTGGGTTATGTAGTCCACAAAATAGAAGATTGAGGGCAGATTTTAAGAGGTACCAATTTAATTGAGGTGTAAGAATAGCATTGTGGGCATCTTCTTTCTCCTTAGACCAGGAGAGAGAAATGAGCTAAGGTTGCTGGAGAAGGGATTTAGGGCTGACTTCAGGAAGTACTTCTGTTGATAACACTGAAGCCCTGGAGAATCTCACGAGAGGACCTTCAGGGTTTTGGTTCACATTCATTCCGCTAACATTTACTGGATACCTTCTGGGGATTTCTTGGTTTGTGCCTAATTCTGTCCCAGAGCTAAGTCAGAAAGATTTCGCTCAAATCCTTTACTTGACTCTGGTTTTCCTCACAAAGTATTGCTATCTCCCTCACTCCCTGCACCAACCCCTTGCCCCCAAGAACTTTTCATCTTATCCTCAACCTCTTAGGAAGGTTCACAGAGCTCACAGTCCTGGAGTCCCCCAACCCACACACAAACAACAACAAAACACAGACAACAACAAAAAGGCTTTTAAAATTAAGAATTATTCTGAAACTAGAAAATCAGACCCACTGCGTTAATCAAAACTAGGCCTCTTGATCAAATAGCCACTCATAACACAATGGCGTTTTGAGAAAAGCATGCAGAAATTGTAGCCAGTTCAGAGGTTTGGTGACTCGCCTCGAGTTTGTTTATATTGCCTAACTCCTTTTACTCCACTAAAACTTTCTTTGCTGCAGAAAATGGCAGCACCCTTGCCATTCTAGGATTCCCTGTATTCGGCCTCACCTGACAACTCCTTGGCTGTCTATCCAGAACAGTTAAAACATCCAGTGCTGCAGGGAATGGCATAAAATCTCATCATAGGCAGCGATGCCCTGTTCAAGGAATTGCAGAGAACCAAATCTTCTCGTGTGCACCTGGATATGAATCATTGACTCGGTGACCTCCGTTTGGAATCTGCTTTCTCATTGGAATCGATTTATCCTACGTGAGATGGAGGCACCTAAACTTTCTTAGGGATGCATGCCTAATTCCAGCAGAACTCTGGAATTACTTCAGATGTTTATACAGCAGTCTTGGGTGATCCAAGCATCTCCACTTCTGCTGTCATTTTAAGGCCATTTGAAACATCTGAACAGCCCTGTTTTTTATTTTTTTTAATTCTCCTCATGCTCATTTCCACATGGAAGGAATTCTTATGAGGTAATAGGGTGGTGGGCAGACAGCTTGCTTCAGCTCCTGCTAGTTATTCCATGTTCTGCCCCAGTGGATTATTTGCATCTGGTCTCTACTTATTAACATCAACGGGCTATGTTTGCGTGACTAGATAGGATGATAAAAGGGCTTCCATTTTGAATAGTTAACTCTCACCAAACCAAACCAAACCAACAAACAAATAAGCAAAAAACAAAGTCTGGGCTAGAGATACCAGCCTTGAGAAACTGACAGGGGAAAAAAAGAGTCTCCTAAAGTCTGTCACAAAGCATTTCTGGTTTCAATTTCCCCTCTCCTTTTGAAATAAGATCCAGTACCCCCAGACCTCCACCCAGAATAAAGTCGCTGGGACTTGGCAGGAAGTGGCATGGCAGACCACCCAAGAATTAGGGGCATCTGACGTGGATGGGAAAAGTTAAACGAAAATCTGAAGATGATGTCAAGTAGATGAGAATGAGTCACCGATGCTCCCGCTCCTGTTTCTCTGCAGCCAAGAACCCTGTGCCGAGGCGTACAGTTAACCATCTAGCCAGCAGGGCAGGGCTGAGTCCCTTTCGAGTTCCTACCTTAGCCTCCAGGCAGTGTACAACCAACCCTTTCGAAAGACCTCCAACGCTTTCAAGTTCTTGAGAAACGTTCCTGTTTCCTAAGCTCCTCAGGCTGTCTTCTGTCAACACACACCTCTTTTCCTTTTACTCACATGCATTTCCTTATCACCGTCTGATGTATTTTGTCCCTTCCAATAAACCATGAGGTTCTTGAAGGCAAACAAGTCTGGTTCCACCTCAGTGCGCCCCGCGCGTCCGTGCCAATACCTGGGACAGAGCAGTTACTCAATCCGCATCCCTGGGCTTTAATTACTTACTTGTTTTATTATCACCCCTGGATCAAAGTTCTCTCTGTTAGATTGCAAGATTCAGGAGGGCAGGACCTCAATTAGTGAAAAGTACAAGTGACTTCCTGCCAGGGTCAGCTTCCCTGGTACGTGAATGAAGCAAGTACATCTGGGGGGCGATTTGAGGGGTTCTAGAAGCATGCTCCCACCCCTCACTTTCTGAAATTCCACTATATGACACCTCTTCACTTAAGGTTCTGCATCTTATTAAGATACGAGTTCCCCTGGCAGACTAACCTGATAAGTTATCTGTGGTTTACAGTAGATAAAGGAAAGACATTGAGCCTGGGGAAAGGAGAGCTCGCTCCGAAAGGTGGGAGAAAGATAGCACAGGAAGCTGGGGTGTCAATTGGCCCCATTCACACCAAAATCTCTTCAATAATGTGTGATGCTGGTGTTGACATGAAGAATTATTCTCCTTCCAAAGGCCCAGTCCCTCTGACTCCTTATGTAGTGATTGGAATATAAATAAGGTGGGGGACAAAAAGAGCACTTATTATGCGCCAGACAGTGCTCAGAACACTTAACAAATAGTAACTCATTGTACCCTCCACCACTCTGAGCTTGGCCCTTATTACCATCCCAGTTTTGCATGTAAGGAAACCGAGGCATAGACAGAGGTGACAGACTCAGGGAAAAAGTAAGAAGTATTGACACTTTTAAATGATGAAGCTCCTTTCCTCATCCCCTTCCCCCATTCACCTCCCCCTAACTTGTGTCAAAAGACTTACCTTCAATAATCCTAATGAATCCTCAGTGTGGGAAATAAACAGGCATCGAAGAAAGCAGAAATAGTGTCCCAGGTATATACGAACACTTCTACAAAGGAGCATTTTTAAGAAATGG
Source organism: Proteles cristata cristata (assembly GCA_017311185.1). Lineage (NCBI taxonomy): Eukaryota > Metazoa > Chordata > Mammalia > Carnivora > Hyaenidae > Proteles > Proteles cristata. Next base: position 237,284 of record JAESUZ010004954.1, on the reverse strand, counting down.
CAACCAATGTGCTGTCCCTGAGGTCCTTACAAAACATGTACATGGTGAGCGAGCTTTAAAAGTAGCCAGGGATTGGGGTGTCTGAGTGGCTTGGTCGGTTAAGAGTCCGACTTTTGGCCTCAGCTCAGGTCATGATTTTCACTGTTCATCGGGCTCTGCACTGACAGTGCAGAGCCTGCTTGGGATTTTCTCTCTCTCATTCTCTGCCCCTCCCCTGCTTGTCCTTGCTCTCTCTCTCTGAAAATAAATTAATAAACTTAAAAAAAAAACTAGCCAGGGATTTTTAAGAAAAGAATAAGTAACTAGATATAGCTAGGGATTCCTCCAAATTGCAATATCCCCATTTTGGGTGCTTCCCCCAAACACTGTCAATGAAACAGAGATGATAACCATGGCAATCGTTATATCACTTGACCCACCCCACACAGATGGAGCCTAGCCCTTCCCAAGAGAGGAGATGCCGCGTCTGTGTATGTATATACTCTTTAGAAGATGCGTGTAAACTTAAAACCCACAAGAGACTGGCAACAACTTTTCTTTGAGGAGGGTGAGTTGAGGAAGTTTACCTTATGCATCAGATTAGAGAAGGTAGACTCCTTATTCACCTTCAGATTAGAAAGGTAAAATAATCATTGGTTCTTTGGAATTGGATATGATTGCCCAATAATTGGAAAGAGCATGAAAGAAAAAAGCAGATAAATAGAGTGAGAGGTGGGATGGCACTACGCTTTGTTCGAGTTTATAGGATTCCATCAAATGGAAGGGATGTGATTGGGAATTGAATTGTTTTGGTTTAAGGACACCATCACAGTGCTACTCGTGGGCAACCAGGAGATGACATGGGTGCCCAGGGCCCTGCCTACCTCAGATGAAAATTCCAGCGACAACCTTGCCCGCAAGGAAAGACAGTGCTTCAGCCAGCTGCAGCCAAGCTGAGTGGTCCCATTTTAGGGGCAGAGGCCACTGGGTTTGCCTGCAAGATGGCACTGCTCAGAAGTGCTGCTGGGTCCTTCCTGGGAATAGATCCTTACACACCAGCATCAGAAATCAGCAGCAAACATCTGGGCCAAATATCTGGGCTTCCATTCTAAACTCCACCATCTTCCTTATGAGCCTGAGGCGTTCTTAGGTGTCCTGTGACTTTAAAATTATTTAATGATCTTCACATAGCTCATATTAAAGAAATAGCTCTTTGAAGTGCACCTCTTAAACCTTCAAAACTTGTCTTTATAATCTAGGGACTTTGGATTGATAAATTTCTATGATGACCTATGCAGAGAATTTCCCAAATTTATTCTTTCCTCTTGTTGTTATCACTGAAGGCCACTTTCTATGTTCTTGTATATACGTAGTATAGTTTCAACTTGGTGAGATTTGTAGGATAACTGCCAATAAAGCAATGATAATTAACTGTGAATTTACTCTTGCATTTGTAAAAGAGAACGAGTATATTTTTTTAGTTTGAAAGGAATTTCACTTTCCTAATGACCTTGGCTAGCAGCTATACACAGTACTACAAAAAGTATTCTTACCTGCATCGATTGGGCATCCCCTGCTTTCTGTCATCATGCTTAAAATTAGGAAGACACAGTAAGGATTCTACCCAGCCTAACCGATGGGGCAAAGGAAACCTGACTGTTCATACCTACTCTGGAGAACTTCTGAACATCCCATGAGGTCTCATGATTAGGTCTGCATTGGAATGTCCAGTTCGGCCTTCAGGATCTTTAATTACTGACCTATTTCTTTTTTGAAGTGCTACGTTTAGGTACTAAGTCTTTATCAACTTACTCCTGGGGAAGGCTTTGTGTCTGCGATGTCGCTGAGTGACACCGCTGCTCTTGGCGTCTCTAACCGGGGGACTCTGCGCTCACACCCACATTCTCCTGGGGAGGCCAGAGTTCTCTCTGAGATCACTGTGGCAAGGGCTGGAGCACTTTGAAAGCCCTTCCTCATGGGAACAGCTTCTTCACTGGAAGAATTAGGAATAAGATCATCAACTAGACTTTCTCTCTCACCCAAGGTATTGCTGTTTGAATATTTCATGTTAAGTATCATCTTGAGTACACAAACACCCAAGGCCTTGAGGAAATGTTGACATACAGTACTGGTGTGGTGGGGGGGGGCGGGGGGGAAGGGCAGCCAAGTTATTTACCCAGCTCACTGGGACCCCTCAGAGTATGGCTGCCATTCTGTAGTAAATTTGTGCACGAAAGTGTATCACCTTATTGTGGATCTAAAATTAAATCCTTCAAATGTCTGGCTCTCAGAGTATCTGCAGAAGGGCCAGAGCCGGGAGTAAGAAGTCTTAAAATTTGTAAGCCTCTTTGTACTTCTGGAGGCTCTTGGACAGCCCAGATACCTATTGATGCGGTAATACTTTTTCAATTCCTATAGTCAGGATCAGATAGAATATTGTTATACCAGCAGCTGTCAGTCAACAAACCTCTCTTATGGGTAAGGTGAATTGAAGACCATGACCACACTAGGAATGACTATTAAGCGTCTCCACAGGAAAAGGAGGCATCCATCACCCATGATGCTGGCCTTTTGGTAAGAAGCAGGGCATATGGAGAAGCAGTGCTGGCCAGAGTGAGAACTGTAGACTGACAAGCAGTCGCTGATCCCTGGCAGCGTTCTGCTTTACCTCAAGGGGAGAGCCAAGCTTCAGCTCTTGGAAGAACTGCTCTCTCCACTTGCAAGCAGAGGCAGGGCACACAGGAGAGGCCCCGGGAGGCTGGGAATGTGCTCGGGCAAACGTGAAACTCAAGCTTTGAAAGCTAAGCCCCAAATCCAAATATGCTGTTACGCAAAGTGTTCGCAGATTGGCTGGCGTTTGATTATCGTATGAGGTTACTTGTTGGCATGTGCTGAATAATTCCCTGGCATGCCCATGGCTCGTCAGTGGCATTCCTTCCTGAGTCACCACTGGACCAACAGCCTGGCTCAGGGAGCAGGGACCAGAGCTGTCCAAGAGGCTATCTTTTCAATGAAACTTAAAGCCCACAGTCCTGATTTGCTGACGTGACCTCGCCTGCTTTTCCAACTTCAAGGATGAGCTGGTAGGCTCTTCCCATGAGTGTTTGACAGACTTGAGGAAACATTTTGGGGGTTGCACATAACTGTTGAAGTGAGGAATATTTATCTGTCATCAGCTGGATGAGAAAATTTTAAATCCTGGCCAGGACTTTGGAGGCCCAGGGAGATGGCATATCTCACAGGAGCAACATTAGGCCAATTACAAGGCTCAGCATTTTCCCGACACTGTAGGTTCAGAGCTCTTTGCGATCCGTTTGTTTCTTTAGCTGAGTTTCTTAAACACACACCACCCCTTGTGGAGCTGTCTGGGCCTCCACCCAAAAGCTAAAGGATACAAAGAGGAAGAAGAAAAGAGAGCAGCCGGCTCTACCCAAAGAGAGAAACAAAGCCAAGCATTTCAGCGTTTCATTATTCTCCAAAAGCCTGTCAATACTTACAATGGGGGAAAACTGAGAACAGCCAAAATGTGCAGCAATGCAAAGTTGGCCACATACAATATGGAAAAAGAAGCAGTCATTAAAATCATGCTGTAGATTGTAGAAGAAACTTTAATGACATGGAAACATACACACAATATACTGTTAAACGGAGCTAATTATAAGACAGCACGGACAAATGTGATTCCATTTTGTAAATATGTATGTGTGTTTCTATGTAATATACATATATAGAAAAAGGACTGAAATGTTGTAAATTAAAATGTCAATAGCGGCATTTCTATGTTGGGGGGAGGTATAAGCGATTTTTCTTTTCTTTCTCTCCAAATTGTCTACAGTAAACATGTCTTAGGGGCCCCTGGGTAGCTCAGTTGATTGAGATTCTGATTCTTGCCTTTGGCTCAGGTCATGATCCCAGGGTCTCAGGAAGGAGCCCTGTGTCAGGTTCCACGCTAGGCATGGAACGTACTTAAGATTGTCTCACTCCCTCTCTCTCTCTCTCTCTGCCCTTCCCCTGCTTACTCTCGCTCTCTCTAAAATAAATTTTTAAAAAAGGTTTCTGTTTTGTTTATATCTTTATTATTATTTTTTTATTATCAAATGAAACTTGCTCATAGTGTAAGTTTCTAACAATACAGAAATGTGTAACATGTAAAGTAAAATTTCTCTTAATCCTGCCCAACAGATGATCCTTGCATATACACATCTGTATTGTTTTAATTATTCTTGAATATTTATTCAACAGAATTATTTCTAGTTCTTCAATCTGTCTTTTTTCACTTAAAATATCTGGGACATCTTCCCAGGTATGTATTTCTTTTTCCTTCCTTCCTTCCTTCCTCTTCCTTCCTTCCTTCCTTCCTTCCTTCCTTCCTTCCTTCCTTCCTTCCTTCCTTCCTTCCTTCCTTCCTTCCCTCCTTCCTTCCTTCCCTCCTTTCTTCCTTCTTTTCTTTCTTTTTCTTTCTTCCTCTCTCTCTCTCTCTCTCACTCTCTCTCTCTCTCTCCCTCTCTCTCCTTGAGCCCATCAACTGGGGCCCTGGCAGACCAGAGGGATTGGGAGCTACAGTCACAAGCCAACCACAGTGAGGGTGTCTGCCCTCCTGCTGCAGACAGGCAGAGGGATGTCGGGGCACTGGCTACCAGAGCTGAAAGGGATGTTGAAGGGGACTTAGTTTAATGCACCCACTGAGTGATGAGAGATGAAGAATCTCAGAGACCAGAATCTAAGTCTTTTAATTCAATGCTGATGATTGTTTTTACTACACCACACTGCCAAGTAGAGAATAGATATTATTAAGTACTTTTCAAAGAGCCCTCATCTTGCTAACGTTTCACTGCAGCCTTAGTGTCCCTTGAGGGATCTGGGGAGGTTATCTCTCTCATTTCACAGACGGTAACACCAGAGAACACTTGGTGAGCGAAGGTATCTGCCTGCAAGATCTCATATAGTTCTCGCATGATTTTTCTGAGGTTGGTCCTACTATTTTATAGTAACACCCATTTTATAGACGAAAAAATGAAGACCCAGCAAGATTGAGTCACTTGTCACGAGTGCCACAGCTAAGGCATGGTGGAGCCAAGGCTTGAACCTCTGTCTCTCCCCAGACCCCTTACTTTCAAACATTACACTGTTTCTCTCGGGTTTAGCACATAAAGTCCTCACTTAAGACAAATTTGAATTACTCTTTCCCTTTCCCATTTGCTGTTTTCCAGACTTCTCAAACAAAGTAACACAGGAATGACATTAGCCAATGCAATTTTGGTGTCAGGCAGGGTTCAGGGGCCCCACTCAGTGTTCAGGATTCTGTGCCAAGCACTGGGGTAAAAACAAAACAAAACAATACACCCTGTCCAACCACAGCTATTCTCGCAGTTGGCAAAGGAGTCGCCTGGCACCCTTCCCCTAGGGATTCTGCATGTCCCCTGGAAGGCGGTAGACTGCTTGCTCCCCAGGTATTTTTGTTTCTTATGTAATTATGCACTCGTTTCAACTCAGCCTACACGTTAGCACTTGCAGGTAAAGCCGATCTTTCTTTCAGTCAGACACATAATACACACTGAGTCATGTGTAGAAAGCCTGTACAATGTTTTTATTGTGAACAGAGCCCCAAGGGCCTCGTCTTACAATCCTCACGTGTGCGTCATCTCCACAGAGAGGGGTCTGCCTGTGGCCATCTGCACGGAGCCCTGGGAGGCTTTGGGCGAGAGGCGACCTGTCACCTTGCACACCCAACGCTGGTCTTCCAGGAGCTGGTGGTCTCGGACTTTCGTGGGCATTTATACCACAGCTTTTTTCACAATTTGTTCACCTTCTTCTCTTTCTGTCCACTTTTATTGTCCCCTTTCCTCTGTCCCCATGGTTCTGTTAAAACTTTCTGCCTTGTCTATTTTCTGAGTTGCTTCCTCTTCTTGTGCCCTATAAAGCTGTGTTAGCTCCTATTGCTCCGTAAAGCACAGAGGCTGTCCCCTTTCTCTTTCTTCCACGCTCTCCAGAGGCTCTTCTGTGTTCCCACCCCAACCTCACGTGTCACCTCACCTCTATTCTCTGTCACCAGCTTCTCTGTTGCTGTTATATCCATTCTCGACAAACAGGCTGGGGGTGCCCTCCTGAACATGGAGATTCCGTGTGGTAAAACGATTCAGTGTGGGGGCCCAGGGGCCTGGCTGCTTGGGCAAACTCCAGGAAGCCATCTAGCATCTCTAAATCTCCTGTTGTCTGCAAGTCAAATGGGATAATAAAAGTCCTTACTTCTTAGAATTGTTACAAACCCCACATTAAGTTGCATAACTCCAGGGTTTGGTTTCCAGACCGATATGCCTTAATAGTTCAGTGATCTTAGCCAAGACACTGAGCTTCTCTCTGCCTCACCGTCCTTCTAACATGAGAGTGCTAATATTACGACCTACCCTATTGGTATACTGGGAAGATTAGTTAATAAACATAAAAATGCCTGGGATAGTGTCCAGAACACAGGAGCCTTCCCCAAAGTTGTTCATCCTGATGCTTATTCATGGATGTGAAATGCCTCAGATGGCTGTCTAGAATAGCTGGAGACTCTGAAGAGGTGGGTTACCCATCTGCCAGAAATGTTCATTCCTCTTGCCCTCTGTTCTTTGGCTGCCCATCTCCTGGGATGCCTGATCATGACATTCTGCTCAGACTCTGCTTTCATAAAGGCTTTTCTCTGCCTTCAGCACCAAATGAAAACCAAGCTTTGGAGAAGCCCGACCAGTAAACATACAACTGAAGAACTAAATAAAGGGAATAACACTGCAGGTTTTCTCTTATCGTCTACTTTGATTTTCTGTCATTTTAATCAGTGGAACATGTCCTCTTCCTCAATAGTTTGATAAAACACCCTTTGCAAATCACATCATTCTTCATTTCTCTCCTTAAGTGAGAAAATGTGTATAAAGAACTTAGAGCAGGGTTTGGGACTCCATAAATTGTAACTCTTATTTGTTTTATCCTTTTGAGTCTAATCTAGCCACATCATAGAATACTCAGAAGAAAAAGGAAAAAGGGAAGAACTCTCCTAAGGTAACCACCTATGGTGATTTTGTACTCTCAAATTTAAATGCACTATGAGAACTCACATTTTAAGGAAACTCTACTGGGACGCCTGGTTGGCTCAGTTGGTTGAGCATCTAACCTTTGACTTCCACTCAGGTCCTGATCCCAGGATCGTGGGACTGAGCCCTGCATCAGGCTCCATATGGAGGCTGCTTAAGATTCTCTTGCTCTCGCCAGCTCATAAGCTCTCTCTCTAAAGAAAAAATAATAATAAAAATAAATAAAGTGATTCTACTGAGAATAATTTCAGAAAGTGAAGTTTGTTTCTGATATGAATTAGACCCTTCAAGACTGCAGAATAAGGATGTAGCTGCTTGGTAATATGAGGAAGTTCATATTGAGTATCATCTCCTTAAGTCATATTCAGGTCAGAACATTCTTAGTGTCCCTTTGAAGATATCCTGGACACCAGTGTCCCGTCTGTTTATATTTTCCAAGAGAGAAACCGTAGGATTCATTTGTCATCAACCGACTCAAAGAATAGAATGAACCACCAGGTCACATCAGAAGTACATGACTTCACTTTTCTCAGAGGTGAGCCAAGGTTGTGGGATATTGATAATACTTAGACGAAGGTTAAGGCCCAGGGATACCCCCCCTTTTTTTTTTTTTGGTAAAAACAACAGTCACCTTGGTGTACCTTCTGTGGAAACTCATCTTTTCAAACAGGGGGTTCCTTTGAGGTGTGGTGTATGGGAATAGCTCTTCTGATTAGCAGAGCCTTTATATTCTGTGCCTTCACTTCCCCTCCCCCGGCCACATGAAAATATTTCTCACATAACGCCACTTAAAGCTTTTCTTTCACAGCAAGAAAGAGTATGAATCTGACTAAGAAAACCTTTCAATTTGGAGAAATAATTGAAACTCCTTAGAGTATAATGTCCTAACGGGCAAGAGAACTTTACAACAGCAATAAAATTGTCAGCTTTTAATAATAAGCTGTGTTTTCCTGGCACTTTGTCATTTGTAAAGCATTTTTTTAACAGTCATTATAATATTTACTCACTTGTTTACTTATTCTTTCAACGCCAGGACCACACTATGACTTTTGTGGGCCCTAGGCACTTCTGCCTTTTTAGGACCTTCCCCCGTTAAAAAACAAACAAACAAACATGAAAATAGTTTAATAGATTTTGTGGCCCTAAATATCCTTCATTTTTCTGATGGGCACAAAAAAATTAAAACAAGTTCTATTCTAGGGGCACCTGGCTGGCTCAGTCGGTGGAGTGCCAGACTCTTAATCTCAGGGTTGTGAATTGGAGCTTCACAGTGGGTGTGGAGATTACTTAAAAATAAAACCCTCTAAAAATAAGTAAGTAAGTAAATAAAACAAGTTCTATTCTAACAGTCCTGTCTTTTTTTTCTGATTTTAAGAAAAATTAAACATTTTCATGGTCCCCTAAAAAATTCTACGGACCCTGAGCCTACCATGCTTAGTGGATAAACCAGCTGTGCTCCTCAGCCTGTGCTAGACGTGGGCTGGGGGTTAGAGATACAAAGGTGAATGTATGTGGCTCCCATCGTAAGGAGCGCACCAGCCTCGGGGAAGCAGATCCTCAAACAAAGCAGTGTGACTGACACCCTACGATCAGGGCTACCAGTGAGGCTGTCAGCGGGTCCCCCAAGAGCACAGAGGGTCAGTTCCTAACGTGGCATGGAGCGGGAACACAACTTTGTGCAACAAGCAGAGCCCGAAAGGCTCTTTAAGATAAGATGTTTCAGCAATTTTGTGTTTAAGGCCCAGTTTCAAATTTTAGAATTTTTGGCAGGCCACTTGAGGAACTGAGAAGGAAACACTGGGCCAAAGAAGCAAGTTTCACGGAATTGTAGAAACTTGCCATTAATCTCAGTATATGGTGATAGAACATGATTTTATCTTCTGGTCAATCCTTAAGATTTAATTTTGCTACCACTGTGGGTGCATACCATTCCCTCAGTGTTAGCCAACAGTGTCAAGCTGAGCGGGTCCTGTGGCGCTAGATGGAGGAGGACCCAGAGAGTGCGTGCTAGGAGGATCAGGGCATCTAGTTGGTTCCAGGGGGAGACCACACGCTCAATGGAGGGTGAAAAACCTCTGCTTTCTGATTATATAAAAGACTGTAGTCAAGACAGAAAATAATTCTTCCTAGCATGGGAGGTGGGGAGGGTGGGTAACCAAGGTGATAACATTTAGCCTCATTTATAAAAAAATTTGTATTTTAGACATCAATCAAGTTTGGCAAATTTTGTCAAATCAAATTTGACAGTTAGTTGCAAAGTGTTCAAGATACACCAGCTGCCAAGCTACAGCGTGGAAAGCTACTATTATTGGATAATAATAGCGAACACTTACAATGTCCCAGGGACCATTCTGAGAGTCTTGTTTGGTTTTCAATCTTTGTAATAATCCTATATCGTATTAGTATTATCCCCATTTTAAACATAAGGAGACTGAGGCACAGAGCCTTTAAATGACCTGCCTTAGTAACTGGCAGAGCTGAGATTTGAGCGCAGGCATTCTTGGCTCCAAGATCTGTGCTGTCAGTCACTGCACGTCACCACCTGTATGGATGCCCACATCCTCCACTGTGTGGTATCAGGCCGCTGTTACTAGATCAGCCTCACACGGAACCAGCTTCACAGCACCTCACGGAAGGCTTCTTACCTGACCGTACAGAATGGAATGGGCATCCGCTCACCTCACGTGAACAACACAGAAGGCCTTTGAGAAGTTACAGTCCACGGGGAACATTGACTTTGCCAAATAGAGAATGGGGACAAATGGCTCAATCCCAAGACAGACTGCATAGAGCTTCTCCGACCATCCTACAGGAAAAGCAGCCTGTCACTAGTAACAGTGGTTGCCATCTAAAGAATAGGGTGTTCTGTTCACCGCATTTCAGATAAATGACAAATAATTTCATTTGTTTGTGATAAGTTACGTCCCATATATTGCATGGCACATACTTATTACAAAGGGTTCTTTGTTGTTTCTCTAGAATTCAAAGTTAAATGGGTGTTTGGTATTTTTATTTGCTAAATATGAAGTCCATAAGCGGTAGCCAACTTAACACACATGTTCATACGGGCCACGGGCTCTGATTCCTTCCTCCACGGTTCCTCCATCTCTCATCCAGGTCCCTGGGATCCCATGATCATAAAGAACTTGCATGTGAGACTTTGTCTCAGCTCCAGCTTTCTGGGAACCCAGACTACAAACCACCTGGGCAAAGATTTTGCCAGGAGATGAGGTAGCCATAATACTTACAATCACCCCGTAAGACAGGCATTGTTACCACCATCATAGCGCCCAGGTTACAAATAAGGAAACTGAGGTTCGGGAAGGTTTGTCCATTTCCCAGGATTCACCCTCAGCTGCTCTAGATCCACCAGCCTCTTACTAGAGAAGAGCTCTCCAGATTCTTTTGGAGAGCCACTGAAACATTATTGAAATGAACATTAACTGGTTTAGATAACCATTGACTCATTTGATAATGAACTCCATTTGTTGAAAGAAACTCCCGTGGCCTCGCACAGTCAAAGGGATGAAGTAACATACGCACTGAGAGAATCAGTCTCAAAGCAGCCATAACATCAAGATGCCCAACTTCTCCTGCTTCATGCTAGTTGAAATGATCAAAGTGAAAACATGAAGTTTTCAACCTCAGCTCTTCACAATAAAAGTAGCAGCATATTTTTATTTCCAGGTATAACTATCATGTGTTCATTCTAAAAGTGAGGACTGATTGCAAAGAGAGAATTTCAGCAAACCTTGAAATTATACTTGCCTTTAATTTGCATCAGAAATTTGGTTTTCTTTCCCAGTAGCCTTCTAATAAGCCCAGTAGCCATATAATCATTTGGAACAACTAGAGAAAAATAACAACGTTAGAGAAAACCTGTGCCAAAGAACTTGTACCTAGTGGGTTTACACAGAAATGAAACCTCCTTGCAAACTTTCAAAGGTGAAGCCAAACCTTGGTAGCACATAAGCCCAAAATGAGAAGGAGGGTTTCTTTTCTACATACACTCTATGAAATGGAACACCTTTCTTGCTCCTCTCTGTCTGCTGGGATCTTCGTTAGGTAGGAACAGAGTTTACGGGAATGAACCATCTTGCGGAGGTGAGAAGATCTCCCCCTGCTGTGGCTGGATTTGCTCCTGGAATGGGCGTCCCCTGTAGCTCTCCAGTGAGGCTTGTTTTTACCGCCCAGAGAAGCAGGTGGATTGGATGGCTGGCTTCGGTGACCTATGGCTTCCTGCCCAGTCCCCTGGGCATTGCAAGGCCCCACCTTCCACCTGGACCATGACCTCTGACCCTGGCCCTGTGGCCAACATGAAAGTAGGGGCGGTAGGGGGAGGATAGATATCACACTGCCAGGGCCCACAGATGAAAGATTCACTTGTTTCCATTCCTCAAGCTCCCTTGTGAGGTCCTGGGAGTTGCAGAACTGGTATTTCTCCAAATCCTGGCAGCTCACATAGTTGTGTAGACAAGCTGTCCTGACAGTTGTACATGTGTATATGTGGTGCATGGGTGGCGGCAGTCTGGCTTCCGGTCCCAGCTCTGCCATCGACTCGCTCTGGGACTTCAAGGAGCCGCCTTTGCCTCTCAGGAGCCTCATTTCCCTCATCTGTGAAACGGGACGGTTGGATTCCTATAGGTGCTTGGGAAGGGGTGGAGAGTGAGATGCAGGACAGGGGGCTGCTGAGTAGGCAGGTCCCAGGGATCTACCTGCTGACCACCCTACCCCCCACCCCCCCAGTGAACTAAAATAATCTCACTTTTATCTGTCTTATATTATGTACATGTACATAAGACTTTCTTTGAGAAAAAGGGTTCCGTTGCTTCTAAAAACCAATAGAGTAGGCTATTCCTAAGTCACCTTCCAAATGGATTATTCTATGATTCCACAATTCCCAAACAAAAGTTCAGACTTCACTTATTTAAAGGGTTGCGTGCTACTTGGGAGGTTGAGAAATGATGATACGTGATGATATGTTTCTGTTACTTAAGACTCTTCTGCGGCCTCCCCAAGGGGACCTATAAAGTTTCCAGAGCCCGAGCCCCCTCCCTTGTTACACCTGATAAAGGCTCACATGTTAATTATTTAGCCACTGGTGCTGACTGGAACATAGTTGTATAATGAAACTGCCTTGAAAACATTTCCGCGTGTAACACACAGCTCTTGCAATTTAAACATATTTTGTCTTCTTTCCTATCAGCAGTTATTTTATGGACTGGGCTTAGCCGGTTTAGCAACAAAGGGCACTGGATTGGTGAATTATTCATGCAATCTACATTTCCTGGCTGCTGTTGATAATTGACAGGTGTCATGTCACCTTTCACAAACGTCCCACAATTAGGGACTATATATCAGTATTTGACTTCGAAGTAAAGCTCCCTTTCCAAGCCAGTTTCATAATTTATTTACAGCTTGGTGGCGTTTTTGACTTGGCTGCCTATTTCTCTCACTTTCCATTCCAAGCCTTTTGCTCCACTTAATATAACCAGGAACATTTAAATAATAAGACTCCCTCTCAGTTTGCTAAAGGCATTCACTCATTGCTGCCGTGTTTTATTCATTCAGCCATTATGTTAGTCAATTTCTTGATTTAAGAAACCTAGGATAAAATGCAGCTGTAAGGAAACCATGATATAAATCTGTTTTTATGACTTGTTTGGTTCACAGGGAAAAAACTAAAAGCAAATCTTCCCGGGGTCTGACACAAGTTGTAAACTGTGGGGAAAGTTAGCTAGTTAAAAAATATGATTTACTTAATAGGAGCAATGGAACATTTCAGATCTCTACCAGAGCTGGAAGTTTGCTAGCATCAGGAATAAAGCCAAGATGAGTTCTATTCAGGCCCAGTGAGAAAATTCCGCTATGAAAATAAACCCGGAATTGATAACCCTGAAGACTAATGAGAGGACACAGCCATAAATTAAACACGTTGAGTGCGAATGGAACCTTCGAAATTCTCTAGTCCTACCCTTCCACTTTACCTAACAAGAAACTGAGGCCTAGGGCATGCAAAGGGTCGCCTGCCATCCCAACCCTAGTTTGTGGAAAAGCTAAAAACTGGGTCGGCTCATTCCTATTCCAGCACTTTTACTGTTCTGCAAGGCCACGGATTGGTTTTGTTCCCTCGCCAGTACCCACTCACCTTTTCTGCTGCTGACAGTTACTTGCTGTTCCTTGGGAGAAGTCACCTCATTTTCACTTGGGTGATTTGTCTGGAATTCTCTCGGGCCTACTCTAGGTGTGAGCACGGTTGACTAAGTCCATCGGTGAATCCGTGTTCCCAAATGGATGTTTCAGCAACGGCCACGTGACCTAAATCAGACCAGGGAGAGGCAGTGGACCCCAGCACTTGCATAGGCTACTGGGAGAGATTTTCTGTCCCACTCGATTGGGTGTTGTGAGGTTATGGAGTCTGCAGCTTTTACAGATCTTGTGCTCCCTGCATAGAAGAGGCTGGAGCTCCAGGCACTGGGTGGGGAAATGTGTCATGTGATACCTGAGGGTGAATCCTGCAACACAAAAAAACTGAGCAGAGAGAGCAAACCATGGTTATGTAAACATATCATTTACCTTCTAAACGAGGGCAATTTTGAGAATGAAACCGGTCAAGGCGAACGCGAAACCAGGTAGGATGCGTAAATAGGACTATTCTGGACAAACAGGAACATACGGTCCTCCTGCTGTCCGATGGCACCATCTGAACTGCGGGGTTGAGCCTGGCCCCTGGATTCAGCTAGCTGAATTAAGCTGGCACTCTCTTTGGTCTTTTTAATCTAGGTGACAGTGAACTCACTTCACTGTTATACCCAATTGGAGTTCGGAGTTTTGTAACTTGGACATAATAGCTTTAACTGACACAAACGGGCTGTTCCTAATTGTTTTGCTTTTTGAAATCTTGTCCTACATCATATTTGAAGTTTGCAATCAAAGGTAAGAATTACATGCTTCAATTTTAATAAATTTTAAAACTTCGTATTTAACATTTTACTTCAAATAATAAAAACTAACACTTGTAGAAACTTTACAGTTTACAGAGGACTTCCAAGTTAACTGTCTTATTTGCACTAACCACTCTGTGAAATAAGTATCACCCAAGGTCCACATGGCTCATGTGGTGTACGTGCAATGGTGACTTTGGGCAGGGCAAAACACCCACCACACTGAGTTTTATTGTTTGCCAATTTCCTTTTCTCTTCTTTTTTAATGTTTGTTTGTTTTTGAGAGAGTGCACACAAGCAGGAGAGGGGCAGAGAGAGAGGGAGACAGAATCTGAAGCAGGCTCTGTGCTGACAGTGATGTGCGGTTCAATCTCCAACTGCCAGATCAGCCCACGTCAGACGCTTAACTGACTGGGCCATCTAGGTATCCCTACTGTTTGCCAGTTTTTATGGTGTGAATATTCCAACAATGGCCGCTTTCAAGGCATCAACCTGACATCACTGAATGTGGAGTTGGGAACAGAGGCATTGGCTCTGGAGAGCCGACTCCATTACTCCACTGCATGGAACATGACTCGAAGATTTCCAACTCCATTTCTTTTTTTTTTTTTTTTAAGTTTTTAAATGTTTATCATTTATTTTTGAGAGACAGAGATAGACAGAGCATGAGCAGGGGAGGGGCAGAGAGGGAGAGAGATACAGAATCAGAAGCAAGCTCCAGGCTCTGAGCTGTCAGCACAGAGTCCATGGTGAGCTCGAACTCTGGAACTGCAAGATCGTGACCTGAGCCAGGCGCTAAGTTGGACGCTTAACTGACTGAGCCACCCAGGCACCCCACCATTTCTTAAATGTATCCCATTTTTCTCTTCCAGGTGTTTGGTGTGAGGTGGTCGGTTCTGAATTGTGGCCTCGTAACAATGGCAGATGTGCCTTAGAGCCAGTGGTGTTACAAGACTTCAAAAGAGATTCCCCAGAGCAGAACTGCAATGGCAAACCCACTCCAGACCTTGTGTTTCCGGAGCCTGTCTGTCCGGATGCCCGCCCTCAGCATGAACCTTCTCTGGGACTTCAGTATTTGCTGTGCTCCCCACTTGGATGTGGCTACTTGCCTGACCTCTCCCCTTCCTCCCTCCGCCACTCTGCTTCTGCTTATCCTGCAGCTGGTTAGGTGACTTGTCCAGGCCTTTTGCTCCCCCAGGGCTGCTACACATTATAAAGAGAGGTACTGCCTCCCTTTACCACAGAGTGAGCAGCCAAGGCCTTGGAAGGTCTTCTGTCTTAGAGTCCTGTGGGCTGGCTCGGTGACAGCAACTCTCTGGGCTATTCTCTCTCTGGTCGCTGCTGTCAGACTTAAGCTTCAAGAGAGAAGGGGACACTTACAATGCCTGTTTCCCAATTATGATCTCATTTGAAGGCATTGACCAGATTGTGTGCTAAATGCTTTGCCTCAGCAGAGAGAGCTTGGAGAAGGGTTGAGTCATGTGAAAACCCTAGTGGCAGAAACCTAAATTCGAGTCCTGGGGCTTAGGGGAAATTAGCCAGGCTTTGTAGGGCTTGCCTTACAAGCTTAAACCCACTGGCTGTGAGCAAATGCCGCAATAACCTTAATTGTCAAAAAGCGTTGGACTGCACAGTAAAAATTAATTTGCATGTTTGTCATGCAAAATACATAAAAATTGAGAAGAAGAAAGTATTTTAAAAAAATTTTTAATGTTTTTTAAAATTTATTTCTGAGAGAGAGAGAGAGAGAGAGAGAGAGAATGCACGCAAGTGAGCAGAGGAGGGTCAGATAGAGAGGGAGACATAGAATCCGAAGCAGCCTCCAGGCTCTGAACTGGCTGTCAGCACAGAGCCCGACACGGGGCTCGAGCCCACGAACCGCGAGATCATGACCTGAGCCGAAGTCAGACACTCAACCGACTGAGCCACCCAGACACCCTGAGAAGAAAGTCTCCTAGTAACATTTCAACTCAAATATTTTGAGACCAGTTTTCGGTTGCGACTGATACATCCTGTGAGTCAGGGAGGAAGAGAACAGTGATGACACCATGGGAGTGACAGTGGTTGGTTGTCACTACTCCTGTGGTGGGTGCTCCCCTGTCCACTCTCAGAAGAGTGATTTTAAAAATCATTTAGGTTTCATTTTGGAGTGAGTTTTCATACTTCTGCTTGAATACGGGGCCCGTCAGAGCATCTGAGCATTCCCTTAGGACAACTTAAGGAACCAAGTTTGTGGAGAACTGGAAAGCCGCCCTCTCTCTCTAGACTGCCCTCCTGCAATGGTAGCTCCTGGGGGAATAAAGGGTCCTTTTCCAGAATGATTCAAATCTGGAAAGCGAGGCATGCCCCCTCTAGTTTTTCCTATAGAGGAGATTATAGAGACTGTGCTTCCTACCGCTCTACCTCATGCAAAGAAAATGCAGCTGCAGTAAATCGACCACAACTTTTTTCTTTTTTGTATCAGAACAAAAATGCTCACGCAAGAAGTGTGGACCATAAAGTCATAGTAAAGGCCATAGTTCAGTTTCATTTCTGAGTTTGTGACCTGGTTGAGGATCTGACCTGCTAAATAGCAGGCAACAATCCATTGCAGTTTATTATAATGATTTATGTTAGTACGGATGGCTAAGGCTGTGAGAGATGAGAAGAACTGGAAAAATCAGAGTAGAATTTGGAAAGAAGGGAAGACTTTGGCTGGGCCTCGACAGCTAGACAGGAAAAGGAGGATGTTCCAGCTGAGCAGAAAGAGAGCATTATGCACCACATGGTGGCATGAAGGTCTTGGTGGTGGGTGAGGGGGGGCGGTGGTGCGTTAAGTGGCTAGGGTTCTCCCATAGACAGCAGGCCAAGGGTTTACAAAACAAGCTTCTCAATACCGAAGGTGTGAACAGTCCATAAGGTTAAGAACAAGAGGACCCTGCCATGAAAGAGAAAGTGGCAAATCCGACCACCATTCGCTGGGATTCAATCATAGTTAACACGCATTGGACTGTGAGGAAGTGTGCTTCTTGGAACATTCAGCACATATTCAGACTGAAAAGTCCTTCTGATGTTTTCAGCTGATGAGTAAACTGGATTTTGCACAATGGACTTGATTGGCTATACAGTCACTATTGTCATTAAGATGACCCCCAAAAGAAACTAAACATTGACATATTCATGAATTATTTAAAATTTTGAACTCTATGTGGTAGGTATTCTGGGCCCAAAGAACACAGAAGTAATGGAAATGAGAAGTATTAGGGGTTGAAATGTCTGCTTGCTTCTGAAAGCCTAAGGTGACTGATAAATGAAGGACAAGGAGAACGTGGTGAGTTAAGAGGTATTTACTGTGGGGGCGCCTGGGTGGCTCAGTCAGTTAAGCGTCCGACTTTGGCTCAGGTCATGATCACACAGTTCATGGGTTCGAGCCTCGCGTTGGGCTCTTGTGCTGACTGCTAGCTCAGAACCTGGAGCCTGCTTCAGATTCTGTATCTCCCTCTTTCTTTGATCCTCCCCTGCTCACGCTTTCTCTCTCTCTTTCTCTCTCTCTCTCTCTCAGAAATAAATAAAACCTTAAAAAAAAGAGGTGTCGACTGTGGTAGAACCCCACAGAATCTACACTTCCATCAAGCTAATCACCAATGTTCCCTTGCAGGATGTGAAATGACCAGAAGTTCTCTATCTCTCTACAATACAGCATATCTGTTGCTTGTTGTCATGCTTCAAGTTCAAAAAGTTTCAGTTCATGGGTAGGAACAGGCAGATATGTGCCTCCGATAGCCCCCAGATAAACAGGGAACTGAGCCCTAAAGAAGGAAGCCCTGAGGGCAGATGCAATGCATGTCTTAGGCAGAAATCAAGTCAACAAACCAGTATTTGATCTAAAGCAACTCGCAAAAAGAGGAGAAAACCTCAGTATATGCAAATATCAGACAATGGGGCTTCACAGCAGATGAGTTCCACTCTTTGTAAGAAAAGTAAGTAAGGCGTTGGAGGAAGTTAGCGAATCTCCTTTCGTAAATATCAAGGAATTTTTAATATGGTATTTATTTAGAGACAAAGAAATGGGAATAATTAGCCCTTTTTGTTGGTTTCCTCTAAACTTCTGCCCCAAAATATCTTTGTGAGACAGTAATTTTTAAAATTACTGGGGAAATGGAAAAGCCCAAGTGATCAAGTAAAAACTTTACAAGTGAGTAATAACAGGAAGAAAAGAAAATGCTTTGACACATACTGAGACTCTTGACTGCAAACAACAAAGGTTCTATTGGTTTCCTTGGAGAAACGGGAGGTTTATCAGGAGAACGCATGTGGACCGGAAGCAGATGCTGAAGCTTCTAGGAAGAATGGCAGTTCCGGGTCCCACTCTTGTCCCATATCTATCTTTCTGTAGGCCCACCTGACTCACCCCCTTCTCTCCCCTGACCACGTTCTTGGCTTCCTTATAGTCTCTGCTCCCTCAGCCAGTGTACATATGGTATTATGGCTCTTGGGCCCTTCTCTAATTGGGGCCCTTCCCTTTGATCTCTCTCCTAACTAATGAACACATTCTTGCTGCCCATTCAATCCTCAGGAGACTGAATGTGACTGGTCCTGTTCACCTATTGGTTCCAGGTTACATTAGAGGCTATTTCCAGCCAATTCACTGGTTACCTTCAGGTCAAGTGTCTGCCTCTGGTCCAATTCCTAGGAGCAAATGAGTGGTGGGAAATAAGGGTGTGTTCAGGGCATTTCTCACTAGAAACATCTGGAGTGTAAGCAGGCTCTATTACTGTCTCTGTTACAACATAATGATAATCAGCTTTTCTTCAGAACTAGCAAATGTGCTCTTAAACTTGAGCTTGAGGACATTTTTAGTATTTTATTCATTCATTTATCCATTCTGACTCATTTTCTGTCATAAAAGATTTGAAGTGATTTACAAATCGATATATAATAAGGATCAAACAGTTGAGAAATATAAGCAAGTTCTTATTTTCCTAAGAAAAGAAAAATAATAAGGCAGGAGCAAAATTATTACCACATAGCATATATAACTCAACATTGGAAAATAACCAAAGGTGGACCTTGAATTTGTCTCTAAATCTGAAACCTGCCAAACTTAATAACAATTGACTAGATACAAGGCAAAAGTCCTGGCAGAAAATGTGATTTACGTTCTAGTAGGTTAGTAGCCAAGCCTGTCCTATGGAAGCCAACCCTCCTAAAGAGACATACACTCTCTTGCTCTCTCATTCTCTTTTTGATAATTTAAAGGCCACCATGATGGGAAAAGAGACTCTAGAGTATATCTCATCTCAAGGCTTCTTCTGATCCTGATTTCTTAAGGATAGTTGAGCTTTTGTTGACCAAGCAAGAAAACAAATCATTAAGAAGGGAAGATTTTATGTAGCTAAAACCAACCTCCAAGACAATTTTAGTACATTGAAGCCTTGTCACCCCACCCCCTACAAACTTAGAGACATAGTTTGAAAGTTCAAAAGGCACATCATAAATTTCTCATTTCTTTTTTATTGTTCATTGTAAGGCAAGAAGTACATAGGAAGGCTGACTCAGTGATTTTTCCACTCTCCAGTTTTTTTGCCGGTAGCATTTCTGACCTTCTCAGATTTTCTGAGGCTCTTAATTTACTATTTTTTTTCTTTCTTTTGATTATAGAGCAGCAAAAAGTACTAGAAAGCTTGGTCCTGGTGCATGAGCATGGAAGAGCTCTACTCTAGAGCACCAGACCTGCCATGTTGGATGAGATGCACTGCAGAAACTGAGGGAAAGTGAAAGAGATGTAGACTGGATTCCCCTGCATACTGGACCTGGGAATCATTCCATTTAAAAGATCAGCTATTCATCCAGCCCTTAATTTCAGCTCAAGTATTGGTCTCATGGTTTGTGGGATGGAGCCCAGTGTCAGGCTCTGTGCTGACAGCTCAGAGCCTGCTTGAGATTCTCTCTCTGCCTCTCCCTGACTCATGCACTTGCCCACACACACACTCTCTCTCTTTCTGTTGAATAAATAAACATTAAACATAAAATGAAAGGACAGCTATTGTTTCATATTCATTGAGCAGCCAACATGTTCTTAGCACCATATGAAATACATACGTGACTTGGCATTCGACAAGAGGAGAGTAGTTTTTATAGGAACCGGTTATTGATTTTATGATTGTACGGAAAGGGGTAGAAGGGATTCTTGGTGCTATAACTTTTGCTAACTGAGAAAAATGTCATTAAGATGGTGATCCTGAAAAACCATTTACAATATTCAATTAACAATAATTAAGGCACTCAGTGAGAAGTTCCTTACTGACTTGCTAAACAGCAAAAATTGGTACTTGGCATTCCCAGTGGATGAGAGAAAAGATAATAAGTACCCAAAATGTAAAGACAATCAAAATGAAATGAATTATGACCAAATTATATTACTCAAATAGAAACACAAGTTGAATCAGGAATATTTAAGTTTTTGACAAGAAATATTAAAAAAAGATACAATAACATTTTAGCTATTAATTGATCATCTAATCTAGTTTCGTTCTGCAAAGGGAACTGCTTTATATTTAAATGCTCAAGTTTTATACATGTTGATAAGGGACCACAATCTATTATAAGAACCTCATATTTTTAGGAGCTAGCAAAGGCTAATTTTCTGTTAATATAGCTAATAATGAACCATAATTGATTCTATTACCAATAGTCTTGAAAAGACAGTTAGCTAATCATTTAGTCCATCTTTTCATAATCACATACTCACAAATGCTAACACTAATTTGATTTACTTTATTCAACGTTAGTGATTTTCAACTATTCTCCGACTAATTTTCTACGGCTTTAAAACAAAGATTCTTTTTTCCCTACCTTTTTACAGTTTTTTCTCAACTGCTTTGTAATTATCCTTCACTTCCCTATCAATTTCCCTTCCTCCATCTCCTCCATATATGTGAAATTGTACCATCAACTTCAGACTTAAGATGATCCTCCAAAATCCAATCTAGAGTAAATCAGCAGTTGCCTGTATATCCTTATACTGCAGTAAATCTAAAGCAGGGAAGACTTTCTAGATTTCATCTAATCCAACCTCCCCATTAATACACGGGTATGTACATATACATATTTCATCTAATTAAGTCTAAAAACCTAATCCAGTTTGATTTCTGGCAAGGGAAAAAAATCAATTAATACATTTATCATTAATCATGCAAGCATCTGTAGAAGTTCTCCTTCAAATCCTCTGGTATACTCTTCTGTATGTCCAAACCTTTGTCAGCTCAATTAAATCTTTGGTTTTTATTTTACATATATATTTAAAATTTTTAATTTGAGAGAAAGAGAGCAAGCAAGTAGGGGAAAGGGAGCAAAAGAGAATCTTAAGCAGGCTCCACACTCAGCATAGAACCCAGTGCAGAGTTCAGTCTCATGACCCTGGGATCATGATCCAAGCTGAAATCAAGAGTCGGAAGCTCAACTGACTGAGCCACCCAGACTCCCCACAATCTTCAGTTTTTAAAACTTTTAAGTATGTTCGAAAATAAAAAGAATAAAAATATAAATAAATAATAAAACATTATACGTTTGAACAAAACCCTCATATTTATTATCACAGAGCTAAGCTCAATTAATTTTTTCATATGAAAACAACTCTGAACTGATGGGTGTGGGGGGGAGGGGGGAGATGGGCATGGAGGAGGGCACTTGTGGGGATGAGCACTCGGTGTTATATGGAAACCAACTTGACAATAAACTATTTGTAAAAAAAAAAAAAGAAAAGAAAAGAAAAGAAAACAACTGAGAAAGGCATAAATCATGGCTACCTTGCAGAGGTAAACCTATATGTGTTATCTGTGTGTATGTGTGTGTGTATGTGTGTGTGTGTAAATATGCATATGTACATGCATATCAGTGCATATGTATAAATGTGTTTTTCAAAAACTTGATCATACTTTTCTATTGCCTGTAGTTTTTCTCTTAATATGTTGTAACCATCTTTCTCTTCCAATTAATAGATATCAATTTTACCAATTTAATGGCTGCATGATGGAATGGATGTAGCTTTCCTTATTTGATTAATCTTCTGTTCAACATTTAGGCTTTTTTGGTTTGCTTGTCTACAAATCTTTAAATATTTATCTGGTATTTACTCATTCAATTGGGATGAATTTCTGCAGGTCATACAGTTAAACCTTCAAATATACATTGAATATGTATTGACAGTAATTGACAATTTGCCCTCCAGAAAGCTGGTTTTATTTTGCATTGGCGTGGGCAGTGTATGAAAGCGTCAAATAACTCATATCCAGGACCATTTGGGTTTTTCTTTATATGGTAAATAAAAAGAGGTATCTGGTTCCATTTGTATTCATTACCGTTCAGGTTGAAAATGCTTTCATATGTTAAATAGTCATTTCACATTTTGTAAATTCCCAGATTATGTTCTTTGTCCACTCTTCTTTAGTAAGGATATTGACCATTTGTTATTGACATCTAAAGTCTTGCAAATGCTTTTAACATTCTGTATTTGGCTTTTAAACTTGTTCACTGTATTTTTTCCTGTGTTTAAAAAATAAATATTAAAATAAGTTTTTAATAAATTTCAAAAAATAAATCCATTTGGGGGACTGATAGAGATATCAATTTTTTTGTCAGTTTTTAAAACTGGTTTTTAAATTTTCAGTATGGACTCTGGATATGGAAGCTCTTTTTGCCGTTTTGTCATTCACAGAGTGCCTCCAGGTGAAAAGCACTAAATTAGCCATTGTGGGGCTACTAGAATGTTTACATCTGATCCCTGGCTTCAGACCTATGTAAAACAAAAAGGGGAAGGGGCGCCTGAGTAGCTCAGTCGGTTAAATGTCCAACTTCGGCTCAGGTCATGATTTAGCACCGATTTTAGCCCATCTCCCATTTAGCGCATCCTCCTTCACCTCCCCTCCAGCAACCATTAGTTTGTTCTCTATATTTAAGAGTCTCTCATGGTTTAGCAACTCTGTTTTAAAATGGCTCTTAAGGGGCCCCTGTGTGGCTCAGTCGGTTAAGCGTGTGGCTCAGGTCATGATCTCACAGTTATGAGTTCGAGCCCCACGTTGGGCTCTGTGCTGACAGCCAGCTCAGAGCCTGGAGCTTGTTTCAGATTCTGTGTCTCACTCTCTCTCTAACCCTCCCCTGCTCTCTCTCTCTCTCTCTCTCTCTCTCAGAAAGAAATAAAACATTTAAAAAATTTTTTTAAATAAAAATAAGATGCCACATAAGGGGCGCCTGGGTGGCTCAGTCAGTTAAGAGCTTAGAGCCTGGAGGGGCGCCTGGGTGGCCTAGTCGGTTAAGCGTCCGACTTTCGCTTGGGTCGTGATCTCGCGGTTCGTGGGTTCGAGCCCCGCGTCGGGCTCTGTGCTGACTGCCAGCTCAGAGCCTGGAGCCTGTTTCAGTCTGTGACTCCCTCTCTCTTGACCCTCCCCTGCTCATGCTGTCTCTCTCTCTCCTAGAAATAAATAAAACATTAAAAAAAAAAAAGAGCTTAGAGCCTGGAGCCTGCTTTGGATTCTGTGTCTCCCTCTCTCTCTGACCCTCCCCCACTCACACTCTGGGTCTCTCTCTCTTTCTCTTTCAAAAATAAATAAATATTAAAATTTTTTAAAAAAATAGCACTTAAGAGGGGCACCTGGGTGGCTCAGTTGGTTAAGCATCCAGCTTAGGCTCAAATCATGATCTCACAGCTCCTGAGTTCCGGCCTCTGTGCCGACAGCTCAGAGTCTGGACCCTGCTTCAGATTCTGTGTCTCCCTCAATCTGCCCCTCCCCAGCTTTTACTCTGTCTCTCGCTGTGTCTCAAAAATAAATAAACATTAAAAAAATTAAACACAAACAAACAAAACAAGCAAAACAACTACTCATTGGTGAATACAAGTAAACATAGGAGGGTAGGAGAGCAGTAGCTTTGGACTTCAGAGTTTGAAAAACTGGTTGTTGAGTGGAACTTGTGGGAAGATGTGTGGTTGTTGGTGAGCCAGTTGGTTTGCTTCGGTGGCATGACAGGTTTAACATGGGGATTAGATGAATGTGCCACCTTCAATTACAACCTGTGTCTCCTTTAGGGCATATATCCCTTCTGATGCAGTAATGAATTCTCCTTTGGATCAGAGTACCGACTTAGTCCTCCTAATCCTGGCCATCAGGATATTTTCTTCACTCAAATAAAAGCAATGACCTGATCTAACGTACTTTACTAGGGAGAACGCCTGCCGACCTCTAAGATTTCCATCAAAATCATAGCTTGCCAAGGTGTAAGCTGACCACATCCTTTATAGGCGTGTGGATCAGCCAGCTGGCAAGTCCTGGCCACCACTCTTGCCAGGCAATCAGCCAACAACCCAGCACTCCGGGCAAGATTCATTCCCACTGCAACATTTATTGTATTTTCTTCTTTTTTTTTTTAAAGGTGTTAGCTGCATTCTGCTAATTGGGACCTTTTGCAAAGTCTTTCAGGCACTTTGAAGTGTCATTCTCCCATCAATTTCTGGTGAAATTTTATAGTCTTGTCACATGCGTCTTCAGCAAGAAATCTGTAAAAAGAGTGAAGGTGATTTTTTTCCTTTACCTAACTGAATGTAGCAGAAATGAGGCAGGGGAACTGTCAGTCATTTCTAAGGATGACAATTTTCACTGCTTGACAATCGTGAATGTAGAATTCCAGCTATTTGATGATGTGCCTGTGTACACCCCATCCCCCAGATCCAGTGATAAGTGTTGAACAGCAGGTTTGGGGCCTTTTGCTTAGGCATGATAATTTAGGGAAATAGTTAGCTCATCAGAATTGGCTGGATGCCCTGTTTTCATATTATCCAGACAGAAGTCACTGAACCACAACTTTGCTGCTTAGAAACAGGCACTAAAAGGGAGGGAGTGGGGAACTATGAATAGTTAGCCAGTCACCTATCATGAAGTGTACTTTATACACAAGGATAAACTGATACATGTTAAGTTATGCCTGAAGGTATGTCTGGAAGAGCACTCCAGAAGATCTGCCGGCTGAACTCTGGTCTTTTCCTGCCAGGTGACCTTAAGTGAGACCCAGGACTCTCCAAGCCAGAGGTTCTTTGCACGTGAAAGAGAGAGTGCTGATAGATGGCCTGCAAGTTCTAAAGGACTATGTTCTGAGGACTTGATTGAAGAGACACCTCCATCATTTCTCTATCCAGGTACACTCTACTTTGAAAATGTCATTCTTGTGGCACCTGGGTGGTTCAGTCAGTTAAGTGTCCAACTTTGGCTCAAGTCATGATCTCATGTCTCGTGGGTTCAAGCCCCGCATCGGGCTCTTTTCTGACAGCTCAGAGCATGCAGCCTGCTTCGGATTCTGTGTCTCCCTCTCTCTCTACCCTCGACCCCCTGCTCTCTCTCTCTCAAAAATAAATGAAACATTAAAAACTAAATAAAATATCTTCTTTAAAACTATACACCTACAATTCATTAAGCAACGACTGTTTTTTAGTCCACCCCTATGGTTCAGCGGAGTACACCTTCTGTGTTGCCTGAAGCAGTTTGACATGCTAACAATGGGTGAAAAAAGGCTGGGTGCAAATACCCATGGATGAGATAAATCAGAGAGGCCCAGCATACTGTGAGGTTTGGGCACTAGATGCAACCCTCTGCAGATCCTTTGTCCGCAGACTGACTTCAGGAGAGCTGGGTGGATATTGCAGCCTGGTTTCCTGGAGCAGCTGGAATTTGATGAGAACCTTGCGTGAATGTGAGCTTTCCGAGAGATGGGACTGGGGAAATTCTAGGCAGAGAGAGCAGACAGAATAAGTACAGATGCAGACACAAGAAAGTTCAGACAATATTGAAAGAATTCCTGAACTCAGAACCCAGGGACCACAAATCCAATGTGCTTGCAATCCAAGTGAGGGCGTGAATTTATCTTTTCCACAGATATTTACCAAATA
Organism: Proteles cristata cristata; assembly: GCA_017311185.1. Lineage (NCBI taxonomy): Eukaryota > Metazoa > Chordata > Mammalia > Carnivora > Hyaenidae > Proteles > Proteles cristata. Next base: position 211,380 of record JAESUZ010004954.1, on the reverse strand, counting down.
CCCCCTCTGTGGGACATACCACACGAGGCGCTATAGGACATCTGAAGATGACTCAGGACTAGGATTTTAAATAATAAAAAGAAATACATGCATATTTTGCATAAAATATGGAAGACAGAAGAGGACAAAGAGCTAAATTAGAAATCACCTCCCTTATTTAAGTTTGTAGACTTTGAAAGTAATGTCTCATCTAGCACACAGAAGCAAGATATAAATTTGGATGAATACAGAAGCAATCACTGATTAGCTCAAAGCAACATTTAAATTGATCTTTCCAGTGAAAAGGCATTAGAAAAAGCAATCTAAAGAACACCTGTTTAGATGCACTAGAGTCAACAATTAGGTTCTTTAGGGAATGAGGAGTTTTCAGCCGCCTTTACTCCAATGAGAGGCAGTAGAGCTTAGCATTTTTATTACTGTAATCAAGAACATATAAGGGGGCCAGAGGAAAATATTCACACCTACCTCTTAATCTTGAAGAGGAGGCAAGTCCCTTAAGCCAATCACTTAATTAAGCACAGGCCGGGGCTGGGGGGAGGGGATCCTATGTAGGATTCTCTATGTGACTCTTCTTCCTCTTTAAGAAATCTGAGCTCTAGACTTGAGAGTGAAAGAAAAAAAATCAGTTTCAGTGTCAGGACCCAAGGAGATCCAGGCAGTGAATGTGACTGGCCCAGAGGTGGAAGAGACAAGCTCGGTGTCTTTGGATGGCCTCTGGTCTAGAGTGGCTGGTGCCATTCCCAACGGGTCACTTGGAAGTGGGCACTGGCCACTCCATGGAGTGCTGTTCGTGGAGACCGTGCTGGGCATGTCAGGTGGAAAAGCATGCTTCACTCCTTGCTGCATTCTTCAGAATGCACTCTTCAGACACCTTCCTAATAATAATGATGATGATGACAACAATGACAATAAACGCTAATATCTATTCAGTGCTTACTATGTGCCAGATGCCATGCATTTTTTATGCAAAATCCCATTGATTCCTTGCAAAAACTCCATGGGCAGGGCATGTAAATACCCCCATTTTGTAGATACCAGGGTGATGCTATGACAAATGTATTATCCCACCTGGGGCACTTTTGAGAGCAAAAGAAGGTGCCGTTACTACTGACCCTGGGACAACAGGTATAAACCAGGCCTGCCTCAGGTGAACCAGAGCACGTGTCACCCTATAGATACGGCTGCTTAGGTGCAGAGTCAAGGCCAAGGATATTTTGCAGTGTTAGCCTCAGAAAGTTTCCACTGATCAGTTTTCATCCTTGTACCAGGCCTTTCTGACCATCAGGGCTTTAATCTGTAAAATGCAGGTAATGACAACTTCCTACGGTTACATCAGGATTTAACCAGGATAAAGTCCCCGAACTATGGACAGGAACTCAAAGTCAAGCCACTAAAAACTTCAGCTCCCTTCTCTAGCCCCCCTGTAGAACACAGGCCTCTCTGTAGCCTCAGGCAAACCCTTTTCACTTCTCCACCCCTCATCAGGTTCTTGCAAGTAAGAATGAGGTTGGATTGAGGGTAAAACATAACTTTCAACTTTGACATTCCTTTTTCTATGATTCTTCTGGAGTTCATCTCTATTCACCCACATGGAGCCAAAGGAATGCCTATCTCTCCTGCTTTTAGTTCAGAGAAAGGAGTCCTTTTGTTTATCCTGACCTTCATTCTCTGGTGCTTTCCCTAGATGGTGGCATTGGGGAACCTGGAAGCCCTCTCTCTCTCCTCTCTCCTTTCCGTTACCTTTTGCTGGTGCTGGAGCTCCTTATGTGGATCACTTTTTGGTATTGGATGGAAATACCAGGGAGCAAGCTGACAGAGGCTCAAGAATCCCATTTGGATATAGCTGGGGGGAATTTATTCCCCTGCAACCTCATGTGTAGGACTTGTCCTTCCTTGGAGCCACAAAATGTCTGCATGAGAAAAAAATATGCCACAAATTGCATTCAAAGGTCACATTATAATGCCAATGTGAGGACCTTTTTTCCTAAGAATAAACACTTGAATTTAATTGAGAATGAAACACATTAAAGAATCAAAGGCAGCATGAGGAGGAAAGAGCTCACAGGCTTGTGGTGGGGAGGTTTCCTTAAGCCCACCACATACCCTCACAGCAGGGTGGCCTCCAGAACAGTCAGGGACGTTTGGGCATACTATGGATGTATGGGCTCCCCTCCATATCTCAAAGATATTAATTGAGCACCCACTGTGTTACATTCAGGAACTACACTAGTCTCTGAGAGTTGGAATAAATGGACAATAGACATGGTTTCTGCCTTCATAGAGCTTCCACAGTAGGAATGAGAGAAATGCAAATCTAATTACCACATGAAAATGTGTCAGAGGAGGACCCTGAGAAGCACCATGGAGGAAAAAGACATGGTGCCGTAGTGAGGGCTGACCTAGTTAGGGAGGTTGGGCAAGGTCTCCCTGAGGAAGTGATGAGACTCCTGTGGAGACGGGAAGGATGAGTCGGCATTCCGGACAGAGGAAGCAGCTTGTGTAAAAGCCCTGAGGTGAGAGGAAGCTCCGAGGGTTTGAAGAACTGAAAGAAGGTCAGAGAGTCTAAAGTTCTGAGATCAGGGGGATGGGGTACAAGATGGGGCTGGAGATGGAGACAGGGCCCAACCCAAGCCCAGCCCTGTAGCCTCTTTAAGCATTTAGGATTTCCCTAAAAGCTATAGGGAAATTTTCCAAGTGTTTTTAGCAGTAAGCTGAAGGATCAGAGTTTATTTGAACATGATTTGTTCCAGGAAAATAGGTTCAAATGAGTCAAGAAAGGAAGCATGAGAATAAGGAAATAAGGAATAATGGTAGCTAATGTTTACGTAACATGTTTTACTACGGACCACGTATTGTTCTATGGCCTTTTTACACAGCTCATTTAGTCCTCACACAGCCCTGTGGGCCAGATGCTACCGTCCCCAACTTCTCACAGAAGAAGAGATGGAGACACAGAAAAACTGAGCAAGCACTGGTTGTCTGGAAAGTGCTGGAACCAGACTGTGACCCAGCGATCCATCTCTAGATCGCACTGCTCAGTCAGACAGCACAGATGCTCCTTCCTGCCTGCCCTCAGGCCAGGCAGGAGCTGCGCTGGTGGTAGCGGTGGTGGAGTTGTGGGAGGTGGGGGTGGGGCTTGTACCAGGTTCGTGGCTGTGGACAGACAGATCCTAGAGCTCTTAACTAGTAGGAGCCGAAAAGACTCAGGCTGGTGGTTGGGTGAGGAGAATCTCAGGTTTTTCCGAGCGAGTCAGAAGGTGGGAAGGGTTGCAGCAGAAGAGGCTGTAGTGTCTGGAAGGGGCCTGTTTTGAGGTGGGGACCTTGGATGGATTGTGGGGACCTCCTTACACTTGTGGACCTAAGGAGAAGAAAACTGCTTTGAACACTCAGTGTGAACACTCATGTTTTCTTGCTTTGTTGTCCTCTTACTGGGAATTCCATGAGGCTCACTAAGAACTCACTACTTTAGTTCTCTTCCTTTCACAGTTAGGCCGATGTCATTTCTTTTCCTGTTTCATGTATTCAACTTGGTGTTTAAATTCTTTTTGTTTCTAAAAGGTTTGCTCTCACTCTGACTGCATTCCTAGAAATTCTGTCCGAACTTTGCTTCCATTCACATGCTCATTGATTCCATCTCCCCTTCTCAGAATTAATCTGAGCAAACAGCCATGCTTTCTAGCTTCCAAACACTTTGTTTTCTGCCAACGACTGACACTTGTAATTTTGACGCTGGTCAGCGTTGAGTCTTGGAATGTGTATGCTATTTGATGTCAACAGTGCACTTCAGGTGCCTCTGTGTTAAAATTTAATAACAAACTGTGTTTGTGTACAGCAGCCACGAAAATAAATTCTAAATACACAGTTCCCACTGTCTTGCCTCAAGATTATTGTTGGAAAACTTGCTAAAAACCAATCTTCTCACAGGCTTTTTTAGTTCAAACTACTGGACTACAAAAACCAATCTGGCAGAGCTGTTCTCTGACACACATATGTGCATTTACACACACAGGGTTTTAAAAAAGAAGATGAGGGGATGCACTATCAAAAAACTTTGCTGTAAATTTTAATATCTATCACCAGAGGGACAGCACTAACAGATTAGTCAGAATTATAATTCTAACCCTGTAGGGTATCTCTGGCTAAGCTACTTCCTCCTTAATGATTCTACAAAAGCAGCAAGACTCCATTTATCCTTCTTCATTAAAATGCATTGTGAGGGGTGCCTGGGTGGCTCAGTCAGTTAAGCATCAGACTCTTAATTTTGGCTCAGGTCATGATCTCGTGGTTTGTTTGTTCGAGCCCTGCTTCAGGCCCTGCGCTGATAGTGTGGAGCCTGTTTGGCATTCTCTCTATCCTTCTCTCTCTGCCCCTGACCCTCTCTGTATCCCTCGACATAAATAAATAAACACAACAAATATTTTACAAAATGCATTGTGAAATGGGGGGTGGTCAAGCATTCATCAGTTCTGCAATGGTTGTCTGACACATAGCAGTGGGAGGGCCCAGTGATGTTTTAGGAGGGCATAAACTCTGTCTTAAATTTGAATCTTAATTGGAGGAATCAGAACGAAAGAAGCAATCACATTCAGAGTTTCTGGAGGAAGAGAGCTTCAAACCAACAATGAAGGATGAGTAGAAGTTATCCCAGAGAAGAAAAGAAGAAAAATGAAGAGGCAGAGGGAATGCCATATTTGAAGTCTCAGAAATGAGCAAGAATGTTAGGCATTAAAAAACTGTAGGAAGTTCAAGAGGTCTGAATCTTAGAATGCAAGAGGGTTATTGGTGAATGAGACCAGGTTGCAAAGGGTCTTGTAACCATGTTAAGGAATTTGGAATTTATCCTACGGGTAGGAGGAAGCCCTTGAAAGGGCTATAGCAGGGAGTGTAGAGAATTCAATGAGGAAAAGCCTCTTCAGAGAACACCCCAGAGGAAATGGTGGCTTGAACTGCCATAGTGGTTGAGGAGGAAGATTCAAAGGGTAACTGGAAGGTTGGCCATAGGAGGGGAGGGGAGGGGCAAGGTGACAGAACAACTCCCAAGTCCCTGGCTTGGCCAACTAGATGGATGACAGAGCCATCCCCTGAGAGAGAGAGAGAGAGAGAGAGAGAGAGAGAGAGAGAGAGAGCACTGGGGGACAGACAGGTTTGGGCATGCTGAGGCTGAGCTGCCCTGAGACCCCTGACCAGTACAAGCAAGTCAGTTACTTAATTAGCTAGTTAGTTATTGAGGGATCTAGACAAAAGATATAGACATGGTAACTGAAGGAGCTGAAGGAGCAGATGAGAATGCTCAAGAAGGGTGAAGTGATTTTAGCAACACGGAAGTCATTTGAGATTTTGGAGGGGCAAGTTCAAGGAGAGTGGTAGAGCCAGAAGGCATGTTGCAGAGTGAGCACAGGGAGAGAAGCAGGTGATAGGCTGTTTAGGCAACTCTTTCCAGAGGCTTAACCAAAAAGAGGAAAAGAGGGTCTGGGGCAGCTGCTAAGTGGTGGTTTAAGATCTGTCTGGTGAAATTTAAATATCAATGATAAAAACTCAGGGGGGAAGGAAGGGCTGAGTGCTGGGCAAAGAAAGGCAGGGTCCTAAGGGAAAGCTTAGGTTGGCATCCAGAGAATGGGGAGGGTACAGAACATGGAAAGATGAGGGTGAGTGAGGAAAGAGCATACACTTGGCTGTGGGGACAGGCTGAAGGTGTTCCCACTGAGGGTTCTATTTCTCTGTTAGGCAAGGCAAGAAAAGCTGTTAAGAATGAATTCATTCTTTCCTTAACAGTTAAAAAAAAAAAAAACCCAGAATGAAACAAGATTTTATTTTTCATCTATCAGATTGGCCAAAATAAAAATATTCACTAATAAATTACATTAGCAGTGACTGGGGGGAGTATAACACAGTGCAAATTCATACAGCCTCTTTGGAGGGCAAGTCTAAAGTAAGAAACATTTTCTGAACCACGCTTTTTCATTTAACCCGTATCTTGATGACGGTTCCACATTTACACAAATAAACCCACCCCACTGTGAAGCACACCTTATTTAACCTGCTCCTTGTGCACACTTTTTTAAAAAAATTTTTTAATGTTTTCTTTCTTTCTTTCTTTCTTTTTTTTTCTAGGAGAGAGAGAGAGACAGCGTGAGCAGGGGAGGGTCAGAGAGAGAGGGAGTCACAGACTGAAACAGGCTCCAGGCTCTGAGCTAGCTGTCAGCACAGAGCCCAACGCAGGGCTCTGACCCATGAACTGTGAGATCATGACCTGAGCTGAAGTTGGATGCTCAACGGACTGAGCCACCCAGGAGCCCCAGTGACACACATACAAGTGTCTTCCAAGGAAAATGGGTAGCTGTGAACTTGCATTCTCTTCACGTCATGATGATTGGTATTACGGGTCAAGTTGACTGGCCATAGGGGCCTAGACTAAGCATTATTTCTAAGTACATCTGTGAGGGTGTTTCCAGATGAGATTACCATTTGACTTGCTAAACTCGGGAAGGTAGCTCATCCTTCCTAGCATGGGTGATCATCATCCGATCTGGTGGAGGCCGGAATAGAACAACAGGCAGAGGAAGGAGGAATTCGTCTCTGTTTTCCTTGCCTCATTTCATCTTCTCCTGTCCCAGGACTAAGAGTTATACCATCAGTTCTCAGTCCTTCACATTTGGGTTTAATTACATCACTGGATTTCCTGGGTCTCCAGCTTACAGACAGCATATCTTGAAACTTCTCAGTCTCCATAATCATGTAACCAATCCCTCATAATAAATCTATTTATCTGTCTATCTATTGTTCTGTTTCTCTGGAGAACCCTGACAAATATAATGTCCTTGCCCATTTTTCTACTCGGTATTGGTCTTTTCCCTGTTGTTTTTTTTCCTTTTAATACTTTTTACAGTTTATTTCCTTATTTTGAGAGAGACAGGGTCAGAGAGAGAGAGAGAGAGAGAGAGAGAGAGAGAGAGAGAGAGAGAATCCCAAGCAGGCTTTGCACTGTCAGTGCAGAGCCTGATGCGGGGCCCGAAATCACGAACCGTGAGATCATGACCTGAGACGGAGTCAGACTTTTAACCAACTGAGCCACCCAGTCACCCCTCTTCCTTATTGATTTTTAACAAGGGAGAAGGTTTGAAGTAGGCTCAATGGAAGAGAGAAAAGGGTTGAAGAGGGTTGGTGTTTAGGGCAGCGTCCAGGCTCCTCCCCAACTGTATCCGGAGCTAAGTACAGAGCACTGCAGGCCTCCTCAAATTGAATAGATTTTCATTGAATTGTCTGTTTGTAGCCCTCGCCTGTGATTTCTTTCTCCAAAAGGTTTACAATTCCCTGAGGCCATTGCTGACCAACAGGCCTGCCGTCAGAGTAGGAAGGAAGGAAGGCCCTATTCTTTGAGTTCCCATTGTCGGCCTGTGAGTGGGTGGTGGGAGAAGCTGTCTAAATATCTGAATCAGCTCCAGGAATGGACTTGAGAGCCTCCATGCTGGGTCTTGGTGTTTACTCTGGGCACCAGTTTCCCCTACTTGATCTCAAGGGTGTCACCTTCCAGACCCCTAGTGAACTGACCCATGTCCCTTCTGCTAGATGCTGTCTTTCTGGATGCAGCACTGGATGCTGCCTGCTCCCAGATGGGTGCCTTCACAAATACAGTGACAGCTGCTCTCCATGTCCACACACAGTGTTAGGTCCAAGGGCCACAGAACAGGGTGCTGGGGATGCAGGGGGACCCTCAGCTTCCACAGCAGGTAGCCATCTCACTCTGGCCCTTTTGCATTTTCCAGAGTCTGACAGATGGAGTTCAGGGCTTGGAGGGTGGGAGAGGCCAATTATCCCCTGAACTCTCCACAGGAGAGCCAACAGAATTCCCTTTTCCACGGCAGAACTCAAAGCTTTCTACTACACATGAAACCTCGAAGTGGTGTGAATTGTTTTATAAACTGCCATCATAACATACAAACCACACACAACATTAAAATCACACAATTAAAAATGGGCTAAGTAATAAAAGGGTGGAAACACATTTCAATCATTTTCTAGCACATGTGATGTGCCAGGTGCTATGCTACAAGGCTTTACATACGTTGGCCCTTAAACAACCCTGTAAGATAGCGACCATTATTATCCCCATTTTACAGATGACCGAAGTGAGGTTTAGGGCAGTTAAGTAACTTTCCTTAAATCACAAAGCTAGTAAGTGGCAAAGCAGGCATTTGAACTTAGCACTAATATGGAAATCTGTAAACACAACGTTAGGCTATGCATTGTGCAGCCTATGATCCCCCCATCAATGTAGCTGTGGCCAGGGAGGCCCTGACTGACAGGCAAGAACTCAATGCTCTGCAGATTCCTCTTTTCCTAATAAAGAACCTGGCCTAAGAGTTCTGCACCAGGAAAATTAGACCCATCACACATTCTCAAAAACAGCTCCACCTCAGTAAACAGACACTTTACCTGAGTCCACCTGAGACTCTCTTTTCTGGTGACCAGATGAAGGACTTGCCCTGGGTGGAAGATTGCTTAGCCCACTGCAATAAGTATGAAAAGGAGCTTTCATATTACGGCTCTGAATATTCAAATACATTACAAAGTCTAGTATTTTTCAGCTAAAGTTTCATTATCATTGTTTGTAAGTTCCACTTCTTTAATTAAAAAAAATTTGGGGGGCACCTGGGTGGCTCAGTCAGTTCAGTGTCTGATCCTGGATTTCAGCTCAGGTCATGATCCCAGCATAGGGCTCTGCACTGAACATGAATCCTGCATGGGAGTCCCTCTCTCTCTCTCTCTCTCTGTTCCTCTCCCTTGAGAACGCTCTCTCTCTAAACAAACAAACAAACAAACAAACAAACAATTTCTTGTCCCCACGTCCTATCCAACTCTTTTGCTTGTGAGTGGAGGTTTAAGCTTGGAATCCAGGCGTCCATGGAGTTTTGAGTTTTAGTTAACAGGTGCTGGGGTGCAGACCCATAACTAGAGTCCAGAAGGACAGATTATTTTCTTTTTCAACCGCCTTGATGGCTGAAGGTGTTAACCATGTCCCTATGTAACAGCTGGAAAGGAAATAGAATACAAAGAAAATAAAAGGACACACCCCTTAACCCACTATTTAAAAGGACAAACATTCAAAACATGTAGACTGTGGAATTTTTTTTTAATCTCTTCCTTCATAAATGTTAATGAAAGGTCTCACTAAAACCGGTTTTTAAAGTTTTAACTTTGGGGCCCCTGGGTGGCTCAGTCGGTTAAGTGTCCGACTTTCGCTTTGGTCATGATCTCACGGTTCATGGGTTTGAGCCCTGCGTCGGGCTCTGTGCTGACTGCCAGCTCAGAGCCTGGAGCCTGTTTCAGAGTCTGTGACTCCCTCTCTCTCTGACCCTCCCCTGCTCATGCTGTCTCTCTCTCTCTCAGAAATAAATAAAACATTAAAAAAACAATAATGAAGTTTTAACTTTTATTGTTTAGGTTGATGCTGACCTTTATATATTTTTAAATGTTTATTTTTGAAAGAGCACATATAGTGGAGGAGCAGAGAGGGAGGGGAACATAGGATTAGAAGCATTGTCTGCTAACAGCAGTGAGCCTGATGTGGGGCTGCAACTCATGAAATGAGAGATCATGACCTGAGCTGAAGTTAGACGCTCAAATGACTGAGCCACCCACGTGCCTGTCCCCAACCTTTCTTCATAATACACACTATTATAAGGGACACTTATGAATAGTGAACCATGTGGAAATGAGAACATGCTCTTCTTAGCAAATTATTATAGTCTGTTAATTTCCCTCAAAGATTGTCAATTTTGTTTTTTGGTTTTTTAATTTTTTAAAATGTTTTATTTATTTTTGAGAGAGAGAGAGAGACAGACAATGTGAGCAGGGGAGGGTCAGAGAGAGAGGGAGACACAGAATCTGAAGCAGGCTCCAGGCTCTGAGCTAGCTGTCAGCACAGACTCTAACCCGGGGCTTGAACCCATGAATCGTCAGGTCATGACCTGAGCCGAAGTCAGACGCTTAACCGACTGAGCCACCCAGGCACCCCAAGATTGGCAATTTTGTAAAATTGTTCCAATATTTGTTTCCCTTTGTTTCAAGAACCCAACATTCAGAAAATTCTTTCAAAATTTCTCAAGCTACACGTAGTACATGGCTACTGAAATGCTAAAAACGCCCGAATAGTAGGCTGTTGTTCAATGGTCTCTCTCCACTGCAAGTTCCCAAGTCATTATTGTAAATGTCTTCAGAGTGGGGAGAAATGAAGCTTTTTTTCCACAGGCAGTGGTGGTGACTCCAATAATAATTTTTAGTTACTAATAAAGAAAAGTGCAGACAACTGAAATGGCCCAAGATAAATGGTTGTTGAAACTAGCATTTCTTAAAATTGGTATAGTTGGAATCTCAAAGAGTTAGAACTAGTTTACAAATGTAAGTCACAGAGGAAGCTAAAATAGGCCTAACCTTCCAGGTTGGCATCAAGGAACACAGCTTGGCATCCCCTGGTTGGTGTCTCTTTGCGCACAACAGCAGTGACTGTCCGTGTGAGGTTTCTAAGTTTGAGGAATACAGTTTGTAAAGTTCTGTTTTGTTTTTTCTCTTAAGGGGGCTAGGTATATAGGGACAAACTAGGAAGGGGATGTTGCTAAGTTAGAAAACTTCACGGCATAATATCCAAATGGATGTGAACTAAATTTAATGGCAACTGCGCCCAAAGAAGGTCACTACAAGAGGAAAATTACAATATATGCAACTCCAGGGCAACTCCCTTGAAGTTCTAAGAGCTATTCCTTTGGTTTTCTTTCCTCCCCTTCTTTCCCCACCCCATCCTCATTCCTAGAGTATACTGTGATGTGATGTAAAAGAAAGCTATGTCTGGGTCACCCAGGTGCTCAGTCGGTTAAGTGTCAGACTTCAGCTCAGGTCATGATCTCACGGTTTGTGGACTTGAGCCCCCCATCAGGCTCTGTGCTGACCGCTTAGAGCCTGGAGCCTGTTTCGGATTCTGTGCCTCCCTCTGTCTCTGCCTCTCCCCTGTTCGCTCTCTGTCTCTCATTCTCTCAGAATAAATAAACTTTAATTTTTTTTTTTTTAAAGAAAGCTATGTCTGAAGAACATGTCCTCAAGAAACGGATCACATTGTCTATGATAGAGGACCAAAGGTGTCTTTGGAGACAGGACGAGGTATGAATCCTGGCTTTCTCAGTTACAAGGTCAAAGTATTTAACCTCTCTGAGTTTTATTTATTTATTTTTTTAAATTTTTTTTAAATATTTTTATTTATTTCTAGGATAGAGAGAGACAGTGTGAACAGGGGAGGGTCAGAGAGAGAGGGAATCACAGACTGAAACAGGCTCCAGGCTCTGAGCTGACAGCCAGCACAGAGCCCGACGCGGGGCTCGAACCCACGAACCGCGAGATCATGACCTAAGCGAAAGTCGGACACTTAACCGACTAAGCCACCCAGGCGCCCCTAACCTCTCTGAGTTTTAGAGTGCTCATCTGTGAACTAAGAACAATAGAACCTATTGTGTAGATTGTTGAGGGGGACTGTGAAAAAGTACATAATGCAAGACTTTGGAATCACACTGCCCAGATTCTCATTTTTCCTGGACCATTTTCCAGCTTTATGACCTCGTATAAGTATCTAACTTACATGTGCCTTATAGAAACATTTCCTTCTTCGTAAGGATAATAATACCCACCTCATAAGGTCTTTTAAAGATGAAATGAGATGTTGGTAGACCTCTTCCAAGTAAGTATCTGGCACAGAGTAAATTCTTAATCAATTTTAACATGCGTAAAGTGCTTAGGATTTAGCCCAAAAGGTAAGTTCCATAAATGATTAATTATACTCACTAGTTCAGGGGTGGCTGGCTGGCTCAGTCAGAAGAGGATGTGACTCTTGATCTCAGGTCATGAATTTGAGCCCCATGTCAGGTGTAAAGATTTCTAAAAATAAATAAATAAATAAACTTAAAAAAACATTATACTTACTGGTTCAAAAGCTGTAACTGTTTACATACTTTGATAAATCTGCAGTTATTCAAGCTAAACACACAGGAACATCTATTTCTAATTTTTTTTTAATGTTTTATTTATTTCTAGGAGAGAGAGAGAGACAGCGTGAGCAGGGGAGGGTCAGAGATAGAGGGAGTGACAGACTGAAACAGGCTCCAGGCTCCGAGCTGGCAGTCAGCACAGAGCCTGACGCGGGGCTGTAACCCACGAACCGCGAGATCATGACCTAAGCGAAAGTCGGACGCTCAACCGACTAAGCCACCCAGGCGCCCCAATCTATTTCTAATTTTTAAATGTTGTATTGAAGTATAACACACATACAGTAAAGTGCAGACATCTCAAGTATGAATTTAATTATATATTAACCCATGTCTTTAAAAGCTAGAACCTTTCTCTGTTGATTCCGTCAATCAGAAGAAAGATTACTTTATCTAATTAAAATGACAGTTTTATTCAGAAAGAAAACCAGAAATATAACACTGAATATATGCAATTCCTTTTTTTTCCTTTTTTACCAACAAACAGCATACATTTTATTCATATTATTAATTACCTACCGTCCTCACTCATATTCTACAGATTCCGTGGATTCACTAGAGCACTGGCAGTTGGCAAGCAGAGGTGACACTTTCATAAAAGTGCCTGTGAGTTTGACCTCTGTAGCACCTGATTTTGAATCTTAAATTCTTTTTAATAGATTACTTCTTGCAGGAAGTTCAACAGCTTCTCTTGAAAAGCTTGACAGACAGATGTTTTGCAACTGAGTGAAGCATAAACACCAATACTTCCTGGCTTTGAAAATTCTTTATTTTGAAAGATTTGGCTGAATTCACTCATCACAAGCAAATGACAATTTCTCTTAGCAACTCCTATACCTAGCAGTTGACATGTTTATCTTGACAAAGATTCTAAAGTTTGTTCTGATTTCTAAAATGTTCGAATGTGAGAAAGCGAGTGTCTTAAAACTGAGGAAACATTATTTTGATACTTTGCAATTTACCTTTCACCAAAAGCGATACAGTTTGTCTATGTGTAAAAAAAAAAAGTCTGTACAGGACACTGTACAAGCCAAGTCTACTTGGCTTCACGTTTTGGGAGCTAAGTTGTACCAGGAGCAGGAGATTCAAAGTGATGAGTCTTGAGTACTTTCTCCAATGCAAATAGCACTCCATGGCAACTTATCTTTCATATTAATAATCATTGCCTCTTTGGAGTGCCCACTCTGTGCTAAGCACTATGCTATGTACATTATCTCCTCTAGTCTTTTTTTTTTTTTTTAATATTTTTATTTATTTCTAGGAGAGAGAGAGAGACAGCGTGAGCAGGGGAGGGTCAGAGAGAGAGGGAGATACAGACTCTGAAATAGGCTCCAGGCTCCGAGCTGGCAGTCAGCACAAAGCCCAACGCAGGGCTCGAACCCACAAACCGCGAGATCATGACCTAAGCGAAAGTCGGATGCTTAACCAACTAAGCCACCCAGGCGCCCCACCTATAGTCTTTTTTTTAAAGTTCATTTATTTACTTTGAGAGAAAGAGAGAGAGAGAGTACATATGTGTGCACAGGCAGGGGAGGGGCAGAGAGAGAGAAAGAGAGAGAATCCCAAGCAGGCTCTGCGCTGTCAGCACAGCGCCCAAAGTGGGGCTCAAACTCACAAACTGTGAAATTACAACCTGAGCCGAGATCAAGAGTCAGACGTTTAACCACCCAAACTGAGTCACTCAGGCACCTTCTATACAGTTGGTATTATTATTTATAAACAAAGAAACTGGGGCTGGAGGAGGTCATTCTTTAGGCTAACTCATCTGTTTGGAAGATCTTGAATTTGAACTCAAGCCTGTCAGACTTCAACACTGAGACTCTTTCCAGTATACACAACTTTCTTCAGCTGTAGCCTGTGAAGTTTATTTAGTGTACTCAGAACAGCAAAAATGACCCCAAATATCTCTTGAGGGTTGAAGGAGGAGAACGAGGATAAATGTTTATATCTGTATGTGTGTGTTTATGTCCATGTATTTTGTCAGGGAATTTCCTTTCACTGAAGCTTTATAAAGCATTAAGACCTCACTGCTATAGACAATTGGACAGAAGGTCAGATTGAATTAGTGACAAGTGTGAATCGCAAATTCATTTTAAATAAAATAGATTTTCCTAATATAGATTTCAAAATGGATTCCCACACATCCTCTTCTTTTGTGTGCATGAAAGTCCCTTGAACTGGGACAATTTGGTGTTATCAGACTAATGTTGCAGGTAAGAAAAACAAGGGGTGATGAAGTTAAGGGCCTTGCCTATGGTCAGAGAGCTGTTTAGTGATAAACCCACAGCTCCCTACTCTGCAGGGTGACCTAACAAATTCCTCCTGAATTACCAGATAATTATTAGATAAGGATGATATGTATTCATGTATTAATTATTCATATATAAGAGATTGCCTTAAGTGCTCAAGGATGTATTTCAAACATTCCCTTTGTAATCTCATTTATATCACTCTTTTGTACTACTTAGCAAGACACAGTTTGCTAAATGAAGGAAAATTTCTGCCCAGATCCCAATCAACTTATTATAAATTCCAAATTAATAGGGTCTAAATAAATAAGAGCTTTTTACGGGGCTAAAAGCTGATAATGCTATTTGTTTCTGATATCTTTTTTTTCATTTGCTTCGGCTCCAGTTTGAGTATTTCATCTACTGCATATTTTTTTCTGTTTCCTCATTAGAGGAAGAAGGCAAGAGAGGCACAGGAGGAAAGAATTACTTGTATATGAATAAAATTAATAACCTGAAATTATAGAAGGGGTGGAAAGGCATCTTTCTGATAATTTATCATAATGTTTAGTAACAGCAATTTGCAGTAATGAAATAACTGATCTTTACTTCTCCTGGGTATGCGTTGCATTTATCAGTTTATGCTTTACTTACATTTTTTTATTACTCCACTTGTTAAATTATTTAAACTTAGAAGGCAACTTCTAAGTTATTAATAGTAAGGCAATTTCTGAAATGGGAGTCATGCAAATAATTATTTCATTTTTTTATCCAGATTTTTAGGAACCAAGATATTTTTGTCACTTACCCCGGGATTTATAGAGACTAAAAAGCTCGAGATCATTTACCACCCGGGACAGGGGCCCGAGCTTTAGGGCCTGGGAGAACGTATCTCTCTAAAATCAACTTTATATAATAGTCGTCTGGGTGGAAATGTGGTTTTCCTCATGCTGGGTCTCCTTACACTTCTGAAGGAGTCCTAAGGGATTAAGATGAGTGAGAGCCAGACTGATAGCATAAAAGGCCTGGTGCTCTCTCTTAGAGCTGTATCTTCCATGATTAAAAAATAATGAATTTTTTGT
Organism: Proteles cristata cristata; assembly: GCA_017311185.1. Taxonomy (NCBI): domain Eukaryota; kingdom Metazoa; phylum Chordata; class Mammalia; order Carnivora; family Hyaenidae; genus Proteles; species Proteles cristata. The sequence continues at coordinate 196,044 of JAESUZ010004954.1, read as the reverse complement.
TTGCTGGGTGCAAGGAATAAACACTCCTGGATTCCCTCTGTTCTGTTGTTCTCCCTCTGGTCTACAAGAACACCACAAAGGCTTCTCTGTTGCTTCCCTCAGTCACATTTCTTATTCAGACGTCCTTTCTGTTTGGGGTTCCATTTTTTACTTGCATTTGGTTCTTTCCTTTCCCGTATGGGCTTCTCAGTTTGTTTGTTTTCAGGGCTTCTCCCATTTTTCTACTTTTGAATTGTTTCTTTCTGCAGGACCATCTCCGTGTCCCACTGTCTTCTCGTCTTGCTCCCTCTTTTGTATCTGGGATTATTCATCATCTTTGTTTCTATTTATTTCTCTTCTTCTAGCCCTGATTTCTTTATCTCTGGCCCCCTGTTTCCTCTCCTTGATTCTCCTGTTCCCATCTCAACGCCCTTTGACCAAACATCCCCTCCCTACCCCCTACTTAAAGCCATTGAAGAGGCGCTCCCACTAGACTAGAAGAGAAAGAACAGAATAGAAAGGTGGTGGACTGAACCTGGGAAGGGCAAGTTTAGTCATGCTAACGACTTCCCCATCCTCTGTTGGTCCCCAGGCAGTCTCCTCCACTGTCTGTGTCACAGCCAGGGACCGAGGCAGCACAAAGGGAAGGAAGCAAGAGGAAATAAAGGTGAGTGCTGGGGCAGACACAAACACGAAGCTGTTCCTTAAATACCGCCCTGTCAGCATTCATCTAAGAAACTCTACAAAACAGGATTGTGTTTAAAGTATAGAGCCACTCAGATCAGCTTCCCAGCAGGCTAGAAGCCATTCTCTCTAGAACCTAAAACCGACGGTAAGAATAATCAGATACCGTAGGTAAGTACCACCAGTGTTTCCACTTGACCCTCAATTACTTCAAAACTACGTCTGGCAGGGCGCTAACGCCCACCTCCAGAACACACATCTTGCTTCTCATGACTTGGCTATGACCCAGCCCTACCCTTGGCAGTTTTTATGTTTAAAATATTTCCAGATATGTTTATAAACAAATCACGCCCTTAGAACCGCCTTGCTGCCACTCAATTGTACAGCGGGGGGAAAATCCGGGACAGTTAACACTGTGGAAAGTTTGCATCTCTCTTATCCTTCGGGAAGAAAAAAAGAAAGAAGAAGAAGAAAAAGGAAGCATAAGAAGTTTTTAAAAGCCAGACGAACAAGGAGCTCTCAGAAAAAAACAATTTTACCAGCCTAGTAGTAGTGAGACAACCAAACGTACAAACAAGGCGACCTTTCTTCCTTCCCCTCCCGACACCTGGCGTGAGGACACCGTGGCCAGGGCAGCCCAGGGCTGGTCGTGAAGCACTGTGCCCTCATTAGTCTGGGGGCAGCAGGGGCCACGGAGCCGCTTTTCATTTCACTTGGGAGCGCTGCTGAGGAAGGATGAGGACAGAGCTGACTCCATTTTTCCTTTTTCAGGCGGCTGTCAGTTTGTTGATTTTGAAACTGAGTACCAGGGAAAACACCTCGGCTGTTCAAATTCTTCAAAACAACAACAAACCTGCACTTTTCACATGTTTTTTTTATTTTGACAAAAGAAGTCTTTTTTTTTTTTTTTTGAGTGAGGTAAATAGGGGAAATTACCCTAAGCTTGTAACATTGTTTGCTAGGATCCTCTCTGATGTCAGTTCTTCCGCTCCCCTCACCCTGGCCTGCTCTTAAGACAAAAGAGAGAAGAGCTGGGTCTTAGGACAATGAAAACAATGGCTCAGTGCTGAGGCCTTTGTCTGACCTTGCACAGATTGAGGTTATGTCTGAGGAGAACGTGTCCCCGGGCAGCCCGGGCAGCCAGGAGTCCTTTCTGGCAGGACAGCTTCAAGCCTGGGGTCTGCCCACTCAGGGCTGCCCTCATATGGGGACCCTTTGGTCCAGGGGCTTCTCCTTAATAACATCTGAGAATTTTTGTTTCCTGGCTTCAAAAAGACAACAAAAGGATGAGCTGACACTGAATCCATAGAACAGAATGACACACATATGCGGGAGTAAGTTATACTCTCACAAATATACATACAAAGATTAAGCTCTGGGGTTCCAATTGAATGATAATTTTTCCCAAGTAAGTTTTAAAATAAAATAAAAACAAACAAAGCAAGAAAAAGTCCTTCGCTAGATAGGGTCCAGTTCTGGGTATTCTTGAGATTTTCAGGTTCTCTTTTGCTTGTGAGCCCCCTTGCCCCTCATTCCTGTCTCCCTGGTTGGCATTAGAAGGGTCACTGCCTGGTCTCAGGACTTTCGTTCCCTTTGCAGAGCCCCATTGCTGTCTTTGTTTCCATTTGGTAAAATGTTCGGCTTGAAGCAGCGGTGTGCACAGTGTCGGCTCCTACACAGAGGCAAGCAATGGTCCAAAGTGTGCTCCCTACCAGTCTACCCTGGGCTCTGCACCTCTCCTCTCTGCCAGCCTGGCTTTCTGCATTCTACGGAAAGAGAACTATCTCCAGGCTGAGTGTTCTCAGAAAAGTCTACCACCACAGTGGAGAAGCCACTCTGGTAACTTATCTTGTCCCACAAATACTCATTGCTGGAAGGACACGTGACTGGAGTCGATGTAGTAGTTTCCTAGGGCTGCCGTCAGAAAGTAATAGCAACCGGGTGGTTATCTACTTAATAAATAGAAACTTACTGTCTCACAGCCCTGGAGGCCAGAAGTCCAAAACCAAGGTGTGGGCAGGGACATGCTCCCTCGGAAGGCTCTGGGGAAGGATCTGTTCCAGGCCTCTCTCCTAGCTTCTGGTAGACTCAGACATTCCTTGTCTTACAGATGCATCATCGCTCCAAACCTCTGCCCCTCCTCTGTGCTCTTCCTGTATCTTCACATCTTCTTCCTTCTGTATGTCTGTGTGTCTGTCTCTGTATTCAAATTTCCCTTTTTAGAAGGACATGAGTCATACTGGATTAGCACCTACCTTAATGGCCGGATTTTAACTTGATTAAATCTATAAAGACCTCTTTCCAAAAAAGGTCACATTCTGAGGTTTGGGGGCTGGTGCTACAGCATATTTATTTGGGAGGCACAGTGTAGCCACTACTAGTGGTTGACCTTGTTGTCTAAATATTTTCTCAGCTTACAAGAAACACTGCTCTCTCTTGCTTTGTGTGCCAGCATGTGGAATGCTCCGTAACTAGAGTAATAACAAGATTCAAATAGTAAAGAAGGCTGGCACAGTAGGTAGGGTTAAGTTGTTGCTTTGGCATTAGAAACCTCTGCTTGCCCACTTCCTCTTGTGTGGGCCTGCTCAATCTCCTCTTCCAGTTTCACCCCAGCTTTCTTTTCTAAACTGCCAGTGCAGGGACACATCTGAGCTACTCTGCCTTCCTGTTACAATGGCTCTCACCAGTAACAAGAAACTTATTATCAATGGTGGGGGAGGGAAGAAAAATTGCTGAAAAATGTGTCAACACTACTATTGGTGGCCTAGTAGCCATCCACACTCAGTATAGGACAGTTGTGATGGAAGACTGAAAGGAGCATTTTGAGATCCTGAGGTGAAAAGTAATTGAAAAGAGAAATCATTGGGATTAGATTGTCACAGCATTTTCTTCATAAAATCTAAGCACATTTGTGTTAACATCTTGGGTTCCCCTCATTTTCTAGGCAATATTTATACCAAACCCACAATACAAATCTTGTCCTCTGGGGCTCACACAATGACGTGATTAATCAGCTTTTATTTCCATAGCACTGCTCCTGCCTCCTCAGATTCTCTTATTAGCCTCCTAAATTAGGATAGCAGATAGGTAACCTCCTAAGTTAGGGTAGCAGATAGGATGAGTAGGTGAGAAAAATGGCAGAATTAAAAAATGACCATGGTGCACTGGGGCCTGGGTCTCCAGCCTGTGTCTCCTTTCCTCCCAGCGGGCTGCTAGCGCCTTGCACAAATCCATGGTACCCGAATAAGACATGTTGATTTCATGTACAGGTTGGGCCAGTTTTCAGCGTCTTGTTTGAACATTCTGTTTTTGGTTTTTATTTTCCAGTTTTTCTAGTTGGGTAAGCCTGGGGTAGATAAGTTGGATCAGAGGAGAGATCCCACTCGGACTACAAAGGCTTCCCTGGCAGGTGGGATTTAAAAGACAAGGTGGTGAGAATAAGCTTGGAGGAGCCAGATGAGAGGCGGAGCCAAACCCTTGCTTTTGCATAGAGTAGCCGGGAGCACTGCATGCAAAAGGACTTCGGGAGAACTGGATTTCCTTTCTCTCTCTCTCTCTCTCTCTCTTTTTTTTTTTTTTTTACTTTTTCCCCCTCACTTGGAAACATTTATGTTTTTCTTTCTGATAATTCACTAGCACTGTACAAAAGTAAATAGTACAGAGAAAGTGAAGCTTTCTACATGTAGTGTCAGTATTTCTCCACGCTGGTTCTGGGGCAGCCGCACGGATGGTAGTACGAGTTATTTTCAACCAGACTTCTTCATACAAACGCTATGTAGCTCTATATCTTTATCTAAATAGAACAGCACTATTAACAGGGTCATAGCATTGTGATTTTTCTACACTTTCTCCTCTTATAGTGCAGGTATTTTCCCGTGTCAAACCAGAAGAATGTAACCTATTCTTTAAATTAAAAAAAACAACAACTACATTTAATATTTTAGAATAAAGCAATTCCTGAACAGATTCAAACCATATAGGGAAGTACAAAGTGAAAAGTAAAAGTCTTCCATGCTTTACCTCTAGTCCTTTTCCCTGAAGGTAACCACTGTAAGTGCTGTAACAGTTTCCTCCATATCTTTCTGGAAGTATAATTAGTAATGTCTCCATACAGGTACATGTAGGTAACATTACTCTGTTCTGTAACTTGCTTTATGTATGCAATACATCCAGACAGAGCATAAATAGGGGAAGGGCATTTAGAGAGGGAAACAGAATCAGAAGCAGGCTCCAGACTCTGAGCTGTCAGCACAGAATCGGGCGTGGGACTCAAACCCACGAACCATAAGATCAACTTACAAAGTTGGACGCTTAACTGACTGAGCCACTCAGGCGCCCCTTTAAAAATTTTTTTTTAATGTTTAGAGATTTTAAACAATCAGTATATGCAGAGATACTTCACTTTTCCGATAGATGTGTAATATTCCATTGCATGAATACACATTTATTTATTTACTTCCTTATTTACTTTTAAGTAGGCTTCACACCCGCCCAATACAGGGCTTGAACTCACCACCCTGAGATCAATACCTGAACTGAGATCAAGAGTCGGACACTTAACAGACTGAGCCACCCAGGAGGCTCAAACATACCATTATTTAAATAGTTCTCTATTAATAGACATTTGTACTAAAACAAATGGTTCTAGAATAAACATCTTTATATATTCATCTCTGTATAGAGAATAAAACATTAGTGCTCATTTCTCTACCCTCTCACCAGCCCAGGACATAAGCACTTTATTTATTGATTTATACTTTCACAAAATCTTTTGCTGATTTGACCAGTGATATCTTGGTTTAGTTTTCATTTCTTTGATTATTAAGGCAGAGCCTGACATGGGGCTTGAACTCAGGAACTATGAGATTGTGACCTAAGCCATCCAGGTGCCCCTGAAGATCATTTTTAAGAAGGTAGTGAATATGCTAAGGAAATCATTCTTATCAATTTAACACACATTCCTCACAAGCAAGTCTATACTATCTTATCTTTTTAAAGAAATTTTTAAATGTTTCATTTATTTCTGAGAGAGAGAGAGAGAGAAAGAGAGCGAGCATGAATAGGGGAGGGTCAGAGAGAGGAGACACAGAATCTGAAACAGGCTCCAGGCTCTGAGCTAGCTGTTGGCACAGAGCCCGACGCGGGGCTCGAACCCATGAACTGCGAGATCATGACCTGAGCCGAAGTCGGACGCTTAACTGACTGAGCCATACAGGTGCTCTTTTACTGTCTTATCTTAACATACACATAAGCGAAAGTAGTAAAACAATTCTATGTGATAGACTTCTACTCATTCTGACTGATTCCCTGTGAGTTCAAATTACTGAAGTTGCCTTATAATACTTAAAAAACAAACCCAATTACAGAGCCAGTGACATCAGAACTATTAGGATTGCATTCATTTTCACTCCCGCACTCATTTTCCTACTGGATGAGTGGCTTCCTTGTTTAAACATGGAATTCTGTGATCATGAAATGGATTCCATCCAGATACAAAATATGAAAAACTGAACTCATGGGAAATGACCTTTGCAAGGCACACCACACCACCCTCAGGCTTGAAGGGATTTTCTATTTCATCAGCTGTAGATGAACCATAATAATAAAACATAAAATATTACACAGAGATTAGAAAATCAAGAGTCACATACCTCACGGTTACTCCCAGCATAGCCTAACTCATTCTTAGCATCCACAGCCAGTCCACTTGGTCTCTCCCCAGGATAACACCCCTCGGTGAGCTAAGGGATCCTTCTCTGTGCTTCTGGAACACTGGATGCCTCTCTCTTCTCACTTACTATTCAATTTTGAAACGACATGGGATGCCTGGTTTGCTTGCTAGCTCTCCTGGTCAAGGACCACGTGGTGTTCATCTTTGTGTGCCTGCTAGCTCTCACAACACCTGGCCCATAAAGGGTTTTCAGGTATTACTTGTTTTGCTGTGTTGTTGTTAGTATTTTAAACTATGTGGAGTACAGTTTTGCTCCCCATTTTTTTGCTCACCTGTGGCAAACACAGCTGACTGCCTATCTAACAGACGCCACTGCCCCTTTCCCCTTTATCCTTGCTGGTAGAGCCTTGATTTTGTTTGACGCTCCACTCTCTACAAAGTCGTGTGCTCAGGAAATGACTCCTCTTGCCGGAGCAGAAGTGGGGAGTGTGAATGGTGACTGGTCTGCGCAATCCTGGCCGTCCCCTTCCCCTGGCCTGTGACCCAATTCTAGCCAATGAGGTCTGAGAGGAAGCCTGGGGAGTTTTGGAAAAAGGCTTTTCTTATAGTATAGAGAAACTCACAGGAGGAAACATCCTCTTTCCCCTGGGATTACATGGATTATCTGGAACTGTGGCAGACATCTTGTAATATGAAGGCAGACATGGGACCACAGAGATATCCTCCATGCTGTGTCAGAGCTGGAGTCACCTGCCTGCCCACTTTCACTGAAAGAAAATGAACCCCTGAATGCATCCCAATAGCGCATCACCACACAATAAAAACGGGAAGACACCAGAGGGGATTTAGGAGCCTCTATTGGGAGAAACAGAGTCAAATGGAAAGTTAAAAGGAATCAGGCTCATCTCAATGTAGAGAAGCCTCTAGATAAACCTGGTTGCTGTTTTCAAGTTCATGGAAGGTTTCAAGGATCAGACCTCAAACAGTTATACCCCATGACTTCAGAAGACCTAATGGGAACAGAAACCAATTGAATTAAAGCAGGAGAGACTGCATGGATTTAAGAGAGAAATCTGCCTGTAGGAATGATAAAACCCTGACATGGGCCCCTGACATGAGAGTCAGTCCTTTTGAAAATAGACAAGAGTGAAAAATATGAGTCTTTGTGGGTTTTTTGTTTATTTATTTTGAGAGAGTGAGATAGCGTGTGTGCACACGAGTAGGGAGGGGCAGAGAGACAGGCAGAGAGAGAGTCCCAAGAAAGCTCGGCACTGTCAGTGCAGTGAGAGTTTGAGAGTTGGGGCTCAAACTCACCAACTGTGAGATCATGACTTGAGCCAAAGTCAGATTAACCAAATGACCCACTCAGGTGCCCCACATATGAGTCTTTGAACAGTTTATTACTCAGTTACTTAAGGCAATGGGAATAACCAAATGACTACTTGAAGTCTGTCATTTTGTGCTAATTTAGAGAAGATAAATTACTGAAATTTAAGTAGGTGAGGAATCAGCTCTAGACTTCCAAAATATTCATTAGGCTCTAAGTTTGATCTGACAGAGCTGGAAATACCTGTTTCATCAATATAAGCCCAAAATGTCAGCCTGACATCCAGTTTATAATTTATGTTGGACACACACTACTTATCAGAGCTTTGTTATTACTCATGTGCCCAGAACGAGGGCATTGCATGAGAAATGTAGCCTCGGGGAAGGTGGCTGATTATTTCCAGAGTGTTTATTAGGAAAGCTGATCCTAATCTGAATTCACTTTTCCACGGAAGAATGTAAAAATGAGTATTGGATTTGGTCAGTGCCTCCGACCAAAACCATGTCAACACTCTTAAGGGCACACAGAATGCAAATCACCTGGCAGTGGGTGTGGGGCCGTACTGCTCAGGACCACCCATTCCCGAGGCCGAGGCCTGGGTTCAAGGATCTACTCAAATAAATGATAAAGCAAGGTGAGCTGCTAGCTGCAAAATTATGGCATGGAAGCAATAACTACCTCACCCCTTACAGCCAATTTTATATAAATCCTATTATTAGCAAGTCTCTCACATAAACAGCAGTTCATGTAAATACAATAAAGGCATATCAAAAATGGTTTCAAAATGTGGGTTCTTGTTGATTTGATTACCTGTATATCACCACTTCATTTTACTGACATTGCGGGCTGGAGCATTTCTGTTCCTTATGAGTTTGGTAGGACAAATCTTAAAATGTAGATTCTGTGTATTGAAAGCCATTTTTTCACAAATCAACAAGCACTCACATCAGGCGTGTTTTCACTGAGGCTTTTACTTGAACAGCAGGAGTTGACACTGACCCAGCAGGACCCTGTCCCCTCCCTCAAAACGGGCTCTCCCACTTGTGTCCCTTCTCCTTTCATCCTGCTTTTGAAAAGCCCTCCGCACCCCTACGTACTTCTCCACTGCTCTCGGCAGCCCTGGAAATAGTGTCTGGGTTTTGAAATCTTTCTGACTTCAGACGAGATGCCCAGGAGCTGCGAGACGCTCTTCGAGGGCTCGCACTGTCCTGTCCCCTCCTTTTCCGCCTCCCTCTCTGGGATGCCTGGTGCCTGACGTGGGTGGAGGGGAGGCTGCTCATGTAGCTAGTGCCAAGTAGATGCTTTGTTTGCGTGCTTGCTCTTTGCCTTCAGCTCTTGAGGCAGAGAGAGGGACCCGCCCTCACACAGGATCCCGGCACCTTACATGGAGGCTCTGAAAAAACCCAGAGCTGGTAGCAAACCTTAATCTGCCATCTTACACCAGTGTGTCTTTGCGCAAGGTATTTAATCTCCGAATCTCCTATAAAAAGGTTCCTATAAGGAAGATCATGACACGTGTTTCCTACATCGTTGTGAGGATTAGGTAACAGACATTTAAAAAGCATCTATGTGTTGTTCCAGAGAGGCAAATACCTGTTTTTATAGCAATGAGACTTCTAAATATCTACATTCAGAATACAGCAATAGATGATATTTGCCACTTGGACCCCAGTCATTCCTTTATTTAAAAGGATACCTCAGTCTCCAGCCCACGGTAACCTAGCAAAATAGCTGTGGAGCTGAAGGACTTCATCTTGGGGCTCATAGGAGGACTGACTCTTTTCCTAGAGCAACGGAGGCTACAGCACATGGCTCACTGGGACACGGGAAGGTTAATGAGATAGCATCTAGGTGGGAAGTGCTGAGTGTGCTAAGTGTTACCACCTTGCAATTACCCTAATACCAGAGCAAACTCTCCTTTGTCTAGATCATTCGAGAGCATGCGGCTTTGAAAGAGAAGGTACAACAGATGAGACATTAAAGGCCGTGAGTCAAACACACCCTATCCCTAGGCACACTCTTCAGCAACACTGGGAGGTGCAAACAGGGACGGGACTTTGGCCTCTATGGTGCTACAGTTCAACTGTTTAACTTTCTGTGTTTAGAATTCTATCCTGTCACGTTTCTGCATTGCTTCCTCGAGGGCACCGACTATATAGTCATGAGGCACCCACTCATCAGCCCTGTGATCTGGGGACGAGCCATGCATCCTCTCTAGGCCTCAGTGTCCTTGCCAGGGAAATGGAGGTAAGAATCCCTACCTAAGTCACGCAGTTTTGAAGCTGCAAAGAATGAGTGCTTTGAAAATTAGAAAGTGATGGATAGTAACATGAATTCTTAGATGCCGGTGCCTATTCTCTTGTTGCTTATCTGACCATAACCAGTGTTAAGGAATAAAGGTTTCTGACTCTACTTGCGAGTGACCAACCATCATGCATCACAAACTCTAGTTGAATTTCTATGAGGTTTGATCATGGATTAGTAAAATGGTACTACTGGTTCTGTTTTGAAGCACCAGCTTATCCACGGATCAGTGCCTACATGTGGATCCGCTAAGCCAAGCTATTATATAGAAATAGTATTAACTTTTATTTATGTAGCACATGGAATTTTTCAAAATACTTTCACATATATTATCTATGTGTAGGTCTCTGTCTCTTCTGGCTAAACCATTTGGGATATTTGCCTTTCTCCTTCCTGTTTTTCAGCACGTTACCCTTGGAAGAGGCAGAAGCTGGGGGCTTTAGGGATCCAGGGGGTGACCCCTGGAGTCTCACTGAACATGACTTGGTGGCAGCAGTCACTGAGGAAATGAAGACAGCTCGAGCTGCCCAGCCGGTGTCATGGGCCATATACATGGACTGGGCACAGGCAGCCCTGTTCACAGGTAGATGAGTGTCCCTCCATGACCCGGAGTCATCACTGCGGTTTCAGGAAAGGCTCCCACATTCTCAGAGCCTCGGCTGCTACTTACTGACAAACCAGCCCCTCAATAATCTTATTGTATGTTTTCAAAATAATTCTCCGTAATGCCCCAAGAATGTCTGAACTTCTGTGTGAACTCGCTAGTTTGCATGTTTTTCATCTTATTAGTGGGAATTCTGATAGACAGGGCCCATGAGTCTCCCCAGTGGGTGCAAAGGCAGGTCTCTCTCGCTGGTGAACTCCCAACGTGTCCCCCCACCCCTGTCTCCTTCCGTTTCTCCCTCCCACCCCTTCCAGCCTCTTTTCATAACCAACGTTAAGAAAGAAAGAGCTTTGCTTTGATTACAGGTTACTCATTAGAGAATGCCACAAGATTCTCATGCTGAATTTTTTGTGAAGGAAGATTCTGAATACAGAAGAAGAGCGCAGAGATGCTGCTGCCTTTGATGACCTGTTTACCCCAACCCCACGTGGCTGGGGAGGGGAGCAGTCAGCTTCTGATTTCAGGATGACTGCACACGACCTCAGTTTTAATATCGCTTGTCATTCATAAATCCCCGAGACATCACAGACCCAGCCAGATGTGATGTGGCCTGGCCTAATCCTTCTATGGAGATGCAGGGGAGAGTGGAAGTTAAGCCTTAATTAAAAATGAGATCTGATATTGGAAAATTAAGGTTTAAAAATGCTTTGAATAGGCCTATTTGAGAGTAACATCCAAGTGTATGGATACATCAATTCAGGAGACAGTGGGTTTTTTTGCTACATGCAGCTCATTTTATAAAATCATAAAATACCAATTTATAGCTATAGGACAAAGCGCTTCCCAATACCTCCACCTAGGCTTCGACTATATGTAGCATGATATATTTTCATATACCTATGCCAGTCCCTCTCTGGATTTCCAGTTAATGGTATCTGTAACACCAGGAGAGGCTACTACACTGGTAAATAAAATTTAAAAGTAATTCCCCAATTTTGGTCAAGTCATACATTCACATATTTTTATTCATTTTTTTTTCAAGAAATCTTTACTAATAATTAACTTTTTGTATGGTACATTGTATATGTCCCATATACAATGAGATGTAAAAAGTCATTCGGGTCATCAGACAACTAAAAGTCATGATCAGGCAGTGAGAAATTTCCCTCTGAATTTAAATACCATTGCAAGGAATTTTGGTTGCAAGTGTAGTTTTTTAACTTTTAAATGTTATTTAATATTATTATCTTTTTAATGTTTATTTTTGAGGGAGAGAGACGGAGTGCAAGTGGAGAAGGGACAGAGAGATAGGGAGACACAGAATCTGAAGCAGGCTTCAGGCTCTGAGGTGTCAGCACAGAGCCCAACATGGGGCTCAAACTAAGAAACTGCAAGATCATGACCTAAGCCGAAGTCAGATGCTTAACCAACTGAGCCACCCAGGCACTCCTAAACTTCTAAATTTTACTTTAGAGAGAGCATGCACATGAGTGGGGGAGAGGGACAGAAGGAGAAAGAGAGAGAATTGAAAGCAGTTTCAGTGCTGAGTGTGGACAGGGATGGGGATCGGGGGGGGGAGGGGGGGGGACTCGATCCTATGACCTTGGGATAATGACCTGAGTTGAAATCAAGAGTCAGATGCTCAACCGACTGAGCCACCCAGGTATTCCCATTGCAAGTGTATTTTTAATAACCAAGTGACTGCTGGAGAAAATGAGGCCTGGGAACCGAGTAAGAGAAAATAGCCTGAATAGCCAGACAAAGATCAGAATTGAGTAGAATCTTGCAGGATGGAGAATGAAGAATTTCAACTGTGTTTCCACCTTTCCTTCCCAGCAAAAGTAAATGAATTGTTCTCCTTTTTCAGGTACTCTGGACTCTCTCCAGTGGGAAGTCTAAAATGAGTAAAACAGCCCAAAGATCTACAGGGGAGAAATCGCAGATTTGAGGATGCACAGATAGAGTATCATCACACCATAAAACGTCAGAGCTGACTCTAGCGTGGAGCGGTGAGGCCTTTTAAACTATTAGCACTTGCTACAGAAAATGCCTTCAGTAATTATTAGTCGAATGAATGACTGAATGAATGACCAAGATGATCCCTAGAACTTCCTCATTTCTACCTTTCACTCTTTTTTGCAGGTGTCCTTGCAGCCTCCTGAAGTGAACTTGTGCCCAGGCTGCGTAAAGACTAGATTCATATATGCTCCTTTCTTGCAGAATGGGACTATGCAGTAATTTGCAGAAACAAAAAACAAAACCCCCAAGCCCCCAAGATAAATATTGCCAATTGCTTTCTAAAGTGGTTTTTCTATGGGGCACTTAGTCATTTAAGTGGGTGGCTCAGTCATTTAAGCGACGGACTTCAGCTCAGGTCAGGATCTCGCGGTTCGTGAAGCCCCGCATTGGGCTCTGTACAGACAGCTCAAAGCCTGGAACCTGCTTCAGATTCTGTGACTCCCCTCTTTCTCGCTGCCCTTTACCTGCTCGTGCTCAGTCTCTCTTTTCAAAATAAACATTAAAGAAAAAATTTTTTAAAGTGATTGTTCCAACTTACACCTCCACTAGAACATAGTAAAATACTTCTTGGTTGTCTAATATCCTCACCAGAAGTGGGTGTCATGAATTATACCAGGATGAGAAAAGTAAAATGGCATCCCATTGTTGTTTCACTTTGCATTTCCTTGATTATTATTGAAGTTAGGTCTGTTCTCTGAAATTCCAATTAGATTCATGTAATATCTCATCCACCCTGTAAGCCTCTTGGCTTCTTTTTCATACTTTTCATCTGGTTATCTCCCTATTTTACCTTATGGATAATCTGTACCAGTTTATTTATTTTTTAATGTGCCCAATGTTCTGTTTACTCAATTTGGAGTTTTTATTTCAGTGATAATATATTTTTTTTATTTTTAGAAATTCTACTTGTTCTGCAAATTTACAAAATCTTTACTTTTAGTCTTTTTTCCTTGTATATTTTCATCCCCTCTATTATTAATTTTGCCAATTAAAAATACACTTATTTTATGTAAGACTGACAATTATAATATTCAAAATTATTTAGGGTCTGATTCTTTTGTTTTGTTTCTTGGATCTTCCCCATGGTGTCTTGATTGCTTGTGTGTTTTGCGAATTCTGACATTCAGGCCAGATTCTTTCATGTTTAATTGAGGGAACTTTTTGAGACCTGATTTCAAGGTGAGGTCCTCCAGAGAATATTTCTTTTATTTCTGCCATGTGCCTGGAGGCAATTAAAATGTGAAATCACTTAAAAAGAAACTTTTCATCTTGAATTTTTTTTTTTTTTTTGGTCCTCACAGATAATGTAAATTCTGGACCACAAATCCACAAATCCCTGTGTGGGTTTGCTTCTGATTACAAATTTTCAAGAGAGATTTTCCCTCCTTCTACCCAGCACAATGGTTAAGATAAGCAAGGTTCCTGGTTCCTTCCATCTGCGGGGTGGGTTTATATCTAGTTTACCTGTATATGGAAGGCATTGCCCACTGGGGTCCTAGCTTTACATGGTGGGGGGGGGGGTCTCCTATTAAACTTCACCTTGGTTGGGTTCTTGCCTTGGTCTCCTGTCTGCATTACCCCATGCCCCCAACAAAACCTGAGGTTAATGCCAGCAGGACTCTACAGATGCCTCCGTGGAAAAGGCTAAATTAGAGCACAGTTACCTTCCAGGATTCCTGCTCTCACTTTATTTGCCCCTGAATATTTCATAGTCTCCTACCAGCTCACTAATGTATTTAAAAATATTTTTTAATTCTGATATTTTATTTAGTATTTTTGGTTGTTTTCAACGAGGGATGTTTGGGGTATCTAATTTGTCATACTGAAGCAAACAGGAGTCCTATTATATTACTTATTGTATTTTTCTGTATGTTTGTAGCATTTTGTATTTAAAGTGATAACAGTGCTAAGAAAAACTCCTGGAAGGAAACAGACAAAAACAGGTGGTGAGATTATTGCTAAGTATTCCTTATCCCTGTTTTTCTGTACTCTGCACACACCAACAACTGAAGTTGGTAACCAAGTGGAAATCCTTAGGATCACATCTCAAATAACAGTCCATTTCTATAAATGGAGCTACCAAGTAATTCTTAACTTATTTTAATCTAGTAAACTTGAGAAAGCAAGGAGGTCCTCTCCCTAAAGGAAGACGCAAGGAGTCGGTGATGCTGATTATTACTAAAAGTAGCAAATTCATTACCCAGCTTTCAAAGACACAAAATGAGATCTTATCTAGAACCTGTTTTGGAAGAGCTGGGTACATATTTTCCTCTTAAAGAACAGTAAGAGATGTTTCAAGTAAAAACATCTTGGGAAAATTAAACTGTAATACTTTCTCATTAAACACTCTAATTCTTTAAAATCTCTTTTTAAGTTCCTTAAGTATATAAAATCACTTTAGAGTATTTCTAACATAAATAATTCAAGTTGATGTCACATTGATTATAGTGTCTCAGTGTCCTGAATATTTGTGGACTGGCAAACCTGATGGTACTCAAAACTACAGCCCCTCCCAGAGACAACCACCCAGTGAGGAAGTATTTTATGTATTTACCCACATGCTTCTGACCTCCTCCTTACCCTACACTTGGTGACAGGAAGTTACTTTCAAATTGTTGCCTGCAGGGTAGGTGAAAATGGTATCTCACTTTTACTCTTTGGACAGAGTAACATATCATTGCATGAAAATGAAATCAAGTTTTTATTTAAAGGACTTCTCTTACTGACTTCACTATTTTGGGTTTCTTTTAACTTTTTGTTATTATAAACAATGCTACAATCATTTTTTTTTCTACATCCATTTTTATACTTTGTCCTCTTATATCCATAGGATAAATTCAGTATTTTGCTATATCAGTATTTTGCCAGACTGCCTTACTTTGGGATAGGTGCAAGTTCTTACTTTAGGTAAAAGTTGTTTTAAAAAAAAATTACATTCTTAGAGTAAGTTTCTAACTAAAAATATTTTCATTTATATTTAAGCCCTTTACATTGTACTTATTATTTATAAGTTAGTGTCTTACTGTCTGTCATCATCTATAGATGTATCTTGCTTCTAGGAGAAAAATGTAAGCACAATAACCCAAACTTACAAAACAAATAAGGTAGGGAGTGACTATTTGCATTACAAAATTATTATTTGCTTTACAAAATGGTACCAGTTTAAATTGAAAGCACCTTGACCATATTTGAAATAAGGCCAAATTTGCAAAAATTCACTTTACATATAACTTTTGCAGAAAACATCAAGCACAGAAAGAGAGATATATTTATTTTAATGTGACTTTATGAATCTGAGGCAGTCGAGTGAATCTGCTGCTGCTTTTTTTTTGAGAGGCAAATTGTGTACAGTGTAAGGAATCCATGAAGGATTAACAAAACTGTAATTGTGTGTTATTTTTTCTCAAAACTCTTGGGTTTTTGTTTTGTGTTTTATTAAAGCCTGTGCTTCAAAAGCAGAACAACAACAACAAAAATCCAGTTCCCCTCCCTTGCTTTTCAGGCTTTCCCCTGCATGCCAGACAACAGAGTGGCATATGGCACATAACATGCATGGTCAATGTCCCACCAGCATATTTGCAGAAGCAACAGTACATATTGAACGAAGCCACACCTCATGCAGAAGACTTTTAATCATCCTTCACTCTTTGGTAGGAGAATGGTGGAGAGGTGGGTGGAGGAAGGAGATGTGGCTGTTGGCAAGACAGCTCAAGGGAACGGAAATACACCCTTGCGGGGGCTGGGGGGTGACCTGCTTATTCACTGGCGCTAATTCCCTCACCAGACGGATGATATGACAGTGCTGTAGGGCCTAGAAAACATCAGGCAATGCTGGGGCGGTGGGCAGCACAGAATGCGTTACTGACGGCCTGCTTGGTCCTTTCAGTGGCAGCTACAGCACACAGGTACGCACTCCCCCCATCTAACCAGCCCCGGCCCCGTCTCACAGAGAGTTTCCTGGGCTTTTGTCACAATCGCTCACCTTTTTCAAGCTTGTTTCAGAGATGTACAATATATCATTGAAAAAGACTTCTGGTTTTGTAAGAAGTGTCTGACATAGACATGGCAGGGGCCGGGGGAGGAGGGGATGCAGAATTTGGTGTTTGTCCAGACCATTTGGGAATCTCTGCCTGTACTCTGACCATAGTTAGTGTGAAGCCTTCACAATGTAGGCCTCGAAGGAAGAAGGCAAGCATAGGCCAGGCCCTCTCAGGGGCACTTCTGTCTTTCCTTGCCTCACTCACTGTGCCTCTTCTCTGACCAGGAGGTAGATTGTGGGCAGTACTCACCAGGTGCCCACTGGTCACCCCTGGAAGGCCCAATGGGGCACCCAGGGGTCTGTTTGGACATTCAGAGTTTATGGTCCCTGGACTAGAACAGATTTGACCCACTCTATTTTACGAGACCAGTGGAAAATTAAATTAGTAGGAAAAGGACTGGACTGGATGTCAGAAGACCTGGGTTTACTTCCAGCTGGGCTACTGCTGAGCCGTATGATCTTGGACTAATACTTGGGCCCTGCACACCCATGTTTTATCAGCTGAAAAATGAGGTTTGAACTTAGTGAACTAGGGACTAAAACTGAGCCACGTGATCAATTGTGTGTGTGTGTGTGTGGGTGGCTGTGGACATGTGGAGTATGTATATTGGTGGAGTATGAAAAGATGAACCGAAGGAGAAATGGATTAAAACAACCCCAGTGTAAATGCTCAGAAGTGAAAGGAAGCATCTGGAATGATGAGAAGGTGTGTCAGAGAAGGGAAAATTCTTTCCCCTTGGCATTGAATAAGAGATTACCCCAAAACGTAGTGGTAGAAACCAAAACCGATGTGTTAGAAACAATTATTTAAAAAAAGGATTTTGTGGGTTATAAATTCAGGCAGGGCTAAACTGCCTTTCTGTCACATGGAATTTCTCCTGAGGTTGCCGTCAGATATTGGCAGGGACTGCAACCATCTGAAGGCTCAGCTGGGCTGCCTGTCTAATGTGGCCTGTCCGTGAGGCCGGCGGTCAAAAACCAGCAAGGCTGTGACCAGACTTTCTCAGGGGAGGTAGACTCCTTACTCCAGCTTCTTGCAGAGTTATCCGAACAAGAGAAAAAAGTAGAAATGGCATGGCCTTTTCTAATCTAGTCTCAGAACTCACACGGCAATGCTGCTACCACACTTTATTGGTCAAAGCAGTCACCAGCTCATCCTGATTCAAAAGCAGGGACCGGGACTCCTGATCTTGAGGAGGGGGTGTTAAAGCATGCTAGGGTCAAGGGTAAAAAGTGCCCCAGGCACTTGACAAGAATGCTCTGATTTTTCTCAGCATCTTTGAAATAAATGTCCTGATAATCTCTCTAATTTAATCAGTTTTCTGAGGTAAGTGGCTTCCTGAATAATCTGATGTGCTGAGTGCTCACGAATTGAGTGTACTTAAAGAATCAGTGCACTTTTCAAGTAAATTATATGGCTCCAAATTGGAGATAACTTTAACCTCCCTAGCTGTTTGATGTGAAGAAAGTTAGAGACATAACGCCTCAGTGCAGGAAAAAGGCAAAGAACTGTGAAAAATCAAATAACCAGACTATTATTTCTAGATTGATTTAGATGCTTGAGAAATAGGCCTCTGCTCCTGGGAGTCTAACAGCTCACTGTGAACATGGGACAACAATGTCACACAGCATGTGGAAGAGAGATACCAACCCACCAGGAGGAACTCGGAGCGAGCTAGTGTAGACGGAAAACACTGCAGAATTCGTCTCAGGTCAAATGTAGGCTCCTTGGCCCTGAGCTATTCTGACACTGGTGGCTGAGAGCAAGTACACTTCATGCCTTCTTCCTTGGGTCTAATTTCAGTGATTATTCCTTCCCATCTTGTGCGTCCACCATCAGACCGATTTTAGTTCCTGGGGATTAAACAGTTTCTGAAGGTTGTTATCACTCTCCTTCAGTGGAGCATATCTTCAAACACCTTCCTGGATAATTACCATGGCCCAGCAATTGGGCAATCACCACAGAGTGCTTTTAAACACACACACACACACACCCCTCTGTGTGTTCCTTTGTGTTTGCTTTGTTTTTGCATTTTCAAAGCCCAGCGGTTCATGAGAGACAGTAGGACAAAATAAGAAGACATATGGTAGTGCTTAAATTATTCCCCAAAAGGGAAAGTGTCCAATATGAAATTATTCACTCTTTCTACTATTCTGGGGTGGGGAGGGAGGCATTTCAACCAAGAAAATCATAGTATACCCACAATGCCCAGAGGAGAACTGAATTATATTATCAACTTCCAAATACAGTCAGCAATATTTCACGAGAAAAGCTGCTTTGCAAAAATTAAACCTCTAATGTTTACACTGGGAAATACCCCCAGGCCTTCTCTGCCATCTTCCCTTGTGCATACAAACACACACACACACACACACACACACACACACACACACACACCCCACAATCTCTTTTTCTTACCAGGATACTCTTTGTTTTGTTGTCTTGTGTTATCCTAACACATACATAGGTGATTCTATAATGAGAATCCAGAATGTCTCCAAAAGAAAAAATTACACAAAGTAGAATTTTGTCTTTAGTTTTCAAAATGTTCTAAGAACCTATAGATTCATCAGATACAAGCCATGGAAAATGGCGGGCAGAAGGAAATCACTTAGATAATTATTTGAGATCTTTTTTCATCCAAAATGATAAGAAGAGGAAGGGGGAGGTGGAGGTTGGGTTTCAGCTTCCTGTTGTTTTTACTCAGTTTATGCAACTTCAGTCCATTCAACCTAGCCTTAGGCATGTTATATAAAGATTGTATACAAAGAGATAAACTTTGAGAAATATTTTTTTAATTTAAATTTTAAAAATAGGTGAAGCATCACATGATCCAATATGAAAACACCATACATAAAAATGTATACATTGATAAAGATGGCCAACAGACACATGAAAGATGTTCAACATTACTAATCATCAGGAAAATGCAAACCAAAACCACACTGAAATATCTTCTTATTCCTTTCAGAATGGCTAGAATCAAAAAGACAAGAAATAACAAGTGTTGGTGAGGATGTGGAGAAAAGGGAACCCTCGTGCACTATTGAGGGGAATATAAATTGGTGCAGCCAGTGTTAAAAACAAAATGGAAGTTCCTCAAAAAAATTAAAAACAGAAATACTGTTTTTAACAGAAATACATGGTCCAGAAATTCCACTACTGGGTATTTTCCAGAAAACCCTGAAACCATTAATTCAAGAAGATATATGTACCCCTATGCTTTTTACAGCATTATTTACAAGAGCCAACATATGGAAGTAACCCAAGTGTCCTTCCATAGATGAATGGATAAAGAAGATGTGATATATGTACAATGGAATATCACACAGCTGTAAAAATGAGTGAGATTTTACAATTTGCAGCAATATGGATGGGACTGAGAGCGTATAATGCTAAGTGAAATAAGACAGACAGAGAAAGACAAATACCATATGATTTCACTTATATGAGGAACCTAAAAAAAATCACACACACACACACACACACACACACACACACAAACACACACAAAAGCAGAAACAGACCCATAAATACAGGAACAAACTGATGGTTGCCTGGGTTGAAGAGGGTAGGGGGATGGGCAAAATGGGTCAAAGGGAGAGGGAGGTACAGGCTTCCAGTTACAGAATGAATCAGTCACAGGATGAAAGGTACCGCAGAGGGAATACACTCAATGGTATTGTTACAGCATTGTATGGGGACAGGTGGTAGTTATGCTTGTGGTGAGCATAGGATAATACATGCAGTTGTGGAGTCACTATGTTGTATGCCTGAAACGCATGCAGCACTGTGTGTCAGCTACACTTCAGTAAAAAAAAAAAGGTACAAATGTTGAGAGGTCTATCCCTATCTATTCCAGTCTCTCTCCATCTCCATTTCCCTGTCCAAGAAGGTAACCATATTGTTTGTTTCTTATGTATGTTCCCAGCGTTTATGCTGACACAAGCAAACACAAACACATCCATATTTTGTTTTCTTTCCCATTGTTTTTGAGAGGGAGTTTAAGAGGGAAGGAACTGACCTTGTTTGTCCCGTGGTGACAATACATGAATAGAAGAAAACAATGGTGTATCAGAAAGAATGGAAATGATGTCTCAGTTATTTAGATTCCCAGAAGCACTTTCTCTGACTTTAGTTCTTTGGTTAAATCTGTTCTTTGGGACTCTTAAGTCTTTACATTTCCTAAATCCTTGTTTTCTGCAGAAGCACAATTTTAGATAATTCATACAGCTCAAATCTCTTGCCTAACAACAAAAAATGTATCTGCCACCCTTAGTAAGAGCACGAAAAGCACAATGGCAAATGCCATGCAGAGTCACCTTCAGAAGGGCTCCAGTGACCCAGGGGTCTGAAAGTGGACATCCAGTTGGAACGCTGGCCCTGCCTGAGGGAAGAACATTTATTCTGACCCAAAAGCTTTTCCTTATCTTACATGTACCTATGCACAGACAAAACAAGGGCTTGCACAAACATCTTACTCTTCTGACACTTGGGAGTCTAAAATAGAATACTTTTGTAGATTTTAGGAACAGCCACAGGAATGCGGATGTAACCAAATAAGTGACACTGGGCATTGCGTGGGACTGTGCCAGACCCCAAAAACAATGAAATAATTTTAAACTTGTAGTTTGGAAATGAACAGGCAATGACAACAGCTTGTTTTTCAAAAAAGTTGAAACACAATAATGATGTAATTCGTTGTCATCTTTTGGTGTGTAGTATTGTATTATATATCAGATGAGTAAAGACAAACTATGCTGTGATTGATACATAGGATAAATTATTGGATGGGTATTATAATAATTGCTTTACATGGTCAAGGTTTTCCTCAAAAGTTATAGGCTAGGAAAGTCTGTAAAAATCACATAAAATTTGGTTAAATATTTATTTATTTTATTATGTATTTATTCTTTTTAATGTTTATTTTTGAGAGAGAGAGAGAGAAAGAGAGAGAGCCTGAGTGGGAGAGAAGCAGAGAGAGAGGGAGACACAGAATTGGAAGCAGGCTTCAGGCTCTGAGCTGTCAGCACAGAGCCTGATGTGGGGCTCAAACTCACGAAACACAATATCATGACCTGATCTGAAGTCAGACGCTTAACCAACTGAGCTACCAGGCACCCTTATTATTATATTTTTAAAAGTTTATTTATCCTTAAGCAATCTCTACACTCAATATGGGGAATGCATTCACTCACAACCCCGATATCAAGAGTTGTACATTCCACAGAATGAGCCAGCCAGGCGCCCCTGTTTAAATATTTAAAGAAATCCTTAAGATAACTCATTTATTTTAAATTTTAGTTTAAAATAAAATAAATGATCATTTAAAGATCTTTTGACAGTGCAGAAAGTGTATAATAAAACTTGTTTCCCTCCTGCCCCATGCCATCTTGCCAGGCTTGTTCCTCAGATGCTGCCAACATACTACTTTCTTATGTGTCCTGCTGAAAGGTTTTGCATATTGTATTATGTAAATCTCTTTTTTTTGAAAACACAAACAAGAGCATGTTGCAAACCCATCCTGACTTGGCCTTAGTCTGCATCTGCATAGACATGCCTGTGCTGCTCAGTATCTCACTGGAAGGAAGGCCCTCCGCGTTTCACCCAGGCCTCCACTATGTGATGGCTCTTCTGTGAAGTGAATAAGAATCCTTCATAGAGTAAAATAAAATCACTTCTTAATAATCTTTTCCTGTAAAGGTGATTGTCCTACACCGAGCGTAGTCCCACTCTCCCTTTCTGGCGTCTGGAAAATCATTTGTTGCCTTCTCATCATCATCCTATATTGCCTGATGCCCAAGATTTGAAAAATCATTCTTTTATACATTTCGTTACAGTCTTTTAGTTGTTTCGGGCTGCGGGGTGAATCCAATCCATGTTACTCCATCTTGGCCAGAGCTGGGGTGTCATATTTTTTAAACACCAAAGTGTTTCCTAAACTTGGATGTATACAATCATCTGAACAACTCATTAAAAATAAAGATTCCTGGGCTCCCACCCAGAAATTCTGATTTGGAGAGTTGCCTGGGAATCTGTATTTTTAACCAGCACCTCAAGCAATGTGGAAGCAGCCCTCCCATGGGCCAGACTGGGTGTTTGGGGACCAGTGGCTTTAAGGATTATTATATTTATTTGTCTGCTGTTCTCAAGTGATAGCACCATATGGACACTTTGTTTTTCAGATAAACAAAAGAAAAATAAATGGTGAGGTCGATTTCTTGCCAGACTTTGAACTACTGAATCTGGGGAAACACACTACCTCCCCTGAAGAGTATCTAAAGACGCCAGGATTCTGCGTTAAAGAGATGGCTCTGCTCAGCGTGTGACACAGCAGACCTGATGGGCTTGAAGGCAGGTTGAGAATCTTGTTAGAAGGGACGCATTTACTCGTCTGCATGGAGAGGGCACAAATCCCAGCAGCCTCGGCTTAGTTAAACTCACTTTGGAAAATATTTTTGGCTTGTGTGGTTTCATGCTTTTAGAGTTCCATTTTTAAGCACTGGACCCGTCCAAACCCACTGCAGCTGAGCTGAAGCATCCAAGGAAGACGCTGAGTTTCACACCGATCTCTGCTGAGTCTGTAAAAATTTCTCAGATTTGTCCAAATTGCTTTGTTGAGAAACCAAAACAAAAATTGCTAATCCCAGTGGGGTTTATAGGGTCTTGTGGTTTTCATCCAAAACTATGGCTAAAGCAGCGGTTGGTCATGTGACTTACAAGCCTAAAGGTTTCACTATGAAACCTAAAAGAAACCCACAGGCTTCAGATTTAAAATATACTCCCAAGAGACTCACCCCCCCTTCCCCCAAATCTTCTTAGTTTTGGCCTGGAAGCAGAGACTAAGGAAACATGTCCAATCCAAACCAAATGTTGTCAGGACTCACTACATTTCAAATCCAAACCCGAAATTTATTCCATTGGGGTGGCATTGTTTATTAACACTGTCTGAGGCAGTAGAATTGTCTAGAAAAGTTCAGGAGAGCTGGAGGCCCACTCTTGTTTGTATTATGATCCGAAGTGGCTTACTGTCCAATAAACAAAATGAGTTCAACATAAATTATGAGATTTTATTTTATCATTATCTCCCTTCCCTTAGGATATATAAATAACAAATTATGAAATGAATTATATTATTTTCTCTTCTTTAATATAAAATTTTACTCATTAAATGTCAGATCCTTTTGCAACAATGACTGAAATTCTAGGATACACAAGAATAACCTGGAGAATTTGTGACATCTGCATATTCTTGTTATCTGTTACTGTGTAACAAATTATCATAAAACTTAGAGGTTTAAAGCAACAACCAATGAATTACATTTCATGATTTTGTGGGTCAGGAATTCTGGCAGGGATTAGCTGGGTGATTCTTCTGTTCCATCTGGTTGCCTGGGGTCATCCACTGGTTTTCAGCTGGTGTCTGGTCTCATCTGGAGGTCCAAGACTGCTTCACCCACATGCCTGGCAAATTGGAGGGGATGAGTGTAGAGCTGGCTTAGTGGGACTCTGCTCCTTCTTCATGTAGTCTTGGGCTCTCTCCACATGGTCCAGACCTTCCAGAGATGACGGCTGGGCCTGGAATGGGCACAGCATCACTTCATTGTTCAGAGCAGCCATGGACCAATTTCAAGAGGAGGAGAACAAGACCCCACCTCTCGATGGGAGAAAAATGTCAAAGAATTTGTGGCCATCCTTTATCCACTACAATGCAAATGCCACAGTTACACTCTCAGAAATTCTGATTTAGTAGGTATGCAACAGGGGTCCAAGCATGTGCATTTTAGATAGCACCAATGAGATTCTGGTGCAAAGGATCCTCATAGACCTCTTTGAAAAACGCCAGTTTATAAGATGTGATGGAATGTGTGCTTATAGTCAATCTGTCCATCAATCAGTTAACAAACATAGATGGTATGATATGTGCTCTGAATCATGTTAGGTGCTGTGGAGAGTACAAAAGGAACATCAAGAAAGGATCTCAGCCCTGGAGGCACTCACATTTCATGGGAGCCAGGGTGCAGGGGAGGGGAACCTGAATGCCAGGATACCCCTGTGGAAGAGGGCCAGCTGCTGGGGGGTGGGTAGGGAGGGACAGTACAAAGTGGTCTCCTGTAGCCAGGGTGACTGAGGCAAGTGCCTGGAGCTTCAGTTATAGGAATCAGGTGAACTGGAATGAGTAGGTGGTCAGAAGGAATTATGAGGAAAGGAGAGTTACACTCTTCATAGTTTCTGGTCAGAAATGGGGCTGGAGATGAGCAAAAGAGCAGGAGCTCTGCACAATGGCTCCCAAATACATTTCTTAAAGTGTGATCTTTTCTCCCAGAATTTTGACAAGATCAATTCACCTCATCTTTTATTCTTCCCCACTCCTGACTTTCTTTCCAGTCCTATATATGTTGTTCCTCTCACAGCAAGCCACGCAGCTCAGCTCTAGGGTGGGACAGACAGTCCTTCCAGGAACAACGTGGATTTTCTTTGTAGGCTTGTGACTCATCCTGCATATGGCTTCAGCAGCCAAATGGTCTTGGGACCCTAACCCCAAAGCTGGCTCTGTGGGTCTGGGTATGTGTGCACATGTGTGCATGTACACATGTGTGTTTATATGTGGTGTGACGGGGTGATGGCACAGGTTGGCAGAATCTTGGGAGATGGGTCAAGTTGTGAACAATGTTAGTGGGAGTTTGAGCACACTGCTGAAAACAATACCGAGAATGATCATCTGTAATCTAGACAGATACACGGATAAGAGATAACAGTGGAATGAACTCTGTGGTCATGGACTAGAAGAATGGGGTAGGAGGTGTGCTTGGAACAGAAGGGTCTAAGAGGCCATCTGTAAACAGGGGTATGTGTGGAGTGCACCAGTGGGTCAAGTCTGGCTGCTCAAAGATCTCTTCTAGGACTGGACAGAAATATTTTACTCTGTGGAAAACAATCCCTTCTTGTTTGGATCTGAGGCTACTGTCAGTGCTAAGCCTTTAAATTTTGAAGCCCAGAGTCAGCACTGAAAGCCAGGACCAGCAGCATCCAGTGATGGCGTCAGCAACCAGGCAGGGGCCGGGGCACAATTGGAAGTTCAGGGCTAAGCTGTGAGCCAGGAATCAGCCAGGCAAGGAGCCAGAGAACAGGCAGCCAGCAGGCTGGGCAGAGGATGCTCACAGATAGGCAGTGATCAGGAAGATTCAGAATTCCAGAAACAGGGATGAGAACACAGGCCATGGTCACGGCCTTTCCACAGATGGTCTTGCTCCTAGCAAGAGCTGGAGCAGGAAGCAATCACAAATCAGCCCAAAGCTTCTGGGTCCATCCTAGGGATAAGGTGGGAAGGCAGTAACTATCACTGTGCCCATTAGGTGAAGATGTCCCTTTGGGCAGGCAAAGCCCAGGTTTGGTAAGCAGTAGGTCCCCCTAATAAGAAAAAAGGCTGCTTTCGGGGCGCCTTGGTGGCTTAGTCGGTTAAGCGTCCGACTTTCGCTTAGGTCATGATCTCGCGGTTCGTGGGTTCGAGCCCCGCGTCGGGCTCTGTGCTGACTGCCAGCTCAGAGCCTGGAGCCTCTTTCAGTCTGTGACTCCCTCTCTCTGACCCTCCCTGCTCACGCTGTCTCTCTCTCTCTCTCCTAGAAATAAATAAAAAATATTAAAAAAAAAAAAAAAAGAAAAAGGCTGCTTTCTCCAAACAAGTGCAGGATGTAAATCATAGCCCCAGCTTTGTTTTTGTTTTTTTTTTTTTTTTTTTTAATTTTTAAATTTTTTTAAATTTTTAATTTTTAAATTAAAAAAAAATTTACATTACAAGTTTGGTTGTTTTTTTTTTTCTCTTTTATAGTTTATTGTCAAGTTGCATACCCCCAGGTTTTGTGAGCAAAATGTCATCTAGATTCAGCTCCCTTGGCCCCTTAGCAAAGCCTTTGCGCAAAGCACAAAGTACATAGCTGCATGAGGTGACCCCTGTGTAGAGGCAGGAATGAGAGACAATTGTTCTGAATGTTTGAATACCCCGGCCAGATCTTGGCATTTTTGAGAAGTCAGGAAAATTTTGGGTTTCTCTGAGTTCTCTGTACCTCCTCAGACACAAGGGTGGGAAATTAGTCATCACCAGAAAGATACCAAACATTAACATCAGGCTAATTGGGAAAACGGGCTCAGGAGGCCCGGTGCCTAAGCATTGTGGTGCCAGCCCAGCCCATCCAATAAGTGGCTGGCTTGTGCAGGGAATGGCTGAGAAAAGCTACTGAAAGTCACTGCTGCCAAAAATATTGTTCCAGTTGAATGGTAAGCCATGTTCCCCGCCCTGGCAACTGGAAGACAAAAGCTTCTGCTGTGCTCCTTTTAAGATTAGGAAAACATCACCTCACTATGGAGTTATTGCCAAAGATTTGAGGACACTTGCATCAAAAAGCAGGTGTCCTATATGCTTTGCTGCTCTGGAAGGCCAGTGCCCCTGACTAGTCAGCTTTTGTTGTGCTAGTCAAAGAAAGCCCTAAATGCCTCTATTTCTTAATTTGGAGTCATCCACCCATTTCCTTATCTGTAGCCACCGGCTTTCCCAATGAGTGTGTTGATTTTGGCAAGAGGCTCTTGACCTGATTTCTGTTCCAGTTGGGTCTGACCAGTTTGGTCTTTCTTAGACTAATCTTTGTTCAGTATTTCTTGAATGCTTGAGATGTGCCAGGTGCCATGCTGGGGGAATGGAGGGAAGATAAGGACACAGTCTCTCTCCTCAGGGAGGCAGGGCAAGAGAGAAGTGTCACCTGGCGCTATAGACAGTCCCTGACCTACTGCAGCTGAACACAATTTTCCAGCTTTATGATGGTGCGAAAGCTATACACATTCAGTAGACTATACATTGCATTTTTAATTTTGACCTTTTCCTGGGCCACCAACATGCAGTATGATCCTCTCACCTAATGCTGGGCAGCTGCAGCGAAGCAAGGGGTCCCGTCAACCATGTGATCATGAAGGTGCACAACGATACACTCACAGTCATTTTGTTTTTCACTTTGAGCACAGTTTTCAGTCCATTGCATGAGACAGGCAACACTTTCTTATAAAATAGGCTTTGTGTTATGTGATTTTGCCTAACTATTGCCTAATGGAATTGCCCAAAGCATGTTTAAGGTAGGTTAAGTTATAAGGTTTGGTTTTTTAGGTATATTCAATGCATTTTGAATTTAGGATATTTTCAACTGATGATGGGTTCATCAGGATGTAACCCCATTGTAAGTCAAAGAAAATCTGTAGTGGACAGTGGCTGTCTACCTGGGGCTCATTCACTCCTTCTGCTCCCTGTCAGAATCCTAACACTGTTCACAAATCCTCTCTTTACCACACACACGCGTGCACGCACACACACAGCCAGGTTTAGGGGTGAGGTCCAGGGAGTGTGTAGCCAGGAGCAAAATGAGTCAGAAGCTGAGTTTGAGGAGAAGGAAAAAGGGCTCACACTGAAAGTCCACGTTGTTATCTGAAGGACATGCTATTCTGTCCTGGAGCTGAGTTGTGTGAGCTGCCAGGATAAAGGCATCACAGGCCAGGAGGACTGGAAAGAAAGCCAGTGTGTACTTGTGGTTCATTCATATTCACTGTTCTAAAATCTATCACATGAGTATACAATTTATTCATACAGTCAATGGATATTTGGTTTTTTCTAGCCTCTTAAAACTGTGTTTTGGGGCATCTGGGTGCCTCAGTAGGTTAAGTGTTGCCTCAAGTCATGATCTCATGGTTCGGTTCGGGAGTTTGAGCCCTGAATTGCACTCTCCACTCTCAGTGCAGTGCCCGTTTCATATCCTCTGTCACACTCTCTCTGCTCCTCCCCACTCTCAAAATAAATAAACATTAAAATAAATGTGTTTCTTTGAGGAGAGTTGTTTGATTTTTGTTATTGTAAACATTACTACACAAATCTCCTGGTACACGAATGAAAGTTCACATTTAGAGACCAACACCATACTTTTTCCCATGAGGATAACAAGTGACATTTCCACCAGCAGTGTGTGTTGCACTTGCTCCATATCTCTCTTTTTTTTTTTTAAATGTTTTATTTATTTCTAGGAGAGAGAGAGAGACAGCGTGAGCAGGGGAGGGTCAGAGAGAGAGGGAGTCACAGACTGAAACAGGCTCCAGGATCTGAGCTGGCAGTCAGCACAGAGCCCGACGCGGGGCTCGAATCCACGAACTGCGAGATCATGACCTAAGCGAAAGTCGGACGCTTAACTGACTAAGCCACCCAGGCGCCCCACTTGCTCCATATCTCTACTCACACTTTGTTATAGGACACTTTTTAATTAATACAAAAATCCTGTGATTTCTGGTGCAAATTTGAAATTTTCAGATTAATAAAGGGATAAAGTATATTGGTCATATGTGTTTCTGCTGTGAGAGCCTGTTCAAGACTTCATCGTTTTCATTTTGGGATATTTGTCTTTTTCTAATTGATTTCTAGTTCTTTATTCTGAATAATAATCATTTGCCAGTTATGTTGGTTTCAAATATCTTCTTCCATCCTGGAATGTATATTTTTCTTTTATAGTGTCTCTTAATAAACAAGTGTTCTTCATTTTTATGTACACGGATTTATCAATATCTTCTTCTGGCCAGCACTTTTGTGTTTGTTGTTGTTGTTGTTGTTAGTAGGTTCTCTACCTCAAAGACATAAAGATATGATCTATTTTCTGCTAAAGATGTTAAAATCCTACATATTTAAGTGTAATTTATCTGGAATTAATTTTGTGTATGGTGTGAGGTAGGGATCCAATTTCATTTTTTTCCTTATGGATAACCATCTGCTCCAGGACAATTTATAGAATTATCTTTCCTTCCTCCAATGATTGCAGTGCAACCTCTGTATATATTAAGTTGCCATATGCATAGGTCTGCTTCAGGGCTTTCTATTTTGTTCTACTGTCATTTTGTTTAGTCCTGAACCAATACCACCTTCTCTGAATTACTATAACTTGATGAAATAGTGATGATGTCTGGAACAGCAGATTCACCACCTTAATCTTCTTCAAGAGTGCTTAGCTATTCTTAGGCTGTGCTCATCAATATATGTTTAGAATTGTCAAGTTCTTTGAAAAACCTCATTGGGATTTTTATTGGAATTGCACTATATTCATCAATTTGAGAAGAAGTGACACCTTTATAATATTGAATTTTTTCTATCCAATGAAACAGTGTATCTCCATTTATTTAGGTCTTTTTAATGTTTTCATTTTATTCAAAATTCAACTGATGTGTGCCAGAAACTACTCCAAAAGGCAAAATCCCTGCTCTCATAGAACATATATTCTGGCGGGAAGAAGACAGTAAACATAAAAAAGAAGTAAAATAACAAATAAAAGTAAAATAAGTAAGCAATAAACATGTAAAAGTTCAGAAGGAAGTGAGGAAAGCAGCTCTGTGCCTATGTGGGGTAAGAGAATCTCAAACAGAGGGACAGCAAGTTTAGGCTGGTTTATCTGGTCTGTTCAAAGAACTCTGAGGAGTCCACAATGTCTGGAGTGGAGAGAATCAAGGCAGGAGTTATAAATGAGGTCAGAAAGTTGACAGAGACCCATTTACGTAGGTCAGGGCGAGGCTGAGCTGATAAGCAGAGGAGGGACGTGATCTGACTGTGTGTTACATGACTGTCTTGGCTGCTATGTTGGAGCCAATGAAACAGGGAGAAAGTAGGGAGGCCATCCATGAGGCTCCTGCAATAATTCATATGAAATATGATGGTGGCTTGAATCAGAGTAGTAGCAGTCGCCAGAGAAAGGTAGCACCAAGTGGATTTGCTGACAGAGCAGATGTGAGGGAGGAGAGGAAGCAAGGACTGATTAAGCCGAGAGATATGTCAGAGCAACAAGAAGGATGCTGCTGTCATTTACCAAGATGGAGGAGAGTAGGGGAAGAATAGGTTGGAGGGAGAATGTCAGGAGCTCAATACCGGACAGGATAAGTTTGAGACTTCTGGTAGATGGCTCAAGAGGAGGTGCTCTGTGAACCTGTATATCTCTGTGCTAGATATAGAAGACTGGAGTTCAAAAGGAAGACTCCAAACAAAGGGATATGTTTGGAAGTTATCTGCACCATAACAGTCAGGGTCCCAGCAGAAAACAATGGCATATGCAAATTAGGAATCTTTAAGGAGAGTTTATTTACAAAAGGACTCTTAGAGGTGAGCATGTAGGGAAACACAAGGAATAAGAACAGGAAAAGTGGGGGTTATAGGAACAAAAAGCTGGGTGCAGAAGGGGCCATGAGAGGAGTCATCTTTGCTTAAGGGTCCTCACATAGAAGGAGCAGAGGAAACATCTCAACGTCAGTCATCTCTGTCCCCTGAATATCCTGCCACAGTTTTGCTGTTGATCACAAGCAACTAGAAGCCAGAGGGCACAGAAGCCTGTTGATATACAAGTCAACCACGTGAAGCAGAGTCCAGGATGGAGAAAGATGGAGAAGAGATCTGGAGGGAAAGAGAAGCTACCTGGAGCAAGTAGATAAGATGGTATTTGAAGATAGGAGATTGAAGGAGATGGCCAGGGAATGCATACAGACAGAAAAGGTCTAAGACCTAGAAGAGGTCTAAGAAGTTGGATAGATGAGGAGGAACCTGCACAGGGGACGGAGAAGGAGGGACCAAAAAGGAACTCTAGGGAATTAGGAAGGCTTGGAAGTCAAATGAAGAAATCATTTCAAGGATAGGTCTGACAGGTCTGGTGCTGCTGATAGGTCTAATAAGAGGAGGGCTGAGAACTGACCACGGGACGTGGCAAAGCAGAGCTCACTGGTGACACTGACAAAGAGCGCTGGACACGGGACGGGGCCTCACTGAAGGAGGTCTAAGAGAGAAAAGAACTGAGAGTAGATAACTCAAGGAACTTTGCTATAAATTATAAAATTATATATAAAGGGGTTGAGGGAAATGGGTGGCCCCTGGCTTCTAAAATGTTTCACCAAAAATTTGTTTTGTGTAAGATATAAATTCATTTATACCTAGTGGGAAAGTGAAGTTGTGTTAAAGCAAAGTTATGAAATTTTTGAAACTTCTGAGTTATTTATCAAAATCACAAAAATTATCAAAACTATTTTTACAAGTATTTTATATGTATTACCAAAATTATTTTTCAGTTCAGTTTAAGTAAAAGCAAAGAGTTCTTATGTGAATCTTATGTGTTCATTCCTAACTGAAAGAATAAACTATTGGAATTATACCAAAATAAAAAGCTTGTGCACAGTGAAGGAAACCATTAACAACAAAAAATGGCAACCTACTGAACAGGGGAAGATATTCCAAATGACATATCAATAGGGGTTAAATGTCCAAAATATATAAAGATCTCCAATCCAATTTAAAAAATGGGCAGAGGACCTGAATAGATGTTTTCCCAAAGAAGACATACAGATGGCCAACAGCCACATGCAAAGATGCCCAACATCACTCATCATCAGGGAAATGCAAATCAAAAGGACAATGCGGTATCACCTCACACCAGTCAGAATGGCTAGAATCAAAAAAACTAGAAATAACAAGCGGTGATGAGGATGTAGAGGAAAGGGAGCCCTTGTGCACTGTTGGGAACGCAAATTGGTGTAGCCACTGTGGCAAATGGTATAGAGATTCCTCAAACAATTAAAAATAGAAGTACCATACAATCCAGTAATTCCACTTCTGGGTATTTATCTGAAGAAAACAAAAACACTGATATGCATGAAGAGACATATATCTCTATGTTTACTACAGCATTATTTACAACAGCCAATATATGTAAACAACCTAAGTGTCCATCGATAGATATACACAATAGAATACTATTCACACATCAAAAAGAATGAGTTCTTATCATCTGCAACAACATGGATGGACCTAGAAGGTATTATGGTAAGTGAAATAAGTTAGATGGGGAGAGACAAATACCATTTGATTTCACTTATATGTGGAAGTCTAAAATAATAACAGCAAACAAAGCAGAGAACAAACTGGTAGTTGCCAGGGGGAAGTTGGGTGGGTGGGGTAGAATGAGCAAAACAGACAAAGGGA
The DNA here is from genome assembly GCA_017311185.1 of Proteles cristata cristata. NCBI lineage: Eukaryota > Metazoa > Chordata > Mammalia > Carnivora > Hyaenidae > Proteles > Proteles cristata. Next base: position 163,389 of record JAESUZ010004954.1, on the reverse strand, counting down.
GGGGCGCCTGGGTGGCTTAGTCGGTTAAGCGTCCGACTTTCGCTCAGGTCATGATCTCGCGGTTCGTGGGTTCGAGCCCCGCGTCAGGCTCTGTGCTGACTGCCAGCTCAGATCCTGGAGCCTGTTTCAGTCTGTGACTCCCTCTCTCTCTGACCCTCCCCTGCTCACGCTGTCTCTCTCTCTCTCTCCTAGAAATAAATAAAACATTAAAAAAAATAAAAAAAAAAAACAGACAAAGGGGATTAAGAGGTACACATTTCCAGTTATAAAATAAATAAATCATGGAGATGAAAAGTACAGCATAGGGAAAATAGTCAATAATATTGTAATAATATACGGTAACATATACAATATACACTTATTGTGGTGAGGACTGGGTAATGCATAGAATTGTTGAATCAATATAGTGCACACCTGAAAATAATACAACATGATTTATTAGTTATACTTCAATAAATTATTATTTGTATAAATATTTTATATCTGTCATTAAAGATTATTTTCAATGATCTATCTGCTGACAACTCAATTAGTTCTTGTTCAATTTAATTAAAAGCAAAGAGCTGGAATATAACTGAGTTGTAATAAATATTTCCCAACACTGAGTCACTCATTTCCTCAACATATACAACAATGTTACAAATTATTTCTTTATCTAGTTTCTTACACACCAGGGCTATGTGCCATAATAAGATTCATAATAGATGAGATGCATGATTAAAAACAGGTTTGTTTCCCCATGCAGTAGAGAAGAGCAGTGTGAAAGGGGACTCCTGAATCTCAGATATTCTTAGGCACATTAGTTTGGGGAAAGAGTGTTATCTGCAAAATGACTTCCTTGGCCACAGATCTCATAGGAAGCCATCACATATTTGTTTTAAGAACTGTGGTAAGGGGCGCCTGGGTGGCTTAGTCGGTTAAGCGTCCGACTTTCGCTTATGTCATGATCTCGCAGTTCGTGGGTTCGAGCCCCGCGTTGGGCTCTGTGCTGACTGCCAGCTCAGAGCCTGGAGCCTCTTTCGGTCTGTGACTCCCTCTCTCTCTGACCCTCCCCTGCTCACGCTGTCTCTCTCTCTCTCTCCTAGAAATAAATAAAACATTTTAAAAAAAAAAAACTGTGGTAAAATATATGCAATGTAACATTTACCATTTTAATCACTTTTTAAAAATATTTATTTTGAGAGAGAGAAACAGCGAGACATAGTGCGAGCGAGCAAGTGAGCAGAGGAGAGGGGCAGAGAGGGAGAGAAAGAGAATCCCAAGCAGGCTCCACATTTGAAGATCTGAAGGATAATATTCATCTTCAGAACTTTTTTTACCTTCTCAAACTCTAATCCCATATTTGTTAAAGCCGCTTTCCTCCCTCCTGCCAGCCCCTGGCAGGCATTTTCCTATCCGTCTCTATGAATGTGACTCTTGTAAGTAGAATCAGACAATACTCATCCTTTTGTAAAGACTGGCTTATGTCACTTAGCAAAATGTTATCTGAGTTTAGCCATGTTGTAGCATGTGTTACAATTTTACTCTGTTTTAATGCAAAATATTCCATCATACATAAATATTACATTCTGTTTATCCATTCATTTAGAAATGGACATTTAGATTGTTTCCACCTTTCAGCAAAAGTGAATAATGTTGTGCTGAACATTGATGTCCAAATACTTGTTGGAGTACCTGCTTTTAATTCTTTTAATTCCTCTAGGAGGGGAATTGCTGGATTATATGGTAATTCTATGTTCATGTACCCATTTTGAAGACATTGGTATAGAAGAATGGGAACAGAATTGGACCAAAAAGAATACAGCATAATTTCAGGGAAGCAGTAGGGCCCAGTTAAGATTAGCAAGCCTAAATTTAAAGTGAAACCAGCTGGCATGTTTGTGTTATTTTACTCCAGTCACACTCAGCGGCACAAATGCAGGTATAGGATAGATGGAGTGTTGGATATAACCAGGATTTTGGTTAGGCAGGCCGGCATGCAATGAAATGCAAGGGAGCTGAAGATCTACACATAATTCTTAGTGATTATAGTTATTGGCCATGAAATATATGCTGGGTAAAGACTTCATGCAAGTTTTATAATTTTTTCCATACCAACCTGGGAAATCCTTTGTTAGGTTAATTTCTAGGTTCTTTACGAAAGAAAATCTTTTAAAATATGTTTTCCAACTGTTTGTTGCTAGAGTATACACATAAAACTGGTTTTAATATATTAATCATATTATCAAACGAGCCTGAAAAACTCTCTTATTATGTATGTAGGCTGCTTTGGGTTCTCTCCAAAATGTTCATATCCTCCATAAATATTATCAGTCATGTTTCCTGCTTTTCAATTCCTTATGTCTTTTATCCTTTTTCACATCTCACTGTGTTGACTAGTAACCTCGGTAAAATTTTTAATATAGAAGTGGTAATAGATGGCTACTATCATCTTTTGTCTGATTTTAAATGGAATGCTTCTAACACTTCACCATTAATAAAGATGTTTACTTTAGGGTTTTTGTAGGTACTTTATCAAGTAAAGGCATTTCCCAAGAGTTGGCTGAGCGTTTTTATCATGATTAAATGTTGAAGCTTTTCAAATGTCTTTTCTCCATCTGCTGAGATGATCACATGGTTTTCCCCTAATAATCAATTAATAGGTGGATTGTATATATATATATATATATATATATATATATATATATATATATATTTAATTTAATTTTTAATTTTACTGAAAGAATTTTTTAATATTTATTTTTTATTTATTTAAAATCGTTTTTAATGTTTTATTTATTTCTAAGAGACAGAGAGAGATGGTGTGAGCAGGGGAGGGTCAGAGAGAGAGGGAGACACAGAATCTGAAGCAGGCTCCAGGCTCTGAGCTAGCTGTCAGCACAGAGCCTGATGCGGGGCTTGAACCCATGAGCTGTGAGATCATGACTTGAGCCGAAGTCGGATGCTGAACAGACTGAGCCACCCAGGGCCCCCAATGTTTATTTATTTTTGAGAGAGAGAGAGAGAGAGAGAGAGAGAAGGAGAGACAGAGGGAGACACAGAATCTGAAGCAGACTCCAGGCTGTGAGCTGTCAGCACAGAGCTCAATGTGGGGCTCGAACTCACCAATCACAAGATTATAACCTAAGCCAAAGTCAGACACTTAACCTACTGAGTCAGTCAGGTGTCCTTTTTCTTTCTTTTTCTTTTCTTTTCTTTTTTTAAAATGATTTGATCATTCCTCAGGTTTCCAGTTTGGTCATAATGTAATATATTTTTTAAGTGACTTGAGTCTTTGAATATTCATGACCTAAGAAGATAGGGCTTATTATACCCATTTTATAGACAACAGATGGAGACTTAGAGAAGTACATAAGATGCATAAGGTTTAACTCAGGGGGTGACAGAAGAAGAGTTCATATTCCGGTCTGTCTGATTCTAAACTAAGGCTCCTGGAGGGCAGAGACCAGGTCTTTCTTCTGTCTCAAATGCCCAGAGCAGTGCTACACTCATAGTACTCACCCAAGAATTTGCACTGATTGAATACTGAATTGAAGCTTGAGGACCTTATAGACTCTTTAAACATTCCTTAGCTTGGAAAAAAAAAAAAAACAAAACTTTCCCATCAAATCAGTTCACCTTAGGTATTGGTCACACCATAATGTTAAATATAAGAGGAAAAGATCTATATAAAAGACCTAAAAGATACTCCTAGTAGTTCATTATTAAAGTTCTTTAAATACTTTATCACATTGGAGTTTATTTTTAAAAGGACCAACAGGAGACAGAAAAGAAGGAAACCAAGATTAAAAAAAAAAATTCTCTTAATATATAGAGTCTCCCTTGGTCAATGTTTGTACTAGTGTATGCGTACTCAGGACCAAAGAGAAATCAAATCCAGCAACGTTCAAGTCTTTGTTAGAGCTTCATTTGTTCAGTACAAAAAAAGTGGTATTACCTAGGCAGAAATGTTATGGAGAGAAGGGAATAAGCCTCTGTGACGAGTAAAGGAAGAGAAGGCCTATCTGAGAACGGTGAAAGGCAGAAAAATTAGGTCACAAAGCTCTGAAAGGGGAATCCCCCTTCATCCTGCAAGATCCTAGGATTGGGCCTCTAGGCATAAACGAATGCAGGAGGCTCCCTATGTAAAACTTTTGCCAAAGGAGAATGAAGGAGTCAACAGATGTAGCCAAAATAATATTTCACTGCTTGTCATAAAACAAGCACGAAAAACTACACTGTCACCTCTTCTGGGAAAAGCAAAAATAAAGTTATATTTCAACCTTAATTTTCCACCTTGTGGGCAAAAATAAAAGGAAAATTACTTCTGGGCAATACTGCACATATTATAGAATAATGAGCCGTTCTAGGCAGTTGAGCAGGAAGCTGAGTAACCAATGTGCTTCCCTCTACAAAAGAATAATGCAGTTAAGTTTCTTAAAAGTAAGCCTTAAAAAATGCCATATCACAAAGAAGATGCAATATGATACACCAAGGGTCATCTAAGAATGTCACACTTACCTTATTAAAGAGACAGCGTGACTCCTGGGAATAAACTAGAAGTTTAGCATTTGGGAGTCTGATCTGATTCACACGTGGCTCCTTCACTGCCTCATGGCCCTCTCAACTTGATATCATTTCATATCAGTTTCCTTCCTCCCTCCCTCTTTCTCCTTTTTATGTTTTAGATATTGATTAATTGAACAAACCAACAAATTGTTCTGTAAAACCAGCTATTAAGATGGTACCAAATACTACCAGTTTTCAATACTGGCTTCTAATTGCACTGATATGGCCCTTCTATGTCTCTATATTGGAAGAATTCTAAGATGGCCCCTAAGATTCCTGTCCCCTGGTATATGTGTCCTCTGTATAATCCCCTTCCCATTTAAGTGTGAGACAAACTTGTAAATATTATAAGATATCACTCCTATAATTTGTTACATTACGTGGGAGAGGGATTTGTAAATGTAACTGTGAGCCCTAATTAGTTGATTTTAAGTTAATCAAAAAAGACATTAGCCCCGGTGGGCCTGACCTAATCAGCAGAGCCCTTAAAAGAGATCAGAGAGATTTGAAATCAGAAAGATTTCTCCTGCCGATCGTGGAGACACAAAAAGCCATGTTGTGAACTGCTTATAGAGGACACTGTGTGGCAAAGAACCGGAGTGTGATTGCTAGGAAATGAGAGTGCTCCCTGACCAACAGCCAGTGGGAAACTAAGGGCTCTACTCCAACAACCCCAAGGAAGTGAATTCCACCAACACTCAGTGAGATTGTAAGAGGAACCTAAGCCTCGAATGGGATTGAGCCCCTGCCAACACCTTGATTTCAGCCTGATGAGACTCTGAGCATAATATCCAGTTAACCTAAATCCAGACTTTTGATCCATGGAAACTATTATATAATAGATTTTTTTAAACCACTAACTTTGTGGTAATTTTTCATGCAGCAATAGAAAACTAATAAATCTACCCTTATACCTTAAAGTTTGATGACTTTAGTCAAACTTTAATATCCTTAATCTGAGATTTTGAGGTGTGGTAAGGATTTATTAGGTAATGTGGGAGAAAAAGTTAATGAGATCCTTCATAAGCTGGAAAAAGGCAGCTCTATTGTTTAGTTCAGGGTATGTGATAGTCATTCATGCTGTTCACCAAGTGTTTCGGCTTCTCCCTCACTCCAGACCCATGACAGCTCTATACTGTCTGACTTCTCTGGTACAGTCCTTATTGGATGCACTACGAGTATCATGTTGGTCAGTGTGTACCGCTTCCAGGCCAGGGAATCTGGCCAATGGACGATTCCCCGGAGCCTCTTTGTCTACTGCTCCAGGGCACAACAATGCTGTTGATAGCCTGGGCCTTAAAGTGAGGTTATGAGGGACAGAGCCTATCCCGCTGACCAATAATTTCATCTGTAGAGTGAAAAATAAATCTTTGTTATTTTCAGACACGACAACTTTACAGTTGTGGGTTACTGTAGTGTAATTTAGCCCTATGCTAACTAAATGTGGGAGTTATTGAACTATATACCCAAAAGGAACAGCTGGAAACCAAGACAAGAGAAGATGAGACAGAAGGACACGCAATATCTTACAACGTGTTCATATACCTAAATTATTTCCACTTGTCATTGTAAAACAAATGAAAACAACAAACCAAAACAGAATACCGTAAGTTATATTAACCTTAAAAATAAGACTCATTTATTTTGTCAGCATAACTGGGTTTATTTGGGAAGAGCAGAGAACTGGAATTGGGCTCATGCAAACTATGTCAAAACCATAGGCAACTCGGGGCGCCTGGATGGCTTAGTCGGTTAAGCGTCCGACTTTCGCTTAGGTCATGATCTCGCGGTTCGTCGGTTCGAGCCCCGCGTCGGGCCCTGCGTCGGGCTCTGTGCTGACTGCCAGCTCAGAGCCTGGAGCCTGTTTCAGTCTGTGACTCCCTCTCTCTATGACCCTCCCCTGCTCATGCTGTTTCTCTCTCTCTCTCCTAGAAATGAACAAAACATTAAAAAAAAAAAAAAACATAGGCAACTAAAGAGAACAAAGGAGAGGAACATTCTTATAGATGAAAGGGTGGTGTTAGGAGAGGCTCTTATAAACAAAAAGTCCATTGGAGTAAAGTAGGAGTTTGAAATACAGTAGCTTTTCACTAGCTGGGCTGTGACAGTCTCTCATTGGCTGAGCTGTTGCTGGGCAAAGAGAAAACCTTTCTTCTGCTGGGAGTAAAATAGTATTCACTCAGCTTGGAAGGTTCTGCTCTTTCTGTTGGTTCTGCATTTGATGAGGAGTGGTAGGGCAAAAGAGCTCCCCCTTCTGGCTTCCTGACTCCATTTTAATAAAAGTTCCTCTCATGGGTAAATGCAAGCAGAAAAAAACCATGAGAATATCAACCATTACTCGTCTATGTTGATCTTCACTAAGGATCATAGGACCTGTTAATGTCTGAGAAGATTAGAAACACTGGAGTGGCTCGCTCTTCACTTCAGGAGGAAAAGTTGGGAGAGCTCTTCTTGGACAGTTCTTCTTAGGACAGATATCATCATTAATCTTTGGGAGTTCCATGTTTCCTTAATTTTAAGAATTTGGAAGGCAGAGTCTTTATGCCTTGCTGTACAAGATTGTCAAAGATAATTTAGAAGGAGTGTATCTATCCAGAAGAAACAAACAATGCAAACAAAAGGTCTGATGGAAAAAAAAAGTGCTATCACAGGAGACAAAAAAGAGATGAGCAGTAAAATCCTGTTTTAAAAAGGGGGTGGAACGGCATCAGCTTAATATAGAAGGATATGTGCTAAATAATCAGTTTGATTAGTTTTAAGGTCCTAATGAAAACAATTTAGGTGGTTCTCTGTGACAAATATTAATAAACCTAGATCTTAAAGAGAGAGATTCTGGTAAAATGTTCTTTGGGAAATTAGAAATTCCATTCTAGCAGATTTGGATTTTGAAGATAAAAATACCACTGGCTCTGTGAGTAGTGGGATACTTAAAGCAGACATGAATAAATTAAGCTAACCCTATGTATATCTTTGTTAGATGACATCAATAATGTATAGCCAAGGAAATGGATTGAAGAGCGAAAGAGATCTCCTGGTCCCAACACCCAGTGGCTCTTGACCACGTATTATAGAAGGGACTAGATCATACTTCTCAGAGAGTTAAATCTGATCAAAAACATATATTACCAAGAACTACAGCTGGACACTATTACTTGTGGAACATTTTTCAGTTTTAATATATTAGCTATGTCTGCATGGTAAGTGAAAATGAATAGTAAGGAAATAATTTGGTAATTTGGGCCATAAGCTTATATTTACAAATGAAAACATGAAGTAACTGTGACAAAACAGGTTACTAAAATGAATCACCTAAGGTAATTGCTTCAGTTCCCTATCCCACCTTTTTTTTATATACATGTAGTCACAGCCTGTGGGAGAGATATGGATATTGTGGTACCTGGATGTTGGGCTTGCATGCCATGGGGACATACTCCTACTGATAGTCCAAGAGCTATTCTAGCTGCAAAATACTTGCCTGCTAGTCATATGCTCTTCTCACTCGAAAGCTAGGTGATATTACCAGCATATGGCTTCCATAGGCAAGCTGGTTGCTATATTTTTCGGGTTCTATCTATATTTCCCTGGACCTGTCCAATGAAGTCATCTGAATGAAGAGAACAAAATGCAGCATTCTTTAAAGAAATGTCGTTCTGCTCTCACACATTCTCCTCTCACAACAGGGAGAGGCAACGGTTTAGGGCACATTTAAATATAAATCAATGCATCAGATTTAACCAAAGAATGATCTTATCATCAAAGTGATATGAAAATAGGCACATGATGACCTTTCATGTTACACCCGAAATTGTAAAAAGCTGGCACAGAAGAGGTAGTCTGGGGTCCTTCAAAAGAATCACTTCCTTCTAGAACCAGAATCGTCCCCTGGTTTCTCAGCTTTTCTTCTAAATAGCAATGCTGACGCTTTATTAGTTAATCAATAAGACATGATACAGAGTATGGTTATCATAAAATAATCATACCCTGGAGCATTTTGAGGCATGAGCCACTTGCCTCTAATCAGATTGGGTTGAGATTACCTCTGGATAACCACACTCTTGGGAACTGTCTCATTTCTATTATAAGTACATTTTATAATAGGGAAAAATGTACATTTCTGTGGGGGGAAAATGAAGTTGGCAGCTTATACCTAGCAATCATTTCAGTTGAGCCGAGAAACATTCCTCTTTTTGAACCAAGTCAAACTAAGCTTCGTCTATTCAAGTAATGTCAGAGAAAAGAGGCAGCTCACATGCAGTGTGGGTAATGCAATACAATGGAAACTGTATTTTACTTTGGCATTGCAAGCTTCAAATTATATGCAAACATTAAAAAGGGCATTTGAAACTTGGCATGCATGTTTATAAACGGCACATTTTGAATCTGGAGTGGGTTTAGGTGTCTAGGTTACAATAACAGATGATCTCCAATGTAAAAATGGAACAAAGCCTTTCTTTAACTTCCTACAGAGAAAGATGTTCATTTCAGCTTCAATTATAATCCCAGGCACACTGGAGATTCCGTTAAGAGCAATTTCCCTCTATTTCTCCTTATCCTGACCAGCCAAAAATTTTAATCATATTACATGTATTGTAAAGTTAAAGACAGAAAAACCCAGTGAGCCATGAAATACACTTTACAACAGTGTGTACAGCACTTAGCCTATTGGTTTAGAATGATGGAAAAATCCGTTTTAAATGTTAGATGAACACAGTGGGCTGCAGAGATGATTATAAACTCTTAGAGCTGTAGATTTTAATCCTATTTTTCTATGAACAGTATTTGTATCCAGTAATTTTTAACATGGAATAAACGATAAAGGGAAAAAAAAGATGAAAACACTTATATGAATAGCTTGGTGATAGAAGTAAATATTTGTAACTGATAATGAAAAGGAGATACAACAAAGTCCAACAAACAATATTATTGCCATATCGACACAATCATAATGACACTGTTTCTGTTAGTCTTTGTTAGCTATTCAAGTCTCATAATAAAAAGAAAATTATTTCAGGCTGATCTTTTGAGTGAAAGGAGACAGAATGGAACACAATCCTGGGACAGCATGAAGGAAACTGTCTCATTTATGTATTTTTTACATTGGAAATAAATTTAGCTTTTATATGGCAACACTGTATTTGATTAATGAGATACCTCTTCAATACTGGTTATTTCAAGAGCCTGAGAATATCTGTCTTGGGTCCAAAAATTGCTTAATGCTTCCTACTATTTCATTTGCTCAGAATTCTCCTTGATTTCTGCAAAACAGCTAGGGCAAGTGGGTTCCCAACTTGAAAGAAATGAGGCCTGGCCACAAAGAAAGCGACCAAGGATTTTTACTCATCATTAAGAATTCAACTCACAGAACTAGATGGAAGAGTCTATTTTTAATTATTCAGAGAGTGGAAAGGCTCCCTATCCCAGATTTCCCCAAATTGGTAGATTACTCATGTTTTCTACTGAAAGTCTCATTTGTCTTGCCCAGAAGAGCCCCAAAACAGCCTAAATGCAAACTGTGGAGTGACCTCACACCCCAGAATAAAAGTCAACAGAGAGCTGTGTAGGCAGAGCTAGACCAAACAGGCTCTGGGCAAGCTCATTCTCTTCTAGAAGCGGTGACTCCTGGCCCAGCCCTGCCCTTGACGTGGGAGTTCTCAGAGGACCGGACCCAATAATCCTCTTCCAACTACTTTACCATCCCCTGTCTCAATAATTCCCTACAACCTGGACTTTGCCAACAGCACAGCACCGTACTGGTTTTCTCTATGGTCAGTGGATGGTTAAATGAATGGTTTTACCAGTGTTCCCCTTTAGTGCTGTAACATTCAACTCTATTAATCCCCAACTCTTGAAATTCCCTCCTGCATATATGAGTGTTCATTATCAGTTCCTCCCCTCTTTTGCTGATCTTTCTCTGCTAGGTCCTTTTCCTTCCCTAAATAGTAAATATCTTCTCCAAACCAAGAGTGTCTTTGTCCCTTTGCTTTCCTCTCTGGGTGACAAACCTCTCTCATAGTGTCAACTGCGTCCAACCCACAGTCCAAATGACCTTTCCATCACTAACTTGTCTCCCAATACTGCACAAACATGACAAGGACTGAGCTGATCAACTGAGGTCTGCAGAATTCCAGAGCGGCTCCATGATTCCTATCCCCTGGTATCTACACCTTTGGGTCATCATCTCTTGGGTAGATGCTGTGACTTGCTTCTAGCCAACAGAATATGATGAAGATGAAGAAACTGAGTAGATCTAATTAAGATCACTTATCAGTTGACTATGGGTTATTCAAAAGGAAAATTATCTTAGGTGGGCCTGACCCAAGCAGGTGAGACCTTTAAAAGAGGGTACAGCCTCTCCATATAAGAAGAGAATTGAAGAAAGAAAAGCACGCTTCTTCTGACCTTGAAGAAACAAATGACTATGTTGTGAACTACTTAGGAAGAAGACAGCCACTAGGAGCTGAGCGCTCCTATCATTGTAAGGAAATGAATTCTACCAGGAATTTGAATGAGGTTGGGAGAGGCCCCAATTTCCAAAGGAGAACATTAGCTCTGGCTGACACTTTCATTGCGACTGTGGGACCCTAAGCAGAGGACCAAGTTAAACTGTGCCCAGACTCCTCATCCAATAGGTGTATTGGATTATTTTCATCTAATAGGTAATACGTTCTACAGCAATAGAAGACTAATATATTAACCCTTATAGCTTCTTTATTAACATCCTCTCAGGCTCAAAGCTTTGAAGTTACCGGTCACTCTTCTTCCTCACCAGGTACCAAGACTTGTCATTTATTTTTGACCAGTATCTACTGATATTAAATTACATTCTTGTACTTTATTCAAACCCCTCATTTATTCAGCAAATATTTGCGGGCCACTGTGTCCAGCTCTGGATATGCAATGATGAATAAGACAGGCATGGTTCCTGCCCTTAGGCAAAGTAATTTTTAGTGGATAAAATGAACACTGAATATGTAATTGCAAGATGCTTTGAGAGACTTCTGTAGGGGACTCTAACCTACTTTGATTGGAGGAGGAAGCAGGGAAGGCCTAACTACCTCAACTCTGATTACTGTGCCAGCCTTTCTGTCTGTCTTTGCTTCTCTCTCTTTCAGGTGGTACATGGAGAGATCCTGGGTTCATCTTTCTCAAAGATACTTTAAACCTACAGACCTCTGTTTGAGGACTTTCACTGGCTCCCAATTACCTTATTAATAGAATAGGCAACATATCAGTAAGGTTGTAGCCAAATGTTAATTATCCCTTATCTAACAAGAGCCCAGAAAGGCTTAAAGACTCTGCTGAAACACTGAAGTGGTAGAAACAGGACTGAATTCCCTGAGAGCTAACTCTGAATCACATTTTCTTTTTACACTAATGTTACTTCTTTCATACTTTAAAAATTTTCCAGTCGGGAGTATAGAGCTTACAAATGTTATAATCAGGTGTAGTCCCTAAAGGAAAAGCACATTATTCACGTTGTGGTCCACAAGCTTGAAGCTAATCTAAGACCAATATTTGGTGAGTATGGCTGGCCTCAGAAGCCTGTGACTATAAAATGTGGATCACTTTACCTAGATGATGATAACTCTGAGACCCTCACCTGTGGAAGGCCTACAGCAGCGGTATTAAAGCTCCACCCACCTCCCTGTGAGACAGGCAGTACTACTACTGCACCTCCAGCTGAGACCTCACTTTTGGAGAACTGTCTTCCCCTGCCGTAGCTTACTTCCCTCATGCCTTTATCCTGAGAACAGTTCTCAAATGAATCACCTGAATATGAGTTTCCACCTCAGGCTCTGCTTCTTAGGGCACTTATTACCAAACAATAAACATACTGAAAGCATCCCTCATTTGTTTCCATGAGCCACCAAAGGGAGACTTATCGATATCTACTACCCAGTCTGGCATGGTGGTCTCAACTTTTCCCTTCCCATTGCGATGTCCCCACTGCGACTGCTCAGGAATCTAGATGAATGAACCTCATTGTGCTCTTTGCTGAAGGCTCACACTCAGAGAACAAGAATGTCCAGGCCAAAGTCTTGGATGTTCCTCTAATTGCCAGCCTTCCACATCCCACAGCTGACTTGACTTCCATGCTAGTTGGCAGAGTGGAGACTATTTTCACCTTCTGCACAGCGGGACATGTATGCCCCACAGCAGCTCTGCTGGTGCCCAGACATGGAGAGGGTCAAGTTTCTCACCTTTACTTTCTCTAATCCTGAGGGACCAAACCCATGCCATGGGCAGGTAGCAAAGATATCATCATCACTTTAAAATCTTTTTGAGCTTGTGCCCCAAACACATTCCTCCTGTTTCACTTATAAAACAAAACCCTGGGGCGCCTGGGTGGCTTAGTCGGTTAAGCGTCTGACTTTCGCTCAAGTCATGATCTCATGGTTCGTGGGTTCGAGCCCCACATTGGGCTCTGTGCTGACAGCTAGCTCATAGCCTGTAGCCTGTTTCAGAGTCTGTGACTTCCTCTCTGACCCTCCCCTGCTCACGCTGTCTCTCTCTCTCCTAGAAATAAATAAAAATATTTAACAATTAAAAAAAAAACCCTATGATGTGGATGAATACACGGGGAGGGAATTGTCTACACTAGCATCTTCTGGTTGTGGAGGCAATCGGTGGTTGCCAGAAGGGAGAATAATAGGTAGAACACAGCGGGGTTTCAGGGCAGTGAACTGTTCTGTATGAGACCAGAATGCATATAGCAAACATGCAGTTTGTCATTATATGCTTTTACAAACCCAAAGAATGTGTAATGCCAAGGGTGAGGCCTAATGTAAACTATGGACTTTGGGTCATTACGATGTGTGAGTGTGGTAGGTTCACTGATCGTACCAGATGTACCACTCCAGTGGGGGACGTTGATAATGGGGGAGGCTGTACACGGTGGGGGCCAGAGGGAATATGGGAACTCTGTACTTTCTACTCCACTTTGTTGTGAATCTAAAATGACTCTAAATAATAAATTCTATAAAAGGGATTTTAAATTTTTTAAAAATTCAGACAAGCATAAACTACAGAGTCTAAAGATGTACACCTGGGTGATAACGTCATAAACACAGGTTACTATATAGTCAGTAGAGTGGTTACCTTTATAGGTAAGTATGGGGGAGTGGGAGGGGTTAGGGAAGTACATGGGAACTCTTAAGAGTCTATTTCTTGCTATGGATAATGACTAGGAGATTAATTTTAGTATAATTGCCTAAATGATGAGATGGAATGAGACAAGCAAACAATTAAATACAACAGTCTGGAGTTCTAGGGCTCTATTTGGAAGTCAAATAGATGATATTTATATTTATGGGAATAAATAAGGTCACCTAGGAAATGGCTGGACTTTTAAAAACCATTAGCTCCAGTATACAGCCATGAGGAGTGTCAACATTAGGATGTGAAGCCGAGAAATCAGAAAACACGATGAGAGGTACTTGATAAATGTGGTGTCAGGAAGCTTGTGACTGACTCCTTTACATCTTCTCAACCCCAGTGTTTATGCCAGTCACTGCTGCAATGACAAGTCCCATGAAGCCTTCAAGGCTTCATGCAGGTGCAATCAGACAGCACCTGCATCAGGTGGGAACCAAGCACCTCCCTCCTCCTGCCCTGTACTTTCTCTGGCCCACAGAGCAGAAACCTACTTGGCACTTTGTGGGCACTGGAAAGTGTGTGGAGTCCCACCCCTAAGCTGGGGGGATGGGATCTGACAGATACATGCTTCCTCTTTTGTCTCCCAGGCAAATAGTTCTGAGGCATATCGTGTAAGACTCCTCAAGGTCTTATAATTCAGGGTCTTCTGAATCCAGCACTAGCTATATCAGTAACCTAGTGCCATGGGCATTCCCAGAACACAAACTTGTTGGCTTTCTCTCCTTTTCTGTGACCTATCATGTTAGCTCCCCGGAATCTTTTCCCCCAAACAAACAAGACTGCATGCAAATTTTTGTCTCAGGCTCTGCTTTTATATTGAACGGTGCCAAGAAGTTAAGTAAGTGTACACAGGATGTGACCGATGGGATTCCGAGGACTCATTACTAGAGCAGTGTCAGTGAAGTGACGAGAATAGGAGTTTGGTAAGGGGAGGCTGGTGACAAGAGATGTGGAAGTGGAGACAATGAAGCACAGACCCATTCTCAAGGTCCAAAAATGTGGACCGTTGACTTCTCAGCAAGATTCAACACAATTGAGACTTTTCACTTTGAAATACATCACATTTGCCAGTGACTGCGGAGAAATGGGCCAATAGCTATAGTGACAGGTAAGGTCAGGGAACCACTTTTTAAAACTAGGAGAGAGCAGACCATGGATAATGAGAACATCTGGAAGAGAGGGAAAGAGGGGGAAAACTGGGAATGAAAGGGAGGAGGACCTCCCAAGTGTAAGGGTGGTCTTTGGCTGGAACGGGTAGCTTTCACTCACGGAAGTGGAGGGAAAGACAGGTTTGCAGGTAGAGAAGCTGGATGGTTTTGATGGTGAGGAAATAATGGAACTTATGCCTGCTTGCTTCAGTTTTCTCAGTGCATTATACTGTCAGGTCAGAGGCTGAAAGAAAGCAGTAGCGGGGTGCAGCATCTTTGAGGAAAAGGGAGGAGTGAAATAATTTTGGAAACTAAGACCACAAACATATTAGGCAAATGATTGCAGAGCTGTACTCAGTGTCCATTTATTTATTTAACTGAATAGAGTGCTAACTTTTATCTCATTTGGCGGGTAGTGGGCCCAGGCTGTATCCGGGTACTATTTATTTCTAAAAATTTTCTGTTACCCAGAGAATGCAGGTAGAAAGATTACCAGGAAGAAGACCAAGATGGAGAGCCAGCTTCTCAAGATAACAGTAAAGTGGTAGGTAAAGGAAAGGAGGGTGGCCAGTGGAAGAATAAATGTTCAAAGGAGCACGGCCCCTAGAGGGAGCATTAATCTGAGTCACCCAACTGGCTCAATGTTGTGAATGTCTATCAAAAAACTTCTGAGGCCAATGCACAGATGACTTTACAGAAACAATGTACTTTAGAATACATATTTTCCTCCAAACAATACATTATACAGAATAGTAATGCTTCTCCTATTTTCCCCTTAGAAAAATAAAAGTTGTATGAATTTATTACAGAGGTGGAGGTGAGACTTATTAAATAACTGTAGGCTTCCCAAACCATAAGCCTAAATATGGAAGTTAATAAGTACCACGCTGAGCAGTGACATCATTGTTTCCCTAGTTACCCAATGTGGAGGCAGAAATGAATAAGCTAGATATAAATGCAATATCTAATAGGGTGGGAGTGTTAGAACTTTTATGGCCATGAGGCTGGTGAGCCTTGTAACTCAAAATGTGGTCACTCACAACATAGAACCAAAAAATGTCATGGGGCTTGTCAACTCAGTGCTTATGGCATTGGCAAAACATGTTTTATATTCATTTACTTTGGTGGCAGCTAAATATAGCTGGTTCTTTGGCTATACCTAAAATCCTGAATCAGGACTTGTAGATAAGTCAACACAAAAACATACAGATACTTTGTATTTTATACAGAGATAGTAGATAACAAGTATCTAGTAAATATAACAAGATTTAAAAATATGTATATGGTTCATTCCTTGTTTTTGAAATGATACCTACTCATGTAGGCACTGAAACGCATAAACAATCCTGTTACAGCCTTGATATGAAACTCAGCTTTACTTTTCCTTAGTACATATTGTAGTAACTAACAATCAAATAGTTTTTTTGGTTGTTGTTGTTTTTGTTTTTTTAATTCATTTTTGACAGAGAGAGATAGAGCACAAGCCGGGGAGGGACACAGATAGAGGGAGACCCAGAACCTAAAGCAGGCTCCAGGCTCTAGGCTGTCAGTTCAGAGTCCTATTCTGGGCTCAAACTCGTGAACCATGAGATCATGACCTGAGTGTGAGCAGGACGCTCAAGTGACTGAGCCATCCAGGTATCCCTCGTTTTGTTTTGTTTTGTTTTTTTAAACATTTTTTTTTAATTTATTTATTTCTAGGAGAGAGAAAGACAGCATGAGCAGGGGAGGGTCAGAGAGAGAGGGAGATACAGACTCTGAAATAGGCTCCAGGCTCTGAGCTGGCAGTCAGCACAGAGCCCGACGCGGGGCTCAAACCCACCAACCGCGAGATCATGACCTAAGTGAAAGTCGGACGCTTAACCGACTAAACCACCCAGGCGCCCCTGGTTTGGTTTGGTTTTTTAAGGTGATGTCTTTGACAATCATCTTAATTCCTTTTTGGAGCATCCCTAACAGGTAATCTAGAATGATTATTCCCATTTTAGGGTGGGCAAAACTAAAGCATAGAAAGGCTAAAGTTCTGTGTTCAACTTTCACTGTTTCAGATTGGATGTATGATCAGTGAAGGCTTCTGAATTGTGCTGAGCCTCATCCTCAGATCTAGGATCTGGAGGACTGTAGTTCAGTGCCAAGCTTGATACATAGTAACTAGAAGACAAAACACAGTCTATGACTAATAGACACAGATCAAAAATTCAGCCTAGGCAACTAAAAAACATGCCTGAACAAAAGTAAATTTTTCATCAGAAGTGTAGAACAGGATTTTTTTTTTCAGTTTTGCAGAAATCCTCATATTTCACAGTGTTTAATTTTCCTATCATTTGGACACTAATTTTTTTTTTAGTTTTCAGTTTATCAAATAATATGTTTTAAATTATATTTATGGAACTTTCTCTTTTAATCAGCACAATAGCTAATATGTCTTTTTAGCTCATGACCAAATAAAACTTTAACCTCTTTTCAGACCTTTAGGGCTATGCACATAACATGAATCTAATAAAAATCCTTGCAGATGTACAGCACATACTTTTTAAAGCTTTTACTTTCCTTCTTCCTTCCTTCTTTCTCTCTTTCTCTCTCTTTCTTTCTTGCCATGTGGAAAATGGCAAAGGAATTGGCTAAAAGCAACCGGTTGAAATAATCAATCCACTTATATGGTAAGCTTTAGGCAAACTATCAAGTATTACTTTCCAGTATTTTCTACTACATGCCTCTAATATTTTTAATTAGCTCTGATAATTCATTTTTTAATTTGAATTTTTACCAAAGTTATGGACTTTATTAACAATTTCAACAGTGTGCCTGGGTGGCTCAGTCAGTTAGGTGACTGACTTTGGCTCAGGTCATGATCTTGCGGTTCTTGAGTTTGAGCCCCACACTGGGCTCTGTGCTCACAGCTCAGAGCCTGGGGCCTGCTTCGGATTCTGAGTGTCCCTCTCTCTCTGCCCCTCCCCCATTCGCACTCTGTCTCTCTCTCTTAAAAATAAACATTAAAAAAACCCAATTCAAACAAACAGCTCTAACCACCTTGTTATAAATATCAACTTGATTTCTCACTCTCGACTCACTACCACACCTCCAGTCAACCATTGTGAACTCTTACAGCAGATTCTTACTTTCTTAGTTCTGATCATTTTGTGACTTTTTCATTTTATGCATTATGCATTAATTTCCCAATACAGAAAATGAAAATTTAGTTATCTTTTATTTCCTGCTCCTCCACACAAACACACGCTTTTAATCCTCAAGTTTAGCATGCCAGAATTTCAGTTAGATCACTGTTTGGTACTTAAATAGTATCCCCCTATAAGTCACATAATATATTATGATTTTATTTCCTTTCCAAAGTAATTTTCTTTTTTAAATTAAACCTGAGGTACACAGAATAGGATTAATTATAGTTCATGACACATATTTCACTGGGTTATGCATGGCCTTTTTTTGTTTGGTATTTAATTAGCTTAGTAAAAATTAAAATTTAATTTTTAACGTGATTAGCTCCCTTGAACTAACATCTGAGAGAAAAGCTAGAAGTATGAGAAGAACTTATATCTAACAATGTTCTTCTCACCTACAACCAATTCATCTTTTGGTTTCCCTTTATCTCAATGAAACATAGTCCTGAATCTTGGGGTTGGTCACTTCCTTATTTTCATTTTTATATAACTTTGTTGCATCTATATGTATTCCTCCATAAAGGGATACATACACTGAGAGACTGGATAAAGGTATCTCTTGGGAGTTCATTTTAGAGGTAAACTTAGTAATTAGGACCAATCTTTCACCAAAAGCAAGTTGAAATGTTTGAGGGGGAAAAAAAACACTACATATTTTAATCTGCTTGAAATTATCAGAGAGATAACAAAACAACAAGGGTCATGTGAGTTCAGGATCAGGGAAAAGAAACCCAGAGAGATGAGCCACAAATTTGAGGCTGCATTCCTCTTAGTCATCTGCTGATTTTGGAAGAGGTGACTGAATAGCTGAGCAAAGCTTCTGGTAGACTCACAAGACCAAGAGGACAAAACTGGAGTTCAGTGTTTGCCAAGAAGGAGGATGTATCTCCCACATTCTATATTGAGATCATTAAAAGCTAACTTCATAGGGAGTAAAGAGTGGAATAGAAATTTACCAGCCCTAACAGAGTCCG
The DNA here is from genome assembly GCA_017311185.1 of Proteles cristata cristata. Lineage (NCBI taxonomy): Eukaryota > Metazoa > Chordata > Mammalia > Carnivora > Hyaenidae > Proteles > Proteles cristata. The sequence goes on along the minus strand of JAESUZ010004954.1, from coordinate 144,384 downwards.
AAGTTCAGGTGATTTTTTCTCAATCTTTAAGGGATTAAGGTGATCTCATATTGCCAATGCCCTTGGCAGTCTTCTGGAAAAAAGTCAAATCTTCACTAGAGTAAAATGACTTCATCTTAGACCTGAAAGTATCTGTACAAGAGTTCATTTAAAATGCTTGGCATTCAAAGATAACCACATGTATGACAACATCATAAAAACTAAGATAAACAACAGACACCAAAGGATCAAGATAAGGGAGTTACCAGATGTAGACTTTAAAATAATTATGCTTCATACATTCAAAAAAATAAAAGATAAGATGGAACCCTGGTAAACAATGAAGATATAAGAAAGAATAAGAATATTGTAAAACTTAAGAACAATAATTTATATTAAGATCCCAGTGGACAGGGACTTACAGATTAAACACAGCTGAAAAGAGAATTACTGAATTGGAAAAAAAACTCAGATAAAAACATCCTAAATGAAACAAAGAAAGGAAAAAAGTATTTTTTCTGTTCTTTCTTATAGATTTCTTTCTGTAAGAAATAAAGAGAACACAAAAAGGGAGAAGGAAAATGGATTGAAATAATACTTAATAATTATTTAAAATTTTCAAAAATGATGAAATATACCAAGCCTCTGTTTCCCTCCCACACACACACCTAGACACATCACAGTATAACTACTAAACACCAAGGACAAGGAGCAAGAGAAAAATGAAAGAATGTCTTTAAAGGAATATCCAGTAAAAGACAACGAAACGATACTTTTAAAGTACAAAAAGAAAATAAATCCCAACCTAGAATTTTATTCACAGAAAAAGTAATGATCAAAAAAGTAAGTAAAATAAATACATTTTCAGGCAAAAACTAAGAGAGTTAAAGTACACTCATCAAGCAGAAGGAAAATCATTGCAGGGAAATTCAGAAATGTAGAGAGGCATGAAAAGCAAAAACCCAGATAAATATGTAGGTAAACCAAGTTAACACTGATTGCAGAAAACAACAGAACAATGTTTTGTGGGATAAAAACAGAAAACTAAAATACATGACAATAATCATAAATAAGCAGGAAGGGTGGTAAATGAAATTTAAGTGTGTTAAGGTCTTTGAATCATCCAGGAAAACATAAAACTACTAATGTGTTGAGGATACAAGTTATAATCTCTAGGAATAAATGAGTATATGACTAATAAGTAAACAGAAAGCAAGATTTTTTTTAATACATTGTAATGTATATAATACTTGAAATTTATGTTTTTTACTTATGATGAAATCTTATGGTAGAGTTTCATTCATATATTTATTTGTTTTGACTGCTGTAAATTATCCACTCTCTCATGGACAGGCAACTTTTGGGTTGTTTGCAGGCTTTTGCTTAACAGTGCTGTGATGAAACTTCTTGTGCATTTCTCTTATTTTATATATTTTAAACTTTCCACCTGAAAGAAGAATGCTGGGTCGGAGAGTATGTTTTTTTTTTTCTCCCCCAACTTTGGAAGATAATGCCAAAGCATTTTTAATTTTTAATCTTACCAGCAACACGAAAAAGATTTTATGAGTCTAAATCTTACCCATCATTTAGTATTATCAATGTTTTAAATTTTTGCCAGTGAAATGGCTGTATCATTGTGGTTTTGATTGCTATTTTCCTGTTCACTGGTACTACTGACCATCTCTTTGCATTTACCGGCCATATATAATTTCCTCTTCTTTGAATTACTTCTTCAGATTTCCTGTCTATTTTGTATTGAGTTTTTTTTTTTTTTAGAAGCTCATTATATATTCTTGGTATTATTTGTCATTTATGTGTATTATCAATATCTCCTCCAGATTTTGCCTTTTCATTTGCTTTTAATGAGTACAAATTCTTAATCTAAATAGGCCCTGCACAACTTTTTAGTTTTCTCTGAATTTAACAATGGTCTTTTTATAGATTTGCTCACTTCTTTATGGACATGTTGCTAATTTAATCCAAATCCTTCCCAAAGTGTCCAAGTTTTCTCTTGGGATATTCAAATTACATAATCCATCAATTTCAACTTCCTGAAGAAATCCTTCCTGGAATGTTGTGGCATGTCCCATCCTGGACATGTTGATTTCTAGGTACCAATGTTACTTTGAGGTCTCTAACCAATCCATCCTACAGATTCTACTTTTCTTTATGTTTCTTAGATCCTAGGTCTTACTCTTTCTTCCTTCATCTCCTTGTTTTAGTGGAGCATATCCACCAGTAGCTTTCTGAGAAGGGGTGCTTTAGAGATGTTTACTCCTACCTCACACTTCTGGATGGTAATAGAACTGAAATTGGAAATGATTTTCCTCAGAAGTTTGAAGACATTGTTTCATTGTCTTACAGCTTCTACTGTTATATTTTGAGGAGTTTGGTGCCATTCTTCTGCTTGATTCTGGTATGGAACCTCTCTTCTCCATCCCTCTGGAGATTACAGAATTTTCTCTTTTTCCCCAGTGCTTTCAAATGCCATGCTATGATACATGTGAGTCTATTTTAGACCACTGTTCTGGGTTCTGAGAAATTTTCTTGAATTCCTTTCTATAATTTCTTCCCCTCCATTTTCTGTATCCTCTTTCTGGAAACCCTATCATTCGGGTATGGAATATTTGGGATTGGTTGTCTTATTTTCTTATCTTTTCTCTTCTACTTTCTGTATCTTTGTCTTTTTATTGTACTTTCTGACACATTTCCTAAATCCTACCTTCTGTATCAATCTTCAACTTCATCCAAACTTCCTTCATATCTGCTATCTCAATTTCCAAATGCTTGTTTCTTTGTTATCTGAACTTTTTTTTTTAACATAATGCTTTGTTTTTCTTCTATGAATGTAACAACTTTTCTTATTTTCTCAACATTTTACTCACAGCAGAGGCTTTCCTTGTCCTTTTGGTGATCCCTGGCTGTCTGCTCAAACCCAACGCTGTCGGCCAGAAAGCAGATTAGAAGCTCTAAGCATGCATGTGTAGCTTGTTTACTGTAGTCTTCATTATAGGCAATCTGGCTGAGCCTATTCCTTGCAAGATTCTCAATGTCAAGATCTTAGTTCTAGTCCTTGGGGACTTCCTGATGTCAGGATCTTAGTTCTTTTCTCTCCCCCAGAGAAGATTTCTATTTTTCTGCCAGCTGCATGTTGGTTGACAGCCAGCAGTCTGGGAGCTGAGAAGGTCAGGGGAAGTTGCTGTGCAAAGTGGGAAAGGAACAAAAGAATAATTGCTTCATTAACACACTGTCAGAGAAGCCTTAACCCCATATTCACCCTTGCCTTCCAGAGATACCCATGTCTTGGGGGATCTTGCAATGTAAATTAAGTTTCTGTTCAGATTTCCTTACTGCCAGTTTAGGACTGCTTTCTCTAGTCTGCTAAGTCACTAACTATATGCTTTCCAGCCTCCAATATTCTGACACTGTGGTTTTCCTTTCCGTTCTCCCCTTTATTTTAGGTCTGTACCTTTTACTGGGAATTCAACTTAAGCTTTTTAAAGGATTGTCAGATCAATTCACCAAGCATATACTGAGCACCTATCATGTGCCAAGTTCACAGATTAATCACAAAATTAATGGATCTGTGGGCTTAGGGCTGTTACTAAATGCTGAACTGGAATGATAGATGCTTGTCAAGTCTTCATTGTTCTCCTTGTAACCACTGGGCTACTTTCTCCAGGTCTGATGTCCTTTGTTTATTCTTTTCTCTCTAGGGTACCATTAATTCTTCTTCTCATCTTCTATTGACTGGAAACATCTTTCCTCATCTTAAATTTCCTTTTAGATTTAAGCACATAACCTATTTCTGAGTCTGTGTCTTCTTTCTATATAAAAGTGTCTCCTTTACCAATCTAGAATAGAGAGGATTTTAAACTCTGCCTAGAAAGAAAAATTACTTCTAATTTGTATTCAAGCTAAAAATGGATTATCTTCTCCACTTGTATTGGGTAGTATAATGACTCTTCCTATGTCCTAGACCTGGCAAGAGTGATTCAGAGCTATTATAATTAATCACTTTACACATTAAAATGGAGTATTATTTACTGCATCTCACTACATACTAGGAAGTTTCATATATGCTGGGCACTATTGCTTTTTGAAGGCTTAGTAGCTAAATTCCAGTGCCACCAATTATTAGCTATATGACTTTGGATAAATATTTTGTGTGTGTGCTTCATTTCCTAATCTGTAAAATGAGGAAGATAATGGGACCTCCATCAAATGACAGATTTTTCTTTGGTAAAATGAATGTAACAACAGTATTTCCACCAAAACACCAATTTGAAGGTTAGATGTCAAATCCTTAGCATAACGCCTGGTGTATAGTAGGCATCATGTGCTATTATCATTATTATTGTTATTATTTCTGTCCTCATCCCTTTTAACAAATTAGAAAACAGAAGTTCAGAGAAGTTTATTTAATTTATCCATGGTTACATATTATTCAACAGGAAAGCCGGAATGCAAACTGTTGGCAATTCTGTTAATAGTAACACCTTTTTTAGAGTGTTAATACACCATGTGTCCATTTAAAAATTTAGTTCTTTTTAGTCTTATTAAGTATTTATTAATTGCCAATTATGTACCAGACAATGCGGAATTTAAATGGAATAAAATGCACTCAGTTGGCAGGAACAATTTCACAAGTGCGTGAGAAGAGAAAGTAGGAGATGTCCATGCAAGGGGCAGTATGGCACAGACATCAAAGCCCGGGTGGGGTGAGGAAGGCATCCACATGGGGTGGGAGCTAGGAGAGGAGGTAGCAGCTGTGACCTTGGGAAGGTATCAGAATCCAAAAGGGATGAAGAGAGCATTTGCATGGGGAAGGGGGCAACACTGACAAGGGAAGATTGGTTATTACATCCAGGGGAGTTATTCTAATAAATAAATACATTAAAGACAATAGGAGGCAAATTTTTCTTTGTCAGAGAAGAGACTTACAAAATATGGAAAAGATGAAAGCTACAACAGACTTTGTGTTACTGCATTGGAATTGAGGGTAATGATATAAACTGTATGCTCAAGAAATTATAGTTTATAACCTTCTGACAAAGACCATCCCAAGCCTAGATGACTTCAGGGAAAATTCTCATAAACACATAATGAAGAAACAATAATAATTCGACTCAAACTATTCTACAAAACAGAGGAGGGAATACTTCTCAACTCATTGTATTAGGCCAGTATTATGGTGATACCAAAAATCAAACAAAAGTATTATAGTAAGAGGAACTTACAACGTGATATCCCTCATTAACAAAGATTAAAAAAATCTAAACGAAATTTTAGCAAATCAAATCTAACAATATATTAAGAGGATAGTACATCTTAACCAAGTGGGATTTATCCCAGAAATGCAGGGTTGGCTTAACATCATAAAATCAATCACTGGAATTCATCATGTTAACAAACTCAAAAAAGACAAATGCGATCATCTCAAGGGATACAGAAAAACATTTTACAAAATCCAACTGAGATTCTGCTACTACCCTGTCAAGGGAAGGCTCTGTTGAGAATCACAGTTCTAGAGGGAGTAAAATATAGACAACTGTGTGCTGTTCTTGGGGATATGCAAAAGTAGACTCAAAGCCATTCTTGTGACACGCTGCTAGTGTATATTCTAACTTTCAATTATCTCTAACCCAAATACAGGATGCTATATTTTAAATCTGTGTTTCCCAAACTCTGTTCCATAAAACATTAACATCTTTTAAAAAATGTTTATTTGAGAGAGAGAGAGTGGTGGGGGGCAGAGAAAGAGAGGGAGACAGGGAATCCCAAGCAGGCTCCATGGTGTCAGTACAGAGTCTGACTCCAGGTAAAATCTCATGACCCTGAGATCATGATCTGAGCTGAAATCAAGAGTTGAAGGTTTAACTGCCTGAGCCACCCAGGCACCCCTAGAATCCTTGAAACATAAGGATCTTCTTGTAACTTCAAAAAGTACCTTAACATAGGGGTGCCTGGATCGCTCAGTCTGTTGAGTGGCGACTTTGGCTCAGGTCATGCATGATCTTGCAGTCTGTGCTTTCAAGACCTGCACTGGGCTCTGTGCTAACAGCACGGGGCTGAGTTGGCTTCAGATACTCCCTCTCTCTTTGCCCCTGCCCCACTTGTGCTCTATGTCTCTCTCTCTCTCTCTCTCAAAAACAAACATTAAAAAAAAAGTACAGTAACATCTTAAAGTTCTAACTCCATGGAAGACACCATATCCAAGATTTTTTTTTCTTCATGTAAATTCTGATCATTGCTTTCCTATCAAGGTAAATCATTCTACATTTACTGCTAAAAGAATTTTATTTTGACCCACCCATCTGGTCTTGCTTATTTACTGTATAATTACTCACAGGGACTCAAAAACCAGCAAGGTCAGAGCAGTCTGGGACAACTTCATGGAAGGCAGACAGGAGAGTCTCCTTTATTTTTACGTATGTATGTATGCTTAGTAGAGAGCCCAACGTGGGGCTCCATCCCATGATCCTGAGATCATGACCTGAGGCAAAATCAAGAGTCAGATGCTCAACTGAGTTCCCCTGATGCTCCTGTACAGTCTCCCTTAAACACCACCTTCATCATGGGATTCCTCTACTCACAGACCTTCGTATACATAGGCAGCCAACTCTGTACCATCAACACAGAAATTGGAAACTTTTCTTAGCAACTTTCCTAGTATTTTTGATTTTAATATCTTTTAATGTCATAAAAAAATCTAAAATGTTTATCCCAGATTAATAAAAACAATAAATTGTCAAAAAAAATTTTTTTAAATCTCCAAGACATCAGCAAAAGCCACTTTCACTTGACTCAAGGAACACTTTAAGGAGGCTTGTCTCCATATACCAAGAGAAAGCCACATGGTAAAAATGAAACTTCTACTGGTGATTGCTAACTGCTATAGGCTGAATGGTTGTGTCCCCGCTACATTTTTGAAATCTTAACCCCTAAGATGATGGTATTGGGGGGTAAGGCCTTTAGGAGGTGATTAGGTCATGAGAGTGGGACCACATGAATAGGACTAGCGCCTTATGAGAGACCCACTTTTCTGCTATGTGAGGTTCTAGTAAAAAGAAAATTGGTTATGAACTAGGAAATAGGCCCATACCAGAGAACGAATCTGCCAGTGCCTTGATCTTGGACTTCCCAGCTTTCAGAACTGTAAGGAATAAATCTCTGTTGTTTATAAGCCACTTAGTTTATGATATTTTGTAATAGTAACATGAACATATGAACACACTGGTTCTTTCTATGTGCATGGAAAACACATTAAAGGGAATTGTGCCCTGTGAGAGGTGAATCTATAAAAAAGAGGGGTATCAAGTCATAAACCTACCACAGAAAAACAAAATAAAATGGGAAATGCAGCACAGCATTTTCCTTTTGTGTGCCCAGGGGATTAGTGACTTATTCTTCATGCAAAGTACTATACATCTTGTAAGCAAATAGTTTAAATAAGGTAGTAATATATTTAAGAACACCTTTTGAAAGTTAAAATCCCTAAGGAAGACAAAAGAATCTTTTCATTGCAAAGAAGAATTCAAACACATTTATTATAGCAAAGCAGCAAAATGAATTGTGGTATGGGTAGCATGCTAAATTCTCGAGAAAGTGTTTCTCCCAGCCTGATCCTGGATAAGTAATTTTTAAATTAAAGGGCATTTTCTTCAACACCTGGACTAGTTTTTAGAACTGCATTAGCCCAATGGCTAATGTTTCATATAAACAGGAACAAGACTTCAGCTAACCAAGTATGACAAACATTATTTTGACTCTTCCGCTCAAGCTTTGGAATGAAACAAACAAACGAAAAAACCCAGGAAGATATACCAGTATCTTTTTTTTTTCTTTTTTTAACCATTTACCACGGTGGGGCCTTGCTGGTGAAATCAGGAGCCCTAAAATACATATGCTCTGAAGCATAAGACTACCAGAAGTGATACACCTGCATCTTAATGTATTGTTTGAAAGGCAAACAAAGGCCCATAATAACTTTTTAAAAAACCTCAGAAATATGCTAATATTAGTTGTCCTTAGGACACGTATGAAAGCAGTAAGAAAAATTATGGAGAACAGATTATTGCATTGACTCATCCAAACTATTATTTTCTGTTTCGGGAAAGAGACTTTCAAAACAGAAAAAGTTTTAAGTTAAACCAACCTACCCCTGTCTCCTTTTTAGAGGCAAATTATACCTATTTATACAAATAATTTTATGCCAAAGAGGAAATATATATTTAGTGGGGACTTAACATCTTTTTAGCAGTGCCATGGTCTTCATGAAGAACATAAAAGAAATGTAAAATACATTCTTTGCTCTGTTTCATACTGTTAATTTTAGAATTCTAGAAATAATACTAGAGGTAGTTTAAAAACTAAAATGTTTTATTTTCTTGATGAAACAGATATAATTCTTAAACAAAAGGTAAAATCCTGGATATTCTATTTTTTATTTATCTGGATGAAGTGGCCATCTCTAAGTCTAGACAGCACCTACCACCCTAAAACAACCAAAATAATGTTTTCTTTTCCTTCATTAAATTACTGGCTCACTAAATTTGCTTCTAGAAAAAGACAGTTTCATTGTCTACTGTCACATCATTAACATTTATTAACTAGGACTATGTCCAACAGAAATACATGTCCATGTGCACCAGGAGATAGCACAGAATAGTCATAGCAGTATTATCTGTAGTGGGCACAAAGTAAAAACAGTCCAGACATTCAACACAACTGAATGGATAAGTACACTGGTCCATTTATACAAGGAGAATACTACAAAGCAATGAAAATGAACAAACTGACAGCTACATTCAATCACATGGATGACAAATGGAAGAAGTAAGACTAAAGAATATACCAAGTATGATTTCATTTATAAGAAGTTGCCAACCATATACCGCTAAACTATATAGGTATATCTGGTGCATACGGCTGCATACTCAAGGGGTAAAACTATAAAGAAAAGCAAGGAGGGGCACCTGGGTGGCTCAGTCGGTTAAGCATCTGACTTCAGCTCAGGTCATGATCTCATGGTTCGTGGGTTTGAGCCCTGCGTTGGGCTCTGTGCTGACAGCACAGAGCCTGGAGCTTGTTTTAGATTCAGTGTCTTCCTCTCTCTTTGACCCTCCCCTGCTCATACTGTCTCTCTCTCTCTTTCTCTCTCAGAAATAAATAAAACATTAAAAAAATTAATAAAAAAAAAGAAAAACAAGGAAATGATTACCTAAAAAGTAAAGTTAGAGCTTTCTCAGAGAAGAAAGGACAAGTGTGAGGAGAAGGTTGTGATTGTCAAGGGACCCACGGGGCTTTTGGCATGCTGGTCAAACTTTTCCATGTAGTTTTTCTTTAACTATGGGTGGCAGTTACAAGGCATGATTATTCTTATAACTATTTGTAAACTCTAGATGTCATGTTATCACTTAAAAATGTTTATTTGAGAGAAAGAGAGAGAGAGAGCATGAGCGGGGAGAGGGAAGGAGAGAGAGGGAGAGAGAATCCCAAGCAGGCTCCGCACTGTCCATGCCAAAAACAAGAGTTGGATACTCAACTGCCTGAGCCAACCAGGCGCCCCACTGTTATCACTTTAAGAATATTACACTTCACAGTAAAATACTTCTAAAAAAACCCCTTGGGTTACTATGCTAAATATTAAATACATACAATATATACATATATGTGTGTGTATAATATACACACTTTAAAACCTATTTGTTACAAGGAAAAAAAAACCCACCATGATTCAATACTAGATTTTTCTTGTTCCCTTCCACTTCTGCTGAGCGAATATTAAAAGCTTGAATGAACTTAAAAAATGGAAGAGATAGGATTTAGAATTTCACTAATGAACTATTCCCTGTCATGAATGTTATTTGAAAATGTGAAAGATTTATGTGGCTTTTTGGCTGATGGTAGAATTGTACGTATATATTCTTAGTCTCTCCTTTGTCTATTGATATAACTTGCTGATACAACTATGCAGAAGCAGTACTTGAGAAAAAACGAGCATCATTCTTTCCTTACAGCTGTGACACAAAAGCAGCTTTACTCTGATCGTACACCTAATGCCCTACTCTGAAGTTTCCTGCTTCCACCAGTAACGTTGATTCTAATTTCAGAATGTCTGCTTCTTTGGAAAACACACACACACACACACACACACACACACACACACTGAACTAAGCCAGCCATGTCCGCTTATAAGTTATTTCACCTGAGTTAGGCAAAAATCAACCCATTTTTTTCCTTGCTCCTGAATTAATTGGTAATAGCTATTGTGTTTTCTTTCAATCTGTTTCAATATGTTTAACCTACGTTACCTGTGATGTCTAAATACTGGTGAATCATATCCTCAAAGCCTCTTTCAGCACTGATCCCATTACAAATCATGGATAACACAGTGACGCTATCAAATTCTGACATAACACACAAGAAAGAACATGGGTTGAACAACTGCCCACTTCTATGCTCCGGAATGGATTTACTGAAAGGAACACAGAAAATTCTATATGGCAACTTTATTCGCCCATCCAGGATTATTATTATTCAATAGCTCTTGGGGAGGTCAAAATCAATTTTACATCTAAGAATACCTAAATCTGATCTGTGCTTTTAGAAGTTAAATTTAATTTTTCAAAGTCAATATCACCGAATAATGTTGTGGTACCAACAACACAGAGAGCAATGCAGGTTGCTCTTGATCTAGTAAAGGTTTATCCACAGCATAGCTTTCTTCAAGCAAGCCCTCATCCAATGCTCGGTAAAATAACCAACAATATTGCTTAAGTCACATGTGGTCAACAGTCTGTCTGTTTAACCTAACACTCAGAATCAACGCCTTAAAGGCAAAATAATTATTTGTCTCTATTTTATTTTTATTATTTGTATCTCCTGGCAAAGATAAACACTGAAGTAAAATGGGCATTTCTGTTTAAGTAATCTTAGCATGAAGGTGCATTATTCTACCTAAGTAGAATCCACATTCTAGCCCATTACATGGCTCAAAAATAGTATGAGTCAAAGGATATTTCCCCAAATATAACTATATACTATAACAACATTATATAAGAGTTGTAGGCCATAATTCCTGTTCTCCAATATCACTATTATTCATGATGGGTGACATTGAATTAGGGTTCCTCAAAACATCACTCACAATCAAATATAAATTCTAAGACCAATTTCAAAGTCAAATCTCACTGTGTTGGGTTTAATTACCATTTGGCTCATATATACCATGGCTGCCCTCACTTATGATGAAATAAAAACTGACAGTACAGAATATAATTTTTTTAATTGAGAAGAAAATATGTCGTAAGGCAAAATGTAAACTTCATAAATTAAAAAAAGAGGAGGGATAAAAATATTACCTTATATTTGTGAGTAACTGGAATTCAAACCCAGGCCTTCCGATTTCCCAGCTGGTGTGCTTTCAATACAACACAGGGGTCCTTAGCTTTCTCAATAATGACTTATCCAAAGTCTTCCTGTGAAAAAAAAGTGATTGTAGAAAAGTAACTGCAACATGTCAGTGTTTTGTTTTTAGTGACACACATGTGTTCTCATTTGTTTCTACTACCTCTCCCACATGGTTACTTCAAGGATAAAATCTGAGGGAAAAAAACCATGCATTTTCTAGGCAAACTTTTTCCCTGAGAATTTCCTCCTGACATCTGAGGAATTAGAAGATCACAGCCATAGGCCTTATTTCCCCACTACTCAGTAGTAGTCAGTGACCAAGCAGCAAGATAACCAAACCAAGAAAAGGATCTAGAGACTGTGAATATTACAGACGATTTTAATTGAACACTAGACCAGAAATTAAGTACAAATGGTTTCTAAATCAAATATGGTTTAAAATTAATTAAATACTTATTGCAAGAAGGTTACTTGTTAATTCATTAAAGTCAAGATCACACTTTTTCAGATAATTTCAACCATCCAACAGCTTCAACTGCAATTTTACTTTAATTAATCTCTCTCAAGATACATATAGGCATAGAGCACAATCATTATTTTATTGGGTTACAATATTGCTTTAAAATTTTATAGGCCAGCATGGTGATTTTTGTACAACTGCTGTAGTTCTGAGTTTTGATAAAGGGTGTCAACCATGTAAATTCACCACCGATGAGTAAAGAGTTGCTGCTATATTTAAAATTAAGCTTCCCTCAGTTTTTGGACAGCCAGTGATTGCTTATATAAATAAGTAATGTGCTGTGTATACACAGAAAATAAAATTTTAAATGCTTATCTTTGTGTCAAACTGCGTTTCTTTAAAGCAAAGAAAATAGACAATTCTCTATCAATGCATACCTACTCTGGGTTAGGTATTTTAAAGCTGACTAACTCAAAGAAGGAATTCTAAAACAATCATCGAAAGCATGAAAAAAATGTCACCCCGGTGGACCAGAGTTTCATTAAACTAGCTGTATAAGCAGCTCCGTGTCTGAAAATGGAACAGAAAAATCTGAGACACAAAACTTCGCTATCAAGTAAAATTACAACAAACAAAAATTACAAAGAAATTACAATCACCTATTTCATATCCATCTGTGGTTTTCAGTTAGTTAATTGTTGCCTTCCAGTGACTTAATTCCCTTTCATTCATTGGCCCTGTTTTAAGTTCAAAGTTGACAAAATTGATAGAGAACTTGAAAAGCAGAGAACTTCCCACCAATGGCTAGGAGAGGAGTCTAGGGAGAAAATGCCACAGCTGTGTTTTCTTGCAATCATGAAGTAACAGAGCTATTTAGATCAGTGATTCCCAAGTTTGTCTGCACGTTGGAGTCACCTGAGGGGGTCAAAACACTACTGATGCCTGTATCCTACTGCTACAAAGTGTGATTTAATTGATCTGGGGGTGGCCTGGGCTTTGGGATTTTAAAGAGACCTCTAGTGATTCTAACACATAGACAAATTTGGGAGAAAATGGTATATATTCTTTTATATCTTTAACTTAAAATTTTTTGACTAATGAGGTTCATGTCTTTATTTACTTATTTTTTAAGCATACTTCCTATATCAGTCTCATGCCATTTGGGGAAATCTACCGAAGTACAACTTGATCAGGGATATTCCAACTGTAAATCCATGGAGGTAAACCAAGACCCTACAGCAAAAGTACAACATAATGGAATTACTTATCATTGTCAAAGGGAAAACAGAAGTAGGAAAAATAAAGGCATGAATAACCTCCATTTCATAAAATGTTTCATCATGACAATAATTACTAGCGTATGGATTTTTTTTTTCCCCAAATCCCAGGCCTAGAAACTTTATTGTTTGCCTTCCTAAAATCAGACAGAATTACAGAACGCTGCCAACAAGAATAGGGGTTTAAGTGATGATCTGGATTTGTATGACCTATTCGAGCTTTCCGCTTTATCAGATGGAGCAGGGGCAGGTGCTGGAACAAGGAAGAGGAATAAGGAACTGGGTCTTACACATGAATAAACCTGTGGAGATACTAAGTTCATTAATGTTCTTGTTGGCAGGAATCAAATGACTTAGAGGCAGCCAAGTTGAATTACAGGTTTGATTTACTTAAGAGATACACGTTATGCGGACATCAGCATTTTTTTTTTTTTAATACCAGCCCCAAGGCAGGCTTGATGATGAGACAAAGTGCAACCCTTCCTTTCACAGGAAGATTCACTTGTATTTCCCTGTGGCTTCTCTGCTTCCTGGGAGGTGGGAGGGAGGTATGGGGGTGGGGAGGAGGTAGTGTATAAGCTGTCTAGACTAGAGAAGAAATAATTTAGTTTTAAAAGTTCAAAAGTGTCAGGGATTCAAAATAATAACACGCGGGGCACCTGGGTGGCTTAGTCAGTTAAGCGTCAGACTTTGGCTCAGGTCATGTTCGATCCCCGCATCAGGCTCTGTGCTGACAGCTCAGAGCCTGGAGTCTGCTTCAGATTCTCTGTCTCCCTTTCTCTCTGCTCCTACCCCACTCATGCTCTGTCTCTCTCTCTCTCCTTCAAAAATAAACATTAAAAATTTTTTTGAAAACCCAAAATCATAACACTGTAACTACACTCTGATACATGGGACTACATGTTTTACACAGACTGAGGGGCTGAACCAAATGTACTGCATTGAGTTAAAACAAATGACCAATATGGTCAGCTAATATTTGACAAGAGCCAAGAATACTCAACGGAGAAAAGGTAGTTTTTTCAATGAATGGTGATGGGACAAGTGGACATTCAAATGTTAAAGAATGAAACTGGACCCATATCATACACCACTCAAAAAATTTAACTTAAAATGGATTAAAGATTTAAGTGTGAAACCCTCAGCAAGGGCAGCTAGGAAACTAGTTGAAACTCCCAAAAGAAAGAAAACATAAGAATAAAGCATCTTGTTTAATGTTTTCATTTATTTTGGAAGAGAGCCTGCATATACAGGGGAGTGGGGGATAGAGGTTCAGAAGAGAAACAGGCCCTGTGCTGACAGCAGAGAGCCCTATAAGGGGCTCAAACTCACAAACAGAGATCATGACCCGGGTGGATGCTGAATGCTTAATGGACTGAGCCACCCAGGTGCCCCGGGAATAAAGCATCTTGACATGGATTTTGTAATGATGTTTTTGGATATGACACCTAAAGCAAAAACAACAAAATAAAACCTAAATAGACATTTTACCAAAGAAGACATACCAAAGGCCAACAGGTACATGAAAAGGTGGTCAATATCACTTGTCATTAAAGAAAGGCAAATAAAACCACAATGAAGTATCACCTCATGCCTGTTAGAATGTCCAACATCAAAAAATAAAGAGATGACAAAAGCTGACATGGACGTGGAAAAAAAGGGAACCCACATACACTGTTGATAGGATTGCTAGTTTGTATAGCCACTAGGGAAAATGATATCGAGGCTCCTCAAAAAATTAAAAAATAGAAGTACAATATCCATCAATTCCCTTTTTGAGAATATATCCAAAAGAAACAAAAACACCAACTCAAAAAGATATATGCTCCCCCGTGTTCACAGCACCATTATGTACAATAGCCAAGACATGGAAACAATTAATGGATGAATGGATAAAGCAGTTATGGTATATAGATACAATGGAATATTATTCAGCCATAAAAAGTAAGGAGAGTCTACCAGTTTTGTGATAACATGGATGGTCCTTGAAGGTATTATGCTAAATGAAATTAAGAGAAAGACAAATTCTGTATGATCTCAACTTGTAGGCAGAATCTAAAAAAGGAAAAAAAAATGGAAAAGATCAGACTTGTGGTTACCAGATGCAGTGAGCAGAGGGAGGGGAAAGTGGAGGAAGGAGTTCAAAAGGTACAAACTTCTAGTTATAAGATAAATACTAGAGATGTAATGTATGACATTGTGACTGTAGCTGTACTGCTGTATGAAAAATAGAAAGGTTGTTGAGAGTACATCCTGTGAGTTCTCAACATAGGAGAAAATTTTTAACTTTTTTCTTTCTTTTCATTATATCTATAGAAGATGGACATTGGCTGAACCTATTGTCATAACCGCATCACAAAATATGTTAATCAAACCAACTTCTGTATGACTTAAAGTTACACAATGATGTGGGTCAATTATCTCTCAGTAAAACTGGGGGGGGGGGGAAGGGGGGAAATGACCATAATGAGGACATGTGATATCACTATCCAAACCCTTTACACTTCAGGACACAATGCAATCTGATGTCAGTTCAAAATTCTTATAGTTGGGTAAGCTGAGGCATTAATAACCTAAGAAGAAGAGGGGCAAAGGCACCTAAGGAGAAGAGTGTGATCTGAGTGAACTGTAGTCAGTGGACAAGAAAAGTGAAAAGCAGATTATGCAGTACAATTTTAAAGGTTTCTTTGGCTTAGTGAAATAGAAAGCTCTCTAGAAGTCAGTATAGCTAATTCTTAAGATCATTCTTGTCTTGGTGTTAGCTGACTGCACCAACACACACGGAGACCAAACAGAAGCTGTGCTCTCAATTATTTCAAAATACACAAAATCATCCCCAGGATGTGCTCTCTTGGCAAGTCACATGGCAATTTGGTTTTCATTTCTAGCGCCAACTGCAACCAGTTGTTTCTTCTGAAGCTTTAAACTTAGATCTAACACTGAACTGTTCATTTCCTTCTGTGTTCTGCTTTTGCTTCCCCCATATCTGTTGCCAAAGTTACAGTCTACCACCCACACAATTGCCAAGCCAGAACCCAGGAGTCATCACGGGCTCCTCCCTTTGCATTTCAGGGCATGCTCCCAGTCTTATACATTATATATCCTGGTTAGCAAATTAATCTCGTCCTTTGCTTCATCCCTTTTGCTATCACTTCAGGTCA
This sequence comes from Proteles cristata cristata, assembly GCA_017311185.1. NCBI lineage: Eukaryota > Metazoa > Chordata > Mammalia > Carnivora > Hyaenidae > Proteles > Proteles cristata. The sequence continues at coordinate 128,092 of JAESUZ010004954.1, read as the reverse complement.
TGTCATCATCCTGACTGGTCTCCATACCCCTAATTTAGAGTTTTGTCAACACTCCCTCTACCCTTCTAGATTTATCCTGTCCTATTAGTCAAATATGAACATACTACTGCCCTCCTTATTCTCTAAAAACTTTGTGCAGTTACTCTTGCACTCTCTTGCCTGCAATATTTACCTCTCCACACTTTTTAAAAAGACTTTAAGTAATCTCTTCATGCAATGTGGGCCTTAAACTCACAATTCTCAGATCAAGAGCCACATGCTCCTGAGCAAGCCAGGTGCCCCTATCCCTCCATCATTTATATTAAACATAATGTAACATTAAACATAAACATCATTTATGTTTAGCTCCAGAATAATTTCCTTTTCTTTTTAATTTTTTTTTACGTTTATTCATTTTTTAAGACACAAAGAGAGACAGAGTGTGAGTGGGTGAAGGGCAGGCACAGAAGGAGACACAGAATCCGAAGCAGGCTCCAGGCTCTGAGCTGACAGAACAGAGCCTGAAGTGGGGCTCGAACTCACAAACGGTGAGATCATGACCTGAGCCAAGACGGACGCGTAACCGACTGAGCCATCCAGGCGCCCCCAGAATAACTTTCTCTGTCAAACCTTTTCTAACTTTATCACTACTGTGTTGGGTGTTTCTTTTTCTGTGTTTATACTAACTTGTACACAACTTTATTGGAACATTTGGCACCTTGTTTTCATTGTTTACCTGTTTGTCTTCTCTTCTGACCAATGAATGAAAAGTGAGCCCCAGCTCCCAACAATACAGCTTGTACACCTGGCACCCAGAGAGGGCTTTACTAAATCAATTTATATTCAATCAGTGATTCTTCATCTACTCACTGGAATTACCTCAGGAACTTTTAAAAATACCAAGGCCTGAACCCATCCCAGAATAATTCAAATTGAATTTCTAGGGGTGAAGTCCAGGCATTTGTAGTTTAAAAACAAAAAACTCCCCAGGTGATTCTAATGTTAGTGGTTGAAAACCACTGCACTAAATCATTGATCTGGAAATGCTAGTCTGAACTGTACCAGAAAACACAGTTTTATATTTTTTTTAAAGGACATTGTATTAGTTATTTCTGGCTGTGTAATAAATGACCCCAACATTTAGCAACTAAAACAATCAACACCTATTATCGCATAGTTTCTTGTGGTCAGGAAATCTGGCACAGTGGGGCTCAGGGTTTTTTCATAAGACTGTTTTCATGGTGTTAGCTGGGGCTATCATCATCAAGGCTTGACAGAGAGGAAGATTTTGTAGCCAAACTCATGCACAGTTATGGTAGGATTCAGTTCTTCACTGACAGTAAAAGACCTCCTTCATACCCTTGCCTCTTCATACGGAAGCAAACAATATGGCAACTGGCTGCCATTAAAGGGAATGAGTAAGAAAGAGAGGGTAAGCAAGATGGAAGCCAGACTTTTTCCATAATCTAACCTTGGAAATGTTATCCCATTACATCTACCATATTCTATTAATCAGAAGCATGTTATTAGATCTAGCTAAACTAAATAGGAGGGAATAAAGCAAGTGTATGGATATCACCAAGTGGGTATCATTGGGGGCTATCTTTAAAGCTGCCTACCATAGATGTTTACTTAAAAATTAACCTATTTTAAAGGAATCTCAACCAGATTATCTTAACATTAGGAGTATGCATATCACTGGTCTTCTTATAAAACTGATTGAGATGAACCAAAAGTAAACTGACAGGTGTTTTTTTTTTTTTAATTATATATATTTTTTCATTATCTTAATGTAGATGCATTAATTTAAGGCTATTTAAACAAGATAATGTCAAGGCAAGTCATTTTCATAACAGCCTTATGAATTAGGTCAATGTGCTTTTCAAAGATTAAAAGTGCCCCTTTCTTTTCCAAGTTGTTCAAGATCACAGAAAACAGGCCACCTTTAGGATTTAACATTTAACATAATTTCTTCTTAGTGAAGGGCAGTTAACAGTAAATCTAAAGGTAAAATACCAAGCAAAACAGGCAAATTAACATACAGACATTATGCTGAAGAGAGTAATAAACTTTAAGTTTGCCTCTCATTTTAGAGGAAAAAAGCTAATGTACTGCACAACACTAAATACTGATCTTAATAACCAAAATTTAAGCCTTCCTCAGAGAGATACTATCATTGCAGAAGGATCCATTTGTCTTTAGACTGCTTACTGTTCAATGCTGAGGTGGAAAGTTGGAACTGCTTAATGATATTTAGCAAAACTACACAAAGTACTAAAAACAAAAAGAAATTGGTGTCAAAGCACAGATGATTTGCATACTTGGAAGTCTGATGTTGACAGCACATTTACACAAAATCCTAAACTTAGTTTATATCATCTTGTACATCTCCCTCAGTGTTTGGTATAGAGAGTGCTAGCCTCCAAATTAAGAGTACTGCATTTAATAACATCTTTTTCCTTCAATCATTTCCTAAATATTTGTTCTAAACTATTAGTAGATCATAAAACCTATTATGAATTTTAAAAAGGATATCATTGTAACACAATGTCATAAAATTATCACTGAGAAGCTGTGCTTTGTGCATGGGCAGAAAAAGCTTAAGAACAACCTATTATAATTAACTTTTTTTCTTAAAGTTTATTTTGAGAGACAGAGAGAGAGAGAGAGAGAGAGAGAGAGAGAGATCATGAGTGGAGGAGGAACAGAGAGAATGAAGGAGACAGAAAGTCCCAAGCCAGTTCCTCACTGTCAGTGCAGAGTCTGATGTGGGGCTTGAACTCACAAACCTGTGAGATCAAGCCCTAGGCTGAAATGAACAGTCAGACACTTCACTGACTGAGGCACTCCTGCAAGTTGCTTGTAAAAAAGATTCAACTGCACCTTGAGGGGGAAATCTGTCCCTTCCTTCACTTGAGGTGTCAACTCCTAGTGCCATGATTATGCTTATTAAGATCCAGGAAATAAAGGCATGATCAACTTACTATTACCCAACATAAACATTTCTGTGTCACCTATTATGTGAGTTACAGCAGACATGAAGTTTGAAGCTACTAACCAGGACTGTTGAAGCTCTGTAGCCCTTTAACAATGTCCTGAGCCATCCAGTTCTCCAGACCTAGACACTTATTTGGGGCTTTAGTTTGTTTGAATTCATTAACATTACTTAACAGAGAGCTTTTCAGCTGCCAAACTGATGGGTTGTAAACAGATGGATCACCTAAAAATATATACATTGTCTTATCAAAATACTATGAATTAACAATTTTAAAACTACCTTCTGTGTACTTTAGTCTGGAGCAAATGAGTAAAATATACTTTAAAGATAATGGCAGCCAGAATTATCTTTGTTAGGGAATTACAAATAAGGAAAAGGGAGAGAATAGAAAGTAGTGACAGACTGTAATTGAAGGTATCAAAACAAACCAGTGGTTTTTAACAGGTATAAATACAGCTATTTGCATATGTAGGTATCTGCTAAAAGGGACCATGAGTAGCAGTAGGAGCAAACTTAGCACTCAGATCTTGGTTCCTGAATACTATTTTCCATGAAAAGAAGGCAGGCTTCCTTGAAAAAAAAAAAAGGCTGATTCCAGGGCTAGGACACGGGAAGTACAAGATGAACCTGGAATACTGACTGTACCAAAAAGTATGAAAAGACTCAAAGTATACTGATTACATAACACATGTGGGGATTCCGTCACAGCCAGGGAACATTCTGGGGCTCCCAAGGGCAAATGTGGGACAATTACCACATCAAAATGATGACAGTAATGGATTTAATCTGTTAACGAAGAATCCATGAGTCTATCTGTTAAAAATAAGTAAATGAACAGGGAAAAACACTTCCTTTTACTACAAATGTCAACTAATAAATATAGATGATGGATTTAGAAAATCAGTCCTTCACTCCAAGAGGGACTCGGGGGAGGGGCAGGTTTAACTATCTCATGGCCAGACATTGCCTCTACAGGACCCAGTGAGACATGCCTAGAGCTGTTTGTCAATAGATCTACAATTGCCTGTTGCAGATGGCCTGACCTTACTCCAGAATCCCAGGGGCCTATACTATGATTCTCCAGCTGGACTTGCCATATTCCACACTGCACTGGCCCCCACCACTGATACCACTAGTCTTCTTGATCACATGGTGCAAGTGTCTTGTCAGGGCTGCTTGCAATGAAGCTTGAAACTGTTGCAGGAAACTTTCCTGCCCTGGCCCCATTCAAAATTGGCAGCCTTGCACATTTCTTGATAGAAGAGCTGGAGTATTATTCGTAGTTGTAGAATCCTCGGTCTCCAGAAGGAAAAGAGGCCTACAAAATGTTCTTCTTTGTGGTAGGGGCTGCCAAGAGGCAGCAATATTTCACTTTGGAGGAGATATCCTGCATTCCCCTGATGATTAAACCTTTGCAAGTGACTGGTCTCTCAGTCTTCTTAGCGTTTATCTCTCATCCTCTGGGGTACATGTATGTTACCGATGTGTTCAGCATAGTAGCCACCTCTTGCTCATCTGCCCAACCATATGATGTTGTCAGTAAAATGGACCAGTGTACTGTCATGAAGGATATTTAGGTGGTCCATGTCTTAATGACTGAGGGTGGGAGAGTTAACATAGCCCTGAGGAAAAACTCAGTCTAAATGAATAGTGTTGACCGTTCTTTGTGAAGGTCAACGGTTTCTGATCCTTTTCTCTAATTGGAATGGAAAAAAAACCACACTGCCAAGTCAGTGACACACCATATATCTGAAGCCTTACTAATCTGTTCTAGCAAGGAGTCCAGCATAGGACAGCAGTTGTCCTAAGAGTTATTACTTGGTTAAGTCAGCAGAAGTCCGTAGTAACTCTCCAGGATCTATCCAGTTTATATAGGGGCTGGACTGTTACATTAAATGAGAAAGACAAATATCATATGTGTGCACGTATAGGAGGATTAGGAGGAGCTTAACAGAGGACCAAGGGGGAGAAGAAGGGCAGAAATGGTGGGGGAAAGGGGGAGAGGCAAACCATGAGAGACTCTTGAATGCTGACAAAAACTGAGGACTGGTGGATGTGGGGGAGGAGGGGTGGGCATGGAGGAGGGCACTTGTGGGGATGAGCACTGGGTGTTATGTGGAAACTAATTTGACAATAAACTATTTGTAAAAAAAAAAAAAAAGAGAAATAGGACCAGCACTCCTGTATCTTTTAGGTCTTAAATGTTGGCAGTAATCTTCATTATTCCCCCCAAATACAACACTGTGCCTAATTTACTATCCTGAGAAGAGGGATGGGGGGCAGTTTCAGAAGGTTCCCTTTGGCAAACCCCGCTATAACTCCCAGTCCACAGACGAGGGACCCAATGTGGTAGTTACTCCATTGCCACATAAATACTCATTATGCATTTGGGGCCCACTGTGACACCAAGTTTAGGCAGTATACTTGGCCTGGTAGGTGCCCATTATAACAGGAAGGCTGTGACCTTGCTTTAAATCTGCAGATACTGATATCAACTCAAATCCTATGACCAAAAGTCCTCAAAACACCTGATTTTCCTTTTTCCCTAGTGCACAGTCACTCAGATAGCCATAAAGCCTTTCTGGAGAAATGTCATGTATTTACGTAATTTCCACGGTGTGGTAGGGTTCTTCTTCTTTGGGACTCATCCACATATTCAGTTCTCGATCTAAAAACTGTTTCAGGTCTGGAAACTAAGCAAGGGATCATGACTTTTTACTGCTGCCACTGCCCTCAGTGTCCTGCACCTCCATTCTTGCTTTTTAGGGTAAGAGATGTTAATCAGCACCCTCAAGGACTGCCCATCTGTTTTGCCTCGAGGGAGACTAGGCTGTATTAGCTGTCTCTAGAACTCCTTGTGGGCCAAGCTCCTTTGGATATAAGAATGGCCTTAGGATAATTGTGACCTTCTAGTTTTTGGCAGCTAAGCAACACCACTGGCTTCCATTACTTCAGGGCTGTTATTCCCATGGACGTTAAGTCATGGGGCAGTTTCTGTGGAAGTCAGCTCTGTGGCTGCCTCTCTTACCTTTATGCCAGTCTTGCAGAGGAGAACTACCACCAAACTTCTTAGTGATGGTGATGATGCGTCTCTCACCAGTGCTCTCCTGATGGCCTTGGGTGAATGGTGTAGATTTTAGGTCCTCTCATGGAGTAAAAGCCATCAGCAGATCTTCTGGCCTTAGGCAATGTATCAATTCCAGCATCCCCATTTGCTCAGCCTTTATTCCTTCTTACACAGGTTGCCAGTGTTTTGGTTACTGGTTAGTTAGTTGCTTGGCAGCCAAGAAAGGAGAAAGGGGGCAGAGGAGGAGGACTATTGCCTTAAGGCAAGAGGCTTCTGCAGTATCTCCAGTAGAACAAACATTGCTAGTTCATACTACAGAAGGGATACCTTGCAAGCCGTAAGGTCCCAGAGGGAGGAGCAAGGCCATCTCTCAAGATGACACCATCCTATGTTTAGGATTCTTCATTTCCTCACCTTCACATTAACAGAACTAGGTTAGCTAAACATTCAAGGCTCAGATGTCTCTGGGGGTTCTGTGACTCCAACAATTGGCTACCTCTTCAGCAAGTGGTTCAACAGACTCTGTCCCACAGCCAATAAAGGCTACCCCAGGAGTCCTCGAGCTCTGACCTTTAGGTATTCATGGCTTGTTTACAGCTATTTCTATTTTCCTTATGCAGTGCTACTATACAATTTAACAGGAATCAGTCAACTGTAGTCTTTGGAGATGTTATTCCTCCCATATTTTTCAAACTGTCCCAGGTCAACACTGGTAAAATCTTTAGTAATTAGTCTGTAGCCTTATGCCAAAGACTCGTTGCTTCACCTACTGATGATGGTGGCACCTTCAGGCCGAGAGATAGATGAGCCATTTCCAAATGTCAATTTTACCATCCCAGCAGCCAAGATGTTATTAAAGTGTAGGATTTTTATTAGGGGAGATATCTCTGAAGGATAATTGGGAGGAAGGAGCCAGGAAGACTGGATGAAGTGCCACATCATGATGCAGGTCTGATCCTAAGTGAAAGAGAGAGGAAGGAAGACTGAGTGGAAGTATTCTAGAGGGCCATGTTGTCTAAAGAAGGCTTGGCAAAGTGATGGGGGAGTCCTTGTGTCCCTAGTGGCCATCAGAGGAGTCTGTGTCTCCCAAAAATGGGCCTTAGTATCTCTGCCATGCTCAGTTCCTGAGCTGTAAAAGAAGGAAGGTCTTGGCACAAACACAGTGATGGATTTCAGAGCACAGCAGCTGGAATCCTTGGTCAGTTGAACTCGTTGCAGTGGGGGTCTATGAGGTGCGTTCTCATAGTAGCCTCCTCATCTTAACAAGAGGGAGAGCTGGAATTCAAATTAGGTAGTTTGGTTCCAGACTCTATACTACTACCAGTATCCTAAGAAGGTATCTCTTAGAAGTGCAGAGGTCTGAAATTAACGGTCCTCAGATTTATATGGCAGGCTGGAACAGATCGGTAAGATCATTGGGCTCCTCTAAAGAGTTTGTACTTCATTCTACAGATAATAAAGCGGGGGGAGGGGCACATCACAGATTAATGCATACAAATATATTCTGTATGCACTGCATACACACATGAATAATTTATAGACGCATATGTAGCTTTAGTTTCCTATGGTATAAAAAGGTTAGGAGACTTGAAAAGAGCTGCAACAGTGATTCCCGGCCTGTATATACGTAAGATGTATCACCCTGTATACATGGTACAATGGTTAGAAAGTGCTGACAAATCATTCATACCGTCTAAGATGTAAAAATCTGGGGGAAAAATGACTCAGATAAATCCATTTTTCAGCACTTGGTATGAGATCTTACAGTGGTACAAGGCAATCAAAAATTCATTTAACTTTTACTACTTTATTGCTGTACTGAAAATTATGTTCTACCTTCTTTATGCAAAGGCACTCTTTCCACTTATACTGTGTGTCAAATAGGCATTTACAAGGTAAATGAAGAACGTAACCACTATTTATAACATAATTCCCTGGGAATCTGTGTAAGCTCCTAACAATCAATTCATAGATGAATTCTATAGAATATAACCTTCTATAAAAAGGATACCACACAATTATTCATTAACTAGTTAGTGTTGCAAAAAACAAGTGTTCTTAATTCTGTTTTATAAACATGGGAACCCAGGCAGAGAAACAGTAAATGATTTTTTGCTCCACATCATGAAATCAACTATGAATATAGAACTGGAGACTAAATCAGATTCTTATACACCTAGAGTCATTAATAATACAAATCTACAACTGCAGGATAGTCCTGCAATAGAATATTAAAACTGAGAGATGAAAAGAATCTCAAGAAACGGGCACCCTCCTACACTGTTGGTGGGAATGTAAACTGGTACAGCTCCTCTGGAAAACAGTGTGGAGGTTCCTCAGGAAACTAACAATAGAACTCCCCTAGGACCCAGCAATAGCACTGCTAGGAATTTACCCAAGGAATACAGAGATGCTGATGCATAGGAGTACATGTACCCCAATGTTCACAGCAGCACTCTCAACAACAGCTAAAACATGGAAAGAGCCTAAGTATACATCAACAGATGAATGGATCAAGAAGATGTGGTTTATCTATACAATGGAATACTGCATGGCAATGAGAAAGAATGAAATCTGGCCATGTGTAGCAACATGGATGGACCTTGAGGGTGTTATGCTAAGCGAAATAAGTCAGGCAGAAAAGGACAAATATCATATGTTTGCACGTATAGGAGGATTGGGAGGAACTTAACGGAGGACCATGGGGGAGAAATGGTGGGGGAAAGGGAGAGAGGCAAACCATGAGGGACTCCTGAATGCTGAGAACAAACTGAGGACTCATGGGTGTGCTGGGGGAGGGGAGAGATGGGCATGGAGGAGGGCACTTGTGGGGATGAGCACCGGGTGTTATATGGAAACCAACCTGACAATAAACTATCTGTAAAAAAAAAAAAAAGAAAAGAAAAGGAATCTCAAGAGAACATTGGTCCAAACTTCTTTTGTCTTTTTTATTTCTTTTAATGTTTACTTATTTTGAGAGAAAGACAGAGTGTGATAAGAGGAGGGGCAGAGAGAGAAGGGGACACAGAATTCGAAGCAGGCTCCAGGTTCGGCGTTGTCAGCACAGACTCTGACACAGGGCTCCAACTCATGAACTGCGAGATCATAACTTGAGCCAAAGTCGGATGCTTAACCGACTGAGCCATCCAGGCACAACTTTCTTTATAATGGCAAGTATTACTATTATCTGACTACAGAGAAAAGAAAATCAGTTGATCAAGGCCAAATCTAAAACTTAAGAAAAACTTCAAATTCAAACCCTCTAGAAACTCATCATACACAACCACTATTATTTATTATCCTTCAAGAATATATATGTGAATCAGAATGGAGTTTTTAGATTTCAGTCTGTTTCGCTTCCTGACTTAAGGCCTAAAAACATAAACTGTAAACTCAGCAAGAGCAATTTATGAATTTGGGAGTAGGAGAAGTCTCTAAGTGATGGTTTGGAGAACATAAACCATATATATTTATAGCCTGGCACAAGTAAATTTTGTTTATTTTTTATACTAGGTTCCAAATATACACTATACTCTGAGGGCTATTAAAGGCACAAACTAGCTTTTAGCATTAGACTTTGGGATGCAATTCCAAACAATGATTTCCTATGTTCCCTAGTTTTGAATGATAGGGTTTTAAGATTTTAAAATAGACATAAAAATTAGAATCAACGAAAGAATTTTACTAGCAAATAACTACTTGTTACGTATCAAAAGTCTTTGTTAAGTCTGAGTTACTAACACTTGATAAAAAGGCAAACTATACTCCCTTAGTTCACCAAGAACTTGACTTACGTTACTACATTAACATATACAATAATACTTGTCCCAGGAAAAAAATGTATTTAAAAAGAAATGGAAGTATGCAGGTCGGGATAGATATTAAATTATAGGACAGATGATTGATTAACTTCAAATTTGCTCTTGAGCTTTGTGACACCCAATCAAAAAGAGGCAAACCTTTTACTATCAAAAAGGGGCTTTCAAAAGTTTTTTAGAATCACATTCTAAAATATCTCAAATGGGACTTTATGTAAAGGGCACTATATGACATGGAGAAGAATGTCTCTGACAGTATCATATAACAGATATGGTTAAAATGTTTTACATGGTTACTTCAAGAAGCTTCTTTAGGTGAAGGTGAAGGTTTCTCATTAAAATTCTATCCAGTGAAGGTGATATTACTAAGGGCTAGTTTTGCCATAAACATCATTTTTACACTGAAAGCTTCTTACACATGGATTAGTTTTCCCACCTGGGACAGCAACTCTTATTTAATGGTTAGAAGACCCCAGCAAAAAATACAAATTAACTTGACAGGCCTAATACAATTACCTCATTTAGGGACAGGCCTAAAATTTGAAACCTCTAGATTCAGCAGAAAAGCTTAGTTTCTGACAATTTCAACAGCACTGTAACCCAAGGCTTCAGAAGGACTTACTGGAAATTTTAGGCTTCCAAAAGGATGCCCTCCAACTATAAGGAATTTGTTTGCTGCATGAGCATGTATAGTACATTCTGAAGATAAAGAACTGTAAACAGTTTCAGTCTTAAAAAAGCAGAAACCCCAATTTTCAGTATTATGTTAAAAAAAATTCTATCAGCTACCCAAAGCAGCAATATATAATTATCCGTACTGACTACTGTGCCCAAATGCAATGAATGTTTCTAAAATGTATGCATGAGGCCATGGGCAGCAAGGAATAATCAATGAGAGAAGTATCTGCTATTTAATCTAAATATTTCTCCTGCAATCTGCATTGGGAATAATGAAGCTGGAAAATATCTACAGAGGGCATCTAGTGTGCATATACACTTTTGCCCTATTTTCCAATCTCTAAATAGATCTCTATTCCAGCTTCTTCTTATCTTAGCACCTACAGTCTAGGACCAATTCCTTTTATCTCATCAATGAAGATGTTCTGCTATGTTCCTTATACATATTTTTACATACTCGGAAATTAGTAAGCAATTAGTGTTCTTTCGTTAACAAGACAGTCACAATTACTTAGCCTTTCTCCAAACACCTTATCTACTAATCTTTAGGCCTTTTCTTAATGGGTCATCCACACAAACGTTTGGTCCTTTAATACAAACTTCACAAATTCACGGGATTTAGGTTATTTCATGATTTGTTCAAACCACAAATTAAAACAAAACAGCTTTATGTGTAAGTAGCAATGCTGTATCTTGGACTCAATTATTCAAAACAATATTCTAGGTACCAATGTAAGTGAGCCCACACAGCTTACCTTCTAGTGGGAAAAACAGATGACAAACCAGTAAACAAGTTGTCAGGCTGGAGTGCTATGAAAAAAAAAAATTAAGTGATAGAGGTAAAGAGGGCTTTTGTGATGAGGTAGCATCTGTCCTGCAAAGAGAATGATGTTCCAATCAATTTTTGGCCAAAGTCGGTTTAACTAGTTATTCTAGTATATATTTATATACATTTTTAAAAATGTCTTATTCATTTCTGAGAGAGAGATGGGGGGGAGAGGGAGAGAAAGAGAGAGAGACAGCTGAGGAGGGGAGGGTCAGAGAGAGAGGGAGACACAGAATCTGAAACAGCCTCCAGGTTCTGAGTTAGCTGTCAGCACAGAGCCCGATATGGGGCTCAAACCCACGAACTGTGAGATCATGACCCAAGCCGAAGTTGGACGCTTAACCGACTGGGCCACCCAGGTGCCCCTATATTTATATACATTTATTCTGAATTATATAACCTTGCACCACTCTTTCCTGAATGCTCTTGTTCTTAATTTGAAGGCTAATTCTATCTTTCAAAAGGTTATCATTATGTCCTTAATTGGTGTATCCCATAAGTTTAAAAAGCATGCCTTCTAATTTAAATATGTATTTTATAGTATTAGCTCATTATTTTAGTATGTGTTTCTTCCAAATTACATTTAACAATGGGTGAAAAATAACAATATCTGAAACAAACTCCTTGTGTTACTTGTTAGGTCTACATGGATATTCTAAAAAATAGACATTTTGTGATGCATTGTAATTGAGACAGGCTGAAAGCAAACTGGCTGAGTAGGACTCATTTAGAAGAGGAGGCTTAAGGGAAGATGGAAGATGGAGTTAATTACTGAGGGATTGTTCTAACAGTAGTGAAAACCCAATAGAGAAGTAGCAGTTGAAAGAGATCAAGTATGTGAGATGAAGAGGCAAATCAACTGCCCAGGTGGAAGAGAGCCTTTTGTACCACACGAGCTCTTTGAGATATGCTGCCACCACCTGGGCAATAAGAAATTCTGAAGTATGGAAAAACTGTAGTTGTGATTATCAGTTAATTAACAATTATAGACTCAAAAAACATACTTTCATTTTATGAAATCAGCATTTTTTGACAAGTCTTTGGATATTAAAGAAGAGCTGGGATTCTAGCCAGATGTGTTTAGAACCCTCCTCTACTTTTTAAGTCTCTGATTCCTTATCTGTTAAATGGGTATAAGAATACTATCATTTGGGGTTGTTTAGCCTCAGGATTAGTGATAATAGATATGAAGCACCTAGCCCAGCACCTGGTACATAGTAAGCACTCAATAAATAGCTTTTAAGAAATCATTCTTCTTCAGTATGATCTTGCAAATACCACTAATACCTGATTATTACTTTTTAAATCACATAAGTGTGCCTATTAAGACATCTATTTTTGTATTCTAATTATGTTTCAATGAGAGGAAAAACTCATGAAATAAAATTTAGCGAAAAAAACAATTTCATCAAATTAAGTCAGATATGTGAAGACAATTAAGCACAAAATGCTGAGTAGGTTAAGAATATTCTCAAGATCTTTAGTCAAGTCTAGATTACTGTAACAGAATCTTAGTCAGGTTTTATTCATTCACAATTTGTTTTCATTCACAACTTTGACATGAGTCAAGATGAAATGCAATTTTATACCATACAAAAGAAAATTTTTTTTAAAATGACGGAGTAGGACTTACCTTAAGAGGAAAAAATGGTTAAAAAATTTTAACGCTCCGTTTTCAAAATACAACAGCAATAGAGAAATAGTGTGAATAGATAAGGTGGTGGAATTCACTACACAGGAATTATGTAAAGACAAACCCTCCTTAATAGTGTAAGGTTTTTAAAATTTGGTTAAAGTTGCATGAATAAGATTTCTTAAAAATAAATACAGGTAGAGCTTATTTCCTTGTTATTCTAAGTTGGCATTCTGAAAGACATTGGAGAAAGAATAAAAATCCAATGGAGGATCTCTTCAAATAAGTAAGATCTTAAGAAAATTGGCTACCTTTCCACTAGATTCTTTGTTCTGCTGCTGCTTATGAAGCGGGAAGTTAGAAAAATGGCCAAATCCAGTCCAAGTGACAGAATTTTAAAGCTGAAAGAACACCAGAGAGAATCTAGTCTATTCCCCAGGTAAAGAAGAGGAAACAGGTTCAGAGTGACTTATCAGTGTATACAGATGAGCAGAGACAAGGCCTGTGAAACTGAACTCACAGGCTGAGTCCTCACTAAAGAAAATAGTCCACGGCATCTGAAGCAATCTAGGAGCCACCTTTCATCAAGGCAATGCAGGCTGCAGTAAGGAAGGAGCTCAGCTGTGGCAATGCCTATGGTTTTCCTGGGCTCACATCCTGTGCTGGAACTGATCTAACTAAATCAGCAGTAGGAAGCTGTGAAGGCAGGTCTACACAACAGCTAAAGGGGAACGGAAGCTTCTTTCTTACGCATCTTTTTCCTGCAACCCCAAGACTGTTATGCTTTAGGACATAAGCAGCAGAGCAAATTTCCGGGAAGGGAGTAATTGGGTACACTGTGTATCCAAGATTAAAACAAAACACACACATCTTTGGTCTCTGCAGTGAAGGATGTTAAAATACAATCTGACCCCATCCGGGAATGACTATCTGAACAAGTTTTTAGAAATCACATAGTTACCCCCGGCAAGTAAAGTGTTGAGGATACACAATCCAGTGACTGAGTCTGCTTTTTCTGGCTACTACAGGTACAGGCTAGGCCCAAGCAGCACAAGCTTTGAAACCGTCGGCCAAGTTTTCAAACAAGGATGAGTAAGAAAACAACTGCTGCTAATACAACATACAAACATTAACATATGCCCAACGAACAGTATTACAGATCACAAGATTATTTGCCAAAAGCCTGTTCCCTGGTAAATAATACTGTTGTTATATCTAGTTATACATGTCACAGCTTGCTCCTCAAAGAGAACATTCTATAGTCTTTCAAGAATAAAAACCTGCTTTATTTGGCACACACAAGTGAAGAGGTCTTGCAACATTCGCAGAGGTAGTCAAACAGAGACGTTCAGTGCAAGCAATCACAACATTTGGTCACCAACCAAACCAGAGTTAATCTCAGTTCCTGTAGATTAGAAGACAATATTAAACTCACTCTTTCTGCTTGTTGACTTTGAATCCCTTTATTTGTGTACTGAAGGAACAAATATCTCTGTGGGAACTCTATGCCCAGTGTGTTTATCAAGTTTACTTTGGGCAAGTATCGATCATTTGAGTGTTTGTGGGTTTGTGTGTATGTGAAATGAGTTAGGTTCTCAAATTAAAAACGAACAACAAAAATCCCTGCTCACACACATGGCTGCATCTTCCTTTAGTAATAGGCTTTAGTGGAACCACCAAGGTCCAGCTGCTCCATTGTCTCCAGTACGTGAGGCTTTAACTATTGTCCAACCAGAAGATGAGAGGGGGAAGGGTGTGACCCAAGAGAAGAAACTCGCCAGAATCCTTCAAAAGCCGCTGTGTGACCCTCACCTTGGCTTTGGGCGGTTTGTGGAGACCAACTCCTTTCTTGCCGCCGCTCTTGGGTCTGTTTCCAGGGGTTACAGACCTCACCCACCAGGGCCCTCCATCAACGGTCTGGCTCCAGCAGAGGAGGGGGCTGTGCCCTGGCTGACATCAGGGGCAAAGGCAGAGCGCCCTCGGAGTTCCGGGCCGGCTCCTCAAGGCCTGAGTCCACCCGGGACTCCACGCTCGCCCCTTCTTCCCAGCAGGAAGCGCCGGCCTCGGGGTCCAGCCAGAGGCCAGCCAGGGCGCCGCCACACACCCCGCTCCGCCTCACCTGCCGCTCGCCCGCAAGCCGGGCGCCGCCCTACCCCGCCCCTTCGCCCCCGCGAGTCCTGGAGGTCGAGGTCCCGGGACCCACACAACAATGGCGCAGCCGGAAACTGGCCCCTCGACTTCCTCAGGCCCATTCAGGGCTGGGGACGGCCTGTGGGCGGGACGAGAAAGCTACGGCTTCCGCCTTCCTGCTTCCGGCCTGGAGGTGAGTTGGGAGTAGGGGTCCGAGCCCAAGGTCCCGGTCGTGATGCAAGGGGGTTCCTGGCAGTCGCTGCGGTTGTTTTGCCCACGTGCCCAGAGGAGGCGGCCACGGCGCTGGCGGACCGAGCTGTGGCGGGACCGAGCCAGGATTCCCCGGGACCGCCCGCTGTCCGAGCCCCGCCGGGCCAGTGCCCGCCGAGGCGGAGGGGAGATTGAACGTGGCCCCCTGGGGCCGGCAGCTTGGTGAGGTAGGGGAGCGAATGAGCAAGGCGGGGAACCAGGATTGACGGGGCATGCTGATGTTGTGAAATACCATCAACTGCAGCTTCGGGAGCCGCGGAGCACTGGTCTCGAGAGCAAGCCCGGTCGAGCCCTTACGGAAGGAGGAAGAGTATATTTATTCCTCCAAGTATGGGAGGCGCGCGCGTTTGGGTCAGAAATTGAAGTGCACGGGAGCCGTGTGGCCTATGGACAATAACTTTTTCGTCTTAATGGATAAAACTTTGCCACGGAGCATGCCCTTTACTTCCGCGTGCCTCGTTTTTTGCAAAGTTGGCTTATCACCCAGTCTTGACTTAGTTAATTCATTACCGTGCTGAAGAAGGTGAAGAAACAGATGGACCTCTTATGTGGGTTGGGGCCTACAAATTCAAGGGCAGGGGGCGGGGGCTAGAGTATTTAACAAACTCCTAGAGTCACTTAAATTAGTGCTATCTGTTGAAAATATATGAAGAGACCGGTGAAAAGATATTAAAATCAGCGGTAGTTTTCTTGAGGTGATGGGAATTATAGTCTGTTGCGGTTTTCTGAAAAGAACACGACTTGTATAATAGACTAAAAAAAAAAAAAAAGTTAAAGAATAAAGTGAGGTGTTTGATTTTGTAATTATGTACCTAACCCTGATAATGAATGACATTTTTAGTACAAGAAGTTCAAGACCTAGGAATGAATATGCTCTAATTTTTTTTAATATGCCAGTTAGCTTTATAAATAATTTTATTTTTGAAGTAATTTACTAATAGTTTGTAATTACTCCAGTAATTAGGATTCTCTTACAGAGCATTTGCAGTTGTAGTAATGATTTCATTTTTCACATTAGGAAGAAATAAATATTAAATGTCTTTGATATGCCAGGCAATTTTATGTCATCTATAGATTGCATATGTAGAATTTTGAAATAACTTCATCTGCAATTGTATTAAAATCCTGAAAGTTGTGACTTAAACTCTTTTTCTTTTCTGTTCTTTTCAACCCACCCAGTATATAGAATTTAAATCTTCTCTCACAAGTGTATGGTAGAGCTAAAGAAGAAGACAAGCAAGGGTCATCTGAAATTGTAATTGGCTCACTAATAATCACAGGACAAAGTTGGAAATAACTACTCAAGCATAAGGTAGATGACTTTTTAAATCCCACTGAAATTGTGGATGTATATACAGCCATTCCTATCCAACTGTTCTAATTCTCACCTTTGAATAGAGGTTGACCCAAACATAAAAGGTTGAAAAGCTCTGAGGCAAAATAGAAAGTGTCACTCAGATCAACAGCATCCTTCCTTATCAGATGGCCCTCCCATACCAACTCAAAATGGAACAAAATGCATGGCACCTGTTATGGGTAATTTTCTCATTTATTAAATTATGTCCTCAAGTAGGAGTCCACAGATCCAAAAGAGGGCATGTTGGTTTTTTGCTCCTATCTCTTTGCATATGAATATATATTTTCATGGCTCCCAAACCTTTTCAATCCTGGAAACACCTGTCCATTACCTCTGTTTCTCCAGGCATTTCATGTACTCCATGGTTTGTCCTTTTCAAACACCAGATTTGATGATTCATACTTTTGTTAATTAGTAAATAATAGTACTAAGGCATTGTCCATAAATGACAAACAGGATTCAGCTGTTTCCTGGAATGAGTGTTTAAAACTCAAAATTCTTTAAAAAGTCAGCTGCTAATAAAATTTGTCTTGACTATAAAGATTGCAGAGTCCCTATGGCAGATTCCATGTGGTTTTTACTTTTATCTTCTATACCTTTACATCTTTTTTAAGTATTGCCGTAGTTGAATTATTTTTTTCTTAACTGGAGATATTAGACCTTATTAAAATTGTACTAATTAATCCTTTTTAAAAACAAGAAACTGATGAGTGAAAATGGAATTCTGAGTTAACTGATGGTTTGATGTAACTTTTTCAAAATTTGATTAACCACATAGTCTTTTTTTCCTCTTGTTGCCTCTCTCCTCCCTTTTTCAAAGACACTACCAAGATGTTTGATATAAAGGCTTGGGCTGAGTACGTTGTGGAATGGGCTGCAAAGGACCCATATGGCTTCCTTACAACGGTTATTTTGGCCCTTACTCCATTGTTTCTGGCAAGTGCCGTACTGTCCTGGAAATTGGCCAAGATGATTGAAGCCAGGGAAAAGGAACAAAAGAAGAAACAAAAACGTCAAGAAAATATTGCAAAAGCTAAACGACTAAAAAAGGATTGAAGGAATGAACAGGCTCTGTAGCCAGAGGAAAACCATTTGGAAAATTATGCAGCTTTGGAAGGACCCACTAAGGTTTCTTTTCTGATTTTTATGACAATAATTTGTAGTCAGTGAAGTCTGAGCACATGGAAGGATCATGTTAGTTGTGACCTCTACTGCTGCAACTTTTAGGCTTTGGTATAGAAGTCTGTTGACAGTTATTGTAAATTGGCATTTATTATGGTATAAATTTTTTATGAGTGACTTAGTCATTTGCCATTTTGCAGCATTTGTACTGAAATGAAAACATCCTGTGGAGAGAAATGACTATACATTATGAATTCTATTCAAATAATGCCTTAGAATGGGGTCCTGTTCTGGATGAAAGGAGTTAAGAATGTAAAAATCAAAACTGTACTGAGGTGAAAAGTGTGCTTTGGCTTAAAAGACATATAGTATATTAATTTTATCTTTTATCATTATTGCTTATTTCTTGGAATAGAATCATTTCTGGCTTTCTCAAAGCCAAATATTAACTAATGACTTTTTGTGTTCTGAGTTTTTTTCATTTTATTTAGCCTTTGAGATAATTATCAGACATTCTGCATTTTTTAAAATCTAATTTTATAAAGAATTCTCTTATTGACTATATAAAATACCACCTACCAGATATAACAATTTTTGTACTTATGAACACTGCCATTTTCTTAGATATGTCTTGTTGAGTAGAATAACACCATGATTTAGAGCTTGCATAAAAATGCCAAACCTTGTGTTACCTTGGAACCAGTTTACTCTTTCTTATGCTAAGTAGAAATGTGAAGTAGTTAAAATGTCTTCTTGGATAATTTGCTCATTATATACATGACATTTTTGTGTTTTTATTCCATTCTTTGTTTTAACTTATCTAGTAGTGATATTCTGTACTTTTTGATCACACAGGTTCATGGTGAAAATTAAAATTTCAAATTTCTTTTAAGGAATTCTAAAAAAGTAATACTTAAGTTATAAATCATAATTAAGTAACAAATCATAAGTGGCAAAGAAAGGTTTAATATTTGGAAAAATTTTATCATACCAGTAATTAGGTGAAAAAGGAACAAGTCAAAATGAGAAATGTGTTAAAATTAGAAATAAAGAGCTAAAGGATCTTTCCTTTAGTTAAGTAGTAGAACTGGAACTTTTTACTATTAAACATGGTTTTTATAAATGTATGGTCCAGTAATTTTATTTGCTGTCAGTATATAATAGCTTATTGTTTTTCTCCCTTCTGGTAAATTGTCCACCAGCTTTAATTTAAAAATGAAACTAGATATTGAAATAAATTTGATACTTTTTTATAAAGAGGTCCTGTTTTTTTTTTGTTTTGTTTTGTTTTGTTTTTTAGGGGGAACTAATAACAATACAGTAATTAAAATTAGATACGTAATGGAAGTTAGACGTTTCAAAGGGTTATGAATTTCATTTATAGCTAAAAGCATAGTTAAAAAGGTTGAGGGCAATGTCTCTCAGCTGTGAACACCTAAGGACTCCTGAGAATGTTGATGGGCTGTTCTGAACACTACTACTTTCACTTAAGGTTGTCAGTTTCAGCTTGGTTCCAGTGTAATGGACATTATTGCAACTTCAGTGTTTGGTTATATTACTCAGGTAATAGGATATCTAGTGATTCTTTTATTGTGACTGAACTTTTAATAGTTGGAATTACCATTGAAATTCAAACTTAAAAAAAAAATGCTTCTGTAGATCTCCTGGCCCTCCTGGATCTACATTACCCAATAAGTTGCTTATGGCTACATTTTAGAGTAAAAGTACTGAAGCAAAAGATCTATTTACCATAATTCTCAGTTACCTACTAAAGCTGTGTTTTCATTGGTTCTCATTACAATTTAAAGATATTTATTTAACTGAAATCTTTTTGAATAATTTCTTTTGAAGTCTTAACACATGCCAATTTTGTATTTGTTAGACATATGCCATTTGTTTCCTCAGGTTTAGCTTTTCCTAACTGTGAGATCAAGGTTTTATAATATATATGTCTATATGTTTGTGTGTATGGGGAGTTGGGGGGATGTAAAACAGAGTATTGTGAGGGTTGGGATTTTTCAGAACAATCAGTCTTCTCTCACTACAACAAATAGTATTGAAGAATCCCATTTACTATTAGCCATAATACTTCTTTTTAAAGTTGTCTCTTATGTTTTGAACTTTTGAGAACTCATAAGGTCAGTTACCTTTTTATGGCTGGTTTTGGTAAAAACATAGGCTGCCTATAAACAGACATTTTACCAAAAACAAAAGTTTGTGTGTCAGATTTTGATCCATAGTAATCATGTGATAAACTTCAGTGTAGTGTTCCTGGATCAGATATACTTTTTTGGTATAGCATTTTTTACTTCTTTTTCTTGGAATTATAGTAAGTAAAGCAAATCAAGTAAGCTTACCAAGGTGTGAGCCAGAAAACTAATGTTGACATACATCATAATTAACAGCTCCTGACCCATTCCTTCTTTCCTTATATATAGTGTAAAGGAAAGTGGCAACAGCCACTTTACACCTCATCTCATATCCTGTTAGAGAAAGTCTGATTCCTATGAAGGAATGATTGTTTTCATATTTGCCATTGAATTATATAATCACTCTGATTTACTTCATATCTGGAATATATATGTATATTTTCACAAAAATATATGTATTTCTCAAACATTAAAACATTCCATTTTCAAATACCACCAGTTTGGGAAATATAAAAAAATTTAGGATTTATTCCTACATGATTTCTTGGAGGCTTTTAACTTAATTTGACTATCATAGACTTTTCTCACTGCTGTTTCTTTCCCCAGAGAATATAAACACTTTGAGAAAGCCTGTTCTTAAATAAATTCAGGTTACATTTTATTTTGTTTTTGTTTTGCTTTGTTTGGTGAGATCAGGCACAATTCATTTATTTGTTTTTTAAAAATTTCAAGTTTTATTTTATTTTTATTATTATTTTTAAAATGTTTAATGTTTTTAATTTACTTCTGAGAGAGAGAGAGACAGCATGAGCAGGGGAGGGTCAGAGAGAGAGGGAGACACAGAATTCTAAACAGGCTCCAGGCTCTGAGCTGGCTGTCAGCACAGAGCCCGACAGCCCGACGCGGGGCTCGAACCCATGAACTGTGAGATCATGACCTGAGCCGAAGTCGGACACTTAACTGACTGAGCCACCCAGGCGCCCTCAAGTTTTATTTTAGAGAGCAGGGGAAGGGCAGAGTGAAAGAGAATCTTAAGCAGGCCCTACAGCATGTCTTGATTCAGGGCTCGATCCCTCGACCCTAAGATCATGAGCTGAGCAGATATCAAACAAATGAGCTAAGCCACCCAGGTGCCCCAAGATCAGGTTGCATTTTAAATAGTGTGATTAATAAGGTAACATTAAAAAATAAGGTATTAGCACAAGGCTGATTAAATTAAAAAATAAATGACAGCCAGGTATCAGTAAAAGTAAAAATGGAAAAGAATAACATAATGGGAAAGGTTTTTTCCTTCATTTTTATTGATTTTCAACTTCACATAACCAAGGCATACCTAATAGGCTAGATTTATATGATTAATCCCAATAGTCAACACGTTTTCTATACTTGAACAGTCAAAAATCTGGTATTTACATGTGCAGCAGCACATGCATGGGAAATCAAGGATTTTTTCCTGAGGAAGTACTTAAGGTATATCTGACATTTACTTTAAAATGAATATTTTTTGGAATTAAACTTTGCATAGGGTTGAACAGCAAACCAATATAAAATTTGTGAGTGTCCAAAATATAACAGTTTAAAATATGAAATGTAGACAAGCTAATATTTTATTTAATACTTTAATTCTGCTTTGCATGTGTCTGGCGTAAAAGCCAAATATAGAAAAGACGGCTTAGAAAGGTAATTTGAATTGGGCCAAGGTTTTTAGGTTCAGTTTTTACATAGGCCATATTAGCTGTATTCTGATGCCACCTAACAGTGCCACCAGTCATCTAAAAAACGTTAGTCTTGAGGAAGAGTGTGGATGGATTACTTACTATTAACTGTCATTTCCACTTCTCAAAATCATTTTAAAAGTTTGCATGCTCCAGGGGCACCTGGCTGGGTTAGTCGGTGAAGCATGTGACTTGATCGGGGTTACAAATTCGAGCCCAACAATAGGTGTAAAGATTACTTAGAAATAAAATCTTAAAAAAAAAAAATGTGCTCTACTAAAAATGGTGGGCCAGTGTCATTATATTCAGGTATTTTCCCACAAGGACTTCTGATTAAGATTTTTTAAAAAAAATTTTTAATGTTTTATTTACTTCTGAGAGAGAGAGAGAGAGAAACAGCACGAGCAGGGGAGGGTCAGAGAGAGAGGGAGATACAGAATCTGAAACAGGCCCAGGCTCTGAGCTGGCTGTTACCACAGAGCCCGACGTGGGTCTCAAACCCATGAACCGTGAGATCATGACCTGAGCCGAAGTCGGACGCTTTACCGACTGAGCCACTCAGGGGCCCCCTGATTAAGATTTTCTTTTGCTGCTTATGTGACACATGTATTTTATGTTATTTGTTTTACTTATTTTATGCCTCCCCTAGTTTTTTAAGTTGTTTAAATTCCAGTTAGTTATTTAACATAGAGGTGATATTAGTTTCAAGTGTACAATATAGTGACTGAGAACTTGATCATCCAGTGCTCATCACAGCAAGTGTCCTCATCACCTATATCACCCATCCTCCCTCCCACTTCTCCTCTGGTAGCTTAATAAAACAAGTATTTTTAAATTAAAACATACAAATTAAAACTAATGTAAATTTTGTCATGATGTTAAGATATTTACAAATTATAAGGCAGCATTTGTAAAAAGACATGTATGGAATACATTTAATAAGCTAATAGGAATTTGGCAGTGGAAATATTCTAGCATGTTAGAAAATCTGCACTTTTTCTTGTAACCCAGGACTTAAGAACATTTTAATTACAATCAATTGTATAAATTTTACCTCTTTTTATACTGCCTGGTGACTAGTTCCTTTTTTGCCTCTATGATAAAAATGTAGCATTACTTTGTAATGATATAGAGACAGAATGGTTAACCTTATATTAACAGGGTTGCTGGAATGTTAGTATTATCACCAAGGAGCTTGTTTCTCATTCAGTAAGTGTGTCATAATTACATTTGATTATTTGTTTTAATATTACATTTTATAAAGTATTTTTCTGTAACTTCTTAAGCAATTAATTTTTTTTTTACCTTCTATTAAGTAAAAACGTTAACCTATGTGTTTTTAGGAGCATTAAAGTTTGAATGACTTATGTGGTACATATTTTTTGAGCACCTATTATAATGCCATATACAGAAGAACTCTATATTAGCAGCAGAAACTTGTTTGTGCACTTCAGAAAACATGACCCTTCAAAAATATTTTTGTATAATAAAAGGTATATATGAGCCTGGGTGGCTCAATATGTTAAGCATCTGTCCCTTGGTTGTGGCTCAGGTCATGATTTCATGGTTCACAGGACGGAGCCCCAGGGGCTCTGCACTGACAGGGCAGAGCCTGCTTGGGATTTTCTCTGTCCTCTCTGCCCATCTCCCACTCATTTTCTATGTCTCTCTTTTTCTCAAATAAACATTAAAAATACTTCTGTATGATAATGAATGTCTTAATATCACCTTGTCTACATTATTCTTAAATATACAAGCCACTAGAATCCCTACTGCCACTGGAATCAATCAGCACCCTCTCCTATTTTTCATTTTCTTAAGATAATTTTTAATCTCACAGAACTCTAGTTGTACCATTCCTGTTTAAGACTTTTGTGATAGGTTGCCTATTTGTATTTGTCCTAATTCCTCGCTTCAAACTCTAACCTTAGTCCTGCCATAGCTAGTTTTAGTCTCATCAACTCATCAAGGTCTTCATGTCTTTTTGTTTTTTTCCATTTATCTCCATTTCTCAGCTAAATTTTCTTGGCCTTCACGTGTTTTATCCAAGTTCTTGTTTTTGATTAATCCTTTAGAATCTTACAAGCAGTCTTCTCACTTTTTTTAATTGGGTAATTTAGGAAAGTTCACTAATTACCTTACTTCTATCATGATATACAGTGGCTGGGGTTCCTAAATGATCATAAGGATCCAAAATGTACTGAGCATTTACAGCTACAGGATCCTTCTGAAGGGAGCAATACTAAGAGGGAAAACATAGACAATTTAATAAATAGAATGATGATTAAAGCGAATGAAGGAGTTAAGTCTAAAAGAAGGTTTCAGGGCACCTGGCTCAGTCAGTAGAGCGTGCAACTCTTAATCTCAGGGTTGTAAGTTTGAGCTCCACTTTGGGTGGAGAGATTACTTAAAAATCTTAAAGAAAAAAAAGTTAGGTTTCTATAGTTCATAACCTCACATTTCTTATGCATACTTAAAATGAATTCATATGCTTAATGGAATAGAGAACTATCGTACAGTCAGAAAATAACAAACTAATCTTTACTTCTTTTATTGTTAAAAGTTACATACAAATGAAGTATTTATTACCACAGTGCATTCATTGATCGGGGTTCTTGCCGCCTTGTGGCATCCAGGATCCTGGTTGAAAGGTTTTACCAGTGCTGGTGGGAGCGACTGAGGGTTCTTCCTTTCCAAAGTATGGAGCAGAGGCATGGCCTTTGATCTGAGTCTGAACTGGTGGAGCCAAAAGTTCTTCCTTGTTTCCTTTGCTAAGGAGATTTTCCTCTTCATAAAGATCTTGGCTTTTCATTTTAACGACTTCTCTATTTTTTTCATTCTTTAGGATTTCCTGCATGTATATATAAATGAAAGAAATTAGTGAATTTCTAATTAGAAGAAAGCCCAAACTATAGGTTTTATGAAAATCAAAAAAGCCAATAAAAATGTACATATATGATACTTGCTTTTGCATTTAAATAATATATAGATATGCACAGGACAAGTTGAAAAAAAAACTGATAATATACCAGTGTTCTATGAATTAAACAGCTCTGCCGTCGTATACCATAATAAGGTGTGAGGACCACAAAATAAAAATATTTACTACCCGAAAAGTGAAACAAACTACTTAACATGAAATACCACACAAGAGCGTAAGTCACTCTCTTGAAGATCTTAAGCTTAGCAGCTATATGCTGGCTCACAACTGATCAGTGACTGTACTTTCTGCTGGAGATGAAGTGAAGGTGACGATGGTCTCAGAAAGATGCTCCTACCAATCTACTTTTCTGTGAGAATTAAAGCATGGATGGTACTGCCACCCCCTCAAGTGCCAGACCCAAATCCCATCTGTGTCCTTGTCAGTTCTAGGATGGTGTGGCAGTGAGGAGGAGGATGAGGATGGAATCAGAGTTTAGCATGCCCTAGACACCAGTGGCAGAGAGGCACTCTCGTATTAGAAATTCTTCCTTGGATCAGTGCAAGCTATTTGTGCAATGCAGTTCAGTCCCTAAGAGTTGCTATTCTACCTGGAAAAGTCTATACTCCCAAATTACTGTATTTCATTGACTACAGTGGAAACATCGAATTTCAGATTTAAGAGGCATCACTGTTACATGTCTCACTAAAAAGGGCAAACTCTACATATCCTCATTTCAGAGATGTTAAAATTTGAAAAGATGTGTGTCTTAAAAACAGATGAAATAAAGTCATTACATCTTTTATCTTTACTGATTCCTTCTCTTCCTGTCTTAATAGTTATTGTCGAATGGGTAATATTTTTAAATGTTCTTTTGCTTAACTGTTTTCTAAAAATTTTTCCTTAACATATATATTATGTATGAAAAAAACTGAATGTTCCTGTAACTAATATTTGTCAACACTTAGAAAAACAGGTTCTTCCAAGTTATGTGTTTTAATTTCAACACTTTGAAAAATGACACCTAGAAGCAATTAACTGGGTATCCAAATGTATCATACAACCTTCCTGTTTCCAAAGTAAATTTCAAATAGTAATAGTCTTTTTAAAAAGGTAAGCACTGATAATTAAAATGAGGGACAGGAAACCATGAAAATCCCAGAGGAGAAAAAAGGCAACAGCCTCTTTGACCTCAGTTGAAGCAATTTCTTACTAGACATGTCTCTGAAAGCAAAGGAATCAAAAGGAAAACTGAACTATTGGGACTTCATCAAGATAAGAAGCATCTGCACAGTGAAGGAAACAATCAGCAAAACTAAAAGGCAGCCTATGGAATGGGAGAAGATATTTGTAAATGACCTTATCTGATAATGTGTTAGTATCCAAACTCTATAAGAACATAGCAAACTCAACACCTCCAAAACAAATACTCCAGTTAAGAAATGGACAGAAGACATGAATAGACATTTTTCCAAACAAAACATCCAGATGGTCAACAGACACATGAAAAGATGCTCAACATCACTTATCATCAGGGAAATACAAGTCAAAACCACAATGAGATACCAACTTACACCTGTCAGAATGGCTAAAATTAATGACACAAACAGTGTTGGTGAGGATGCAGAGAAAGGGGAAACCTTTTGCATTGTTGGTGGGAATGCAAACTGGTGCAGCTACTCTGGGAAACCGTATGGAATTCCCTGAAAAAGTTAAAGATAGAACTACCCTAGGATACAGTAATTGCAATACTAGGTATTTACCCTAAGGATACATTAATACAGATTCAAAGGTGTACATGCACCATGATTGTGGCAGCATCCATTGACTGATGAATGGATAAAGAATATGTGATGTAGATGGAGCTAGAATGTATTATGCTAAGTGAAATAGAGAAAGACAAAATACCAAATGATTTCACTCATAGGTGGAATTTAAGAAACAAAAAAGATGGGCATGTAGCAGGGTGAAAGAAATAAGAGAGAGAGAAACAACCATAAGAGACTCTTAAAGACAGGGAACAAACTGAGGGCTGATGGAGGGAGGAGGGTGGGGGATGGGCTAGATGGGTGATGGGTATTAATGAGGGCACTTGTGATGAGCACTGCGTGTTGTACGTAAGTGATGAATCACTGAATTCTACTTCTGAAATGAATATTGCAATGTATGTTAACTAGAATTAAAAGTTAAAATTTAAAGGAAAAATAAGGTTTGAGGGGGTATAGTTTAACTTTAGGCACAAAGAAGTATAATTAAACTTCTTCAAGGCAAACATGTCTAGGAAAGAATATAAAAATTCTCGTAATTTCTACCATATAGACCCATTTCCCATGAGTAGTTTAATAACCACAATAATGGAGTTTAGGGGCAGCTACTATGAACAAGGGTAAGAGTAGTCAGCCTTTTTTTTAAAATAATTTTTTTAATGTTTATTTTTTGATAGAGATAGAGCATGAGCAGGGGAGGGACAGAGAGAGACGGAGATACAGAATCCAAAGCAGGCTCCAGGCTCTGAGCTGTCAGCACAGAGCCTGACGCGGGGCTCGAACACATGAACTGCAGAATCATGACCTGAGCCAAAGTCGGGTGCTTACCTGACTGAGCCACCCATGTGATTGGAGAGTAGTCAGACTTACGCATCCTGTTGAATTCTCAGGTGAAATGACCATGTATCACGAAGGAAATCTCTCTCAATATGATACTGCAAATAGCAGAAGCAGCCAAAAATACTTTTCCATATCACCATACTCTTCAGTACCCACTATGACCTGCTGTGTCTTTAGGGAAGTTCTTGGAGCAGAATGAAAGCTACAGGACAGGGTTGAACTTACACTATTAACCACAGGTAGCAAAACGCTACTGAGAAATCGGTATGCAGCGTGTTTGGCTTTGGTTTAAGAGGATGAGTCACATGGCCTGAAGTTGCCCCTGTCTGCTTTATTACCTCAGCTCTCCTACTGCAGTCTTACAGCTGGGATAAGCCTCCCGCTTCTGCATAGAAGAAAACAGGGCAGAGAGATGTTGTTTCTCTAGCTCTGTTTTCACATTTCTCTTTACTCACCATTACTCTACCAAATCAGTTTCTTTCTTATAAAGAAAGCCATCTAGGCAAATAAAAAACCAATCTGAATATATTAGTTATTTTAACATAAGATAGATTAAAAATTCAGAGTTGAAAAACATGGAAATTATAGTTTTTCCTAGGAAAGAATTTACTTCTGTCTTTTTTCTTTTTTTAAAAGAAGTTTTTAAAATTAGTTTTTTTTAAA
This sequence comes from Proteles cristata cristata, assembly GCA_017311185.1. NCBI lineage: Eukaryota > Metazoa > Chordata > Mammalia > Carnivora > Hyaenidae > Proteles > Proteles cristata. The sequence continues at coordinate 100,160 of JAESUZ010004954.1, read as the reverse complement.
AAACTAATTGTTACCAGACCCCTCCTAAGAGCTTCCAGGAAAATTAAACAGAACATAAATCATGTATGAAAGGAAATCTAGTTTTGTAAATATTTGGAATAGATAAAATGAAAGTACTTCGGTAGAAAATAAATAGGAATTTGTGCACTTAAACATCATTTTTAACAAAGCCAATTTTGGAGTAGAAATTAACATAAAATAAGCATTTTTCCTTACATTTCCTTTGAACAGTACCACCTTACATCTCAATATGTTCATCAATAAACACTGTTTGTTTCAATGTATAGAGATAAACCAAGAGCAAGTGGGTCTTCCCTCGTATAAATGTTTGTATGTTTAAAACAAATATCTTTTTATTTGCTGCTTAAAAAAATTTTTTTTAACGTTTATTTATTATTGAGAGACAGAGAGAGACAGAGCATGAGCATGGGAGGGCAAAGAGGGGGGAGACACAGAATCTGAAGCTGGCTCCAGGCTCTGAGCTGTCAGCACAGAGCCTGACAAGGGGCTCGGACTCACAAACCATGAGATCATGACCTGAGCTGAAGTTGGGTGCTTAACTGAGCCACCCAGTAGCCCCTATTTGCCGCTTTTTCCCCCTGACAGTATTTTTCAACATAGAAAAAGACAGTTGTATCACTTGCATTGTACCACAATTTACTTAATGAGCACCCCTACTGTTGTTTCCAATATTACATATTTTCATTTTAAAAAATAGCACTGTGATGACCATCCACATATTCTCTGACCCCAAAAGGCAGTTTCAGTGCCAAACTACCTCTTACTAGCTGGGCCACCAAAAAGCTCACATAAGTTTTTTTTCAGTCTCAGTTTCTTTATCTGAAAATGGGAATCAAGTGACCGTGTATATATAAATATTTACACCTCAAATACCCATCTGTATACTGTTCACAGTGACGGGCATTCTGAAAGTTTGTGGTTAAGACCATGGGCTCTTCTGGGTGTTGTAAGTGATGAATCACTGAATTCTGCTCCTGAAACCAATACTGTACTGTATGTTAACTAACTAGAATTTAAATAAAAACTTGGAAAAAAAAAAAAAAGGCCATGGGCTCTGAAGCAAGATTGCCTGTGTACAGATCCCAGTTTGGCCATGTACTAGCTATGTGACCCTGTCAATGTTGCTTAGCCTCTCTGTGGCTCAGTTTTCTCATGTGTAAAATGGAGACAACAATGCTGTCTTCTTCAATGGGCTGTTCTAAGGACTAGGCAAGAATGGACTGCTGGGCAAGGGTAAGACAACAGAAGAGGGCATGGGTGACGTTTTAAATAGTGGACTTTAAATAGTGGCTCAACAGGTGGATTATTTATTCCACTTCATTAAAAACATAAATACACCAAATTTATTTTCATCCCTCTTTCTCATCTCAGAGTACAAAGAAAGTTTCTTCAATACTTAACACCCTGTTTAATTAAGTACTTAAAATCTTAACTATTTTGTAACAAACACTGAATAATTATTTGTTATGAAAATTTTGTAAATAGAATCCCCATATCAGTTGCTATTCTTATGAAGAATAAATAGAATTTGTGATTTTGGTAGGCTGAAAAACATTCAACATTAAAAAAACTTTTTTTTTTACATTTATTCATTTTTGAGAGAGACACAGAGTGTGAGTGGGGGAGGGGCAGAGAGGGACGGAGACACAGAATTCGAAGCAGGCTCCAGGCTCTGAGCTGTTAGCACAGAGCCTGATGTGGGGCTTGAACCCACGAGCAGTGAGATCATGACCTGAGCCGAAGTCAGATGCTTAACCGGACTGAGCCAACTAGGCGGCCCGAGAAATCTTCAACATTTTAATGTGTCACGGCCTCCAACAAAGGCAGCAACCATTACCACTAAGTATAGAGGTGTTGGTAAAACACAGTCTATGGGCTTGAGAACAAGATGGAGTAACTGGTACCACAACAGTCTTTCTCCCATAAACAACTAGAAAGCCAGACAAAAAAATATTAAAGTCTTCAGATATTAAACAAGTAGTAGTATAGTACGGTGCTCGCTGAGAGAAGGGAAATAAATGAGGTAAGTCTTGTATTACCTCAGCTTTCTGCCTGGAGGCATATTATGGGCTTCTGCACAGAGTGGGGGAACCCAAGCAGAATTTGGTAGTCTTGTCATGCTAAAAGGGAGATGTGGGTTATGAAGGTGGAGAAAGCCAGCATTTGTGAGACAGAATACCAGAATATACAGAGAAAAAGTTCTAGAAATCTGCCTAGGGAACCACTGGAGTGTTCAGCTGAGTATTAAGCTGAATGAGGATAGGGTGAGATAATAGAGGACTAGGAAGGTCAACTTCTGGCTAAAGAATAAATACTGGGGAGCTGTAAACTGAACAACTGCTGGAGATTTCCTGAGACTAAAAGACATTCAAGTTCTAATCAGCCAGAGATGCTTCACTAACATTGAACACACAGGGCATTCGGTATATATAAACACTTCAGAAATATCAAAGATCACTCTAGGAGTAAGGATAAATTGGCACCAGAGTAGAGGTAACTCTAGACATGCACTGGACAGTGCAGTAGCCACTAGCCACACACTGTTATTTAAATTAATGAAAATAAAAAATTCAGTTCTTCAACTGCCCTAGACTCATTTTAAGTGGAAGGAGCAGATATAAAACATTTCCATCATTGCAGAAACTCCTATTTGGATCTACTGCTAGATACACCCTAATAAAACTTAAAAATAAGCCTCTAAAAGTTTGGGCTGACTAAAATGTAATTTCAAGTACTCCAAAACAAAACTCAACATTTTTAAAAGGAGGACAAGAAAACCCAGACAGAAAGCAGTACACCATTTCAATACTCATCGTCCAATCAAGAAGTGAATAAGGAAAGTGTGATCAAGCCAGTCAACAGAAACAGACCCAAACATGATAGAAATTATTAAATTACTTGATAATTAGGTGGTAAATTAAAGACTTTATTACAGCCACTATAAATTTGTTCAAAGACACACAAAAAAAGTAAACAGAAAGTGAAAAATAGAAACTGTTAAAAAGAACCAAATGGAACTTATACAGGTGAAACATATGTGAAGTGAAAAATGTAATGGACCGGACCAACAGCAAATTTGACACTGCAAAGAACAATGAATTTGAAAACAAGGCAGTGGGAACTATCCAAAATGATGCAAGAGAGAGAAAAAAAAACCTTAAAAGCTGAACTAGAGCCTCAGTGAGCTGTGGGACAAGATCAAGTAGACTAACATATGTGTAAGTGGAGTCACGGAGAAGAGACAGAAAGGGGAGGAAATAATGAGTAAAAATATTCCAAATAATTAAAACAAATCTACATATCCAAGAAACAAAACAAAACTAAACAAAAAACTACAAGGAGGAGAAATACAAAACCAAAGCACATCAAAATCAAATTGCTAAATCTAATGATAAAGAAAAATCTTAAAATCAGCTACAGAATAAAAAGATTTATTTACAGAAGAAACAAGAATAAATACTACTGAGTTCTTATCAGAAAGAATACAGGGTATAAATAATGGATGTTCTGAAAGATAACAAAAATTGCCAATTTAAATACTTTATCAAATGAAAATATCCTTCAAAATATAGGCAAAATAACATTTTCAGGCGAAGGGTGAATTTATCACAAACTCTTACTACAAGAAACATTAAAGAAAGTACTTCAGATTGAAGAAAAATGATACAAGATGAAAACGTGAATCTACATAAAGGAAGGAATGGTGGCAGAAATGACCAGAATGGAGGACCAGAATGTATGGCAAAATGCTAGATCTGTGGACACTCTGCTAGGTGCTTGGTGCCCTGGAATGTAATGTCACCCACTATAAATTCCTTAAGCATATGAGGAGCATCATCACCCTGTCCATGGAAACTAGTAGTATGGATTTTGAGGCTTATCATGATTGTACCTTCACCAAAACAACATCTCAAGATTTGCAAAGATACCAGTTACCACTACATTGATGAGAAGGACAGCCTGAAGGCATGGAGACTGTTGTAATATGCAGCCCTTAAATTAACACTACTAGGTGGGAGGCAGACAATGCTTCATTCCCTCTCTATTCCCATCCAACCAAGAGCCTCTGCCCACCAAGCCTTCCATGTCTTATACCAGTGTCCAGGCTTCCCTGAGCTGGGATTTGAAGCAGTATGTCAACAATGGCCCTCCATCTGAGTCTGAGCCTAGTGGAGCTGACAATCAGAAAGTCATGCATGAGGTCAACCCCATTCTGAGAAAGTCATATCCAAGAGTCCTCTGGAATGAGGTACTGAAGGATATAATTTTTAACTAATCTCAAGGAAGAAGAAAAATAATTCATACTCAACAGAGAAAGCATGAGCTATATCAAAGTCTGTTATTTCAGAACTTTCTCTAAATATATTGTTAATGAATGACTATTCTGTAACAATTTCCCTCATTTCTACAGTCAGCAGGGTGTTCAGTTAGAGCAAATTAGCTTTTATGGAGCCTTGATACTAGGATAAGAAACAAATTCAGTTGTAAAAACTATGTATTAAATGTTTGAATTCATACATTTTTCTATGGCATATTATGCATTACCATTGTTTGTGAATGATTACACTGAAAGAAGACTTTTTTTTTTTTTAAAGGAAAGCCTTGGGGTGCCTGGGTGGCTTACTTCGTTGAGGGTCCAAGTTTGGCTCAGGTCATGATTGCACAGTTCGTGAGTTCAAACCCTGCATCCCAGCTGTCAGTGCAGAGTCCGCTTAGGATACTCTATCCCCAACCTCTCTCTTACTATTCCTTGCTTGCGCTCTCTGTCTCTCTTTCAAAAATAAACAAACATTTAAAAAAATGTGTATCTCTAAAAAAAAAAAAAAAAGAAAGAAAAGAAAGGGAAGGCTCTGGATGCCTTTAAAAAGCTCATCCCTGTTTTTGTAGCATAGTCAAAGTTAATGGTTATTTACTGAGTACCATTCATTAATTAGGCGATGTGAACTCCAGCCCTGAAAGGATGTAGCTCAAGCCCTTTCCAGTGTCACTTCTTTGCTAAACTCTGCTTAAGAACCTTTTTGTTGGCTGGGCTACTGTGCTCAGTATTGCAAATTGCTAAGTGTGATAATTAAAAAAGACTCTAAAAGTTTCTTTTTAATTAATAAGACACAAACAAAAACTTGATAATGTGATCTACTAAAAAGGCAACTTACAGCTCACTCATAAACCTTACTCAGGATATAATGCTATTCCAATCATACAGTCTCTCATGCAAATTCTAGCATATGTGAATTTTCCAAGACAGTGAAGAAATCAGCTCCAATATACAGTTATACCTGTGGGAAGTGTTAGGTAACAGAACTGAATCTTGTATATAATAAAAAAGAGGTAAAATAAATGGCAGGCTAGGACTAGAGGACTCTGAGATGATTTCTTGGGAGAGATTAAAAATGTAAACTTGAACCCTGCAACTGCACTCTAGTATCTGAGAGAAGAGAGAGCTGACCGTAAGTGATCTCTGATGAAGTTATCCTGACTACAAGAAAGTTTAGATAATTCAACAAGTACTGGGGAGAGAAGGGCTGAGAAATATCTAAGTAAGCTAAAAAAGGTTACCTGAAGATTTTTCAGATATCCACATCATTCTGCATCTGTGGGGCCACACTTGGACCAGAGGTGTGGAAATGAACAATTCGGAGTCTATACTATTAAATGGAATTGAATATGTGGATACAGATCTAAACATACATTCAAAAACATCTTAGGAGTATTATCTGTTTTAACACATATACCTAGTATACAAGGGAAGGTAAATACAAATTACAAATTACCCATTATTATTAAAGATAATAAAAATATTGCTTGTGTTTTTAAATTTATTTTTTGTGTCATATGTATGAATAAAAGTGAATAATGGTTTTGTACTATAATTCAAGATCTAAACCCCTAACCCTATTTCAACAGAGAATTCTTCTATCAAGGAGTGCTTCAGTAAAACTCTCTATCTATATATGATGCTAATGTGTGATATGTATGTAAAATATAAAATTCCGTAATAATAGATTTCAAAATTATTTGATAATTTTCATACAGATGGAGCTGGAAATGGAACAGAGCTAATGGGAAGTCCTTTATTAGGGTAATATAATGTTTATTTTTAAAGTGCTATGAATCAAGCTAGGAAAAAATGCAGGCACAATACAAATATACATATTCTAACCTATTTCTTCTTTGATGTTCTGGTTCCATGCTTCTCTGGAGTTTATTATTTATAAATGGTCTCCATTTGGTTTCAAGTACTTGTGAATTCCAAGTATACTACATATAACTATGTTCAAACTTAAGTACAAAACCCATCTCAAGATTAAATCTAAATACAGTTTAAAGTAAATCAAACATTTCTTCATTGTTAAAAGGTGTGTTACATTCAAGAGCAAGCAAAGATGCAAGAGTCAGTCTTATAGATAATGATAAAATTGGCCATGTCACTAGATTTTTTTTTAAGTCTTCTATGAGAATAAAATCATGGCTATTTCATAATGACCAAGTCATGTTATATACCAAAAAAGGAAATTAAAGTCTTTAAAAGCGTTCATTTGAAACTGCAAATTAGAAATATATTTGTGGCTCTTTCCATGTTTTAGCTATTGTGGAGAGTGCTGCTATGAACATTGGGGTACATGAGCCCCTGTGCATCAGCACTCCTGTATCCCTTGGGTAAATTCCTAGCAGTGCTATTGCTGGGTCATAGGGGAGTTCTATTGTTAGTTTCCTTAGGAACCTCCACACTGTTTTCCGGAGGGGCTGTACCAGTTTACATTCCCACCAACAGTGTAGGAGGGTGCCCGTTTCTCCACATCCTCGCCAGCATCTAGAGTTCTCTGATTGGCTCATTTTAGCCACTCTGACTGGCGTGAGGTGGTATCTCAGTGTGGTTTTGATTTGTATTTCCCTGATGAGGAGCAATGCTGAGCATCGTTTCATGTGTCTGTTGGCCATCGTATAGGAGGATTAGGAGGAACTTAACAGAGGACCAAGGGGGAGAAGAAGGGCAGAAATGGTGGGGGAAAGGGGGAGAGGCAAACCATGAGAGACTCTTGAATGCTGACAAAAACTGAGGACTGGTGGATGTGGGGGGAGGAGGGGTGGGCATGGAGGAGGGCACTTGTGGGGATGAGCACTGGGTGTTATGTGGAAACTAATTTGACAATAAACTATTTGTAAAAAAAAAAAAAGAAATATATTTGTGGCAAAAGCTTAATGTAAATATAACTGTAATAACTACAGGATCTAGGCATATGCTTTTCAAAGTGCACATAAGATAAAGATACAATGAAAGATTTGGTCTTAGAAAGAGAACAATTTTCTAAAATATTTAAATTGCTAACTACATCTCCCCAATCCCTTTTTTCAACTCTTGCCACACATGTGCTATACATAATACAAATACATTTGACTTTAACAGCTCCATTAATTTCTTTCCATACTTGAAACTATGCATACTAAGTATTTTTCAGATGAATGAATATTAAAACTTTAAAAGTATGAGCATATTGCTTTTGAGACAGCCTTAGAAAAATATTTTGAAGAATATAAAAGATTTAGTAAACATATTATAAGTGAAAATTTGGCAGAAAGTATGTTCCAGGTCCCCAAACCATACACAAGTGGTTACTATAAAATGGTCTCATCCAGAAAGTAGCCTTCCAAAATATACCCCAACCCCCTCCCCACAATCAACATAATTATAATGGGAAATCAGTGTACAACTTTTTCAAAATGTTCTAAGCTGAATATTCTTTTTATAGCATCATTTTTATAATATATTAATAATTCAGACCTAACAAAGCAATAGCAATGCCTAAGCTTGAAAATATTGCCAAATTCTTGATTTAAACTACATTTTCTAGTTCTACAAGTTGAACTGCTAGGATGAAATAATAAGTTATTAGATCACCCTTTTACAATATATAAAAGAGAGAAGAGGAAAAAAAAAAGCAGCGAAGTACACAGGTCACCAAAAGGTACTCTGTGTTGAGACCAAAGGTATTTTAAATTAGTAATAAAAATGATTGGATCTTGGCTGAATGGAATCAGAAACCAAAAGGGTAAATAAATGACAAAGCTTAGGTTAGTATGATTACACCACTTTGCTAAGAAATCTATTCAAATGAAACAACCAAGCAAGTTCTCCTGCAGCAGAAGCTGCCTGTGCTGTGTGTTCTTGCCAATCACTAGTGTACCTCTGCCAAATCAATGTCACATTTAATTTATTCACATTCAAATCTATTGCAAACAGACTTTGATCAATTACAATAATGAAAATGCAGACTGAGTTTTGTTGTTTTGACATGCTTTCTTGAACCTTTCTCCTGCGTTTTTAAAAAAACATTTCTAATTGCAAGAAGTGGATCTCAATGATTCTTGTTATTTGAAAGGACAATTGCAAGATTTGTTTATATTCCTTGCTGGCTAGGAATTTCTGGCATTGAGTTTTCTGCCTTTGAGCTTGAGCCATATTAATGATTACATCTCAAAATGTTACTAGAATGAACTAATCACGGAGCCCAAGTCATTAATAGGTTTGCAGGTGGTATTTCTTTTAATAAAATGAATGAACTTTCATTTATATGAAAAAAAAAAGACCTTTGAGCATAAAGATACAATTACTTAACTGAAAAAGAAATCCAGCAGTTAAACATTAATAAAAAAAATAATTAGAGTCCCTTAATTTTAGTCCTATTTAATTGCACTGCCCTGGTGGGAGACAAAGAAAACCTTGCTCCTCTATGTGAGAAGACGGGAAGCCCTCTTCATTATCCCTGAGAGAGAAGCAGTGTCAGGTCTCCATGGCTCTTCAGGCCTAGCATGGGAGAAAAATGGCAGAGGCTGGAGGCCTGGAGGAAAGAGGAGGCTCCATCTGTGAATGACTGCTAACACGTATTGAGCTGTTATATGTCAGCTGCTGTAGGGAGAAAAGAGTTCTCTCCTAGATTGAGGGAGGGAAGGAAAAGAGCTGAGAAGGAAAGAGGTAGAGAAGTCTGCAGCTCCAGCTTTACAGTCAGCCCTACAGAATCAAATATGTGATAGCTATGGAGGGAGGTCACCTTCTCAAGGAACTAATGCAGAGGTACTGTCCTTTGATGTAAGGGACAATAAACCTGTGGCCCTGCAAGATATGTTCATTCATTCAGCTGTTTTTCATTCTTTCTTTCACTCAATAAATATATATGAACACCTATAATTCAAGGGCCTGGGGTTACAGAGGACAAAACCTGGCTTCTACTCTTAAGCAGCTTCCTTGAGGGTTGAGAGAGCAAGACATACAAAGGAGGTTGCTGGCTTAACCAGGAGTCAAGATAGGGATGAGCTGGGTAAACACCAACAGTCAATTTTGTGGCTAATGCTTACAGGTTCTTTCCTATGTCCCCATTCACTCGTTCACTGGTCTCATTTAGATATTGAGAGCCCACTCTGTGTGAAGGACACAGAGTTAGAAGACACAACTGTTAGCTCAAACTGAAGGAATTCACAATCTAAGGAAAAGAAGTTAAAAATTAATTAAATTATAATATGATAAGTTCCATGATAATATTAAGCAAAGAATGTTATGAGACTGCAGAAGAAAAACTGGTGTTCTTATTATTGTCCACAGAGTGAGGAGGAGGGGGTTAGAAATGACTTCCAAGAGGGGTTGCTGTGTGAGTCTTAACAACACGAATGAACCAGAGAACTGAAAAGAGAGGAGGCATGCTGGGAAGAGCTAAGTACTTGCTCAGAGGTGTAGAGGAGTGATGCAGTGCAGCAAATTTGGAACACTGCAAACACTTAATACAGCATGCAAGGGGGAGAACATGCTGACTCTTATAATGCAATGTTAGGACATTTAGCTTTTATCCTGAAAGCCATGTGGATGTATTTTGACTATGAAGCAAGAGTAGGACTTCCAGATAAAAGACAAGAATACTCAGTCTGAAATTCAAAGAAATAATAAGTAATTTTTGTATATATAATTCTTTTTTTAAAATTTTTTAATGTTTTATTTATTTCTAGGAGAGAGAGAGAGAGACAGCGTGAGCAGGGGAGGGTCAGAGAGAGCGGGAATCACAGACTCTGAAACAGGCTCCAGGCTCTGAGCTGGCAGTCAGCACAGAACCTGCCGCGGGGCTCGAACCCACGAACCGTGAGATCATGACCTAAGCGAAAGTCGGACACTTAACCGACTAAGCCACCCAGGTGCCCCTGTATATATAATTCTTAAATATTGCATGTGCTATACTCACCCTAATAATTATTCATTGTTTGTTTGAAGCTTAAGTTTCATGAGGGGCCCTGTATTTTTTTTTAGCAAAATCGGGCAACTATAGGCGGAGACTTAGATGTTTATACTCCATTAAGAAAAATGACTCTGGCAACTGTAAAAAATAGATTGGAGAGAGGTGAGATGGGGATGGAGAAATGAGATAGGATGTTACTGTAGAAAGGCAACTGAAAAGTTATTATGGCAGAAACCAAGACAAGGGTAGTGAGATGGAGAGGAAAAGATCGATTACTACAATCTTCAAAATGAGAAAAGTCTTGGTCACTAAGATATGGAGTGAAACAGACCAGGTGAACCAGTCTGGAAGTGAACCAGACTCCAGGCTCTGATGATGACGGAGTGATGATGGAAAATGCCATTAACTGTGGGAGGAAATAGGGAAGAAGAGGAAGTCTGTTTTAGACACACTGGACTTGAGATGTCTGTAAAATACTCAAATATCGTTTATCAAAGTGTTAGCTCCTTCTCACCTAAACCTCCCAATACTGAAAGGCTTCAGGACTCAATTCTAGGTCTACTCTTTTTTCTATATTCTTCTGCCTAACTAATCATTTCCAATCTGATCAGCATAAATAATGCCTATATAGCACATCCAGCTAATTATATGGCAGTCCTGAAAGTGAACTACCATACTCTCAAAGTAGCCTCCCTGACGTACCAGATGCACACCGGCAGGCAGGATCTGGAGAGGACAAAGAGGCTGTGGGGAAGTCCTCATGGTGGGAAGTAGCACTTACATCAGCAGCAGCTGAATTAGCCTCCTTACACAATTGCGTACATTCGGCAAAACTGTTCCTATATTCCCCTTACCTCCTACCTCGACCTGGCACTAAATCTTATCAATTCTTCCTCCAAAGTATATCTGGAGTTGTTCAGTTCTCTTCATCTCCTTGCCAACAGCATTTCTGGCCTAGGCCCCGATCTCCTAATAGATCCCCTTGGTCCTATATGGTTCAGCGTCCACATTGCAACCACCAATGTTTCATACCACTTCCTTCTAACAGCACATTAATAGGTCCTTAGAACAAAACCCAAACTTGCCCATGGCAGATATGGGGATACTCTGATAAGTTCCCACTTCAAGACAAGACTTGCTTCCCAGCTACAGAGAGTGTGTTGAACAGGCAGTCTCCATTGTGTAGCATATTATGGCTTATTAGTAGACATATGGGGTGTTTTTAGTTTTTCAATATGCTATATTTACTACTGCTATTACAAAACTCCCTGTGAGTTATGAAAATTACTTATTTCACCAGATAATTTTGAGTAGATTTCTAGAAGTCAGATTGCTAAGGCAGAGGGCAAACGCATATATACATTTTGCTGTCTATAAGGGAATGGATTTTTTTTACTGCTCTTTATACATCCCCCACACTCAGTATCCAGAACAATGCCTAGCACATAACAGATGCCTAATATATATTTGTGGAATGAATAAACTTGACTCTGTACACGCACTTTACTCACTACTGAATAAACAGATTAACTCTGCATTTGTAATAGTCTTATAAACTCAATTCTAAACTTAGCTAGTAATCAAGGGTAAATCATATTCCATCATTAATAAAATAAATCATGATTCCCACTGACTTAAAGCCCTTCTCTTCATAATGTTGAAAAAGCCTTAATAACTTGAAAAGTGAGAAAAGATAGGTATACCTTCACTTATAGTCCTGGAAGTTTGTACTACCTTTTTAAAACCAGCGCGGGACACCAGATGTTGGTGGGAGTGTTGTTGGCTTCCATTGTTGCACAGCCCTTGTGGTGTCCTGAGCCTGCAATGTTGGACCCCAAGGGGGCTTGGGCATGTTGGTGGAGGTGGGCACAGAAGGTGAGGATGATGGCTTTGGGGAAGCAGAATATGCTTCCATCAACTCCATGTTGGACTAGATCAACTCCTCTCTAGACCACCTGGAGGAGAAGAATGACCACCACAAGCCTGCCTCCAGGAACTGCTTGAATTCAACTGGCAGATACACTGAGTTCCAGAAGCTTGAAGGCCCTTAGTGATGTCAGTCCTTAGGCTCTGAGAGCCCCCAACCAGCCCCAACCCTGCCTCCCTGGGCTAGCCTGTGGCCTGGGCACTCACACCTGGCTTAGATACCCTCATAAGGGCTGGCCTATAGGTCCTCTTAGTGAGTCTGCCTGCCTGGGTCACCCTTCTGATACTCTCTTTGGTGTTCCCCGGGCGAGCCCCACCGCTTGTCATCCTCCCCTGGGTCTGCAACCCTCTCACCTTGTCTGCCTGCCTAGCCCAACTCCAGGGCCCTCCACACTCTGTTCAGGCCTTGAGTGGCCACATTAAACAGGCAAATGAATGAATGAATGAATGAATGAATGAATGAATAAAACGAATTGGTTGAGATGACTCAATTGTCCTTTTGAAAATTAAGAAAAAATTATTTTTGTGTATCTTTCCCTTGCCAACCTAAGTATCTGACTTAAAATATGTATCACTACCCAAATACAAAATTCCTAACTTTGGAAGGCATCAAGGTAAGAGAGTTTAATATTAAGAGAGTTTAATAACAGGTCAGTTATTTTAGACCTAAGTCATTTTTTTCCCCAGAGAAATAGTTTTACAGTGATATTTATACTTCCTTCCTAGGATAAAGATTAATCACAGTGTAATATATATGCAGTAAAAAAAAATATGTGGTAGGATTACAATACATCATGCATAGTATCTATGACTGAACAAAACTTGAAAACTGGCTGCTGGAATCTTAGAGGGACCTGCTGGTGCTGCCTCCCCAAAGACACAAGGGTACTGTGAGTAGGCTGATGGGTAAGTGACCCTCAGTTACTTCATATGGAACTCAGGACTCCACTCCTCCCAACTCCAAAGACAGTGATTCCAAGTACTTCCCCTCCCACTACAGGATGGGAGAAGGTAGAAGAAATAGGAAAACGGGCTTGGGAAAGGATGGGAAGTGGCAGGGGGTGAAAAAAGGTGACCATGCGATCAACTAGAATTGCAGTAATCACATCAACCACCACCACTACACCAGCAGTAACAGTAACATCCACTTCAGGCAATGTAACACCAACAGACAAGCAGTTGAGACTGCCTACAGCAATTATACTGGGAGGAGAGTGGAATTCCCAAAGGAGAAGTAGCTGATGAAACCAACTGAAATGACACGGAGGGAAGAAGAGACAATAAAAGGGAGGCACCACAGTAACATCTTTTCTCCTAAGAGGAAATGAAAAGGCTACAGTATTAATTAGGGATGTAGAGTAATTTCTAGAGGTCAGGCAAACAGGTGAGCAAGCAAATGGATGGAAGCTCAAGTGGGCATCTGTGGGCATTTAGGAGCCAGGCTTCCTTTAGATTTGATGCCAGGAGAAAAACAGAGGCTCAGGGATATCCCAGCATTGATGGAGACAGGAAGAAATAAGGTGGATGAGAATTCTCATGGGAACTGGTGGGGCAGAGTGGCAAAATGAGAAAGATGAACAAAGGTAAAAGTAAATTAAGAGCAGAGAAGGAACTGGGCTTCCTAATGCTCTCAGCAAGAGAACTAGCCTGGAGCCCTCTCTTTCACTTTTTCACACATTCATTCAATACTATTGAGCACATACTCTTAGCCAAGCACTATTCTAGATAAGGCAGAGAACAAAACTTAGTCCCTAATCACATGAGGCTTGACTTCTAAGAAGAGATATAGGATATACACCAAATAACACCTCTACTGAATATAAGTAAATAGATGACTGCCTGCTATTGTGATATCCTTCTCATTTAATCGGCCTACCCTTTTGGGTTTGCTAAGAAACAGGAGACTTAAACTAATGTGGGAGTAAACAAAGGATTAAATAGAACTTTCTTAGCTCCTTTCAAATGCATTTTTTTTCTCAAAACGAAAATCACTTTTGGGGGGGCTGGAGAGAGAGAGAAAGAGAGAGAGAGAGAGAGAGAGAGAGAGAGAGAGAGAGAGAGAGAGAGAGAGAGAGAGAGAGAGAGAGAGAGAGAGAGAGAGAGAACAAGCAGTTAATGGGCAGAGGAAGAGGGAGAGAGAATCCTAAGCAGGCTCCATGCCTACCATGCAGCCTGATGCGGTGCCCAGTCTCTCAACTGAGATCATGGAACCATTACCTGAGCCAAAATCCCCTACACATAGATGTTTACAATACTCTAGATATCCTTCTATAAAATTTTTTATACACTTGCCAATCATTCCTTAGGATATCTTCTCAACACTGGATTCAATAGGTTCCCATATATTTGGAAAACTGCTCTCTAAAAGTCAACATCACCTTACATCTGTATCTATGGTGAATGAGAAGACCTGTTTTCCCACATGTCAATAAAAAAAATCTTTATTTGTCTTATATTTTAGAATTTTCTGCTCAAGTCTTTGGTTTTTCTTTCAACTTTGTCTGGGATTATTTTTTCTAAAAAATGAGAAATTTCTTATGCTGTCAAATTTGTCATTTTTTCCATTATGGTTCTGTTGTCACGCCACCTTCTCTTTGTCTTCCTTGTTCCTTTTTACCCTTCAGTTGTCAGCCTGAATAATAATACCTCCACAAAGTAGCTTCCCTAATGTCCATCTAAAGAGAGCTGTCCTTGTTATTTTTTCTTAGAACCTTTGTTTATTCCTTGAGAGCTCTTTTCACAACTTGCAATGATCCATTTTTGATATCTGCAACATGTCTATCTTTTCCACTAGAGTATAAGCTCCATGAGGTCTACAATGTTCCCTGTGTCCTCTGTATATTTTCTACCACAGCTCCAACATCTAGCATAGAATAGACACTCCAAAATTATTTGGTGAACAAATTTTAGTTTCTTCCTTCCTGGGGCCTATTGCTAGTTTTTCTTGAACAATGCTCCTTCTAAAAGATTAAATGAATAGTAAAGGCTGTCGAACTGACCTTTCACTAAAAATTAATGTAAAAGGAGAGAAAGTAAATCTCATTCATTACTTTTCCAAAAGAAATGCTTTAAAATCAGGTCTCGTTGCACACAGACTAGTCAGGAAGTCTTGGGCTGGGCTTAATGGAACATTGTTGCTATATGGCAACTATGGAAACTGTATCAGGGAATCAGGCAAGTTATTTATACTATTTAAGGAAATTCTTTGGGCTCAAGGACATGCAATATTGCTTTTATGACACCCCATGGTGCATCTACACACTTGAGAATTTTGTTTTTTTCAAAATATACCATTAGCCTACTTTGAAAATGAAGACTTGTGATAACTAATTTAGGATAAAAGGCGGCATGTTACCTATGATGCCAGAGCACCCAAAGAGTTAGAAACTCCTAATTTAGTTTCTATGGATATCCTCTATGATAGCAATTAATCACTTGTTTCAGAAAAGTGATATTTAGGCACAACTTCAGCAATAGTGATTCAATTCCTTGAATAGTATCAGTTAATAAGGACACAAACTGAAGGGTTAGGATAGCACGTTTTGCCACTTGCTAGATAAGAGTTCTCTTCAAAGGCATTAGAGTTTGTATCTTTTCATTCTTACAATAAAAAGCTTTGTGGTACTCAGAAGAACACTTTTGTGAATAATTCTTTTTTTTTTTTTTTAATGTTTCTTTATTTCTGAGAGAGAGACAGCCTGAGCAGGGGAGGGTCAGAGAGAGAGGGAGACACAAAATCTGAAACAGGCTCCAGGCTCTGAGCTAGCTGTCAGCACAGAGCCTGACCCGGGGCTCGAAATCACGAACCATGAGATCATGACCTGAGCTGAAGTCGGACACTCAACCGACTGAGCCACCCAGGTGCCCCTTGTGTCGATAATTCTTAAGAATGTCTCTTTCCTTTTAGACTAAGATACCTTTAAATGTGGCAGGGATTAGGAACATTTCTACTTGGGAATTTTTTCTCTAGACTATTTGTAAACAAGGACTTCAAAGTCTAATACACAAATTTAAGTGGAATAAAAGCTGAGTCCTATTTTTTAGTACATGTAAAAGTATTTACATTCTACTATTATCATTTACTCATAAATATTTTTGTTGCTTAAAGTGAGAGACAATGTGATGTTTTCTTAGGCAAATCCATGCAGTATACTAACCTTCAAAGAATATATTATATCATTGGACTTATTACATGCAAATATATTTTCAATACACAAAGGAATTTAATGAACAAATACTACTCTAGTATGATAATATTCCATGACTTTTATAATTACTGCATTCAAATTACTATGTAATGTAATTTCAATTTTCTTAAAGAGTAAATTTCTTAACAAAAATATCCACCTGATAATAAAAATTTGGAATTCATTCAACAGAAAATCTTATTAGTGAGGTTATTAAAAAATATATGAAATTAAATATTTTTATGATAAACCATCATGTAATTTGGTGACCACAGATAATGCAATTAGTCTTTGTTGGGGGCGGGGGACAATTACTGAACTGTTATGCTTATCAGTCATCACTAAAATAACACCTTTCCTCTGCCTAAAGAAGTGAGACTGTTAAGACAGACAATCCTAGACAAGCTAGAAATAGTTTGAAAGAATACAGGACAAAAAACTTTATTTTCGTCTTTAACATTTCACCTTATATCTATTGTGCAATTCAGAAAACATTTAACTTTATTATGGTGTATCAAGAACTTCATACATTAAAGATAAAAAGCAATCAATTATTTAACCTAATGTTTTTCAAATTTAAATACAAATAAAAACACATGACTTTTAAATAAAGAGAGACATTTATTTTAGTTAATTCAAATTATAATAGCCACATATGGCTAGTGGCCACTATATTGGATTACACAGTCTC
This sequence comes from Proteles cristata cristata, assembly GCA_017311185.1. Lineage (NCBI taxonomy): Eukaryota > Metazoa > Chordata > Mammalia > Carnivora > Hyaenidae > Proteles > Proteles cristata. The sequence continues at coordinate 83,118 of JAESUZ010004954.1, read as the reverse complement.
ATTAGACAGGTCTATACAGTCTAAGTCAAAGATAGGGAATATTACTAATTATTCAGAGAAAGTTTAAGAAGAAAGATTTATTAATCACAAAAATAAAAACAAAAACTGAGAACCATCATAAGAGAGTAAGGTGTCCAAACTGGAAATTCTTCCATAATTTGACATTTGAATAAAAATCTTTAGAAAATGGAAACAAAAGCCATTCAAAGATGTAGATACAGAAAATTAAGTATAGAAAGGGGTAAAATAAGAGAGTAAAAGTTAATTTATAAAAACAGTCTTGTTAGATTAACATGGGAAAAATGTTAATTATCTGGTAAGTAGAACATGGCAGCACTTTATAAATGTTTGTTGAACTGAAATGACTTTTGTGGTGGTAACAAAGAACACTACTTTAAGGCTGCAAATAAACCTCAAGATTTTAGGTAAATAATGCATCAGAGACAGGTTATAAATTAAGGAAGTCATGGAACAATTCCAAAGGCCAAAGGTAGGTATTACAGTGGGCTCTTCCTCATCGTGTCCTTTGGCCCCACTTGTCATATCACTAGAAACTAGGCTGGCATTCTTTTTTTTTTTTTTTTTTACAAATAGTTTATTGTCAAATCAGTTTCCACATAAGACCCAGTGCTCATCCCACAAGTGTCCTCCTCCATGCCCATCCCCCCTCCCCCCACATCCATCAGTCCTCAGTTTTTGTCATAGGCTGGCATTCTTAATTTCCTTTTTAAAAGTTAAATATTTTCTGATTATAGAGAAATATTTCCTTTATGCAGCAAATTCATAAAATACATAAAAGCATAAACAAGAAAACCAATTCACTACCCAGATAATTTTGTATTTACATTTCCTTCAAGTCTTTTTTTTTTTTTTTTTAATACACACATACTCCCTTACTTTAAAAAAAGACAGGAAGATATGGTATATTTTATGATTTTCTTTTTTAAATTCATTCTCATACAATGTGTTTATAAAGGCAAAGCATATGAACATGACATTAACTGAGAAAGATGCTAAGCCAACTGACTAATTAGATTCACACTTAAACCTTCAGTGCTGATTGTGATAACCTGTTCGAACTAAGGTCTCCAAGGGTTAATTAGCCAGCAGCACTTATCAGTAAAAGATAATATACTTAAATTTTACAAATATGTGCAAATTTATAAGTCCCTCATTTTCCAATAAGAATCTAAACTCCAGAAAATTTTTCTCACATTGATGGTTGTATTAAAGACATAGAATCTTACCTAAGTTGAGAAAGAATTGCCTTGGAAAATAGAGCTACAAACAAAACACCAGTTAATGTATTCATTGCTGTTTCTTGTTTAAGGAAATTTCAAATTGTAAAATATGCTAAAAATGAAAAAGAAACAGAATAAAAGACTAATTCAAATAATCGTGGCCCAAATACCAGTACCTAAAAGATTAATCATATTCTTTGATTAGAATTTTTTTCATTGGTTCATATTCATATTTTCCTGGTAGGAATTTGAAGATCAAAATTCTTGAGCCTTCAAAACCCAGTGTATTCTATTTTTATTTTTTCGATTATGTTATTTTTTAAAAACAGTAATTCATTTTATTCTTTTTAAATGTTTATTTTTAAGAGAGAGACAGACAGATAGAGAGTGAGTGGGGGAGGGGCAGAGAGAGACACAGATTGGAAGAAGGCTCCAGGCTATGAGCTCTCAGCACAGAACCCTATGCAGGGCTCAAACCCATGAGCCATGAGATCATGACCTGAGCTGAAGTTGGATGCTTAACTGTTTGAGCCACCCAGGCACCCCAAAAAGATATCTTTTTTTTTTTTTTTTTTTAAGAGAGAGAAAGCATGCGTGAGAGAGAGCATGTGTGGGTGGGGGGGAGAGACAGATAGAGCCAGGGTGGGGGGATCTTAAGCAGGCTCCAGGTCTAGCATGGAGCCCAATGTGGGGATCAATCCCACAACTGTGAGATCATGGCCAAAACCAATAGTTGGATGCTTAAGTGACTGAGCCACCCAGATGCCCCTACTTAAATTTATTTAAAAAAAATTTTTTTAATGCTTATTTATTTTTGAGAGACAGAGCACAAGTGGGGGTGGGGCAGAGAGAGAGGGAGACAATGAATCCCAAGCAGGCTCCAGGCTCTGAGCTATCAGCACAGAGCCTGAAGCGGGGCTTGAACTCACTAACCATGAGATCATAACTTAAGCCAAAGTTGGTCACTTTGTTTTAACTAGCTGAGCCTCCCAGGTGCCCCTTAGATAAATTTATCTTAAAAGAACTCTTTCAGGGTGCCTGGGTGGCTCAGTGGGTTAAGCGTTCGCTCAGCTTCAGCTCATGCCATGATCTTGTGGTTCACAAGTTCAAGCCCTGTGTTGGGCTCTGTGCTGACAGCTCAGAGCCTGGAGCCTATTTCAGATTCTTATCTCCCCCTCTCTCTCCTCCTCCCTGTTTCTCAAAAATACATTAAAAAAATAAAAAAATCTTTCATAAAAAATTAAAAAGTTTTTTTTTACTGAATATAACTGACATGCTATATTAGTTTCAGATGAAAACCCAATGGATTTTAAAACAAAAAATATAACTAAAAACTAATTATCAAAATAAAAGCACTAATTACCAACTGTGATGATTAGTTTTATGTATCAACTTGGCGAGGCCACAGTACCCTGCTATTCAGTTGCACACTAACCTAGGTGTTGCTAGAAGGTATTCTGTAAAAGCAGACAACATCTATGAATGCTGATTCTAACTAAAAGAGTTATCCTTCATAATCTGGGTGACCCTCAACCTTTCAGTTAAAGGGCCTTAAGCGCAAAACTAAGAGTCCCTTGAGGAAGAAGAAATTATATCTCCAGACTGTAGGATCAATTCTTGCCTAAGAATTTTCAACCTACCTGTCTGCCTTCCAAATTTCTGACTTGCCCGCTCCCACAACTGTGTTAGCCAACTCCCTGTAATAAATAAATGTCTTTTTAAAAAATTTTTATTCTAGTTTATTTATTTTTGAGACAGAGAGAGACAGAGCATGAGCTGGCAGCACAGAGATGCGGGGCTCGAACCCATGAACCGTGAGCTACGACCTGAGCCGAAGTTGGATGCTTAACCGACTGAGCCACTCAGGCGCCCCTAAATATCTTAATTATATCTACATCTGTCCTCTTTCGTCTCTCCCTTCCCTCCCTCTCTCACATCACTTCGAAGAGAAATGCCTCATGCCTTTCTTCTATGAGTAATCTATATGCTCCATAGCTCATTACTATCATTGTGAAGTCAAGTCTATTGCAATTATGCTACTCTAGGACTGAAATCTGCACATGTGACCATCTGAGAAGTACCACAAATCAGTACATTTAACAGCATAAGTTCATATATTTCTCTTCCTATCCAGAATGTATTCACTTAGTCAATGGATCCAAGGATTCTGGCTTGTTTGTGTTTTTAATATGAACTATTCTTTTTTTTTTAATGTTCATTTTTGAGAGAGAGAGAGAGAGAGAGAGAACAGGGAAGGGGCAGAGAGAGAGGGAGACAGAAGATCCAAAGTGGGCTCTGCACTGACAGCTTAAAGTAAAAGAAGTAAAAGAAAGTTGTTTAAAAAGTCAAACTATGGGGAAAAGGATATATGATAACTACAAGTGTTAATATAGTTAATGTGACTTAAGAATGTCTTTTACTCCGACCTTCCTAATAGCCAGGGCATGAAGCTAAACAAATTATATAACTTGTTCTACTTAATAAAAGGAAACATACTGGGGCACCTGGGTGGCTCTGTCGGGTGGCTCAGTCGGTTAAGCGTCTGACTTCGGCTCAGGTCATGATCTCACAGTTCGTGGGTTTGAGCCCCACATCAGGCTCTGTGCTGACAACCAGCTCAGAGCCTGGAGCCTGTTTCAGATTCTGTATCTCCCTCTCTCTCTGACCCTCCCGTGCTCACACTGTCTCTCTCTCTCTCAGAAATAAATAAAACATTAAAAAAATAAATATATAAAAGGAAACATATTTATTATGTGAGAGGGAAACATTTTTTTTTCCTGGTAGACACTTTTAGGAAGAATCTGTTTTTAAGAATTCTTAAATAAGAGATAGAACAAAATGACCAATATCTTCATTAATCACTTTTAAATAGATGCAAAAGTGATTATCTTCCAGCCTTTTTACTTATTAATCAAAGGATCAAAATACGAAGGCTAGAACTTAATGAAGGCAGTGCTATATGTTTGATGGTTTCACCTGATATACTAGGTGGCTAGTATATCTGTTAGATCTGCACTGTTCTATGGTGGTCACTGGTGGTCACTGACAACCTCATATGTGGCTAGTCTGAATTAAGACATGCTGTAAGTGGAGGGGCGCCTGGGTGGCTCAGTCGGTTAAGTGTCCAACTTCGACTCAGGTCATGATCTCACAGTTCGTGGGTTCAAGCCCTGCATTGGGCTCTCTGCTGACACCTCAGAGCCTGGAGCCTGCTTGGAACTCTGTATCTTTCTCTCTACTCTTCCCCTGCTCATGCTCTGTCTCTCTCAAAAATAAAGAAAAAAATTAAAAAAAGATACACTGTAAGTATAAAATAAATACTAGATTTCAAAGATTAGTACTAAAAATATAAAATATCTCATTAATAGTTTTTATATTGATTACATGCTGAAATGATAATATTTTGATATGCTGGGTTAAATGAAATACATTATTAAAATTAATTTCACATGTTTCTTTTTACTTTTTCTAATGGGGCTCATTGAAAATTTAAAGTTAAATATGTGACAAATATATTTCTATTGCAAACTGCTGCCTTAGGTAGTTCTTTGCCAAGTTTTTCACAACAGGAAGTGGCCACTGGAGGACTAAGAGCATCAGTATTGTGGGTACATCTCTACAGAGCTCTGGCTCAGCAGCTGGGAAGTTCTATCCTAGATCTTTTTTTTTTTTTTAATTTTGTTGTTTTATTTATTTTTGAGACAGAGAGAGACAGGACACGAGTGGGGCAGAGGCAGAGAGAGAGGGAGACAGAGAATCTGAAACAGGCTCCAGGCCCTGAGCTAGCTGTCAGCACACAGCTCGACGCGGGACTCGAACCCACGAACTGTGAGATGATGACCTGAGCAGAAGTCGGATGCTTAACCAACTGAGCCACTCAGGTGCCCCTAGAAGATCTACCTTAGACAATTTCCCTCAGCCACACTTTTGAAAGGATCAAGACATTAGATAATCTAAGGTATCCTTCTGTAGAGCGTCAGTTTGTTGGCAGTGTTCCAAATGGAGAGGAGACGCCTGCTTCTAATCCCTAACGGGCAGCAGTAATATGGCCACTCTATTATCAAACTAGAAAAATACAATCAAGATTCTAACTCGGAAAGAAAACCACTAGACTTTTCCAGAGTTAAACTTCAATTATACCTATATATAGCCAAGTCAAGCTGTTCTTGAAAAATTAATCTCAGGTCTCTCAAGTATCTGGGTAAGTACTGAATGACACATCAGAATTACATCCTATTAAGATGCTCCTGGATCACAAAATTTTCAGGTACATCTAATGTACAGTGTAATGTACATACACTCTTTCTCTTAAATATTTCTTTTTTTAAATGTTTTATTTATTTTTTAGAGAGCATAAGTGGGGGAGGGGCAGAGAAAAGGGAACAAAGGATCCAAAGCAGGCTCTGCACAGACAGCAGTGAGCCTGATGTGAGGCTTGAACTCAGGAGATACAAGATCATGACCTGAGCTGAAGTCAGATGCTCAAAAGACTGAGCCACCAAGGAGCCCCTCTGTTTAATATTTCTAAAGACATATCATTTTGTGCCAACAAGACCAATGTGCACTCATGTTACAAAATCAGTTGGCCTGTGGAATTTAATTACGAGGTATTAACCCTTTCAATTTTGAGCTCTGTTTTGTCTGTTAAGACAACAATTTTGGTTTTCATAAATCCAATGCTGAACAAGTGATCCAAGGGAAGAGGAGTAAGATACTGGAGAGAGTGAAACAGGGAAGAAAAAAAGATAGAGGTATGCTCTGGATCTGGTCTGTGCTCTGGACACTGGGACCCAATTCGTTCTGGAACCTTCTGAGGAGTCATGTTGAATGTATCTGAACTGTCTCAATGTGCTTGACCTGTTTGCCCACGGGGCAGACAAGGAGCATTTATCTATTAGCTCCTGTCCCCCATGGGTCAAGGGTTACCTGGTGTCTTAATCCTCTCACATTTCCAGGCTGACTCCCCATAGGCATCCCATACAACAGTGTCAAAGTAGAAAGCTAAAGTTACTCAGCAGAGCTGTAGTGAGGTTACACCTAAGACAGATGGTCACTGTAGCTATGCTAGAGTAAAGCAGGACAAGAGCATGCGGGGGAGGGCTCAAGAGCTATGTGATACTAGGTCCTGTCCCTTAGTGCATTTAGATAGAGAATTTAAAATCATCTTGAACTACAAAGACTATCTTTTCAAAAACTGAAATACATTAAACTGTTTGGAATATTATGGTGGAAAAAACATAGGGAGCTTATAGGCCATATAAATGGGGAGAGGGAAACAAAGCAGAAAATTTCACGATAATTTCTATAGAGCAAATATTCAAAATATCACAATATTATTCTCAAACACAGATTAGTCTCTTAAAAAAAGAGAGTTTAAATGAGTGTAGAAATTAGTTATATTTCTATATAACTTCTCATCAAATTAAGAATCTTATGGACTTTATTTTTTTATTAAAAAAATTTTTTTAATGTTTTATTTATTTCTAGGAGAGAGAGAGAGAGAGAGAGAGAGAGAGACAGCGTGAGCAGGAGAGGGTCAGAGAGAGAAGGAGTCACAGACTCTGAAACAGGCTCAAGGCTCTGAGCTGGCAGTCAGCACAGAGCCCGACGCGGGGCTCGAACCCACAAACCGCGAGATCATGACCTAAGCAAAAGTCGGACGCTTAACCGACTAAGCCACCCAGGCGCCCCTTTATGGACTTTAAATAATAAGTAAAAATAATAAAATAATAGCAGCTATTACTTATTTAATGCCTATTTTGAGCTAGACATTAGCAAAGCATTTTACATATACCAGTTCACTAGGTTAAAAAACTACTGTCGAGATTTACGATGGCTCAGTTGCTTAAGTGGCCGACTCTTGGTTTTAGCTCAGGTCATGATTCCACAGTTTGTGAGCGAAAGCCCCACATCGGCCTCTGTGCTGACAGTGTGGAGCCCGCTTGGGATCTTCCCTCTCTCCCTCTCTTTCTGCCCCTCCCCACTTGCACTGTCTCTGACACTCTCAAAATAAATAAATAAACTTAAAAAAATTGTCAAGATTAATCACTTTCAACTTCTTTTTTTTTTCAACCTTTACTAAGTATTTTAGGGTTGTCAAAAGAAAGGGAACCAATAACATGCGTATGAATGTGTGTGTATATTTATATATATAGGTACGTGTATATCTGTGTGATATATATATATATGTATACATATATATATATATATATATCAGGGAGATGATTAATTTTAAGGAACTGACTCACAAAACTGTGGAGGTTAAGAAGTCCAAACACTCATGGTAGGCTAGCAGGCTGGAGGCCCAGGGAAGAGTCAATGTTGCTTAATTCCAAAAGGAGTCTACAGGCAGAATCCCCTCTTCCTCAGAAAATATGAGTCTCTTTTCTCTTGTGGTCTTCAATTGCTTGGATGAGGCCCAGCCACATGGAGGGTAATCCACTTTGCTCAACATCTATGGATTTATTTTTTTTCCAAGATTTTATTTTTTTAAGTAATTTCTACACCTAACATGTGGCTCACACTCACAACCCAGAGATCAAGAGTGGTGGATCAACATCTATGGATTTAAATGTTCACCTCATGTAAACAGTTCCTTCACAACAAAATCTAGTGTTTGACCACAAACAAACAAACTAGTGTTTCACCACAGTGCTGTGGCCTACTCACGTTGACACATAAAAATTAACCACTACAGTAAGAAATATAGTACACAAACATATGTGTGTATGTGAAATAAGAATTTCATAAAACAATACTATTAGTAAAGGTTTTTTTATGCTGGCATTTCCTATTGTATATTTTTCTACTTTATTAAAAAGAAAAAATACTTATAACCCACTAAGTTGATTTCATAGCTCACTAACGTATCACATAAATTGCAAAACCCTGCCCTACTTGACACATCGGTTTGTTCATGTTTTAGAAAAAACTGGTAAAAATAAATGTATCACAATGGCAACAGAATGTAATATTTGAGAATGAAATTAAGTATATTTGAATACATGAAACACAGTGAGCATATGTATATCAGAAAAATTATAAAAAATGCCTAATTTCTTATTACCATAGCAACGGCATACACTTAGCAAATTAGTACAGTATTTTGTCACTGTCATAATAAATATTTGAGAATAAAATCTGGCATGCCTAACTGTGACAATCAACTGTGGCTTGGTATCCTAGAGGGTACATCACAAATCAATCAATACAATCTTCCTAAACACCATTATTCCCATCCCCTATTTAAAGAAATCATGTTGCCTCTGATAAAAGTGATCAGGAACAATTTATTTTTCTTGAAATTTAGATTGCGAAGATAATCATTATTTCTCCAGCATGGAAGAATAAGAGGAAAATCATAAGAAATTGTTTTGGTAAGATAACTGAGAAGGAGTGTGGATTAAAGAAAAACAATAAAACAAAACCCTGACCTCATTTTAACTCCCTTAACCTTTTTTCACTCTGGATGTAAGCCCAGACTTAACACCTAAATGGGACTTGTCTTAGTAACTGATGATGTGATTCAGAAGGTTAACTATTCAGAACGAGTTCTGTATACTTTTTAATATGCACCTAGTAAGTTATGATGAATCTCAGAAGACACCGAGCATAAGCATATCTAAAAACAATAAATAACAGCACTTTATTTATATACAACTTTAAAAAAAACCCTTTTATGTTCTGCTCTTTAAAAGTCAGATAAAAGATCAAAATAGAAGGAGAAAGCGTGCTAAGGATAAATGAAGCTCAAACTCAGACCTCAGCTTTGTAAAGAGGCATTTAAGAAACAATCCTTTTAGGGGTGCTGACTGGGCTCAGTCAGTTAAGCATCTGACTCTTGGTTTTGGCTATTTTGGCTCAGGTCATGATCTCACAGGTTCATGAGTTCCAACCTCACATAAGGCTCTCTGCTGACAGCATGGAGCCTGCTTGGGATTCTCTTTCCCTCTCCCTCTGCTCCTTTCCTCCTTCTTCTCTCTCTCTCAAAATAAATAAATACACATTTTTAAAAAAGGGAAGCAATCCTTTTAGAATGAGAAAGGTGGGATGCTTGAAATTTGAGATAATGTTTAGCAAGACCTACTTAAAATCAATATTTAGAAAACCAAAACTATTTACAACACAAACTAACAAAAAAATTTCTTGCACAATTAATAAATAAATACCTCCAGTTAGGGAGACATACTAGCTTATGGTTGAGTATAGACTCTGAAGAGCTTGAAATGCTCAAGGTTTACTTTCATTTTCTACCACAGTTTTTCTAGAGAAGCATGGCCAATTTTATATCATCTCATTTTTTACAAAGCTACAGGTCAATATCAAAAAAAGGTATGTAGAAAAGACATCTCTAAGTGTTATGCCATTGAGTTTCAAGTGCTTGTTTTTATTCATTTATTATGATAGTTAAGTGAAAATGTCAGAATACAAAATTTAAAAAGTATACTGAAATTAAAATAAGGTACCAATGTAAGAATAACTTGTTAAAGTTGAGTTGTGCAGCCAGCTATAGAATTTGGGATCATTTACAATTGCTATTTTTAAAACTGTTAAATTAATTTTTTATTAAAATTTTTTTGTTTATTTTTGAAGGTGAGACAGAGCACGAGCAGGGTAGGAGCAGAGAGAGAAGGAGACACAGAACCTGAAGCAGGCTCCAGGCTTTGAGCTACCAGCACACAGCCTGATGCAGGCTGGAAACCATGGACCATAAGATCATGACCTGAGCCGATGTCGGACGCTGAATCGACTAAGCCACTCAGGTGCCTTATAATATTGTTATATTAATTTTTTAATCAAATAAAGGAAGATAAACCAAGTAAAGTTCTAACTCTGGCTATGCCAGAATCACAGAGGTGTGCAATAACTCCCCTGGCAGGCACAAAATGCAGTGCTTCAGGCACTCCTGAATAGGGAGTTGCTGTGCCTGGCCAAACAGAAGCATAAAGGGTTAGGCATAAGGGAGGTAAAGCGACTGGCCCAACTCCACTCAACAGGAACTTTTCACTGTGGATGGTGGTCAACCCATCCAGATACATCTTCTTTGGGGAAACAGAAATGCTAGCCGGTGAATAAAGAATGGGATATTGATCAAGCTCAAGGGTATATCCTTTCCAGGCTTGGAAACCAAAGATCCCAGAATGACTACACAACTGAAGACATAATGCTTCCTGTGTAAACTTGCAATAAAATCTAATTTCTGAAGGTAGTATGTGCATATTCTTCCCTTGTGACCTTAAAGAATCAGACTAATTCACTTTTGCAGAGGGAAAAAAAAGAATACTAAAAACTGAATCTAAACATAATTTAACAGAATTATATATAGGAAAGGTTGGTATGTACAACAGAAATATACAAGGAAACTATGTTAATTATTAGGCACATATCAGGTGCTTATTAAGTAACTAAATGAATAATAAAAATATATATAAGCTTTCAGGCTTTAACAAGGAATTCTAAAACATAAGCTACGCTGATTGTTTTTTATGCATATTGCTAAGATAACTTCTTAAGTGCCTTTGGTATTTTAGAATTTCAAGTATTTTATTTTTCAAGTTATTCTAAATATCTTCTTTTTGTATCAGGAACCCAATATGTTCTCTTAAAATATATAATTACAAGGTTTCATTGTATTCTTTTTTTTACTTTAAATTCATGTTAACATATAGACTGGTATTAGTTTCACAAGTAGAATTTAGTGATTAATCACATACATATAACACCCAGTGCTCATACCAGCAAGTGCCCTCCTTAATACCCATCACTCATTTAGCCCATCCCTCTACCCAACATCCCTCCAGAAACCCTCAGTTTTTTTCTCTGTATTTAAGAACCTCTTAAGAGTTGGCCCTCCTCTCTGTTTTTATCTTATTCTATTTTTCCTTCCATTCCCCTATGTTCATCTGTTTTGTTTCTTAAATTCCACACATTGTATTATTTTTTAATAAAATATTTCAAGTGTATAAATATAGTTAATAATATTCTATGTATCTATGTGCCCACTATCCAGTTTAAGAAACAGAACACTACAGCTATAACCAACTTAAATAAAATATCACAGATAAAATATCACAGATATGACCAATATGGCTTAAGAAATAAAACACTACAGAGATGACCCATAAAATGCTCTGTGACCCCTCTCCCCAGCATTCTCTTTCCCTAGAGGTAATAACTACTCTCAGTTTCTTACCTATCGTTTTCATGCATGTTTTTAATACTTTTACTACATCTTTATTTTTATGTTTTGAGAGGGAGAGGGAGAGAGGGAGAGGGGGACAGAAAGAGAGGCAGCACATGTGCCAGCACAAGCAGGGGAGGGACAGAGGGAGAAGGAGAATCTCAGGCAGGGTCTATGCTCAGCTCAGAGCCCCTGATGCGGGGCTCGATCTCATGCTGACTGAGCCACCGAGGCACCCCACCGCATCTTTATACATCCAAAAACAACAGTAGCAGTGATTTCCTAATTTGTTCTGCACACTCATCTCCTATGACTTTTGAAAACTACGTACCAACTTGCACATTTAAGTTGACACTTAAATAATGGCACAAGACATATTTTCCAGTTTATTGCATATTGAATGCATCCTCTAAGTATGTTTTTGTCAAAAGGCTTGGAGCTGCAGTTTAACTTATTCAATTTACGGAAAATATAACCGTATAACTCAATTGGCAAGGCCAGTCCTCATTGTCAAATCCAATCAGCCAAATATGACTTCTTCTCTGTCAGAAGAAGTCTAATTTTTAAATTCAAATAAATGTATTATTATGTGTTCCTAAGACAACTTCTTCACTTGTGGGTTTTAATTTTAAGATAGATAAATGGTTATCTAGGTGGACAAAGATACTTGAAGGCATGGATCCTTGCCATGAGTTTGTCACCTGGCTGAAATAATATGTTGTCCCGTTCAGTAATTTTTACTGAGGATTGCTCTGCTTCAGTCTCAAGAGACTATGCCTCAGGACAAATTCACTCTCCAATAGTCTCTGTTTGGTGCCCTGAAGACTTTTAACCCAAGGCAAGGCACCATGGTAAGATATAGCAAGGACAAGAGGTAAGCGTTTCTTCTGAAAAGCGGAAGACAGATGATTACAAAAGATGTCAGAAAGGAGAACTGGCAGACCAGAGAGAGTTCTCAGGCAGATTGTTTTTAGGAAAGATGACATATGGAAAGAGAGAATACGGAAATTAATTTCTTTAAAGCTATCCATACCTGAATATCCCACTGGAAACCTTTGTGCTCTCAGGGGTAGAAGTATCCCAATTTGAAAACCAGTAATCAATAGCAGGGGTTAGCAAACTAGGATCCACCCACCACCCGTTTTATAAATAAAGTTACAATGCACACACATAAGTAGTCTATAACTGCTTTCACACTACCGTGGCAGAGTTACATAAGAGGAACGAGACCATGTCTTGCAATGCCTGAAGTATTTACTACGTGGAGCTCTGAAGAAAAACTTTGCTACCTTTCATCTACAGCATCACGTATGTGTTTTTTAAAATTCTTCTCTTCAAATCAAAATTACCTACTCACATAATTTATAGGGCCACATTGTTCTAAAAGGTTTATTATGAAATAGATCTTTCTCTCCCTCAGAACAACTACTTGATATGCTTTCAGTTGATGTTTATGATTTTGGCACAGGCCAAACAAGGGAGCTGTGAAAATGTTTGACAGCTATAAAGGAAGACTCTGCTCAGAACTCCTCCACAATATCTAAATAACATTCGTGTGCTATTACTTCTTCACTTTTCGATTGTAAGCACTGTATATTAACTTATTGAAAATGAGGATTTGAGGGACAACTGGATGGTTCAGTTGGCTAAGTGTCTTACTTTAGTCCAGGTCATGATATCATGATTCATGAGTTCTAGCCCCACATCGCTCACTGCACTGACAGTCCCAAAGCCTGCTTGGGATTCCCTATTCATCCTTCTCTCTGCCTCTCCCCCAAACGCCCTCACTCTTTCTCTTTCAAAATAATAAACTTGAAAATAAAGGAAAAGAAAATGAGGAGTAACCTTAGTTTTTGAAACCGAATCCTCAACACAGTTATAGATCAATATTCAATATTTATATCATTATGAATAAACATATAACAAGTAAGTTATCTAATATACCAGGATTATTTTTCTTTTTCCTACCTAAGTTCAGTTTTTCTTGGAAATAATAAGTAAATTCTGTTTACTGACTATGTACTTATCTATAACTTAACCTCATTTATTAAGTTCAATAAGTATATGACCATTTAGTCACTCTCTTTTCACACTGGTACCTCTTCACTTAAATTTGTCTGGATATTGTTTTCCCTTTTCCATAAATAAGCTCCCAGTTTTCAACTGGGAGAAAAATTGCTGGGTTTTCAAGGTTTCACGAAAAGAATTTAACAGCATCCTTCTCTCTTTTTTTGCTTCAGGAAACTGAACACTGATACAGTGTTATTACTTTATATGTGGTTCCGGTTCAAATTTTACTAATTACCCCAATACCATCCCCTATGGCTAAGTTTTTTCCCCAGTCCAGGGTCACATATTACATTTAGCTGTCATGTTGATGAGTCTTTCTTTGTTTTTCATAACAATGACACAACTGGTCTGGTGTTTAATGGAATGTGTTCAAATCTAGGTTTTCTGGTTCTTTCCTCATTATTAGATTAGGATTCTGCATTTTAAGAAATACAACATAAATACTGTCTTATTCTCAGTGCATTATACAAGGAGGCACACATGTTGTTAAATGTGTCCTACTTGTTACAACTTTTGACCACTTGATTAAGTTGGTATCCACTAGATTTGTCTACTATAAATATACCTTTTTTCCCTTTGTAATTAATACATAGTCTGTAGGGAGATGTCTTGAGATCATGCAAACATCTTTTTTAAGTGTTTATTTTATTTTTGAGAGAGAGAGAGAGGGAGAGAAAGAGAATGGGGGAAGGGTAGAGAGAGTAGGATACAGAGGATCTGAAGCAGGCTCCGTGCTGTAAGTGCAGAGACCCATGTGGGCTTGAACCCACGAACTGTGAGATCATGACCTGAACTGAAGGCAGACACTTAATTGACTGAGCCACCCATGATCCCAAGATCATGTAAATATTTTGTTTCCCAACAAAATGTGATGCAATGGTTTTAGCACACACTAAAAAATTTTCCCTGAATAAGGAAATGATCTATTACAAAGATAATTGAAAAATGGTGATTTTTCCAACTCTATTATTGCACCTAAAACTTACTGGTTAGCTTCTAATTGCTTCTCAAGCAGATTTTCAACTGAGTTATTGTTTTTAGCACCAGCCTCAACTTCACTTTTAGAATTTCCTGGCACTGCCAATTACTGAACATTCTTGGGCTCTGTGATATAAACCGGGTTGCTTCTGGGCTTTCTTCTCTGCCAGATGAGAAGTCATTCTCAATTTTGCTAAATCTGTTACCACCTGTTCATCTGCTTTCCAGTTTCCAAAACATTGTTGCTGTTTTTGTCTCTTCAATTCCTTTCACCTTGTAGGTTTATGCTTTTTAAAATAAATCCCTTTGCTGTTGTTTTCACTAGGTTTGCAAAGAAAAAGTAAACTCATAGTCTAACTTGCTAACTTTGCTTGAAGGTCCATTAATCTTTCCTTGCTTTCAAACTTTATATAAATGGTATTGTACTATATGAAATCTTCTGTTACTTGCTCTTTTTGTTTGACATGTTTCTGAGATTCATCACCCAATGATACATGCAGCTCTAGTTCATTCATTTTTTAAGGTTGTTTATTTATTTTGAGAGAGAGAGAGAGAAAGAGAGAGAGAGAGTGAGAGTGAGAGTGAGAGAAAGGGAGAGGGAGAGTGAGAGGGAGAGCAAGCAGGGGAGAGGCAGAGAGAATTCCAAGCAGGTTCCACACTGTCAGCACAGGGCCCGATGCAGTGTTGGAACCCATGCGCTATGAGATCATGATCTGAGCCAAAATCAAGAGTTGGATGCTTAACTGTCTGAGCCTCCCAGCTACCCCTAGTTTATTCACTGTTAATGAATTATGTTTTTTTTTTCTTTCATAGTTTCCACTTATAAGTGCAAACATATGGTATCTGTCCTTCTCTGCCTGACTTATTTTGCTCAACATAACACCCTGGAGTTCCATCCACATTGCTACAAATGGCCAGATTTCATTCTTTCTCGTTGCAATGTAGTATTCCATTTTATGGAGACTATAGATGCTGGCGAGGATGTGGAGAAACGGGCACCCTCCTACACTGTTGCTGGGAATGTAAACTGGTGCAGCCCCTCTGAAAAACAGTGTGGAGGTTCCTCAAAAAACTAACAATAGAACTCCCCTATGACCCAGCAATAGCACTGCTAGGAATTTACCCAAGGGATACAGGAGTGCTGATGCATTGGGGCACATGTATCCCAATGTTCAGAGCAGCATTTTCAACAATAGTCAAATCATGGAAAGAGCCTAAATGTCCATCAACTGATGAATGGGTCAAGAAGATTTGGTTTAACTAAATAAAGAATCATGTTTAACCTACTGTATGAACATGTTGCAATTTTCTTATCCATTTCCTGTATAACCAGAAGTGATAGTGTGAGGTTTGAGGTAGGGGTCCAAACTCCATCTCTGTAATTTAAGGTAGCAGGAAGTGGGGCTACAAATACAAAATATGCATTTTAAAAGACATTTCAATTTTGTAACTTCTTTTTTTTAATTTTTTTTTTTTTACCATTTTATTTATTTCCGAGAGAGAGAGAGAAACAGTGTGAGGAGGGGATGGTCAGAGAGAGAGGGAGACACAGAATCTGAAGTAGGCTCCAGGCTCTGAGCTAGCTGTCAGCACAGAGCATGACATGGGGCTTGAACCCACGACTGTGAGATCATGACCTGAGCCAAAGTCGGACGCTTAACTGACTGAGTCACCCAGGCGTCCCTCAATTCTGTAACTTCTAAAATGAACATAATACTGGGCGCTTAATACTGGGCAATAAGTATCAGTTACTTGGAGACAATGGTGAAATGGGCCTCAAGTATTCAGAAATAAGGTGCACCTGGCTGGCTCAATCAGTGGAAGATGCTACTCTTTATCTTGGGGTCATGAGTACGAGTCCCATGTTGGGTGCAGAGACTACTTAAAATAACACCTTAAAAAAAAGAATTCAGAAATAAGATTTCTCTCTGAAAATTAAGCTGTAAGATCAACACCTTATAGGCCAGAACAGCGATATGAAAAGAATAAATGTAAGAACATCTGCAGGGCCAGCAATATTTGATCATAAGGTAACCACTGTAATAGCAAAAGAAATAATATGTCAGTCAGAATGGGGAAGAAAAAACAAATGGCAAAGAAAAAAAAAGAGATCACAGAGACAAATGCTAGCAGTCCATAAAAAATTGTCCCTGAAAGCAAAAGCCTCAACCAGCACATGGCAAGTTTTTCTATTCCAAATCATAAGGTTATTCCTAGGATAGAGACAGATGTTGGTAACTGTGGCCAATTCTATTTAAATATTTCCATTCCTATCGGTCAGATTATCCCTATTGTGAGATGCACACAACAGGCAGTTTTAGTCCTGATGCAATTAAACATTTATTTTACTTAACTCCCCTTATCCTAATGCCATACTTACCAGGTAGCCTACTATTTTTTCCTGTGCCAAGTGAATTTCTATTGTAAATTAACAGACTGGAATTCTGGCAACTATTTCAAACTCACATGTCTTTTAGTCATTGTGATATCTCGTAGAGCCAAATCACCTCGGACACAGACAAAAGTGAGTCTTTGGAGCTTCTAGCTCAGATCTGAGAATATGGTCAAGTAGACAAGTTACTGTAAAGTATTATCCTACCTAGCTGCCCCATCCTTTCATTTCACTACAGCATCACTATATCCAACTCCATTTCTACTGGCTTCTAGAATCTTCTCTTCCGTTTTCATGAAGTATATGTATTAAAAATGAAATAGGTGAGGTGTAATATTATAGCTTTCTTCTAGTGTCTGTAAACCTATAGCTGAGTCATGTATTTTGTCAATACTTGGCAATATATTTATTTACTTTTTACAACAGAAAACTTTATTTTGTTTCCTACTGTTCTGTCAGTATGAAAGGAGAAGCAATATTTAAAAATATTTGCTATACACGACTTCAAATGGAATATAGTCACCACTAGAAAAAGTTTATCTCATTAATTTTGTGAAATATTAATTCAACTTGTACCACACTGATGAAAAGGTGCTATACTAGATTGGCAACCTACAGTAACAGTACAGTATAGGCAATACTCAACTTCAAAATATATTCAGTTTTGTCGGGTCATTTTACAGTGGGTTGGTTGGAAATTCAAACTCTGTATGGAAACCATGGAATATACTTACACGGCAACAAGATTTCCAATTCTGTCAACAAAAGCTTATCTAATAATGAATTAGGCTTTGTGTTAGGTGTCTGTGACATACAAACAAGACACAATCCTTGTGTCATACGGCTCATAATATAGTCAGAAAGATGGAAAAATAAAACAGAATTATGATACTGAACTCAAAGAACTACACAGCTGTACATGGCAGTACAGCTCTAGCTAGATAGGAGTGATTAACTCTACGGGATGAAAAGTTGAGCAGTCGAGGAATTTTAAAGGGAATCAAAGAATCCCATCAAAAAATTTTAAAGGGAACTAAGCACAAGCAGAAGTGTGCCAGGTGATGAGGGAGAGAAAAAACAGTAAACCTAAGAAACAGCAGGGAGTTCCTTGGAGAGTTGAGTGGGTATAACAAGCATAAGAAGGAAAGTAAGAAAATGTGGGCTGGGCACAAATCAGGAGGGCTTGCATGGTGTGCCAAGCAACTAGACCTTCTTTTGGACAGAGCTTCCCAAGAAATATGCCTAAATATTTATTCCTTCAGACTTCAAAGGGGCCAAGGAGAAAAATTGGTGTCAGAGGGTAGAGGTGTCTGATTTTATAACAAACAGCCAGTTTTTTTTAATGTGGTTGTATTATTTTCACAACAACCAGCACTACATGAAAAGTATGGTTGCTCTAGTTATTGTTAATCTTTTGAATTTTAGCTCTTTTCTTGAGTGTGTAGTATAGTGGCATCTCACTGTGGTTTCTCTAATGACTAGAGATGGCATCTTTTCATAGGCTTAGTGCTCATTCTTGTATTTTATGAAGTGACTTCAAGATTTTTACCCAATTTCTATTAGCTTTGCCTTCTTTTCTTTTAAATCATTGAGTTGGGATGTTTTTGTGTAGTCTGGATATGAGTCTTTTATCAAACACATACACTGTGATTATTTTCTCCCAGTTTATTGCTTTGTTAATGTTCTCTTTTGAGAAGCTTAATTTTAGTTTTGATTAAGTTCAATTCACCAATGCTTCTCCCTTCTGGATAGTGCTTTCTATCTCTTGTTTACCCCAAAGTTGTGAAGATATTCCACTATGTTTTCTTCTAGAAGCATTATAAGTTTTAGCTTTTATGTTTAGTCTAGGTTCCATCTTGAATTAATATTGGCACATGATGTCAAGTAGGGATCTTTATTTTTTTCCATGTGGATATTAAGTTATTCTAGTACCATCTGTTGAAAAGACTTTCCATTTGTAACTGTTCCTTTGGTGCCAGTGTCAAAGCCAATCGGCTGTATGGTGTCTACCTCTGGATTCTCTATTGTTTTTCATTCATTTATTTATATATCCTTATTCCAGTGCCACACTGTCTTGATTGCTATAGTTTTAGAGTTAAGTCTTAGTGCCAGACAGTGTAAGTTCTCTTAATTTTTATCTCTTTTTTTTTCTTGGTTGCTTTCAGCTACTTTAGGGCCTTTGCAATGAAAAATACATTTTAGAATTCATAAATATCTTGATTTGTACAAGTCTGATGCAATTTTAATTTGGTTTTTATTTAAATGACTTTCTACACTAGTGGTTTGCAAGGTATGGGCTCTTGACCAGCAGCATTAGTATCACCAAGGAACTTGTTATGAATGCAAATATTCAAGCCTTACCCTAAGACCTAGTGGATCAAATACTCTGGGGTTGGGCCCTGCAATCTGTGTTTTAACAAGCCTTCCTGGTGATGGTGATGCATGATAAAGTATAAGCTTTCCTGCTGTAGATCAATTTGGAAGAAATAATATCTTAGTGATTAAATATTCTAACCCACGAACAGATATTTCTCTCCATTAATTTAGGTCTTCTTTTTCTCAACAGCATTCTTTAGTTATAAGTGTACATGTCCTGCATGTATTTTGCTTAATTTATATCATGGTATTTTATCTATTCTGACACTACTGTAAACGGCATTCTAATTATTATTGGCTAACCTTTAGCTGTAGTATACGTGTAGAAGGGAAAGAAGTCTGTTTGGGGGTGGGAGTTTGCTAAGAGACTTGAAAAAAAGTAGAGAGCTCAAATGACTGATAGCATCTTGAAAACTAACTAGTTTTAACAGATATGCAAGATTAGGGGGTTGTTTCCAATGAACTGATATAGGCATGAAGCATAAACAACTGTGAAAATTACAAAAAGAGGCACAACAAGATGTGCTCTACCATAGTCTTGCCAACATTTTCTACAGTCTTGACAAAAAGATCAAACATGAGTAGCCAGCTTCTGGATCCAGGTGCCAAACTGAAGGAAAGACAGAGGACAAAGGAATGTCTTGAACTAATATGAATAACATAAGGTCAACAAAATCTAAACTGTGGCAAGCTCTACAGGCCAAACAGGCTGGGTTTTTCAACAGATAAATTTATAAGAAAATAAAAGGGGTGAGGGGCGCCTGGGTGGCTTAGTCGGTTAAGCGTCTGAATTTCACTTAGGTCATGACCTCGCGGTTTGTGGGTTTGAGCCCCGTGTCGGGCTCTGTGCTGACTGCCAGCTCAGAGCCTGGAGCCTGTTTCGGAGTCTGTGACTCCCTCTCTCTGACCCTCCCCTGCTCACGCTGTCTCTCTCTCTATCTCTCTCTCTCCTAAAAATAAAATATTAAAAAAAAAAAAAGAAAAGAAAAGGGGTGGGGGAGAACCAAAGAGACTGATGGAGATTTAAATCAAATATGAAGTTTTTACAAAATGGAAAACTCTAAACTATAATGTACATTTGGGTGATGAAATTATATAAAACTGTGAGAAAATGAGTACTGTGAAAGGTTCAGCATTGCTTTTGGGGGAGGCTATATTGAGACACAGCACGTGATTCTAGAATAGATGACAAAGTTCTATTTCTGACCTGTGTGGAATTCACTGTAAAATAACCCATTAAGCCATACATTTAATTCTTGTGGCTCTCTATAAACTTGTCTTATTTTAAATTAAGTAGTTTTAAATTGAGTTTAAATTAAGTAGTTTTCTCTTATTATGACATATGTAGAATCTGGGATTTAAGAGATTACAAGCTGTAGTGGTAGAATGGTGTTTGGTGACAATAAGAACTAAGGTGTGGCTATGGAAGTGGCTGTTCATTTGCGGTATGGATATTAGCATGGATGGAGTAAAAAAAAAAAAACAACTGAACATCTAAAACTTGGAAAGGCACTTAAGAAGTCTGTAAGCCTGGTTCTCATCTTCACCATCAGGGTGGGGAGTGGCCTGCAGGTTGGCAGAGACAAAAATTATCAACAGGTGGAGAAAAACATACTTAGGTTGAAAAGTTACTACTCTCCCCTGGGTCCACAAAATGAAAGAATATTTTGGAAAGGACCAGGGAAAGAAAGGAACGGTTGAACCCACATTCTCTCTGTGGTTTGTGGTAAAAGGAGCACAAGATGCCTCACTATCTTTTCAGACACAGGCAGATTTCAGATGAGGTTTTGTGGTAGAGAAAGTTCCTAAGAAATTATTAAAGGTTAAGGATAATTTGCTAACAAAAAAACAGAAATTCCTGAAACAGAGGGGAAGAGATCAAGAGGGAAGGAAAGGTATATGCGTGTGTGGTGGGGAGGGTACAAAAGAGCATAAAGAAGGATGAGATTGATAATACGTTAGAAAAGAAGCAAGGGAAGGCTCCTATTCAGATATTCAAGAATATGAGTATCATGGGTGGAATGACTTGGTCTCACTGTTCTGATTGGAGATTGTCTGAAACGCTGGGATTACCTGAAATTTACAGGGGTGGTGTCTTAGCCCTGACAGTTGCAGGTGTCTTCATCTAATCACTTTGCATATTAATGTTTCCGTTGAAGAAGGCTTTCAGAATTCCCAGGTTAGAAGAAACATCTTTAGCCCTGAGAATGGGAACTCTTATTATGGCCAAATGAAGGGGAACTGGAAAGACTTCTCGATGATTCCTACCACTGTAAACCACTGGGGATGCTTCTGAATCTTGGATCACAATGACTTTTTCTTCCCTTTTATTTCCAAGGTCTACTGATACTGGAAAGAAAGGTATGACAAGAGGAGGGCAGGGCAAAAGTGGAAGTAACATACAAAGCTAGAAATGGGCTCAGAGACACGATCATTCAGACCTCTGCCTGACAAGCACTGATGGGGTCTGTATACAAGAAAAGGAGCCAACTTATGGGTCACCATGAGTTCTGCCCTGGAGTACCCCCACCTCTCAACAAGTGGGCCCTGACTGGTGGAGCAACATTTCTGTTGTCATCAGGGCTGTAGTAATAATGGAAAAGGGGAGAGAAAAGAGGAGGGGGTCCTAAATAGAAGAAAAGGAAAAGCTGGTACCCTAATCCATGTGGAAATTTTCCTCTCTTGAAATGCATTTAATTCTAACAAAACAATTTTAGAACACTTTGTGATACTGTTTTTAACATAAAAATTATGAAATAACTATGTTTTAAAAATACATACACCACAGCATTGCTATACTTCTTATTCTGCATATTACCAAAACCATGTTTTTAAAGTTTATAATAAGAATTCAACTATTAATTACTAAGTGTTCCATGTTACATGCTAATTGTATATTTTAAGGTTTCTTCAGATACTCGATAGAGTTAAATGTATACAAAATTAAAAAACATTTTATGTTTAATATAAAATTAAGGGAAAAATAAGCACGATTTGGATAGGACCATGAGATTCAGCATGTCTCAGACTTTTCCACCAAAGCACCCATATCAGAACACAGCTCCCAGGAACCAGGCAAAATATCCTGATGTAAGCTGCTATAAGTCTAAGCTTTTTAAAAAATATTTTAATTTTGTATTGCATTTGTATTATTTCATTTTAAAATTGCTATGAATTGTATGTTATATTCTATAACTTGTATATTTATTATAAAAATTTTTTACATCTTGTCTGTGGAGTAAAATGAGCACTCTGGGAAGATGCATAATATTTATTCTGAGGCTTCATATAAACTCCCAACTGAGAAACACAGCATTATAAATACATGCTATTTGAGTATTTTCGTTGTATATTCTTACCTCCATTGTAGGTGGAGTCTTTCTTTTTCTTCTAATCCAAGCTAGAAAGACAAATAATATTTAAATGTAAATTTTGGTAATTTGCACAAACATTTTACTTATTCACGCATAAAGCAAATATTTACTGAGCACCTGTTACATGTTGTTTTAGGCACTGGACATGTAAGAAGGAACGAAACATGAACTTTCTCCTCTCCTGCAGCATATATGCTGGTGAAGGGGAAGAGAAAACAAACACACAAATATATGATGTCAGGTAATGATTTGTTCCTGAAAAAATACAAGAGCATAGGGAGTTCAATAAAGACAGGCAGTTCCATTTCTAAAATCAGACCTAATAATTATCTGAATTCACCTGAGTGCTCAGTGCTTTGTAGCAACAGGAAGGGAGTGGGCCAGCTGCCTCAGGCGAAGTATATATGAATCACATGGAAGATAATGTTTAGGAGAGTAGAATCAGATTTTCTGGGTTCAAATCTCAACTTCATCCCTTACTGGCTGTCATTGGGGGGGAACTACTTAATTTTGTAAGCATCAGATTTCCAATCTGTATAATTTAAATTATAATAATACCTACATTTAAAAGTTGTTGTGAAAAGTATATGAAATTATATATAAAAATTTTTAGCTCAGAGGCTGGTATACAGTAAGCATTAATTCTAAGTTAATATTATTATCAACTATTTTTATCACTATAATTCAATAAACCTATATATTTTAACATAGACTAGAAAACCTTAAGTGCAATACTATTAGCTTGGACTATCAGAATATGTAAAGAAAATATCCTTATATGGTAGAAATTTGGTCTTTAAAAAGGAGAAAACTGATCACTTTAATTGATTTAATTTTCCTTACAAAATTGTGAAGTATCCTTATTTAGTAGAGAAATTACATTCTCAAATTTATATACTAAGGGTAGCATGTGAGTGTAGATTTGACCCTGTTTCCAGCTCCAAAAGCTATCCATATTCTACTAAGCTGCCTCTCAAATTTCAGCAAGCAACATGCAAAGAACACAAAACTAGGAAGAATAGGTTACAACCTTAATTATGAGTCAGAAAATAAGAATTGGTGACCCCATTTTACAGTATGAGAAGCTGAGGTTCACAAAGATTAAGTAATCCACATAAACTCAACAGCGTGGGAATCAACCTCTTGTTAAAATGGCTCTAAAACTCGATCTCTGTCTGTTTACCAGCTACCTTCCCATCAGACCAGCTCCACCAGCCTGCCTTTTGTCACCCAAGTAATAGCACCAGGCACAAACTGTCCTCTAGACAAGCCAAGTACTGAATGGTTGTAGGTGTATAAGTGAGCAACATTCAACCGTAGGCCTTGCACTGATCCTGTATGAGTATTTTTAATATAGTTCCAGAGTTTTACCTTCTCTACTCTGACTTCTGAGTTCCTAACCCTGTTTTCTCTGCATTCTTTCTTTTTTGTTTTAGTGATTTTTTTTTTTTTAACATTTGTTAATTTTTGAGAGACAGAGAGAGGCAGAGTGTGAGCGGGGTAGGGACAGAGAGGGAGACACAGAAATCCAAAGCAGGCTCCAGGCTCTGAGTTGTCAGCACAGAGCCTAACACAGGGATCAAACTCACGGACCTCGAGATCATGACCTGAGGTAAAGCAGGGCACTGAACAGACTGAGCCACCCAGGGGCCACTGCATTCTCTTTCTCATTAGCTACCACTCCTATTTGGTCCATTTCCAGTCACAACTTGCATAGATTTTATATTCCTTGTTAGGATTCTAAGGTTGTTGGTAGCAAGATATATCCATGGGAGATTTATTTTTCTACCACATGAATGCCTCAAAAGAGTAGGTTCTTTTTTTTTTTTTTTAAATGTTTTATTTATTTCTAGGAGAGAGAGAGAGAGACAGCGTGAGCAGGGGAGGGTCAGAGAGAAAGGGAGTCAGAGACTGAAACAGGCTCCAGGCTCTGAGCTGGCAGTCAGCACAGAGCCCGACGCGGGGCTCGAACCCACGAACCGCGAGATCATGACCTAAGCGAAAGTCGGATGCTTAACCGACTAAGCCACCCAGGCGCCCCAAAAGAGTAGGTTCTTAATACAGCTGTGGAATGAATACTTGCACTATAAAATACTTCCACTACACAAATATTTGTTGTAATGGGATTTTTACCTGCGTTAGAAAATCCAGCTTAGCAATAGCAAGATTCCTCTGTGCAATCAAGGAAATGAGTCCTTTATGGAATTTTCAACTGCCTTTTTATGGTCAAAATAAAAGTTACTTAGCTTTATTCATGGGCATTTCTCCCCCTAGGATAGAGGCTTCTTTTAAAACAATTCAATATAAGCCATATACCTCTATAAGCTTTTAAGCAGTAAATCTTCAGTTTTAAATGAGATTAAAAGTTAATTAAGAAAAATCAAATGCTAGGGCAGGGTCGGCAAATTATACAACCTGTGAGCCAAATTTAGCCTATAACTTGTTTTACATTTTTAAATGGTTGAAAAAAATATCAAGGGAAGAATAGTATTTCAAGACACATAAAAATTACATAGAATTTAAATTTCGCTGTCAGTACATAAGGTTCTTCTGGAACATAGCCACACTTGTAGAGTCCACAAAGGCTATAAAATATTTATCATTTGGCCAACCACTTATTGCCAGCCCAATAAGTACAAGCCTTATATCAAGAACTATCTATCCTGATTCAAAAACACTTGCACAATATCTAAAATAAAAATCATTATTAACTATTACACTTTTTACTAATGAACACCATGTAGTTGAGAGTCTGTGAACATAAACTGTTGGCGTTAGATCATGCTGGAAAGTATCACGGCACAATGCATACTTAACTATCACCACAAGAAAAACAAAACAGCAAACTGTCTTATCAACAAACTCATAAAACGACATTTCCCGTTTCTTTGTAAGGTTAAAATAAGAAATATATGTCAAGAGAATTACTACATAATTTTCAAAAAATCCCAAGATAAATTAATATATCGAGTAAACACTGATACATGTTTTCTAAAGTTTGTTTTGTAGAAGTTTATAAAATTCATGCATAGAAGAATGCACTATAACTCAGGTAATATATTATTAAGTACTGCCTAGAATAGTCACCCTCATGGGACACACTATTCTCTAAGGAAAGATATAGGACTTCCTTTAGCTTTGTTTTAAATGGCTCAAGAAAAAAGATCTTTGTTTTATCTAGATAAATAAATGCAATTGCTGGGATAAATTTGTGTAATTCTACAATAACCAGATACTTCAAATGTTCTTGAGATGATGGTTGATGACCGTTTGCTGCTACGTATCCAATAAAGGCTACAGCTGGAAATATTCAATGTGAAAACTCATTTATATAATCATCCCTAACTTTCCCAATCACTATATGCAATAAAGGAAATATCCTGCTGAAGGTTGGCAAGGGTTAGAAAGAGGAAGAATAAAAATAAGCATTAATATCAAATCATTACATTTCTTTTTTTTTTTATCCTCCTAACAATCTGGAACTGAACCTCTATCCAATTATAAATTATATAATGATTTTGCCATTGCTAATTATATCTGTATGGTGGATTCTGTATCAGTCTTCATTATAATGTAACCATTGTTTGAACAGAATTTAGCAAGATAACTGGACAGTTTATGTCTTAAGATCCTAGCATTCTTTCATCAGTGTTCATCTGCATTCTCATTAGTATGCATGAGATTTTCATTGAACTTTAATACTCTTATTGGAACATAACACACTATAATAAGCGTAAAAGTGAGCATGCAAATTAAAGTTCCCATTAATCACTAAAAGACTCTAGAAAAAGCAAGCAGGAAAATACTTCGCGAAGCATATATTTTTCAAATTTCTATAAGCACTGGAAATGGCTAATACACTTTTAGAAGCAGTACCAACAGGGGTTCAGGTAAATGTGACATTTATCACTAGATTCAGGAGGTGACCGTTCAGAACTAAAATTACGGAATGCTTGTGAGGAGTCTGTATCCAAAAGATATTACATTAGAAAAATGTGTTGTTTAATTTGTTCAAGGAAAAGAGAACACTATAATAAGCCCTCATCTTTTAAAAACTGATCTTTGTCAGTTCTGGGTGTATATACATTATTAAAAAAAAAACTATAAAAACAAGACTCTGTACTTTTTAAATGTGAAAATTCTTTAAATGATATATTATGAAATGAGTCACTTTCTGATTACTGACTCGAGCATATCTTAAAGATGATATTAGATTTAATTGGTATATTTAAGTTAAAAATTTTGTGATGCTCAAGCCTATTACCATTCTTTTTCCTTTAAAAAAATTTTTTTAAATGTTTTATTTATTTTTGAGAGAGAGAGAGAGACAGCATGAGCAGGGGAGGGTCAGAGAGACAGGGAGACACAGAATCCAAAGACAGGATCCAGGCTCTGAGCTAGCTGTCAGCACAGAGCCCGACGCAGGGCTTGAACCCATGAACCGTGAGACCATGACCTGAGCTGAAGTCGGACGCTTCACTGACTGAGCCACCCAGGTGCCCCTACAATTCTTTTTCCTTAATCCACTTTAGTTTGATATAATTTATAAGCAATACAGTGAAACCATTTTAGGTGTGAAATTCCATGAATTCTGAAAAACGTATACAACATTCTAACCAGCACCACAATTAGTATATAGAATGTTTCCATCACTGGCAAGTTTCCTAATCCGACCACACGCAAACGCCCACCCTATTCCATCCACAGCCCCCAGGTAGTGCTACACTTTCTGTCACTGTTGATGAGTTCTGTCTTATTTACAATTTCATATAAATGGAATTTTACAGTATGCACTCTTTTGCACCTATCTTATTTTACTCAACACAAGGTTGTTAAAGTTCATCCATGTAACTGTGTGCAGAGAACAGACTTTTTTTTTTTTTTAATTTATTTCTAGGAGAGAGAGAGAGAGACAGCATGAGC
Organism: Proteles cristata cristata; assembly: GCA_017311185.1. Taxonomy (NCBI): domain Eukaryota; kingdom Metazoa; phylum Chordata; class Mammalia; order Carnivora; family Hyaenidae; genus Proteles; species Proteles cristata. The sequence continues at coordinate 55,584 of JAESUZ010004954.1, read as the reverse complement.
AGGGGAGGGTCAGAGAGAGAGGGAATGACAGACTCTGAAACAGGCTCCAGGCTCTGAGCTGGCAGTCAGGACAGAGCCCGATGCGGGGCTCGAACCCACAAACCGCGAGATCATGACCTAAGCGAAAGTCGGACGCTTAGCCGACTAAGCCACCCAGGCGCCCCATGCAGAGAACAGACTCTTAAGGTGTCCTCCACAACTCCCATTTCTTCATGTCCACACCTTTGTATGACCTCTTCCTCCTGAGTGAAGGCAGGTCCTATGACTTCTAACTATGATAAGAGGGCAAAAGTGATGGGATGTCTATGAGTGAATGATTACGTTAGACGAGATTATAGCATCCATTTGCTGGAGTCTCTCCCTTGCTGGCTGTAAGAGAAAAGGTGGCATATTGGAAAATCCCATGTGGCAAGGAACTTCCAGTGACCTCTAGGAGCATTAAGTGACCTCTAGTGGTCAGCATCAAGTGAAAAACTGAAGCTCACAGTACTATAGTTGCAAGGAGCTGAATTCTATGAACAACCATACATGTGGAACAATGGATCCTTTCACACTCAAACCTCCAGATTGGAATGCAGTCCTGGACACCTTGACTGCAGTCTATGTGAGACCCTAAGTAGAAAACCCATCTAGGCCTGGACTCATGACCACAAGAACTGGAGATGATAAATGTGTAGTGTTTTTAGCTACGTTTCTGGTAATACTGATGCAGAGCAATTTAAAAAAAAAATACAGTGAGCACAGCAGCACTTCATTCTTTTTATTTCTGTGTAGTGTTCCACTATATGGAAAAGGACAATGTGTTTATCTACTCACTTTTTGTTGGGTGTTTGGGGAGGTTTCAAATTTGAGCTTTTATGAATAAAGCTACCATGAAAACTTTCCGTACAAGGGTTTGGGTAGACCATGTTTTTATATCTCTGAGTTAACACCCAGCAGATTTCTAGGTTATAGGGTAAGAGTATGTTCAAATTTATAAAGAATAAGCTGTTTCCTAAAGTAGTTGTACCATTTACACATCAGCCAAACATTTATGTAAGTTTCAGGTGCTTTACATCTTCATTAACACTTTGTATTGCTAATCTTTTAAATTCTAACTAGCCAGTGATATGTAGTGGTATTTCACTATGGTTTTAATATGCATTCCTTGATAACTAATGATTTTACATGTCTTCTTTTTAAATTCTGATGTTTGTCCTATTATTGAGTTGTAAGAGTTCTTTACCTATTCTGGACACAAGTTTTATGTCAGATATGTATTGCAAATTTTCTCCTCATCCATCTTTTCATTTGTTCGGAGTTATCTGTTAAAAAAGAGAATTTAAAAATTTTTGATGAAGTTTAGCTTGTCATATTTTTTCTATTACATTTGGTGTCTTGTATAATTCTTTGACTATGCCATGATAGGTTTTGTCCAATGTTTTCTTTTAAAAACTTTAACTTTCGGGGCGCCTGGGTGGCTTAGTCGGTTAAGCGTCCGACTTTCGCTTAGGTCATGATCTCGCGGTTCGTGGGTTCGAGCCCCGCGCTGGGCTCTGTGCTGACTGCCGGCTCAGAGCCTGGAGCCTATTTCAGAGTCTGTATCTCCCTCTCTCTCTGACCCTCCCCTGCTCACGCTGTCTCTCTCTCTCTCTCTCCTAGAAATAATTAAAAATATTTAAATAAAAAAAATAAAAATAAATAAAAATAAAAACTTTAACTTTCACATTTAGGTCTGTGATCAATTTCAAGTTACTTTTAGAGATAATAGGAGGTAAAGATCAGAGTTGTTGTTGTTTTTTTCATATGGAAATCCAACTTTTAACACTAGTTGTTGAAAAGAATTTCCTTTTCTCGTTGAAAAGTCAAATGAACACATAAGTGCAGGAATACTTTTGGACTCTCAGTTAGATTCCGTTAATTTTATATCTATCCTTATGGTGGTATTATAGTGTCTTGAAAAATGTAGCTTTTTTAAGTTAAATCCTCCAAACTTGTTCTTCTTTTTAAAAAGTGTTTTAGGCAGTATGGAGATTCCTCAAAAAGTCAAAAATAGAATTACTCTATGATCCAACAAATACACTACTAGGTATTTACCCAAATGATATAAAAATACTGACTCAAAGGCATACATGCACCCTGATGTTTTCAGCAGCATTATCAATAATTGACAAGTTATTGGAAGAGCATAAATATTCAACCACTAATGAATGCATAAAGATGTGGTATGTATACACAATGGAATATTACTCAGCCATCAAAACGAATAAAATCTTGCCATTTGCAAGGATATGCATGGAGCTAGAGTATTACGCTAGGCAAAATAAGTCAGAGAAAGACAAATATATTATTTCACTCACATGTAGAATTTAAAAAACAAAACAAATGAACTTAGGGGAAAAAAGAGAGGCAAATCAAAAGAGTCTTAACTACAGAGAAAAAACTGGTTACCAGGGGGTAGTGGGCAGTGAGAGGAGTTACACAGGTGATGAGGATTAAGGAGGGCACTTGTTATAATGAGCACTGGCTGCTGTGTATAAATGATGAATCATTAAGTTGCACATCTGAAACTAATATTACATGGTATGTTAGCTAACTAGAATTTAAATAAAAATTTGAAAAGAATAAGAAGTGTTTTAGGTGTCCTGATCCTTTTACATTTTAATATAACATTTAGGATCAGCATGTTAATTTTAAAAAGAAAAAATTCACTAGTATTCTGACTTGGAATGCACTAAATGTACAGATCAATTAGGAGGCAAATAACATCTTTTACTATTGACTTCTGAACCATGAAAACTGTGTTTATCTCCACTTATGCAGGTTTCCTTTAATTTCTCTTAGGAATGTGCTGCATTTTTCAATGTACAGGTTGTAGAGACATATTTTTATAACTTTATCCCTAAATACTTAGTGTTTTTAATGGCATTTTAGATGAGAGAATAAAAAATATCTGTGCCCCCATGTTCTCTGCAGCATTATTAGCAATAGCCAAGATATGGAAACAACCTAACTGTCCATGGATGGAAGAATGAAGAAACTATGGTGTGTGTGTGTGTGTGTATACATATACATACATATATATATATACACATAAATATGTATATATATATGTATTTACAAGGGAATATTATTCAGTCTTACAAAGAAGAAAATCTTGTCATCTGTGACAATATCAGATGAATCTGGAAGATATGGTAGGTGAAATAAGCTCGATATGGAAAGAAAAATACTACATGATCTCATTTTTATGTGGAATGTAGGTGTCTACCAGGGGTGGGAGATGGGAAAATGGGGAGGTGTAGATCTTTAAGTGTTAAACCAACTTATATTAGTGGTAAAAATTCCACATCATTATGGCATATTGTCCTTTTTATATACTATTGGATGCAGTTTGCTGATATTTTATTAATGGTTTCTGCATCTACGATTATATGGGATATTGGTGAATAGTATTCTTTACTGTTTCTGACAGGAGTTGGTATCATGGTAAACCTGTCCTCACAAAATGAGTAGATAAGCAAGTATTCCCACCTCCAACATTTCTGACAAGAGAATATGACCTATCCAGGTGAATAAAATGGAAAAAAAAATGAATTCTACAATATCTCAGTGTAATGTTCTATACGTGTCAACTAGGTTAAACTATTTGATATAAATAGTTGTTTTCTACATCATTCTTACAATTTCTACCTTTACACTGAGCTTTTAGACCATTGATATTTCCCATAATTATTTACATAATTAGGTTTAACTATAGATACTTGTACAGCCATGTTCACAGCAGCATTATCAATGGCCCAAAGGTGGAAATAATCCAAATGTCCATTGATGGATGAACAAATGAACAAAATCTGGTATATAGAGAAAATGGAATATTATTCAGCTTGAAAAAGGAATGAAATTTTGATAGATGCTAAAGCATAAATAAACCTTGAAGACCTTATGCTAAGTGAAATAAGCCAGATTCAAAACAAATACTGATTTCATTTATATGAGACACCTAAAGTACTCAAATTCATAGACACAGAAAGTAGAATGGTGGTTGTCAGACACAGTTGGGAATGGGAAGTTACTGTCTCATGGATAAAGAGTTTCAGTTTAGGCAGATGAAAAGTTCTGGAGATGATGTTGATATTGTACAACAGTGTAAATGTGCCTAAAGCCACTGAGCTATGCACTTAGAAATGGCAAAAATGGAACTTTAAGCCATATATCTTTTATCACAATAAAAAAACCGAGAGATAATAAAAGAAAATCAATCAATGTAATCAACTATATTAACAGAATAAAGAATAACCATAAAATTCAACTTAATAAATGCAGGGAAAAAATGACAAAATCCAACACCATTCCTGATAAAAACTCCCAGAAATCTAGGAAGCAAAGAGAGCTCCCTTGATCTGATGGAAGGCATCTATATAAAAATTTCTAGCAAATATTAAATTTAATAGTGAGAAACTGAATGCTTTCCCTATAAGTTAAAAAAAAAAGGCAAGACCGTTCACTTTCACTATTTCTTTATTTTTTGAAACGTTCATTTGGAAACAGAGAAATAGACAGCGAGCAGTGGAGGGGCAGAGAGACAGAGGGAGAGAGAGAATCCCAAACAGGCTCTACATTGTCAGGGTAGACCTGGACGTGGGGCTTGAACTCATGAACCATGAGATCATGACCTGAGCTGAAACCAAGAGTTGGCTGCTTAACTGAATGAACCACCCAGGTGCCCCCACTTTCACTATTTCTAATCATCAATGGCATGGACGTCCTTGTCAGGAAAGAAAGGCAAGAAAAAAAAATACATTAGAATAGAGGAAATAGAATACAAATTGTTTATGTACAGTAAACTAAAATAAATGAGTTTAGCAAAGTTGTGTAAAGTACACAATTGATATACAAAAATCAATTGTATTTCTATGTATTATAAATGAATAATGTGAAACTGAAATAAAAAGCAGTTAGCAATAGCCCCTCAAAATTAATATTTAGTAACAGCTGCTGTAATGTGTGCAGCTTTCATGTGTGTCCAATGGCAGCGTCTGTCTGTGCCTTGCCTCCAGATCCTGCTATCCCCATAAACATGTAGCTGACGAATAAAGTTGGAATCACAGTGCAATATCATTTTATTTGAAATAAGTTGATTTTCTGTGCTCTTTAATGAATAAATGCTAAGCTTTCTAGTATTAAAAAAGGAGTACTTAAGTTTTAATTTAATAAAATATTGGCAAGATATCTAAGCTAAAAATTGCAGATGAAAAAATGAATGAAGACCTAAGGAGAGAAAATGCTGGGTTCATCGAAGGCTCAATCCTCTTCAAACTGATCTATAAATTCAATGAATTCTCAACCAAAATCCTGGAAAGATTTTTTTTGAGTAGTAATTGATAAGCTGATACTAAAAGTCATATATAATGACACAGGGCCCAAAGTATCCAAAACAATTTTGAAAAAGAGATTGGAGAATTCAAATTACTTATTTCAAGACTTACTACAGAGTCTCAGTAATCAAGACCGTGTGGCATTGAGAAAAGGACAGACATAGATCCATGGACAGAAGAGAGAATACAGAAATAGACCACACCTACAAAGACAACTGATATTTGACAAAGGTGCAAAAACAGTGAGAAAAGATGGTCATTTCAAAACTAGTGATGGGATAGTAATCAAAATCATAAAGACAGAGTATAATGATGGTTGCCAGGGGCTGGGTAAGGGTAAGGAAGAATGGGAGAATTATTGTTTAATGGTATAGAGCTGGTTTTACGAGATGAAAAAGAGTTACAGAGATAGATGATAGTAGTGGCTACACAATAAGGACAGTGTATTTAATATCACTAAACTGTACACTTAAAAATGGTTAAGATGGTTTATTTTATGTGATGTGTATTTTAATACAATCAAAAATAGTACTGGAAAAAAGTAGAAGTCCATTTAACTGAAATTGTATCTATACCATTCACAAAAACAGATTCAAAATGGGTCTCTGATGCAGAAGTAAAGTCCCAAACTGTAAAATTTTAGAAGAACACACAGGAGGAAATATTCTTGACCTTGCTTAAGCAAAAATTTCTTATAACACCACAATGATGATACAGAGAAAGAAAAAAATGATCAATTGGACTTCATTACAATTATGAATGTGTGCTCTCCAACAGGTACTGTCAAAAGAATCGAAAGACAAGCCCCAGGCTGGGAAGAAAGCATTTGCAAATCACATATATGTGGAATTGTATCAGATATATATAAGGAACCCTCAAAGATAAACAATTAGGTGAAAAAACCCCAACCAAATAAAAAATTTGTGGGTAAAAAGATATGAACATACACTATAGCAAAGAAGATATACAGATGGCAAATATCATGAAAAGATGATCAGCATGACCAGTCACTACAGAAATAAAAATTAAAACCATGGTTAGACACCAGAACACCAATATATTGACACTGACAACACTAATGGCTAGGGAAGATGAGGACCCTCTGTAGTTCTCCATACAGTACTAATGGAAAGCTAAATGTTATAGGCATAAAACCAGTTAGCAGTTTAAGTTGAATTTATTCTTATCACATAACTAGAAATGCCACCTCAAGGAAGTTACCTGAATGAAACGAAAATTCATGTTCATATATTTATACCTAAATAGGAATATTAATATATATATAATTATAAATAATTGCTTCACTTATAATTGCTATAAAGTGTAAACAACCCAAATGTCCTGAAGCTGGAAAACGGATAAGTTGGTATATCAATATGATAAAATTCTACTCAGCAATAATAAAGAATAAACTGCTGATTCATGCAAACATATAAATAAATTTCAAATGCATTAAGTGAATTGAAAGAAAGCTGCTTTCTGATTCTAGCCAAGATGGAGAGCAAGAGGGACATGAAACAACAATTTTCAAGACAGTGGACATCAAATAATGAAATACAGTGATCTCTTCAGAATGTTAAAAACATACAAAGGTTACCCTTACAATTACATTACTGTTTCGAGAGCTTCCAGTATGGGGGAAGGGTGGGGATCCTGCTAAAATCTACAACACTACCTATGTTATGGATATGGAGCTGAAAGTCTAGGGAGACAAAGGTGACTAAAATTCACAGGACAGACGATTAGACAGGAGGCAGCTTCCAAGACAGCAAACTCTGGATATTGATGGGGGGCTGCTATCAAGTATTCGGTAGAGTACTAATGAGTTCATGTGAGTAAGAAACTTCTAAGACCAGGAAACGGACCACCTGAAAAGATCAGAAGGAAAAGTATTCATATTTCACACAGAAGCAAGAATAATGTTAATTTCCATCACCCATAGTGGAAAACCTCATAATTGACGGGGAAGAGGAGAGTGCTCAGCAATGACTTGCATCAAAAATGCAGAATTATTAGTTCTAGAATAAATTCTGTTCCAGTCTCACCTAACAAATCTTAAAAGATTATCCCTCAAAGGATCAAACTGTTTCCAACTAACTTAACTGTGTCTCAGAACAAAGCTCAATAATAAAGATAGGAATATAAAAATATCTAGTATTCGACCAGGCAAAAATTTAATATGTCTGACATTCAATCAGAAATTGAAAGGCAAACAAAGAAGTAGAAAAATACTTCCCATCGTGAAGAGAAAAAAAAAATCAACTAACCAAAACCAACTAAAAACAGATACAGATGGTAGAATTAGCAGGCAAGAACATTAAAACAGTTATAACTGTACTCCATATGTTCAAAAAGTGAGAGGACAGATTGAAGAGGTTAGGTAGAGACATGCAAGATATAAAACAGACCCATACCAAATTTGTTGAAATGAAAACTACAATGTCTGAAATGAGGAATACTCTGGATGGATTGGTGTAGGAATCTGACACTGTAAAAGAAAAGATTAGGGAAATTGAAGATACAGCAAGAGAAGCCATACAAAATGAAACTCAAAAAGAAAAAGACGCCGCAAATGAAGAGAGCATTTGTGAACTTTGAGATAATTTCAAATAACCTACATTGTAAATGGTATCCCCAAAAGGAAGGATGGAAAGAGACTCAAAGAAAAGTATTTGAAGAATAATTGCTACAATTTTTCTAAATTTAAACAAAACTATAAATCCATAGCCTTACTAAGAAGCTCATGAAACTTGAAGCACAAAAGAGAATATATGATGGTACATCATAATCAAATTGCTGAAAAACAGTTTAAAAAAGAATAACTTGGGGCGCCTAGGTGGCTTAGTGGGTTAAGCATCCGACTTCATCTCAGGTCATGATCTCATGGTCTGTGGGTTCGAGCCGCACATCAGACTCTGTGCTGACAGCTTAGAGCCCGGGGCCTGCTTCAGATTCTGTGTCTCCCTTTCCCTCTGCCCCTCCCCTGCTCTCTCTCTCTCTCTCTCTCTCTCTTTCTCTCTCTCAAAAAGAAACATTAAAAATAAAAAGAATAACTTGTAAACAGCCAGTAGAAAAAAAAATATATGTTGCATACAATGGGATAAAGAAAAGCAGGACAATAGATTTCTCGACAAAAAAACCATGAAAAGTATCTTTAAACTACTCAAAGGCGGGGGGTGGGGGGGAATCCAACATAGAATATTAGAGACAGAGAAATATCTTTTTTTTAAATACTTCATTTTTAAAGTAATCTCTATACCCAATATGAGGCTTGAACCCCCAACCCCAAGATCAAGAGTCACATACCCCACCAACCAAGTGAGCCAGCATCCCACCAGAGAAATACCTTTAAAAATATATTTCAGATATATGAAAGCTGAGAGAATTTAATGGCAGTAGACTCACAATAAAGAAATGTTAAAATAAGTCTTAGACACTAAAGGAAAATGACTGCAGATAGAAATCAGGGTTTACAAAAAGGAATAAAGAGCATTAGAAATAGTAACAATATGAATTAAATATGTCATATTTTTTATTGATTGAATCTATCTAAATCTATCTAGTTCACTATTTAAATAAAAATAATGATGTTGTGTGTAGTTTGTAACATGTAGAACTAAAATATATGACAACAACAGAAATCTTAGAAGGGAGAAACAGCAGTACACCTTTGTAAGGTTCTTGTACTCTTTATGAAGTGGAAATATCACATAAAGAAAGATATGGCCAAGATATGGTCTATAAAACCAAAACAGCCAACCAAGTAACAAAACAGAGATACAGTTGATGACTCACAGTTGGAAATAAAACTGAATCATAAACAATACTCAATACTAATATATTAGTTTCCTTATTAGTTTCAGGGCTGTTGAAGCAAAGTAAAGTGTTAATGATTCAGTGGCAATTAAACAATAGAAATTTGTTTTTATTTTTTCACAATTCTGGAAGGTAGAAGTCTAAGATCAAGGTGTTAGCAAAGTCAGTCTCTTCTGAGGTTTCTCCCCTCAGCTTACAGATGGCTGTCTTTTCCATGTGTCTTCACATGTTCTTACCTCTGTATATGTCTGTGTCCTAATCCCCTCTTCTTACAAGGATGCAGTCATATTGGATTAAGACCCATCCTAATAACCTTACTTTAACTTAATTACCTTTTTGAAGACCCTATCTCCAAATACAGTCTCCAAACACATTCTGAGATGCTGGGTTTAAGGTTTCAACATAGAATTTGGAGGGACACAATTCAGCCATAACAATTAGGAATGAGAGCTGTGACATCACTATAGATTGTAAAGATATTAAAAGGATAATAAGAACATATTATGGTTAGTTTCATGCGAAAAAATTTGGAAACTTAGATGAAATAGACCGACTCTTTGAAAGAAACAAGCTGCCAAAGACCATTCAAGAAGATACAGACATCCTGAATATCCTCAATCTAATAAAGAAATTTAATTTGTAGTTGAAAACTCCAGGCCTGGATGGCTTCAATAGTGAAGTCTGTCAAATATTTTTTAAAAATAATTTTAACTCAGGGCACCTGGGTGGCTTAGTTGGTTAAGTGTCCAACTTTGGCTCAGGTCATGATCTCACAGTTCATGGGTTTGAGCCCTGTGTTGGGCTCTGTGTTGACAGCTCAGAGCCTGGAGCCTGCTTCATATTCTGTGTCTCCTTCTCTTTCTGCCCCTCCCCCACTTGTGCTCGCATTCTCTCTCTCTCTCTCTCTCTCTCTCTTTCTCTCTCAAAATAAACATTAAAAAGTCTAAAAATAGTTTTAATTATACAAAAAGTTTTGCAGAATATTGAAGAAGGAGTATACCCAAACTAATTTCATGAGATCAGCATTGCCCTGACACCAAAACCAAGCAGACATTATAAGAAAAAAAAAATTAACCAATATAACTCAAGAACACACATGTAAAAACATTAAGCAAAGTTTAGATAAATCTATCAATAATATATAAAAAGAATACTGTATCAGGACCAAGGCAAGAATGTCCATTTTAATTCCTTCTAATCAACAGTATACTGGTAGTCCTAGTCAGTGCAAACAGGTAAGATTAAAAATTTAAAGGCATCCAGATTGGAAAGAAAGAAAAAATGTTTTTAATTACAGACAACATGATCTTCTATGTAAAAAATATGATGCAATTGACAAAAAGGCTACTATAATTAATAATTGAGCTTAGCAAAGTCATAGCATATAAGATAAATATACATATACCTATTGCATATTTACATAATAATGAACAATCAAAAACTGACACTAAAAGTTATCATTTACAATAGCATAAAAATATGTACTTAGGAATTATACTGACAAAAGATGTATAATATCTGTATGATAAAAACAACAAAAAGTGATAAGAGAAATTAAAGAAGGCCTAAATTAAATAAAGGGAAATGTAATGTCCAGACATCAGAAGTTCTTTGCAAATTGATCTATATGTAGGTTTAACACAATCCCAACCAATATCCTAGGAGGAATTTTTGCAAAAATTAACAAGATCACTTTAAAATGCATTTGAAAATGCAAAGGACATAGGATAGCCAAAACATCTTCAAAAAAGAAGAACTAGGTTGTAAGACTAACATTACCTTCTATCAAGACCTATAAAGCTAAAATTATCAAGGAACTGAGGCCCTCAGTCAAACAGCCAGGAAGGACTTGAAGCCGGGCAATACCCATTTGAGTAAGTGTGGAAGTAGATCCTCCAGGGCCTAACAATAGCCATGTGAATGAGCTTCAAAGCGGATGATTCCTGAGAGGAGTCTCGGGATGACTGCAGCCCAGGTCAACACACTGATTGCAGCCTTGTGAGATACACCGAGTAAGAAGATTCACATAAGCCATGCCTAGAGTCCTAATCCATAGAAACTGTGAGATAATAAATGTTATTTTAGGTCTTTAACTTATGGGGTAATTTGTTATGCAGCAGTGGATCACTAATACATATGGCTATTCTATCATCTGATGAAGACCAGCAAGAGCTATCAGTAATTCACAGCCAAACAATCTGGCTCAACAGTAAGTCCAGATGCTGGACTGGGGCATTAGTTGATTAGAGACATTCTAGAGTCATGTAATCATAGAACATCAGAGATAGAAAGAGCCTTTTAATTTTACAGATGAAAAACAGAGAGGCAAAACGATTTGCCCAAAAGGATCAAGGACCTAGGTCTTTTGATGCTGGGATGAGAATAATATTATGTCCAGGCCATTATTTTATGAAGCGCACTTTGGAAATGTTTGGTAGAGAATCCCTGTAACCTGAGAAAGCATGTTACTGTTAACATCAAACAAGCTTGAACTTACCAAAAACAACAACAACAAAACAAAACTGGAAGCTAAAATGTCATCTAAATTATGCGGATAGAGATTTTGAGAGGCTCTGTGTAAGAACTATCCATCAAGCCATGGATGAAACTCAAAAGTTTCCCTGAGACTGTAAGGAAACTCACCATCACATCTATGTACCTATCTGCATCCATGGCCTTATACTCTACTTTCCTGCTATTACAACTGATGAACTTTCCATCCTCTTGTCAAAGGCCAACTCTTTCACATGTGTACTAGACTCTGTCTCACCTTGCCTCTCAAGGTCACTCTCTCTTGCATTATTAATGCTTCCTTTTTGATTGGATCTTCCCCATCACTATTTGAAAATTTGGTTACTTCTCTGAATAGCCAAAACAATCCTGAAAAAAAAAAACTAAGTCTGGAGGCATCACAATGCTGGGCTTCAAGATGTATTACAAAGCTGTAAACATCAAGACAGTATGATACTGGCACAAAAACAGAAACATAGATCAATGGGACAGAACAGAGAATCCAGAAATGGACTCACAAACATATGGCCAACTAATCTCTGACAAAGCAGGAAAAAAAATATCAGGTGAAAAAAGACAGTCTCTTCAGCAAATGATGCTGGGAAAACTGGATAGTAACATGCAGAACAATGAATCTGGACCACTTTCTTATACCATACACAAAAATAAGCTTGAAGTGGATAAAAGACCTAAATATAAGACAGGAAGCCATTAAAATCCTATAGAAGAAAACAGGCAAGAATCTCTTTGACCTCAGCCTCAGCAATTTCTTACTTGACATGTCTCTGGAGTCAAGGGAAACAAAAGCAAAAATAAACTTATTGGGATTTTATCAAGATAAAAAAACTTCTGCACCGTGAAGGAAACAATCAGCAAAACTAAAAGCAGTGCCTACGGAATGGGAGAAGATATATGCAAATGACATACCAGATAAAGGGTTAGTATCCAAAGTCTATAAAGAACTTATCAAACTCAAATAATCCAGTGAAGAAATGGGCAAAACACAACAGACACTTTTTGAAAGAAGACATCCAGATGGCTTGCAGACACATGAAAAAATGCTCAACAACACTCATCAGGGAAATAAAAATCGAAACAACAATGAGATACCACTTCATACACGTCAGAATGGCTACAATGAACAACTCAGGCAACAACAGATGTTGGCAAGGATGTGGAGAAAGAGGAATCCTTTTGCATACCTGGTAGGAATGCAAACTGGTGTAACCACTCTGGAAAAGAGTATGGAGGCTCCTCAAAAAATTAAAAATAGAATTACTCTACAACCCAGCAATTGCACTTCTAGGTATTTATCTAAAGGATACACCCCAATGTTTACAGCAGTGTTATCAACAAAACTCCAAAATATAGACTGAGCCCAAATGTTCATTGACGAATGAATGAATAAAGAAATATATATATATATACACTTGGCAATGAAACAGAACGAAACCTTGCCATTTGCAATAACACCGATGGAACTAGAGTGTATTATGTTAAGTGAAACAAGTCCATCAGAGAAAGACAAATATACGATTTCAATCATATGTGGAATTTAAGATACAAAACAGATAAACATAAGGGAAGGGAGCAAAAATAATATAAAAACAGAGAGGGAAACAAATTGTAAAAGACTCTTAAATACAAAGAATGAACCAAGGGTTGCTAGTAGGGTATTGGGGATGAGGGGCTACAAAGGTGAGGGGCATTAAGGACACCTGTTGAGATGAGCACTGGGTGTTATATGTAAGTGATGAATCACTAAATTCTATTCCTGGAAAAAAAAATTCGATTACTTCTGCTATCTTTAAAACACGACAAAACCTAGGGACACCCAAGGGGCTCAGTCAGTTAAGCATATGACTTACGTTCAGGTCATGATCTCACAGTTCCTGAGTCCAGTCTTGCATCAGGCTCTCTACTGTCAGCGTGGAGCCCATTTTGGATCCTCTGTTCCTTCTCTTTCTGTCCCTCCCCAACTTGTGTGTGCTCTTTCTCTCAAAAATAAATATCAAAAAAATTTTTAAACAATAAAACATAAATTTCCTCTCTTTACATTCCTACCCAGGGTCTGCCTCAATACTCATTCCCTTTCTTTTGCAGATAAATTCCTCATAAGCACTGTCTATACTCACTCCCTCTAAATATTCTTTTGCCATCCTTTTTTCTCTTTTAATCAGGCTTTTGTTCTTAACGCTCTACACACTATTTTTATTTTTTTGGCAGGATCATGGACTTCCTTGTTCTTAAAGCAAAGAGTTAATTCTCAGTCTTCATTTAATGGTTGAATCCTTCTTCCTTCTTGAAAATTAGCTTCCAGGACATGAAACTTTTCCTTCTCTCTTTCTCTCTTTCTCTCCTTCTCTCCTTCTGTCCTCTCCTTCTTTCCTTCTTTCCCCTATTCTGGTTGCTTCTTTCTTGTCTTCACCATCTGTAAACCCTGGAGCAGTCAAGGGGACAGTCTCTGAATTTCACATCTTCTCTTTATCTCATTCCCTTTGTTAACTCATCCAGTCTCCCAGGTTTAAATACCATCTGTTAGCTGTCAACTCCCAAATTTTGTCTGCAGCTCAAACTTTTTCACTAAATTCTCAGCTTACATACAACTTAAGATCTCTCCTTTGATGTCTAACAGATATCTCAAACTTAACATTTCCAAAATTGATCTCATTTCCCCCCTAAACTTGCTCCTCCCACAGTAATGCCCTCAGAATCAAGAGAATGGAAAAACAGTCCATTTTCCCAGGTGAGACCAAAAGCTTAATAGGCATCTCTGACTCCATTCCATATCCAATCTATCAGTAAATCCCACTGGGTCTGCTTTTACAAGATCCAGAATATGACTACTTCCCACTCCACTGCTACTCTGGTTCAAGTCACAATTACTCCCTGCTTAAATTATTAGGAGAGCCTTCTGTCTCCAACTTTTGCTTGTGCCCTCTTAAGTCTCTGCAGTGTAGCAGCCAGAGTGAGGCTGCTAAATACAACAAAGCATATGACTACTCTTTTCTTTTTTTTTTTTTAAATGTTTTATTTATTTCTAGGAGAGAGAGAGAGACAGCGTGAGCAGGGGAGGGTCAGAGAGAGAGGGAGTCACAGACTGAAACAGGCTCCAGGCTCTGAGCTGGCAGTCAGCACAGAGCCCGACGCGGGGCCCGAACCCACGAACCGCGAGATCATGACCTAAGTGAAAGTCGGACACTTAACCGACTAAGCCACCCAGGCGCCCCATACTCTTTTCAAAACCTTCCATGGCATTCAATCTCACTCAGAGTAAAAGCCAGGGTCCTGAAATTATCTATAAGGTGCTACAAGACTGGGTATACTGTTACTTTTCTAACTTCATTTATTAATTTCCCTCTGATTTTATTCCAATCATACTGGCTTCCTTGCTATTCATTAAACCTATGAGTTTATGCTCCTGCCTCAGGGCTTTGGTACTCACTCTCCAGGAATACCCCTCCACTACTTCTCTGCATCCACAGCTCCTTCTTCTGCTTTTATTCCAAGTCATTTCCTCAGCAATGCCTTTTCATTACACTATTTAAAACTGCATAACTCTCCCCAACGCTCCCTATTTCCTCTTCCCTGTTTTATTTTCTGTGGCCATTAACATACTATATAGTTATCTGTCTGGTTTACTGTCTTTCTCCCACCTACTCTCCCAGTCCAGAAAGTAAACTCCATGAATGCAGAGGTCCTCCACAGATATTTACTAAAAGAATGAATGAAGGAAGAGGGCATCCATCTAATAGGTATCCCCCATACATTTTGAGGACCTCTACTATACTAATAATTGAGAAATATTCATCTGGATCTGAAAATACTTTAGATTCATCTGTTGACACTATTTACTTTAAAAGTTTTTTTTCACTTTCCTTTCTTTTTTTTAACATAGTGTGTTGTATATTTATTTGATTTCACTTTACATTTTCATAGTATGGAATTATCTTTTACATTTAATTGATATGTACCACTATAAGAATGATTTTAGTTTAAGCGTTTGGTTGATACATTTGTGTTAAGGGTATGACTCACAGGATACTTACGCCGAATTATTGGATCAGGACAAAGCCATAAAAAGCATTAGAACTAGGGTGCCTGGATGGCTGAGCTGGTTAAGGGTCCGACTTTGGCTCAGGTCATGATCTCATGGTTCATGGGTTTGAGCTCTGTGTTGGGCTCTGTACTAAAAGCTCGTAGCCTAGAGCCTGCTTTGGATTCAGTATCTCCCTCTCTCTGTTGCTCCCTGGCCTGTGTTCTGTCTTAAGTCTCTCTCTCAAAAATAAAAATAAACATTAAAAAAAAATCATTAGAACTTCATTCTAATTCTCTGAAAGTCTCAAAGGTTTTGAAAAATGAGTCATTACCTGTTTATTTGTAACTCAATTTGTTTTTATAAACACTTTAATTCTATAACATTTTTTGAAAAAAATGATAAAATAGACTCATAAAGAGGTATGGGCATTATTTAAGAATTGCAAAGGTAACTCATAACATTGGAAAGTCTGTTAAAAAATCTCTTTTATTACTCCTAGAAGTTGTCATTTTATATTCTACATTTCTTCAAATAGTCTCTGGTCTCTACCCATTTTTATGTTTTTTCCTCATAGTTCTAATATTTTCATAGCTTTTAAGGTAAAACAGAAAAGATGATTCCAAAGAAATATTTATGCTCACATACCGGCCTAAAAGTAACTTAATGTCTATAGTTACCACATGTAAAGTATGCTTCACCCACCAGGATGCAATAGGTCTATTGTTTGCAGTTTGTAGCCATATAACCTAAGCAATTTATCTAATCTTTCTAGACCTTAGACTCCCTATCTATTAAATGGGTAGATTTACCTGACAGGGTTGTCTACCTGACAGGGTTGTTGTGATGCTTAAACCTTTAATGATTATAAACAATGGTACAATACCAGGTAGACAAGTAAATACTTGGTAAGTGATAAGTGATATACGATAGATATTGGTGTAATCAGGAAAAAAAAAAAAGAGACAGATACTGGTATTCTAGTTAGGGCTCTTTTAGATGCAAATAACAAAAGCTAATTCAAGCTGGATTTCATGTACTCAATATATATTTACTGAGCACTTAGTATGTGCCAGGTACTAGGCAAAGAAATGGTAAGGGAAAAGGGGAAATTCAGAATAAGGATATGGGGTGGCACAATATTCAAAGGTAGATATGCAGCTGAACTTCATTCATATAGAAATGAAATATATGACTAGAAACTTTCAGGAAACTTAGTAAATATTCTGTCTCACTATCTATTTCGTTTTGCAGACTGGTTTCCTTTTTCTTCTTAGTAGATAGCTCTTCCTGCAGCAAAGCTTAGATAGTAGATTGAAGATAACTAGCCACAATCATATGTTATTGTTCCAGCTATACTGAAAGACTGACTGCTACTGTTATATCTCACTTTGATCTCTTACCTTAATTCCAAAGTCCTGATAGGAATCAAGTGTTCATCCTTGTCTTAACAGGGTATGAGCTAACAGGGTCATGTTAAGCTGAGCAAATATTCCAGATGGTAACAGCAAGTATTATTCACAGTTTATAAAAGAGTAAACCAAGACTGAGAAGAATGAATTTACTTTCCCAAGTTCATACGGGTATTCCATGCCAGAAACAATATTTGAACTCTGGGGGATGTGCAACTGCACAGTCAGCACATGAAAGTGAGTGCCTCTTTCAATCTTCTATTGTAGGAGCTTCGCTTGGCTCACCCTAGTACCAATTCAGCTAATGTTTAAAAGATCCCTTCACTGTACATGTGTTTCCATACTAAATAAACTGTGACACCTTCACAACGTTCAAAGAAATGCAGTATCTTTAAAAAATTTCATGGATTCAGATTACTAAAGGTTTTGTAAAAAAAAAAAAATAATAAACATCTAGTTATATCTGCTTCTGTTAATTTTGTATAAACAATTTGCCTTCCAGAAGATACTACTAAAAACACAAACTTACCTTCCCATTCGGTTGGGATATCCCCTACTTCATAGTCCACTTCTCTTTTATTTGCTGTTTCTACAATTCTTTTCTCTCGAATAGTTTGTCCTACAAAACAAAAGTGATTGTTTTATTTTTATTTTTTTATGTCTTTATTTTATTTTGAGAGAGAGAGAGAAAAAGAGAGACAGAGACAAAGTGGGGGAGAGAGAGACAAGAGATAGAGAGTAAGTGGGGGAGGGGCAGAGAGAGAGGGAGACACAGAATCTAAACAGCCTTTCTCTCTCTCTCTTTTTTTAAACAGCCTTTCTCTCTCTCTCTCTCTCTCTCTCTCTCTCTCTCTCTTTTAAATTTATTTCTAGGAGAGAGAGAGAGACAGCGTGAGCAGGGGAGGGTCAGACAGAGAGGGAGTCACAGACTGAAACAGGCTCCAGGCTCTGAGATGGCAGTCAGCACAGAGCCCGACGCGGGGCTCGAACCCACGAACCGCGAGATCATGACCTAAGCGAAAGTCGGACGCTTAACCGACTAAGCCACCCAGGCGCCCCGGAGACACAGAATCTAAAGCAGGCTCCAGGCTCCGAGATATCAGCATAGCGCCGGAAACGCATAAACCGTGAGATCATGACCTGAGCCAAAGTCAAACGCTTAACAGACTGAGCCACCCAGGCGCCCCTCTTATTTTTAAATAAAGTCATGACACAGCAGTTACTACAAGTAATATTTTTTCTTTGGATATTGCACACATCCTCATACGGTAAAAGAACTATCAGGACAAAGAATAGATTCCATTTATAGTTAGTTATATTAGAAAAAACAAATTCTAAACTTACTACAATTTTAAATTTCCTTCCATAGTATGCAAAATTAAATTTGGTAGAAGAAATCTAAATTCTTAAAAAAAAAAAAAAAAGAACCAATTAATCTAAGGGCACAAATGGAAAAAAAAATACACACAAAAAAACATTTTGGTAATCAACAGTGTTCAACTCCTTTAAATTCTACAAGTATTTGTATTAGAGGTGCCAGTGGCTGCTGTGACTGCACAAGGGAACCACTATTCACACCCCCATTAAGTGTGTAACGAACCACAAGATCCTGCTGCCACCCTACCCCCACAGTACACTGGTAAACCCAAGGGAACCAACTCATGGGTTCAATTCTATGACCTGTGTAAGTGATTACCTCTTAATGGATCTAAATGAAGAAGGCAAAAACTTGGGAATTACGAGTGTGAGATCATACTGGTGCAGGATGGTAGCAACGGAGAAACATGAAAGCAAATGGAGCATTAAAGAAAAAGGTCTAGAATAATCAGGGATGGGATGAGAATGCAATAGGCTTACTTTTCTCAATAATAAAAATTGATTAGCATGTGTTTTAAGTTCATATAAAAGATATATAATTATTTGGTATTTTCTTCTGTTTCCACAGTCTCAATTATATCCTTCAAAGCAGCTTTGTCAAACTGGTGGTTTCAAAACATGTTCCCTTCTCATTGAGCCTTTGAGTCTAGGGAAACCAGGTGAACTTGGTACTTCCCAAAAGTTAGGGAGTGTGCCTGCCTACTCAGGGAATGCAAGCTGAAACAGAGAAGACAATGTTGACTAACTATGAGGGGAGGAGCATGGCTTAACAATGATCACATTAGTCAGGGAGAGAAATCTGGGCTTTACAAAATACTATTTTGTCTTCCCACTCCAGGACCAACCTTAAACTATGCTAAATAGAGTAACATAATTAAACAAAATGACTTTATTGTAAATCTCTTCCTGAAATTCTACCAATTAAAAATTCCTTTAATTGCAGACCAAGTAAATTCCTGGGGGTAACTATACAGGAGAATGGAAGACACAAAAGGATAGCCTAAGAAGAATGAGCGACTAGTGCTACTTCCTTTGCCTTCGTGATAAGTGAAAGGCTGAGATTTCATGGACAAGCCATCAATGGGCAATAACTCTGAAGTATGGGGTTAGGGAAATTCTGCCTTTCATTATGGACTACTGAATCAAGCTGATTTAACCCTAACACAGAGGTTTCCCAAGTTTTATAAAGAGGAGTAACCATTTGCTTACCTTCTCCAATAAATTATCAGTAAGTCATGTTAGGAGTAAAGTCCCTAGATTGTAGGGACAAGAGTCAGAGTAAAAGGAGCCTCTAACAATGACAGCTGCATTACTCTCATAGTAGAGGCTCAAAATATGTATGTCTTTAATAAAATGCTATTTATATCTTCATACATAAACATGTAATAACAAAAGTTATCATAAATTTAGCTCAAACTAAAGTATGTTTACATGACAATTTTAAAAATGTTTGGGAGAATCAAAATACCTGTGCTTTCATATAGCTCTTATCTGAATATGAAGATATATGTCCTTTTAGCACTAACAAGTACAGAAATGAAAACTGTCATCTAAAACAAAAATGCTAAGAAATGGTCTTCTGTAAGTAAGTGTGTGTTCTATAAGCTTTTATATGTACATCAAAAAATTTAGCACAGAGAAGAGAATAAAGACATTTACCAGTCTTAGTAGCACCATGAAAGGCATATATAATACAAGTATATTTCAACGTCTGTGATATAAAAATTAACATTCTATCTCTTATCTCTTAGGTCCATCAGCTTAAGTTCTCCCAAGATTTTTAAGAACCATAAATCATACCTACTTATGTATAAATTAAAAGAAAGAGTAACACATGAGTTAGTTTAGCTAATTCCTTGATAACTGCTGAGAAAATCTTGTTTATAAATACAAGACATCAAAGATGTATAAAAAAAATTAGACCTACAAAATAAGGCCAATAGTTTATTGAATAAATTTTTTGTAATCAGATATAAGTTTCTCCCCTGACATAAATTGTTTTAAAACCACTCCATTCTTTGTAATAAGTCCTAATTACATAATTTCTAAGAACTGGGAATGAAGGTTTTTCCTCTCACTAAGAAATTATGCACAAATTGTACATTACTCATACTAATATGCTTTAATACAACAATTGTAAAGACAATCCTACTTATCACAGCAAAAAATGTCCACCCTTACAAACAGATCAAATTTAAGTACCTGGTCAGTGTAAAAAAAATTAGGATCTAATTTACATTTAAAAATTAATTTGATAACAAAAACATTAATCTAAAATATGTACTGGCTTAATAAATCCTAATGCAACAATAAACAATTGACATTGGTGCTCAATGAATGTTATTATGTAAAACAAAGCATAGCTTTAATTCTTTTTTAATTAATAGTAAAACAACAGATTCAATTAAAACAGTCAAAACAAAAGTTTGAACCCAAGTAGATCATAACGGTCATTGGTATATGGACTTAAGACAGAACAAGTAACAATATCATTTTACTAACTTAAAAAATTATAAAACTAGCTGCCAATGACTTAAAGAAAATTGCCCTAGGACAGATTTCCTGTTCCTTTGCTTAGAAAAATATAAAACCTATTTGGTTAAAATAAAAAGAAAAGAAGAAATGCAAGATTCCCCAAACATCAGGTAGATGACAAGTTTAGGTAAAGGACAGACTTCATCTGTTGGGCTTCCAGAATAGGGATGGGAAATTCCCTGGACACAAATAGAGCAAGAAGGATCTATCGAGAGCAGAGAGCCATAAATGTCAGTCTTCCAATTTTCATTCGATCCAATTTTGCATTTTCTGTCACACCGATAGTATTAAATTCTTAACATTTGTCCTTAATTTGACTTAATTTTTCTTTCAATTTTCACTTTTACTCATAAAAATACTCATAAAATCAATGATTTAATAAAGGCTCTTTCTATAAGTAGAACTCAATATAGTTGAGTCCTGAACTATAGTTGAGTCATCAACGCCTCAGTATAGTCAAAATGTTAACTAACTCCTAATGTTAACTATATTGGAATTAAAATAAAACAAATTGGGGCACCTGCGTGGCTCGCTCGGTTATGCATGTGACTCTTAATTTAGGCTCAGGTCATGATCTCATAGTCACAAGACTGAGCTCCATGATGGGCCCCATGCCCATGGAGATTTCTCTCTCTCTTCCCCTGCCCCCTGCCCCCTCGCTTGTGTTCCAAATAAGTAAATAAAATAAAATAAAATAAAATAAAATAAAATAAAATAAAATAAAATAAAATAAAATAAAAACTAAAAAAAGAGAAAATCTACCTAAAACTTTTGGCTCAACTACTAACAGCTTAACTACTAACAGCTTACTATAAAAATTTAACTACTAATAAATAACCTACTGTTGACCATAGCCTTATTGATAACCCAGTCAATTAACACATTTTATATTGTCTATGTATTCTATACTGTATTCCTACAATAAAGTAAACCCAAAAAGAAAATATTATGAAAATCATAAAGAAAAATACATTTATAATACTGTATTTATTGAAAGAAATCAAACCCATGTAGTTCAAATGTCAACACTAGTTGTATTTTTTGTTAAAACATACATAAAATATATACATACATTAAAATTTTAATGGGTCGTCTTTGTATCACCTAAAATCATCTTGAAGATCCTGCCTGGGAAACCACACTGTTTGTCAACAAAGACAAGCCCAGCAACATATATGATAATACAGGCACAGGAATCAACATAATCAATAAGAAATTCCTATGGATGGGAAATGGCTGATAAATACCAAGTCTTGCCTGGAGAAACTTCATGCATTTTCCTAGTTCTACTTGCAGAAAGAGCCTAGAAGTAAAGACCTTAAGAGCAGTTAGCAATGGTCTTGGTCTCTATGCCATTATCCACAAAACAAATCAGAATTTCTCAGAGAAATGGCTGATTTCAGGCCGAGAGCTGAGTAGGTAAGATGAGCCTGCACCTTGCTAGGCCAGAAAGTAAGAGAGTAAGTAAGTAAATACACACATACGTACATTTATACATACATACATAAAATAGGAGCCTTTCTTAAGAGCCATTTTACAGGGGCTGGTACTTGCCAAAACTGGGATAAATCTGAGCACCAAAATAATTAAGGAATCATAGGGGTGCTTCGGTGGCTCAATTGAGCTCTGACTCTTGATACTGGCTTGGACAGCAGTCTTGAGGCCAAGGGATCAAGCCACATGCCAGGCTCCATGCTGGATGTGGAGCCTGCCTGGATTCTCTCTCTCTCTCTCTCTCTCTGCCTCTTCCTCATTCACTCTCATCTCTCTTTCTGTCTTTAAAAGTAAATAGACTTAAAAATAATTTAGGAATTCTAGACCAGCTATTCTCAAAGTGTGAGGGAAAACTGTGGTGTACCTTTGACCCTTTGAAGGGGAATGGGAGGCCAACACTATTTTAGTAATAATACTAAGAACATTATTTGCCTCTTTCACTTCCATTATTTACTGAACTTACAGTGAAGTTTTCCAAAGGCTACATGTATGTGATAATAGCAACAGACTAAATAAGGAAGCAGATATGAAAAAAAAATCTAGGTATCTTTCATTAAGTTAGACATCAAGGAGGTTTGTAAAACATAAAACAATGCTCCCCTTTTCTCTAAATGTTTCTGTTTGGGAAAGTATCATTATATCTGATAAAAAAAAATTATATTTTTGGGGGGTTGCCTGGGTGGCTCAGTCAGGTAAGCATCTAACTCATGATTTTGGCTCAAGTCAGGATCTCATGGTCCTGAGATTGAGCCCCATAGTAGGTTCTGCCCTGAGTGTGAAGCCTGCTTAAAATTCTCTCTTTTCCTTTCCCTCTGCCCCTCCTGGGGCATGTGTGCTCTCTCTCTCTTTCTCAAAAGAATAAACAAATATAAATATATATATTGTTTATGTAAATAATAAAAAATATTTTCTTTATGTAATAGATTTACTAGTTTTAATTTTAAAGAATTAATATTACAAGAATTGAAATTTTGGTTTTAATTTCAATATAAATATTAATACATATCTCATAAACAAGGTTCTTTCAATAATTTTGAAGAGTTAAAGAGATCTTCAGACCAAAATACTTAAGAATACTCTACCAGGAAAAAAAAAAAGAATCCATAAAGCCAAGTCACTAAAAGGTATAGATAAATAGATGGATAAATAAATAAACTGGGGGAGATGAAAGGGCTCCTTCTTACCACAGTGCTGGATAGTAAATGTATAGAACAAGTGCCAGAGCTGAAACACCATCATTTTATAACTGTAAGATACAGACGAGCTCTGGTAATCATCCATAATGGAAGAAGATTTTGTTTTTGTTTTTATTTGGAAATAATTTCCCTCTCCTCTGCAAATGGGGTGTTCTTACACATCTGAAAGGTAAATATTACAAGATGGTTTATTGAAAGATGGCTGGATTAGGAATTAAAAATTTCTAATTTGATACCTAGAAATATTGTCATCCTAATGGTCTTAGTAACCCTGTAGGTAAGACCCTTGACAGGTATATTCATAGGCAGGTAACACCAAGGCTCCTGAAGAATGAAACAGCAGACTGAGGCATCTCTCCTTTTCCAGATCACTGTTCCTTCCCTAATGCATCCTCATAGGCCAGTGCAGATATTTGGGCAGCCTTTAATTTTTAAATTTTGGAGCTTCAAAACTCATTAGCTATCTATCACAATGTAGCCAGGATTTTCTTCTATAATTACCAAATTAAAGGCGGAGGCCTATATTGGTTGTGACCCACAAGCACATATAATTCTTGGTGATATTTCTAACCATCTACTTCCAGTCTAATATTTCCCATAGGTGGGACAGTGTAAGGAGACACTAATGCATTTGGAGGTGACTTTGGGGTCAAAAAGGAGGTTGGGTTGAGTGAGGTGGCACATCTCTGAGAGAGCTATTCCCCCTATAAATAAGCAAGACTGAGACTTTTTTGATGCCTGACAAGAGTCCTTGGCTTGAAGAAATGGTGGTAAGATGGCCAAGGTTAAGATCCTCTCTGTTTGACTTACGTCTGGCCCTTTACCCCAGTAGCAGTGATCAGTGCAACCAGGTGATTATTCTAAATCAGTCAGTCTGGTGATATATAAAAGACTGAATTCTGCATACGAAAAGAGGCTTAGAAGTGTTGGTACATAATACGTGAAAGTGAGTGCTACTGAAAGACAAGAACCACATACATACTCCATTGGTTAGATCTGGGGACTTTTAACATTATGCTGGAGGATTAAATTAAAAAGAAAAAACTTAGTTAAGAGTACTAAGAATTCTTAAGCTGAAAGTCATTTTCACATATGACTTAAAGGATTATTTGACCAAAATTACTTAGATGTAGTATCTGCTTATTAAAAGCCTGTATGTTAGGAAGTAGTTAGGTATCTTCCACATATTGCCTCTTGTGTTTAAAACATCTCTTATAGACGAGAAAAAAAAGGCACTGGATGATTAGCTCACCCAAATGTACATAGCCAATTAAAGTAGTACAGTACAGCTAGCATTTGATCCTGAGCATTTTTACTAACTTCCACCCTTAAGCATTTCCTATTTAAGATTTTAAAATTAGCATTTACAAAGTTTGCATACAGTATCATTACACATATCCAATTAAAAACTAACATTTTATTAATAATCACAAGCTATTATTTTCCTATAGTGATCAAATGAGCCATTTCTGCTTGAAAATGTGATGATTCTATAATTTGACATATTCTACATATATTTGTATGAGCATGGATGACTATCTCAGCAGGTCTCAGCAGGTAATACTTTTTTAAAAACCAACTAAAGAGGCTTTCCAGATAAGCTTTCAGAATTTTTAAAACAGCCAACTAGTTCAATGGATTACCTAAAACCTTATCAGCTTCTCCATACTTACAGGTTTCACATAAGGAATCTCTGCTTCTATCTTGGAAAATCCAAAATTAACTCTGTTTAAATCTGACTTTATTAATTTTTAAAAGCCATAAATACAATTTGTAAAAGTGAAGTCTGAAAGTACATTTTCAAAGAATATCATCATTTAAGAAAAAAAGATGTACCTAATGCAAATTTGTGCTTGTGCTTTCTGCTTAGACAATAAATTCTTATCTGTTGTTCCCTAACAATCTTGTATGTAAACAAAACCTTAAAGTTCTCAAAATGTTATTTAGCCAACAAATGTATACTGAATAATCTATTATATTAATCTAGGATGACTTACAATCAAAAGCTAAGTAGGTTTTCTGAGTGCATTCCCAGTCAAGCATGTGGGTCCTAGATGTCTAGTATTTCACTGCATTTACTTCCTATTATTGTGGAAATCAAACATTTTTGTGTAAAAATCACTTATTTTCCAAAATGCAAAGAATTTTCAACCTTCAGAAAAAGTACAAAGTAGGTAAACATTAAAAAGAAGAATTCAAATGATAGATTCATTACTATTTAGTTCATGAATAAAAGAGATGCAGTCATTTCAGATTTTGATTGGTGTGTAGGAAATCAGTTTTTGAAAGTATTTTTTTCACCTAATACATTCTATAATTCTTTGTTAGAATTCGTAAGGCTAAATTACTTCCAATGTGTAAAATATATTTATAATTGATAATTAAAATTTTTTTAATGCTTACTTATTTTTGAAGGAAAGAGAGAGACAGCATTAGTAAGGGAAGAGCAGGGAGAGAGGGAGACACAGAATCTAAAGCAGGCTACAGATTCTGAGCTGTCAGCATAGAGCCCAACATGGGACTCAAACCCACAAACTGTGAGATCATGACCTGAGCCGAAGTCAGATGCTTCATTGACTGAACGATCCAGGAGGCCCTATAATTGATAATTTTAACATTTACCAAAATTACACAAGAAAGCTAACTTTCAGTAACCCTGGTATCACTATGTCTGAATCATGTGATATAAGTTAAGATGTCCTAAATACATAAGCAAAGGGAGGGAATGAGGGGAGGTATAAAATTATTTTTAGCTAAATTTGGGGTTCTTGGGTAGCTCAGTTGGTTAAGCGTCACACTCTAGATTTTGGTTAAAGTCATGATTTAACAGTTGTGAGATTGAGCCCCACGTCAGGCCCCACACTGTGTGTGAAGCCTGCTTAAGATTCTCTCTCTCTGTCTCTTTCTCTACTTCTGTCCCTTCCCCACTCATGCTTACACGCCCTCTTGAAAGAAAAAAAGAAAGAAAGAAAGAAAGAAAGAAAGAAAGAAAGAAAGAAAGAAAGAAAGAAAGAAAGAAGAAGGAAGGAAGGAAGGAAGGAAGGAAGGAAGGAAGGAAGGAAGGAAGGAAGGAAGGAAGAAAGACAGAAAAAAAAAAGAAGAAAGAAGGCAAGGCAAGGCAAAGAAACGAGGAAAGGAAAGGAAAGGAAAGGAAAGGAAACGAAAGGAAAAGGAAAAGGAAAAGGAAAAGGAAAGGAAAGGAAAGGAAAAGGAAAAGAAAAGAAGAGGAAAAGAAAAGAAAAGAAGGAAAAAAAGAAAAAAGAAAAAAGAGAAGAGAAGAGAAGAGAAGAAAAAAAATTTTAGCTAAATTACATATGCTTTAAGATACATCAGTGGTGTCTTGGTGGCTCAATTGGTTGAGCCTCCAACTTCCGCTCAGGTCATGATCTCGTGGTTCATATGTTCAAGCCCTGCATCAGGCACTGTGCTGACAACTCAGGGCCTGGAGTCAGCTTCAGATTCTGTGTCTCCCTCTCTTTCTCTTTCCCTACCCTGCTCACGGTCTCTCCTAAAAACAAACAAAAAAAAGATATATCATATGGAAATTCCAGGTTTTAAAAAGTCCAGTGAGGAAATTTATGACTGAAAACTCTTCATTTTATTTTTAGTGACAATCACTATACAAAGTAAACAAATTCCAATCTGGTACATCCTTAATATAAAAAGGAATAATATTTTCTCCTCTCAAAATTAGCACACACTCAAGTATAGTATAAACCAATATAATTAAGTACTGTATTTGATTTTCACTTTGAGAGTCTAACTTGAACAAATGGGGATATCAGTAGGGAGGTAAAGAGGGGCACCTGGGTGGCTCGGTCGGTTAAGCCTTTGACTTCGGCTCAGGTCATGATCTCATGGTCCATGAGTTTGAGCCTCGCATCAGACTCTGTGCTGACAGCTCAGAGCCTGGAGACTGCTTTAGAGTCTGTGTGTCTCTCTCTCTGCCCCTCCCCCACTCATGCTGTCTCTGTCTCTCAAAAATAAATAAACATTAAAACAAAAACAGAGAGAAACTGAAGGAATAAGCAAACAGTGGCAAATATTACTAGAATTTAAAGAATTAGAAAATTATGCCACTTGTAAAGCTTGGGCCTACTTCAAACTTTATTTTCATATTTGAAATGTTAGAGATATGACTGATTATTTGATTTCTACATCCAAATAGTTTTATAGAAATTGGGTAGTACTAGGTCATTTTATCAAAGATCATAAAAGAGACAAGGATTGCACTATTAGCTAATGATACTAATTCACAGACTATATGACAGTTTCAAATAGGGCTAATTCGGTGAAAATAGAGTACATTTTGTGGTACATTCGTCTTAATTTAAACAATGTATACTTATTTACTAACCCATGAAATTAGTAATACCCTTCATTAATCTGTTTAATTTAGTTACCATTAGGCACTACTTATCATTAATGAATAGAAATCTATTTTGATATAGAAAGAAATAATATAATCAGCTAATGAACTATGACATTCATCAGCTTGACAGGAACTATATCAGAGGTTGAGGGGTCAATAATTTTCAAACTCTTTAAAAATATCTTCAATAGAGGCTAAATTTATGAAACTGTTCAAAGGGGAGCTTCTATAGTTGAGGCAGGGGTCCTTGTCTCCCTTGCCTTTCTTGAAGGCAACCTACTCACACTCCTGGTGCTCCAAGGAGCCCAGTGAAAGTCGTGCATTCAGACTCAGTATCACACTTTTGAGACTGTGAAATGCATTTGAGAATATATACTGCTTCCCTAAACAAAATCAAGACCTTATGAATGGCAGAAAGACCATCATGTATTTTGCTTCTTTCTCTACCCCTACCTGTCAAATAGTTATCCAACAATCTGTCACAAACTCCTGAGTAATCAGGTGGAAGGCAATGCAGGATTTTGTCTGCAATTCCACAGCCCAAGGAAATACAAGGACTACTTCACATGTGGAGCTATGATTTAAGGCTAGAGCATGACTTAAGGTCTGCTTCCAGTGTATAGACAGGAAGAGTTCAACGAGAAATCACTCTCTCACTTTGGAGCAAGAAGTCTTTAGGAAGAGATAAAAATGCCTGTATAGAAAAGATAGAGAAACAATTCTTGGATTCACAGGTCCTCGAGGAAGCAGGCCTTGACTGGATATGCATTCTCAACTATTTCCTTCAGCCCTTCAAACCTAGAGGATTCAGTCAAGGGGAAGAAACTGAGGTAGTCTAAGGCCAACCTGAGCAATAAAGAGAGTCAGGAAGGGGAAATATAAATAAATTCTAGTAATAGCAATTTATTTATAGTATCCCATTATTTTAGTCATTAGTTTTAACTTTCTCTACAATAAAACTTTACCTTGGCTAATAACTAATAAAACTGGATGACATAAATTTTACCTACATTCTCTGCTTCAGTTCTCTGGCAGAAAGGCAAATAAATAAATTATGACTTCACCAAAAGGAAGGCTATAGAAGCATAAAAAGTAAAGGTTGGACCTATTTTGCTTGTGAAGGTTGCAATAAAGAGCATTCATCCTGCTATTGTTCCCTACCTATGTCTTATTTTCCACTAATGTTCAAAAAGGTTAAGACTATAGTCACAAATAATGAAGATCTGCAAAATGGTAATCTTACTTTAAGATGGGTAACTCCAAATATACTGTGCGGAAAAGTAAACTACATCTACTCAAGGGTGGACTTGGTAGATGCACATCAGGATATTTATCTACAAATAATCAAATAATCAGTCTTAAAATATTTTTTTTATTTTTAGTAATAAATGACAAAACATCTTTCCTACTTCTTTATAAGATCCCAGAGATCACATATTTTAGTTTATTTTTTAAAGTTTATTTTTATTTATTTTGAGAGAGAGATAGAGACAAGCAGGGGAGGAGAGAGAGAGAGAGAGAGAGAGAGAGAGAGAGAGAGAGAGAATCCTAAGCAGGCTCCATGCTGTCAGCTCAGAGCTCCAATTCACAAATCCATGAGATCATGACCTGAGTCAAAATCAAGAGTTGAACCCTTAACTGACTGAGCTACTCAGGAACCCTTATTTTAGTCTAATTTTGTAATATATCAATAACATTATGATACTGTAGTTTATTAATTGTATCTGACTCATTTAAGAGATCAAGAGAACCATATTTATTGAGCAACAATTATGTGTATGGCATTTATTAGACACTCATTTTCTTAATCCTCACAACCATCTTTATTTTTATCACTGAGTAAACTAAAGCTCAAAGAAAATATTATGGATGAGAAAAGGAGAGTCACCTCTTATGCCATAAAACCTGATGTGTCAATATCCACATATAACCAATCTCATACTGCCTCCCTTATTTTTTCCTGCTTCCTTTAACAACTCAGTTTACAACCTCTTGACTTACACTTCCCACAACCTCCCATTGTCTTGAGAACTAAGAGCAACCCAACTATTGTGTGGCAATAGCACCACCTATTGGCTACAAAGGGATTGGAATAATCTGAAATAGCATCTGCTTCTTTCCTTCAGGAAGACTAATGAATAATTTGAGTTCTCCTTTTCTTCTGCCTTTTATTACACCTACTTGAAAAAAATTTTCAGCTGAGTGAAGTTCACTTGAAAACAACTTTTTCCTCATATGTATACATATTTTATCTCCATCTCTCCTTTTAAAAACCTGTTGAGTTATTGCATCTCTTTTGATTCCATTGCTAACCAGTATGTTTTTTTGCTAATGTGCAGCAATTCACAATAACTGTGGATTAAAAGGGATGTGAATTATTATGGAAACTGAACTACCATTTACAACACGATTTCAAAGGAAAGTGTGCTGAATTTAAACAAGCTGCTTACATAGAACTTTTGGAATTCAAGAAATTTGTAGGTTGGAAACTTGTTGTAATACTAAAACATATAGAAACATTAAGACTTTCACTGTGGCTTCCAAGGCAAATAAAGGAATAGAATGCTAATACAAAGCAAAGCTGCAAATATTTCTCGCCCTTTTCAGAGTTGATAAACATCTGCCTTGTTCTATGGAATTTGGATCTTGCCCTACACACAGGGGAACACTCAAATATTTGTTGATAATAATGACAAGGTCCACCTCTATTTTGCGTTGGCTCATTAAAGTTACACCAGTGATACAGGAGGGAACAGCTCCCATTATTTTGACTTTTATCTCTATGATGAAAACTACGAGGACAACATCTATAACTCTAATCACTTAAAGAGTGCTAATCATGAACTTTTATTTAAAGAGTTTTATATCTTCCTGTAATATGTCCTTAGTATCTAATCCTTAAAGTCCTATCTTTATGGTAAGTTCTGTAAGTTCCCATTTGAGGAAATTTTGTGCTGAAGCAGGAGACACATGTAAGATTTCTCAAACAAATGGGTCATCATGAAGTTACTTTTGTTGCTGGTACCAATCAAGCAGCAAAGTGTCTTTGTCCCTTGGTCTGTGCCTTGCATCTTAGTTCTAGAAACTGCCCCTCAAATCCTAATTTGAGTCCAATTTTTTATGGCAAGGAAAGACCATCACTGCTGATAAATATTGTAACAAACTGTTATTACCTGCCTAGACAGAGGCTATTTGTGGTAGAAAGACAGACCATATTCCTGTACTCTGAGACCTGTCTGTGGTCTAACGCTGATGTCCAGTGCCCAGGTGTATGACCTTCTCCTCACTTTTAACTGTATTGCTACCTTTCAAATCATCTGCCCAGCACTATTTTATTGACTCCCCAAGACTCTGAAAAACTATGATCTTGCCTGTTTCATCAGTAGTTATGATATCTACCTCTCTCTATCCTCCACTGCTTTTCATTTCAAATCTCTGAAATCCTTTAATAGTACTATCATTTTAGTCATTTCCTAGTTTAAAAATTTCAGTTGTTTCTACAATATGAATATACTTAACATAACATTTTTATGGTTACATTGACAAATATGATTTATAACACAAATGAGAAAAAATTTTGGAATTTGACTTTTTTTCCTTTTTTTAAAAAGTTTATTTATTTATTTTGAGAAAGAAAGAATGCAAACAGAGGAGGGGCAGAGAGAGAGGGAGAGAGAGAATCCCAAGGCAGCTTCATGCTGTTAGTACAGAGCCCTACATGGTGCTTGATCTCATGAACCATAAGATCATAGCCTGAGCAGAGATCAAGAGTCAGACACTTAACTGACTGAGCCACTCAGTTTCCCTGGAAGTTGACTTTTAATAAAGTACATGGTGGGGCACCTGGTGGCTCAGTCAGTTAAGCATCTGACTCTTGATTTGGCCTTGGGTCATGATCTCACCATTCCTGGGATGGAGTCCTGCGCTGAACTCTGCACCGACAGCATGGGACAGCTTGGGTTTCTTTTATTCCCCCTCTCTCTGCCCCTTCCCCACTCACACAAACATACCTGTGTACATGTGCTCTCTCTCAAAATAAATAAATAAACTTAAAAAAAAAAAAGGTATAAGTGGCACCGGCATTTGTGCCATATGGTCAGGTGTCCTACTGCACCAGGGCCTGGGCTAGCCACACAAACTGCTGCTGTCCGGTGACTGTGTTGCTGGCAAGGTCCTTGGCCCTCTCTGTAGCTGCCTGTGCAGCTTCTCTCTTTTGGTTCCTCCTTGGCTTCTGTGGCTCTCTCACCAAGGGTTTTGGAAGGGGTCTCACTGTGCAGCGCAGCTAAGCCCTATTCAAAGCCCTTCACAATCTTAGCCACACTCCTCTAGAACTGAACAAGGCCAAATTTCTGGCAAAAGAAGAAAAGGGCAAGGACTGTGGACAGTTCTAGGGATAGCAAATCAGACAGACACCCAGGCTTCCCCATAGATTTTGGTCCAGTCGCTTTTATCAGAATTCACACAGTAAATACATAGTTCCTCCGCTGGGCATGGTTATGGTCTGGTTCTGCTGTTCCACAAGAGAATCCTCTAGGATGTACACTGAGTGAACAACATTGGTAGGAAACACTTGCTTCACCCAGAGGGGCACTCTGTTGGTCTCCATCAGGAGATGCTAGGATAGGAGCTTCTGTTCAGGGGTCACCTCCAGGTGCACTGTGTCTTCTGTCAAGAAGGGATTTGGGTACTGTTGCCACAAGGCCATGGACACTTGGTACCAGGAACTCTGGGGCATGCTCTGGCCCAGGAAAAACTTCACTGCCATCCCAGCAGGGGCGACTCAGCACTCACAGTGCATCTGGGATGCAAAGCCAGGGCCAGGGCTCCATGCGTGCCAGCTAGGCTCGCAGCTCACTCACCTCTGCACCCAAGCACCAGCTGCCGGCCGGAGGAGTTGTCAGCCACATGTGAAAAGTTTTAAAACTATTTTTTTTTAATATAAATTGACTTTACCACTAGTTCCCTCCCCAACAGTGCCAACTTTTCAACACTAAAAAAAATTCTTTGATTTGCTCCTTTTATTTTAATATTTGCACCACTACTCTCATCCAGGCCTCTCTTATTTCATGTTTATATTAACTGAAAAACCTTTGTAACCATACTATATTCTGATGTCTTTTTGTGTAGAAATCCTTTCTTTGGGGAACCATTCGCTATTTCATTCCTTGTGATCCTTCTCTGTGCATTGAGATTGGCAGGTTGTGTTGGGCCTGAGGGGGAGGCTATAACCCCTCCATTTGGAGGTAGGAATGTAAACTAAATTTGGCCATAGTATTACAAATCTTTAACCATAAAAACTATATGAGGGACGGGCATATGACGCCAGCTCGGCCAATCAGCATTTCCCTACGAATTTTGCTGAAGCATCCAGGAAAGATCTAAGATCATAAGTTATAAAGACCAGATAGATCTCAAACTGCTGGGGCCATCGATTCTACATTGCGGAGGAAATCTATCTATGAATGAAACTAATTTGGAGGTAGGTAGAGTTGTGTGATAGATAAAACACATCCTCATGATATTGAGCAGTTGAATTTAATTCAATTTCTGTTCAATTATATTTTCTAAAATATTCTATTAGTTAGTTAGGGTAGGCTAAGCTGTGGTAGCACATGGAATCTAAAAATTAAGTAGCTTAAATGAGAAATATATTTCTTTCTTATGTAAGAGTCCTGGGTGGGGTGCTCAGGTAGGCCAGCTCTTCCCACACAGTGATTTAAGGATTCAGACTGAAGGCTATTCAGTCATCTTCAACAGTTGACTTCTAGGGTTTCACTGCCATTTCATTCAGGGAGAAAGAAGAAAGAACACTGAGAAACAAAGGGAGATTTTTACCAGTTAGGCCAGGAAGTGACTCACATCACTTCCAGTTACAAGGCACTACAGAAAACCTGGTCATAGAGTCACACCTAATTTTAAATTTTTTTTTAATGTTTTTTATTTATTTCTAGGGGAGAGAGAGAGAGACAGCGTGAGCAGGAGAGGGTCAGAGAGAGAAGGAGTCACAGACTGAAACAGGCTCCAGGCTCTGAGCTGGCAGTCAGCACAGAGCCCGACGCGGGGCTCGAACCCATGAACCGCGAGATCATGACCCAAGCGAAAGTCGGATGCTTAACCGACTAAGCCACCCAGGCGCCCCGAGTCACACCTAATTTTAAAGGAAACTCCTAGCTGTGTGTCAAGGAGAAGTAGAAGGTGGATTTTGGTGGAAAGGTAGCAGTCTTTACAAATATACTCCTGGATAAATCTAAATCAACAAAGACAGTGAATACCAGACCATATCATATTGGCCCCAGAAACATGGTTACCAAATTAAAAATCTGGTACAGTGCTACTGTAAAAAATACTTCAGAAGGAAACATCAAATCTATCAAAAGATGTTGTCAGGGATACTTGTTATTTATGTTGCGGAAAGTCTATAAAAGCTATGGTAGAAGTCGCATTAGATTTCAGTACTAAGAATAATAGAAAAATAACAAATATCATTTTTTCTCTTACAGGACTAAGAAAGACTACCAACAGAGAGACCCAGTGTTACAGAGGGTGCAGGAAAATTAAGAAGTTCTTATACTGTTGGGAATGTAAATTAGCCACTATGAACTGTGTTACCAACTGTTTTCATCTCTGGATTACTGAGAAGCTAAGAGTGTGGCCAAAAATTATCTCTAGCAGGGGCAATTAACATAAGATTTTGTACTTTCTTTACTGATTGAATTTTTTTAAAAAAATGTTTCAATGTTTATTTATTTTTGAGAGACAGAGCACGAGTGGAGATGGGGCACAGAGAGAGGGAGACACAAAATGCAAAGCAAGCTCCAGGCTCTGAGCTGTCAGCACAGAGCCCGATGCAGAGCTCAAACCCACAAACTGAGATCATGTCCTGAGCCAAAGTCAGACACTTAACTGACAGAGCCACCCAGATGCCTCGAGAAATATGTATTGTTTAAAGAATAAAAACAAAATGAGGCTGTTTCTTTGGGGAAAACAAAAACATAGTCCTATTCTTTCACAATACTGATTTATATAATGGATTTCATAGCCATCGCGAAGCTTTGACCAGAAGGCTATTGCTTTTTGAGCTGGATGTTACAAAACTCAGAGATTCATTTGCAGTGCACTCTGAGGAAATGTGCACTAAGTGCAATTAATATTACAGCCTCATATCTGGGTCCACTTTTCCCTCACCCTGAATTTACTTGCCCCATTCACTGCAATATTATACCTCTATCTTTGAGTCTTCAACCTCATATCTCTTCTGGAAGAAGGGAGAGAATGATTTTATAACAGAGTTTTATTGTATCACAACTCTACCACTCTTTCTATGCAAAACTTAAAATTCCACAAAACATGTATTTTTCTTAAAAAGAAAATCCAAATTCTTCATCTTAGTGTTTACTCATCTTAAAAAATACAAAGATTATAATACATTTTTTTAACTGTTTTATTTATTTCTAGGAGAGAGAGAGAGAGACAGCGTGAGCAGGGGAGGGTCAGAGAGACAGGGAGTCACAGACTGAAACAGGCTCCAGGCTCTGAGCTGGCAGTCAGCACAGAGCCCGACGCGGGGCTGGAACCCACGAACCGCAAGATCATGACCCGAGCGAAAGTCGGACGCTTAACCGACTAAGCCACACAGGTGCCCCTCAGTCAACTTCTTAATTTGTGATAAGCTTTACTCAAGACCTATCATTTGGGGTCCAGCGAAGGAGAAAAGGGTCAACTGGAACAAGTTTTCAAATTTAGACTTTTGCCATAATCTCTAAATGAAATGAGATATTTTTCATCATAACTTCCTCTGTATAAGAGTTTAATAAATTTATTTTATTTTTAAATTAATTTTTAAATTTATATCCAAGTTGGTTAGCATATAGTGCCACAATGATTTCAAGAGTGGACTCCTCAATGTCCCTTATCCAGTTAGCCCATCCCCTTCCCACAAACCCTCCAGTTACCCTCTGTTTGTTCTCCATATTTAATAGTCTCTTACATTTTTGTCCTCCTCCCTGTTTTTATATTATTTTTGCTTCTCTTCCCTTATGTTCATCTGTTTTGTATCTTAAAGTGCTCATATGAGCACTCTCAACAATAGCTAAAACATGGAAAGAGCCTAAGTGTCCACCAATGGATGAATGGATCAAGAAGATGTGGTTTATCTATACCATGGAATACTACATGGCAATGAGAAACAATGAAATTTGGCCATGTATAGCAACATGGATGGACCTTGAGGGTGTTATGCTTAGCAAAATAAGTCAGGCAGAGAAGGACAAATATCACATGTTTGCATGTATAGGAGGATTAGGAGGAACTTAACTGAGGACCATGGGGGAGAAGAAGGGGTGAAATGGTGGGGGAAAGGGAGAGAGGCTAACCATGAGAGACTCCTGAATGCTGAGAAACAAACTGAGGACTGATGGATGTGGGGCGGAGGGGGGAGATGGGCATGGAGGAGGGCACTTGTGGGGATGAGCACTGGGTGTTATATGGAAACTAATTAGATGATAAACTACTTGTTAAAAAAATAAAAATAAAAACTAAAAAAAAAAGAAGTGTACTGAAAAAATAAACGATATTTCATATAATATTCTCTTGACACACAGTGTATGTTAAGTGCTCAGTAAATAAAAGCTACTATTATGATTAAAAAAAGTGCTCATATGAGTGAAGCATATGCTATTTGTCTTTCTCTGTCTAATTTCATTTAGCATGATACCCTCTAGTTCCATCCATGTGGTTGCAAATGGCAAGATTTCATTCTTTTTGATTGCCAAGTATATATATATATATATATATACCACATTGGGGTGCATGTGTCCCTTCGAAATAGCATACCTGTATCCTTTGGATAATATCTAGTCACAGTTTAATTTAAAAATGTATGACTCTACCTCACATTCATGAGGATAGCTCTTATAAAAAAAAACAAAAAACAAAAAAACAACCAAACAAACAAAAAGCACTAAAAATGTCCAAATGAGACAAGTGTTAGTGAGCAAGATGCGGATAAATTAGAACCCTTGTGCACTGTTGGTAGGAGTGTGAAACGGTGCAGCTGCTATGGAAAACAATATGGTCGTCTTCAAAATAGTTAAAAATAGAATTATCATTATGATTGAGCAATTTAACTTCTGGCATATGACCAGGAGAACTGAAAGCAGGGTCTCAAAGAAACATTAGTATATCCACATTCACAGCAGCATTACTCACAACATCCAAAGGTGTAAACAACTCAAATGCCCAGTGACAGATAAATGGATAAACAAAAGTGTTATACAGATATGATGGAAGATTATTCAGACTTAAACAGGAAGGAAATTCTGACACATGTCACAACATGGAAGAACTTTGGTAACATCGTGCTAAGTGAAGTAAGCCAGTCACAGAAAGCAAAAAGACAAATATTGTATGATTCTTCTTATATAAGGTACTCAGAGCAATCAAATTCATAGAAATAGAAAATAAAATGGTGGTTACCAGGGGCTGAGAGGGAGGAGGGGAACTGGAAGTTGCTAAGTTTCAGTTTTCCAACATGAAAAGAGTTCTGGGGACTTAGGTGCACAGTAAGGTGAATATACCTATTTCTACTGAAATGTGTATTTAAAATGGCTAAGATGGTAAATTTATATTATGTGTCATTTATTATATAAATATAAATATAAATAAATATATATACATATAATTTATAGATTTTGTAAACTTGGGAGATCCTACTAGAAGAGCTCATCATCAAGCCAGTCCTTATCACTCTTACACTTATTCTTCCACCACTTGTTCAAAGATTTTCAGCATTAGGTTTAAAATTCCCTTATAAAATGTTGTAGAACTAGACAAGGGTGAGGATTGCACAAAAATGTTAATGTATTGATTAAATTTATGTTATGTGAGTTTTACCTCAATTAATGAAAATTCCTCATATACATTTGGCATTTAAAGATTCCCAAGGACAGTGTTACAGCATGAAGAGTTGTGGCTAGTTTTTCCAACAGCAGTGCATTAAAACCTCACACAATTCTGACAACATGGGAAGGAATAAAATTACTAAAGTAATTAGTCCCTTAAATGTGGTGCTGCAAAAAAAAGTACTTTTTGGCAATAGAAAGACAGGAGATTATGTGAGCAGATACACTTTACCACCACCACCACCACCACCACCACCACCATAGACTAAAACTATATATAATGTCAACAAGCCTGTGATTCTGGGCTCCTTTCACCTGGAAAACTCCTCACTTACCAGGCCTGCAGGATCAAAGAGATTAAAGAGATTGTGGAATCAGATCCTGGAAAGACCAAGAATGTCATGACAAGGTATATGGACTTTTTCCTTGACACAATAGGGAGTCACTGGCAAATTTAATAATGCAACAGATTAATAGGTTCAAAGATGCGTTTTAAAAGAATCACTTTGGTGGCCACTTTGAGGGTGAAGTGCAAGACAGGAATGGATACCAGTCTACCACAATAATCCAAAGAGAGGTTTATAAGGTGGAATAGGTTTAACTGTAGGATCAAATAGATACAGGGTTTAAGGCATGGTACTTGGTGTTTTTCTTCAATTATTCCTTTTAAATTCCACTTAGGAGCTAAATATTATTATTCCCATTTTACAGATAAAGAAACATAGGTTTGTCCCAAAATAAACTTAAGTCAAAGTCACACAACTGGTTGGTAGAAAAAATGGAATTTTAATTTTGTCTATATGACTTCACACCCTGTGCATGTACACTTTCTTCTACACCTCTGGTGTCAAACAGTATACAACCAAAATAGTTAAAATGCTTTATATAACAAAGATGTGAATACCTCCCATCAACAGCAAAGTTTGCCCTCATGGAGGATAAAAATCCATGTTTTATTCCCTAAATAACTTTTAAGTACTTGATGAGATACTAAATTATATCACTAAAGCCAATTTTTACCTGGAAGTAATTTTTAAAAATACAGTCTTATTAGGGGTGCCTGGGTGGCTTGGTTAAGGGTCTGACTTCGGCTCAGGTCTTGATCTCCTGGTTCATGAGTTCAAACCCCACATCAGGCTCTGTACTAACAGCTCAGAGCCTGAAGCCTGTTTCAGATTCTGTCTCTCTCTCTCTCTGGCCCTCCCCTGCTCATGCTTTGTCTCTCTCAGTCTCAAAAATAAATAAATATATATATTATATATATAATATATATATAATAAGACTCAATTTTGTTAACATTTATAACATGTATATGTATTTATATAATAAGACTCAATTATATATACACATATATAACATATATATACATATATAACATATATATACACATATATAACATATATATACATATATAATATATATATATATAAAGGAGACTCTTTATACCAAGTAGTCTGAGATTATAAAAAATTACTATGTCCTCTTGTGATCTAATTATACCATTTTAAATAAAAGGTTACATGAATGTATTGACTCAAATAGTATATAATTAGCCATAATACACAGGAATGTATTTGGTCTTTAAAGTTGCCACATTAAAATCCTTACTCTCTCTCTCTATCTATATCTATCTATCTATCTATCTATCTATCTATCTACAGAGAAGAGAACAAAGAATACAAAACTCGGATATAAATACAAACTACTTAATTTGGGAGGTTAATGAATATTGGTTTTTAATATGCCTTGGCTTCCAAAGATGACAGGGATGGATGGTTTTACCTTGTATGTTGTGTCAGAAACAACTTGAGACACAACCACAAAACCTGACAAAATGGACCCAGTTGTGAGTGTTGTTCTGTCACCACTCACCTCTCAAATTACCCATTCTAATCAACTTTGGTCAAACTTTGGTGCTATAAGACTCTCAAAGATGGTATTTTGCACTTCCTGATTGCTTCTAGCAAAAAGATGAGTAATATCTAAATCACAAAGAAGACATGAATGCAGAATGACATTTATTATAATCCCAAGGGAAAAAAACATGTTTTGGGGGAAAGTCTTATTGAGGGGTTAGGATTAAATTTATTAAAAAAATTTTAATGTTCATTTTTGAGACAGAAAGAGAGAGAGAGAGAGAGAGAGAGAGAGAGACTGAGTACGAGTGCGGGAGGGGCAGAGAGATGGGGAGACACAATCTGAAGCAGGCTCTAGGTTCTCATCTGTCAACACAGAGACTGAAATGAGGCTCAAACCCACGGAA
Organism: Proteles cristata cristata; assembly: GCA_017311185.1. Taxonomy (NCBI): domain Eukaryota; kingdom Metazoa; phylum Chordata; class Mammalia; order Carnivora; family Hyaenidae; genus Proteles; species Proteles cristata. Next base: position 15,316 of record JAESUZ010004954.1, on the reverse strand, counting down.
CTGTGAGATCATGATCTGAGCTGAAGTTGGTCGCTTAACTGACTGAGCCACTCAGGGGCCTAGAGCAGTTAGGATTAAGATCAACTTTACTGATATTGGGGAATAAAGTGATCAGCCCAGGTATAATGGCTTCAAGAGAGTTAGTTGGCTGGGGGATAGCTTTTGACAACTCTAACTTCTCAGTGCAAATTATCAAGCATTTTGATTACCCCTTTCCTTAGGCAAACTCACGTATTCAACAAGCATCTTAATTTTATAACTCTAATGCCTCATTCTTCACTTCACATAAAAACAGAAACTATCCATGCCTTTGCAACTGTTCGAGGTAACCTAGCATATTAAAGAGCATCCACATTTTATTTATTTTTTTATTTTTTTAATGTTTTATTTATTTCTAGGAGAGAGAGAGAGAGAGAGACAGCGTGAGCAGGGGAGGGTCAGAGAGAGAGGGAGTCACAGACTGAAACAGGCTCCAGGCTCTGACCTAGCTGTCATCACAGAGCCCGACTTGGGGCTCGAACCCACGAACTGCGAGATCATGACCCAAGCGAAAGTCGGACGCTTAACCGACTAAGCCACCCAGGCGCCCCAAGAGCATCCACATTTTAAACTCAATCTCCTTTTCAAAAAGGTTAATATTAGTAAGCACCAACTCCAGGATACAAAAATAATTTGACAACTGAGTTATTTGCCAAGAAATGATAAGAATATTGATCTTTTTTTTTCTAATTTAAAATGGATAAGCACGCAAACATATCTCCTTAATGAAAGCCATCCAAACACAATTTCAAAACTTCTCAAATTGTACAAAGAAGGATGAGTCAAAGGAATGAATTTTGGGAGGGAGGTGGGGAAGAGGGATGAATTTTTCAGCTCAGTTCCAGTACATATTAGCACTTTAAAAAAATCAGACACTAGGTCTTATTCAGAGACACACTTAAATTTGTGATATGAAAGAGAAATGAATTCATTAATCAACTATAAGGTGGCAATTTTAAAGGGAAAATATGAAAAGAAACAAGTCTGTTGATTTTTTTCACTTCATGTTTAATAAATTGCTTTGGAAGTAAATTTTCTCTGTTCTTTTATTCTATCTGCCATGAAGGACGGTAAAATCATTGGTATATTGCTAGAAAGGCTTTCAACATAGTGATAGTATACATCCTTAGATGAAGGCTACTTAAGCTAACTCTAGGCATTCAGAGCATCACCAAAACACTCTATTTTACCCCTTAATTTTCCCAGCCTTAAATATCTCAGCAGGGAGCCCTACCAGTATGAGATATTATGCTTGGACTAGCTGAGTTGATTCATTTCTAGGTAGCAGGCAATGTGGCAGGTTATAATCCTACATTTAAAAACATGAAACATCAGAGAGAAAAGAAGAAAATGGCACTGCAACACTAAGATCTACAGGCAGTATGCACCTAACAAAAACTAGGAGTTTTAGTTGAGAAATGGCTGCGGTCAACCCTCATCTCCAACAGTTAAGGCACAGTCTAACTTTATAGGTTCCTACAAATAGTTATGATAACCTTAGAATGCTTTGACACCAGCTAAACTGAAAACCAAAAGCTGAATAACCTTAAGATATATATATATATATTACTGCATAGACAACTGGTTAAGAACACAGACTATGGAAGGAGACTCACTGACTCTGGAATTTACCAGCTTATATTTAGTATTATGTAACTTCCTTGTACCCCACTTTCCCTACATATAAAATAGGGATATAAGATAAAATATGATCACTGGATAAAATTAGTATATGTAAACTGCTAAATATAGTACCTGGCACTTAGTAAGCATTACATGTATTAGCTATTACTATTATTATAATTTATTCTGTAGATTGTCATTTAAAAGTCATACTACAAACTAAACAGAGGGTTTAATATCGAACTTAAAGAATATTCAGATTATCACCTGAGGCATCAAAACAAAAGCAACACAGAGACTTGCACAGTGTTCTTTCTAGGGGGCTATGAGGCTGCTGGCAGATGGAGGAACAACGTAAGTCAGGCTCTGATCACTGAGTATAAGGTTATGTTTCAGAACTGGCAGTTTTGCTGCTAACAGGCAAGTGTGGGCAGGGGAAGTCCTGAAACTCAATGTTCAGATGAGCCTGGCATCCTGCAGTGCAGCCATACTTCTGCCTAGGGACTTCAGAATCAAAGAAACAACTCAAGAAGTTGGTAGAAAGGTCAAAGAGGAAATAATTGTGGAAGTAGGGAGAGGGAAACAAATGCAATTTAGGGCTAGTTAACATTGGCAGCACTATTACCTTCTCAAGCATGGGGAGTCCTTTCCTATCTGGGCTGCAATTAAAGTACAAAGCAGAGTAGAGAAGACCATCATGTTGTCCGCCCTCAGTCCCCAATGTGTGGACTAAGCGTGAATGGCTTATTTTGCCATGCATGCTGAAGGGATGCTCACTCTACTTGGTTTTATAAATTGCTTACCTACAGGTGATCTTGAACTGTGGTAAATTCTGGTTCCTTCACAAAACATTCATCCAGATGGTGTCTTTCAGAAGAAATGGTATAACAGATAAGAAAATAAATAGCAAAATGGTTATCAGAGACTATGGTTAAATAGCAAGTGTGAGGAGTCAAAATTTGCAGAGAAACACACCTGGCACCTGGAAAAAAAGAAACCTTTTATTCTTGGAAGTGCCTTATTTGAGGTTTACTATCTCGGAAATCAAGTGACATGAGTGATTATAAAAATAATCCTGGATTGGGAAAGGTTGTTCTATGGATGAGCAGAAACAGAAATTTTCAAGAAAAGGGTTGTATAATTTTCTTCATAAAAATAAAATCCTGGGGGGCACTTGGGTGGCTCAGTTGGTTAAGCATCCTACTTCAGCTCAGGTCATGATCTCAGGGTTCATGGGTTCGAGCCCCACATTAGGTTCTGTGCTCACAGCTCAGAGCCTGGAGCCTGCTCTGAAGTCTTGTCTCCCTCTCCCTTTGCCCCTCCCCCACTTGCACTCTATCTCTCCATCTCTCAGAACTGACTAAATGTTAAAAAAAATTGAAAACTAGATAAAAAATAAATCACGAGAGGCAAAAAAATACCATTAAAGTCAAAAGGCCATGTGAAAAAAATGGAGGGAAAAAACATGTTTAATGAAATGAAAGGCAAGTTCTGATCGCTCCTAATATACCAGTAGGTTGAATAGAATGGGAGAACTGATAAAACTATGGATGAAGGATATTAATATTTTTTGCATAGGACAGAAAAATATAAATAGGCAAAAAAAAAGGTGCACAACTTAATAATTAAAGAAATGTAGATTAAAAAGATATTCTCATCTGTTAGATGAAAATACAGGCAGTGGCACAGAGAACAAGGAATAATAACGTGTTAGGGATTATTATTGTTCACCCCATCAAGTGTTCCTCTCTATTTCCTTGTAACCTTGAAGAGGGGCCTATGGCAATGAGTTATGAGCTAAAGTAACACATCTCACTGCTATTGCAAAAAATGCTAGTCAAAATATCTTTAAAGCTCTTCTCTCCTACCAAAGTATCTAAAGAGGCCACATGCTGCTGTTATAACAGGTAGTGGAATCTCTCCATCAGTGAGAAACTGTAAACACCCTCATGCTTAACCTGGAGTAGGCAAGTGAGAAAGAAACCTCTGTCACGGTAATCCACTGGAATTTCATGGTTTTTCTATTAAGACAGCCCAGCTACCCATCCTGAATGGTATAAATAGACTTAAAGTTGCAAAGTGTTATTTCAGGGGGGTAAGTATTACGGTGGACTTTTCCCGTCCCTATGAAGTATTTCTTTAAGAGTGTATTACTTTTATAATTTGGAAAACTTTGAAGGTAAAAAATATATAAGAATGAAATGTTGGCATCCAAAGTAAAAACACTGGTAACAATCTCCCCAGATTTGCACTTACCAGAGTTGCAAAAATATTTCTTATTTAGGTAAATACATCTGTCTTTAAAAGATTACCCATAGGGAGCCATCCTCCTACTCATAATGGCTTTTGGTTGGGCCATTTTTAATTTATTACCAATATTTAGGTCTTAAAGATAAGTATTTCCACAGAATAAACAGAATTGGGATGGGATACAAGAAATAATGTTAACAAATCAAAAAGAAAGGTCATATGTTTCAAAAGACACCTTGATAAGGAAAATGAGGTCAGATAAAAAAGTACCCAAATTGCTGGTAATCAAAATTACTATCAAAAAAAGTACTTTTATTGACTAAAAAGTCAAAAGCTCTAAAACTATCTCCTAAGGTTGTCCTAAGGTCAATATAACTTGTCAATTTCATTTTTCTGAACACAATAATGTAAGTCAAATTAAACATAATGCATTTCATGAAAATGTTTCATGGACTGCCTTGGGAGGGACAAAGTTCTAAGGAAACCCCTTCCTTCTGCCATCAAACCCTACAATTCAATCTAAAGATCTTCATTTTTAAGTTTTTATCACTGCTCTTGACACATGAGATTCTTTTCTGAAGAAATTACCTGGAACCAAAAGATAGAAAATCCTTCACCTAAAATTGTGACTGCAGGAAAATACAGATTTTATTAAACCCCATGAAAGAAGTTACCACATTAGGATGTTTGCCTTTTGACTACCAAGTGGTTAATATCAAGATAAAAGACTCTAATGACTGCAAAGCGTATATCATTGTAAAAGGTCAAACAAACATATGAACTAACTACAGGAGATATACTTGCATCCAAGCTTCCAAAACACTATGGTGTACCTGATGAGCCAAGGTCATCTAATCTAAAAGCCTAATGAGCTAGTTCTTCACTAGTTCTTCACTCAATAGCTAAGTGTAGAAGTTTTCTGGCTCAGTTCTGCACCAGGGGTAGAAAACCAGGTTCACTGGTGAAATCAGCTAGAGTGGAACTCAAGAACATATGCTGGAAAAACAGAGATGGGTAACTAGAGATAGTACCAGAAGGTCTTGTGTTTCCGACAGAAAAGGGTTACATACGAGGTATATTTCATCAAGTCCCATGACAAAATAGCAAGACAGTCTCACAGGACAGATGAGTAAACCTTCTGGGATAAAACTGCATGCTCATTTTGCGGCCCAATAGGGCAGCAATCTACTTAGAATATATCCTGCACAATAGCAGAGCAGCAAGTTTAAACAGTTGGTAGTTTTTAGTAGTTTGACAAAGTTAATCCAAATGTTAATATAATTGTAAAAATCATAATCAGAGTTAGTCACCCCAGTTCAGAGCATTCACTTTCTCATGTCTGATACTGAGTTTTTACAAAGCACACTGTTACAGTGAAGAACAACTGGAGAAAGGTAACCAGGAAGATACAAAATTGAGAACTACATCTTCAGAAAATTTGAAAGAACCACAAAGTTCATTTACTGATTACAAGACTCAGAAGGGAAATTAGAATCATACTATGACTCAAAGAGACGGTACATGTAAAACAAGTAATATTTTTGTAACATAATTACTGTACACTTTTAGAAGGTTGTCACTTTGTCCTTATACATTTTTTGGTAGCTTCAGCAATGTCTAATAAGGCAATTTACATATAAGAGATGCTCTACATATTTTCTTGATTAATATCAATCCCCAAATGGAACTGTTTTTAAAGGTGATTTTCACTTACTGGGTTTTTCTTAAGGCAAAATTCACCAGCATACTTTAAAAAGCAGAATATTCTTCCTAACTATCTGTCTGCCTATCCATCTAGTGCATTCATACGGTTCAAATATTAAGCATAAAATGGTATGCAGTGGAAAAACTCCCTCTCATGCCTATGTCCTATCTGCTGAGTTCCTATCATACCTGCACACAGACACAATTGGTAACCTCTCTTTACTAGTCCATCCTTCCATGACTTCTTTTATGCACATAAAAGTAATATAAATGTATATATAAATGTCTGTGTCAGACAAAGACACAGACATGATTCCTTTTGTTTTTCCATAAATAGCTTACTCTATAAACTGTCCTGCAATTTTCCTTTTCATTTAGTAATCACATTAGATTTTTTCATATTAATACACAAAGTATATACCCTCATTATTTTTTACAGAAGCACCGCTGTGTATGTGTTCCGTAATTCATATAACTGGTCTACTAATAGTGAGCACTTAGGTTTAAAAGAAATTTTGGTGTGCCTGGCTCAGTCAGTTAAGTATCCAACTTTGCTCAGGTCATGATCTCATGGTTCGTGATTTCAAGCCCTGCACCGGGCTCTGTGCTGACAGCTGGAAGCCTGGAGTCTGGAGCCTGCTTTGGATTCTGTGTTGCCTTCTCTCTCTGCCCCTTGCTCATGCTCTGTTTCTCTCCTTCTCTCTCTCTTAAAAATAAATAAAAACACTAAACAAATAAAACAAAATTTTAAAAAGAGACATTTAAGATACAAGCATGGAATTACATGTTTATAAAGGACTAATAAATTTCAAACAAAAGACAGATAATCTCCTATAGCTAAAATAGTGCTATCAAGGTTACTGGGCTCATTTGAGTTGTCTAGAATAATAGTTAAGTCTAAAAGTGCAAATACATTTCTAAAAAAGATTCCAGCAGATTAGTGACAAACTTACTTGCTCGTACCTGGATTTGTAATTTGAGTTTATTATGGATAATTTTACCCATATGATTCACTCATATGATATGTCAGGAAAATTGTTAAGCTTCAAGAAGCATACTTGGTTTGCCCATGGCTGCCACAGGGATTTTAATTTTGTTTCATGGAATGTGAAAAAAAATCAGAAAAGAGAAAGAAAGTAAGTACCAGCTAGCTTTTAAAATTATCACTTTCCAATAGGAAACACTATGAACAAATGCCTGGAAAGAATGTCCTCTACCAACTAAAAGCAATGATTTTTTTTCCTCCTTATTAGTAGAAGGTAAGCTGAATGCCTGTCCATAGATATATAAAGATTTAACTATTACAAATGATGTTTATCACCTGGTTGTATAAACTAAAATGAGCTTACAATTCATAATTCATTAGTTCATGTAACTAAGAGTCATATGTTTAATTCTTCACCAGGTTTTGAATCTGGCATTCTCATCCTCTGGTACTAGTCCATTTCCTGTAATAAGTTAAACAATATTTCTTACCTACAGTCTCTCTGAGAAGGGTGAGAATTTAATATACAAAGACTGGAAGTCTTTGTACATTAAAATTCATGAAAAAAAGTTGGGAAAAGTGAAAACATTGTATAACCACTTCATATAGTCATTAGTGCTTTCACTGGCAATATTTCAACTTTTGGGCAAGAAATACTGAAGAGACAATTTTAAACTACTTCTAATTAGGGAGAGATAAAAATACTAGTAAATGTAGAGTATATTTAAACTGAAACATAAGAGTATCATTTAATGATCATTTTTCCTATCTCTGAAGTTTAAGCTATAATCTAATTCTCTAAGATTAAAAAATTCAAATTTGCATATACCCAGTGAAAAAAGAAATTTAATGTTTATTTATTTTTGAGAGAGAAAGATGGAGACAGAGTGCGAGCAGGGGAGAGGCAGAGAAAGAGAGAGGGAGACAAAGAATCTGAAGCAGGCTCCAGGCTCTGAGCTGTCAGCACAGAGCCCAGTGTGGTGCTTGAACTCATGAACCATGAGCTCATGACCTGAGCCAAAGTCAGACACTTAACCACCCAGGCACCCCTACATATAATCATTTAGACGTTATTTTTGAATATCAATTCTTCATAAAAGACCATGTTACTTTAAATTACATTTTTTAGACTTTTAAAAATGTTAATCTTTTGGCCAATAGACACATGAAACGATGCTCAGCATCCCTCCTCATCAGGGAAATACAAATCAAAACCACACTGAGATACCACTTCATGCCAGTCAGAGTGGCTAAAATGAGCAAATCAGAGAACTCTAGATGCTGCCGAGGATGTGGAGAAACGGGCACCCTCCTACACTGTTGGTGGGAATGTAAACTGGTACAGCCCCTCTGGAAAACACTGTGGAGGTTCCTCAGGAAACTAACAATAGAACTCCCCTAGGACCCAGCAATAGCACTGCTAGGAATTTACCCAAGGGATACAGAAATGCTGAGGCATAGGAGCACATGGACCCCAATGTTCATAGTAGCACTCTCCACAATAGCTAAAACATGGAAAGAGCCTAAGTGTCCATCCACGGATGAATGGATCAAAAAGATGTGGTTTATCTATACCATGGAATACTACATGGCAATGAGAAACAATGAAATCTGGCCATGTGTAGCAATGTGGATGGACCTTGAGGGTGTTATGCTGAGTGAAATAAGTCAGGCCGAGAAGGACAAATATCATATGTGTGCACGTATAGGAGGATTAGGAGGAACTTAACTGAGGAACAAGGGGGAGAAGAAGGGGGAAAATGGTGGAGGAAAGGGAGAGAGGCAAACCATGAGAGACTCTTGAATGCTGACAAAAACTGAGGACTGATGGATGTGGGATGGGCATGGAGGACGGCACTTGTGCGGATAAGCACTGGGTGTTATGTGGAAACTAATTTGACAATAAACTATTTGTAAAAAAAATAAATAAATAAAATAAAACTAAAGTAAAAAAAAAGGAAAAAAATGTTAATCTTTATAAATGATCTGTGCTTTGGATAGAATTTTGGTACTTTAATGATCATTTATTTTCAGCTGTGCTCTAGACTGTCACAACAAAATTGTGACAAACTTATTATATTCTATGGAGAATTCAGATGGGAAGTCCTTTAGAGATTTCATTTACTTTAATATCTATCTATCTATCTATCTATCTATCTATCTATCTATCTATTTATAGAAACAGAGATAGTGAAACTGGAGGAGGGGGAAAGGGAGAAAGAAAAATCTTTTTTTAGGTTTACTTATTTTCAGAGAGGGAGAGAGAGAGAGCATGCTCAGGTAAGTGGGGAGAAGGACAGAGAGCAAGGAGAGAAAGAATCCCTATTTGAGCCAAGCTCCATCCCACAAATCTTGAGATCATGACCTGAGCCAAAATCAAGAGTTGGATGCTTAACCAACTGAGCCACCCATGTGACAGAAATTTTATTTATTTTTAAACTCAGTTCAGATCTTACCTTTTATATGAATGGAATATAAAAGTGATAGTAATAGTCCAATATCACAGTGTATGTTAACTAACTGAAATTTAAATAAAAACTTGAAGAAAAGAAAACCTTTGTTTTATAGATTATACATTATTAAACACATGTATTTAGGGGTGCCTGGGTGGCTCAGTCAGTTAAGCGACCAACTTTGGCTCAGGTCACAATCTCACTGCTCCTGGGTTTGAGCCCTATGCTGGGCCCTGTATTGACAGATCAGAGCCTGGAGCCTGCTTCGGATTCTGTATCCCTCTCTCTCTGTGCTTCCCACTTTTGTGTTCCATCTCTCTCTTTCTCTCTCTCAAAAGTAAACATAAAAAAATTTTTTTTAAACCACATGCATTTAAATCTTGAATTACTTTTGTATTCAATAATTCTTGCTTTAGATATGGGTATGGGTATGTGAGTACACATATATATAAAAGATTTGTATTAATTGTGGCTTCATTTTTTTAAATATTCATATGGAATATCATTAAAAACCACTTTACTTTCACTACTGATATACAGTATTGATTTCCTAGGTCTTTGAATGGCATAGAGTAACATCCAATGTTAAAGTGATTTAAATTATTTACATAATTACTGGGGTGCCCCGTGGCTCAGATGGTTGAGCCTCCGACTCTTGATTTGGACTCGGGTCATGATCTCACAGTCTGTGAGTTCGAGCCATGCATCAGGCTCTGGACTGACAGCGCGGAACCTGCTTGGGATGTTTTCTTTTTATTCACTCTGCCCTTCCCCCTGCTCTCTCAAAATAAATAAAAATAAATACAGTATTACTAATAAAAAAAAGTAGTAGTGAAAGTTAACATACCTTGCTAACTATTAAAACTTAAGCCTGGTAATTATCTGTAACTTTTCCATATAGAATATCCTTAAGGATATTTATATTCTAGTCTTCCTCAAATATATAAATTTAATAAAAGCATATTTGTTCATGAAGAACACATTTGGGAACCTTAAAAAGGAAGAGTGTCCACCCAGTTATACAATAATAAATATTTTTATTATTTAAAAATAATACTAAATATTGCCTACTACATATGAGTATAAGGTGGTTTTACCCCCAAGGATTTCATGGGTAATATCAGGATGTTGAAATAAGCTGTAATACGTAAATTTGCAGAAGAATGTTTAGGAATACTGACTCTCTTGGTTTCCTAGTGCTGCCATAACAAAGTACGACAAACTGGATAGCTTAAAACAACAGAAACTTGTTCTCTCAGAGCTCTGGAGGCTGCAAGTCCAAAATCAAGGTGTAGACAGGAGCCATGTTCCCTCTGAAGACTCTAGGGTCACTTGTCTTTGCCTCTTCTGGTGGTGACAGCAATGCATGGCATTCCTGGGCTTTCACAGCTGCATCACTCCAAGCTCTGCCTTCATCTTCACATGGCCCTCTTTCCTGTGTATGACACTGTGTGTCCTCTCATCTTCTTATAGAGACACCAGTCACTGGATTTAGGGCCTACTCTAGTCCAGGACCCTATCCTAATCACATATGCAAAGATCCTACCTCCAAAAGGTTCAGAGATATTGGGCAGACATGAACTTTTGGGAACCCACTATTCAACCCATTACACTGACTGCAAAGGAAGGAAAAAAAAGAAAGGTAAGAAAAACAAAAACTTGTCAGACTGTAAACTTCAGGTTGAAGTGTTTTACAATCTGTGTTCCATAGTTAAAGCCAGAGAAGGAAGACAACGTAGCTACTTCTTAAATGTTCTTAAACTATTCAGTAGGCATTGCACAAATCTTCACTTTAACAATGGATCTGAGATGATTTAATAGAATATCCTCAAAGGCCAAAAAAGTTATGGGGTTCTGATTTACATCCATGGCTCTTAGAAATCTCACCTATGTACCACTAAAAATAACAAACTAGAGAGGACTGTTCCTGCTTACAGCAGCATACCTCATCAGAATCAAGAGCAAGTCAGTTTTCTCTCTGATGAGACATCAGTGAGATGCTCTTTTCTTTTTATTAAACAGAGTTATTCATAGTTGCAAAAAAGAAAGAAATACAGCCATCATCACTAAAACCAAAGAACAGCTATCCTGTCACTTGAGGTGTTCTTAAAGATACCAGATGTCCCAGATCCCCCAAATCACAGTTTGATAATTAATGATCTGAGTTAATTGGCAAAACAGAGATTAAATATACATTTTTTCTTAAGCAGTGTTTACCCAACAGTATTTCTATGATATAAAATGATAAAATTATTCACCAACACTTGGTTTGAAATTTGGCCTTAATTACTAATTTCTAGGATGTAGATATATTTGTTTCAGTGTGGGGGATTTAAAATAAAAGATTTTATGTCATAGCATTCACAGTTTCCAGTTCTCTTTGAGAAGAACTTTTATGTATTTGTTTTGCGTGCTTTATAAAATCTCTGACAGATGTTATATCTTCTTCAAAAACATGATTCTTCAGAAAGTGAGTTCTATAATATGCTTGCTACAAATATGGTCTCTTCTCATCTTCTTCTTCAATAGTAGCTTAAATAATGCAAGTACAAATGCCACTTCTTTAAATATCTGATGGGCCCTCAGCACCCTGGCATGTGGTAGCTTTGTCCCCAAGCCCCCACCCCCTTTTTTTTGGCCTGTCAGCTGTGAGAAACAGTTTTCTACCAATTACTGTCACAATATGAATAAATTCAAAACTGAAAATATAAGCACTGAATATTTTCAGTACATTTTTCCCCAAACGACATTAAAATAGGGATTTACACGTAAACAAGGAATTTAGCAAGTAATAAAGAAGCATTACACTGTACTTTGTCTTCTATAAATAAAAACACAGTATCAGAAGATAAAGAAAAAAGCATTCATGCACAGAAGAGAAATGGGCAAATGACAGCAAGCATATGAAATGAAAAGAAAAAAAGTTACAGCTGCAACAAAAGTACCAATTGAGATATATGAGTCCCCAAAACAATGCTACAGAGTTGTTGCTGGGTTTTTCCCTTTTCAAATAATTAATTTTGAATCAATAACAAATATTTTTTAAAAGTATCCCTCTCTTACCCAACACCAATTTCCTTCAGGTTGTGGCTCTAAATACACATTAGGCAAGCAGCTGGTTGCTAACATGATTTTGGTTTGAAGCATGTTAGAATGAACAATGTTCTTAGGTTGTTACTGTTAATACAACCTCTAATAAACAAGATACAATTGGTTCTTACCCTGAACTGGTTCTGTGCCAAAATTCTTCTTTAGTGAGGAGAAGGGAGTGATAAAAAAAAAATCTAAATTTACACGTATGACCAATAAATCCACAGTGTGAATTGGCTATGTATATATAATCCTCATGGTCTGGCCCATCAACCTACTTTGGCCAGAACTCTGCTCTCTGAATTACAATCAGTTTTGATACCATGATGATCAAATTCCTCACATGCCTTTTTTATACCTTATTCTTAATGGTCTATGTACATTATTGAATGCAGTTTAACAAACACAGAACTTGAAGATTTGGGCTGAAAGTCCTAGTTTGTGTCATTCCTGACACCTGCCTTCCTCCTTCCCTCCTCTGCCTGACTTTCTCTTCCCTCTCTCTTATCACCCATATTCATTCAGTCACTGAGTCACTTCGTGCCTAATGCCCCTCCCAAGTGTACATTTTTTACAGCTTACTACTACCCTTGACTTCAGGTTATCAAGCACTACGTGCCTGTATTATTGCAGAAGCAGTAACTTCTATTTCATCCACTTCATTCAAGTTCATCTGCATCCCAATCCACTCTGCACAACACTGCCCAGTGAATTTCCCCAAAATATCCTTTTATTCATGTCATAACTCTTTTAGAACTATCAAAGGCTTCCCTTTACCTACAGAAGCATTTCCCAAAACACGGTTCATAGAATATTACAGTTTCACAAGATTTTAACATGTTTTAGCTTAAAAAAGATAAAAAAAGGAAGAGGGTGTATTCTCTTGTCAAACATAGCTTAGCAAAAAAGTGGTTTCTGTACAGCAAGATTTTCATGATCTATTAATACGTTACATAAACATTACACAATATACAAGGTGGGAAAGTACACATTTCCCAAACATATTTCACTGCATAACACTTTTACCACAAACACCTTGTAACTTCTCTCAGAAAATTATGATGGTTTTAAAATGCAAAAGTTGTTCAGTTTGCTCTTTATAATTTTCTAAAGTCTGACCTCAAACTATTTCTAAACTTACCTCTAACTTATAGATGAATTGCCACCTTCAACTACACTCTACATTCATTATACTCTGAGCAAATTACATTTATGTATTTCTTTGTCCTTCTTCTGGTCTATAAAAACTCTGTCAACTCATTCATAACCAAATTCTGGTTCTTTCAAAAGCCTTCCTTAACAATTCAAGAGTGTAATAATCTCTTCCTCTTCTGAACTACATTACTGATACCTCATCTAAAGCTCCATGTGGCACTCAATCCTTGCTTAAATACAGATCTACTAGAGATTTGCCCCTGAATTCAATTTTTGTTTATGATTTCTTCTCCTTTACTAGACAGCAAGGTCCTTGAAGGAAAAGACGTTGATTTTGTATATACCTTATAGTACTTACAGCTTTGCAAATGAACAGGCCTTGAAAATATTTGCCAAAGAGAGAAATTTTTTTTAAGAATAGTGTGCTTTTTACCCCCTCCAGATGTCTCCACCTTTCTGTCTTCTGCCCCAGAAAGGTGACCTCTATGGATTACATGAACATGTTCCTTGCTCTCTGACTTCCACTGGGATTCAAATAGATCTAGTCTCCCAAAATACCAATGGGAGACTAGAGGAAAGGAGGAGAATAAGATCAGAGAGTTGACTTTGCTGGCGCACTCCTTGAAAGGTCAGATGGCTGACGGCCCCCGCCCCCCAGCTCAAAGTCACAACTTAAGGTCCCAGAAACCATTTTTTCCCTCACCCTTTCAAGTTTGGCGATGGAAGATTCTCTGCTGTTAGATCACCAGGATTAGACGTGTGGTTTCCTACACCACCTCAGTGATTTTCCTCTGAGACCCTGCCCACACCCTCACATGGTACCTTTATTACATAATTTAAATATGCCATCTGTTGGCCAACAGACACATGAAACGATGCTCAGCGTCCCTCATCATCAGGGAAATACAAATCAAAGCCACACTGAGATACCACCTCACGCTGGTCAGAGTTGTTAAAATGAACAAATCAGGAGACACCAGATGCTGGCGAGGATGTGGAGAAATGGGCACCCTCCTACACTGTGGTGGGAATGTAAACGGGTGCAGCCCCTCTGGAAAAGAGTGTGGAGGTTCCTCAAAAAAATTAACAGAACTCCCCTATGACCTAACAATAGCACTGCTAGGAATTTACCCAAGGGATACAGGAGTGCTGATGCATAGGGGCACATGGACCCCAATGTTCATAGCAGCACTCTCAACAATAGCCAAAACACGGAAAGAGCCTAAGTGTCCATCAATGGATGAATGGATCAAGAAGATGTGGTTTATCTATACCATGGAATACTACATGGCAATGAGAAACAATGAAATCTGGCCATGTGTAGCAACATGGATGGACCTTGAGGGTGTTATGCTGAGGGAAATAAGTCAGGCCGAGAAGGACAAATATCATATGTTTGCACGTATAGGAGGATTAGGAGGAACTTAACTGAGGAACAAGGGGGAGAAGAAGGGGGGAAATGGTGCGGGAAAGGGAAAGAGGCAAACCATGAGAGACTCTTGAATGCTGACAAAAACTGAGGACTGATGGATGTGGGGAGGAGGGGGGATGGGCATGGAGGAGGGCACTTGTGCGGATGAGCACTGGGTGTTATCTGGAAACTAATTTGACAATAAACTATTTGTAAAGAAAAAAAAAACCATGGAAAGAGCCTAAGTGTCCATCAATGGATGAATGGATCAAGAAGATGTGGTTTATCTATACGATGGAATACTACATGGCAATGAGAAACAATGAAATCTGGCCATGTGTAGCAACATGGATGGACCTTGAGGGTGTTATGCTGAGCGAAACAAGTCAGGCAGAGAAGGACAAATATCATATGTGTGCACGTATAGGAGGATTAGGAGGAACTTAACAGAGGACCAAGGAGGAGAAGAAGGGCGGAAATGGTGGGGGAAAGGGAGAGAGGCAAACCATGAGAGACTCTTGTATGCTGACAAAAACTGAGGACTGGTGGATGTGGGGGGGAGGAGGGGTGGGCATGGAGGAGGGCACTTGTGGGGATGAGCACTGG